>OZ037776.1:33066373-33113873 GCA_964035525.1 Porites cylindrica
GCACAGAAAAAGTGGAATTTCTAATAAAAGTTAGTTTTTAAAAAGTTTGTGTAGCAATAACAGTGTCAACAATATTAGTCTTGTTAGCGTTTCAATATTAACAAGAGAGGATTATCCCCTCTTTATAACCATGTTGCAGGGAAAATGCTGCGTACAGTCAAACCTATATATAACTGTCAGCCTTGAGAAATGGGTGACCGCTATATATATATATATATAGGTTTCCTTTAAATTCAACTGGATATTGAGTTCGTTCAACGCTTGTAGGTCCCCCATTCGATTGCCATGATAAGGTTAACTGATTCGACGATTTTGCTAGCATTCATTTTTCCGTCTACTTTGGAGCACACATCTTGAATTTTATCCTTTATTTGATCGTAATCCAATTTGTGGACCGTTATAAACAGGTAAAAAATATAATCGAATTGTGCATTTTGGGAGTCTAAAGGGTGACCGCATCCGTTATAGAGAGGAGACCGTTTTAAACAGATCAACTTACAGAACATATATGGCAATATATTCGGAGAGTTGTCCAGTAGCCGTAGTATACTGGGTGACCGCTATATACAGGGCCGCTATATGCAGGTTTGACCGTATTTTTTTTGTTTTTAACTTTAGGCTGCTCATAAGGGGTAACGCTCTTATAGTTATATTCAACCTATGGCAAGTATACTTTACTTCAACTTAATTTCGAAATTACTATTTACACCTTAACAATATAGTAGATTTGTTTGGGTCGTATGGCTTCTCACCAGCGCAGCATTTCCAGGTCTCTTTCTTAGGACGCACAAAGTGATTGGAACCACATCTGTCACACACTTTATAGCGAACGTCATAATTCACTTCGCCGCATTTCTCCACCATATCTGTGAATATTGTACATGTCAATTGGGTGCTTAAAATACTTCAAGCAATTCTAAAGTATTTGGTTATGAGCGAGGCAAAGAGCGAAAGGATGGAGGTGAACCGTGTGTCCGCACTCCATTATTGCTAAAACAAGGCCAAATATTTTGGTAAAAGAGACTTTGCTGACTGAACTGAGACTGGCTTTTTAAAGTAGCTGCGTTGTTTCTCCCCATGTGAAGCAATCCAAAATCGTTTAGGATTCGGTGTAAATGGATTCTAGACTCCAAAATACCTGGATTCCGGATTGCGTATTTCAAAACCCAAAAAATGGTGGATTCCGGATTTCGGACCCTCTTACATGTACATAGGACGAGATCTGTCTTTAAGAGCACGATCAAAGCAGTTGCTGGTAAGCAGACTATTGTAACACAACAAATATTCCTTTCCGTGTGTCATTACTTAGATTAGGGCATTTGATAATATGATTTCACCGTAGGGTACTTTAATTCTATTCCTGCTTTAGCCAGATCGAGACTGGGAAGAGGTTATAAGGGCTTAAAAAGGGTTGGATTTAAATATCAACGTTCAGATGTTATTCTCTGTACCTTTTTGTATGATCAGTTTTCCAGTATCACTTTGAAAAGGACCTCCGATCAACATCTGTATGCCTCCCAAATCGGATGCGAAGGAGTCGCTGAAGCTTCCGGATTGCGTGCCGTTCAAACGTCTAGAGTTCCTGATGAAGTGAACTTGGTCTCCAACTTCCGAGGCTGTCGTGATAGTCAGAGATGTAACTGCCAGCAACGATGAACTTATTTTCTGGGCACGATTCCGTATTCCACATCCAATGTTTAAGGTGTGGCAACCCTGGACAAGTACCTAAACTACACTGCTTCCGGTCTGACTCACAGCTCAGCCACAAGCCAAACCCTTGGTCATTTTCCCTGTAAAAGAGGGCAACCTCGTCTCCATAACGAATAGGATTATTTTTTGAGGATCGCTCCTTGGCGTAAATGTACAGCACTTTTCTTCGGTGAGTGAAGGCGTTCTCATACACTTGTCGCTTTGAGAAGCCTCATTATTTGTTACCACATGTCAACCATGAGCTGCCAGCGGATGGCGACTCACTGGCAGCAAAAAGAACCGGGTCGCTACTGTAGATATGATCTGGGTCTTCCTCTGGCAAGGCAAATACTAATTAATCAGTCAATCAGTCAATCAATCAATCAATCAATCAATCAGTCAGTCAGTCAGTCAGTCAGTCAATCAATCAATCAATCAATCAGTCAGTCAGGCAGTCGATTAATTCATTGTTGCAATACCTTTTCTTTTCAGTAAGACTACAGCAATGTGTCGTACTAGTGGTCAATCAATCAATCATTCAAAAACTTTATTTACCCACGGGATCATTTCACTCAAAAGTAGTCTTCTAAAGAGCCGTGCACGTTAACCTTAAATATATAACATAGTACTTAAAAACTAAGACTAAAAATTTTCGAAATTACACTCTTATATAAAAACACCAGGCTGAATGTTCTTACTTTTGTTATATTGTGAAGCCTGAAGCTTAATTAAGTACATTGTTATGTTACGTAGCATTACGTTACGTTGGATGTCTTGTCATTGCCTACTTTGTTAGAGTAGAGGTTTGCAACCTTAAAACCTTTAGATGTAAGGAGATATCAGATTCCCTCTTCTCGCTTTCCTCTCGGCTGTTGTTACGACGTGTTTTGTCATAAAAATGCTTCGACTGTTAGTCTCAGAGTGAGTGCGTTCTTAGCATGTTCTTCAACACATTTTGATCAATTTCAGCCACAACATTCTTGTAAAAAATGCCCTTTAAAAAAACTAGAGCGACGGTTATCATTTTTTCACATTTTTCACGCTTAGCGGTTAACCCCACTGTGACCCTATAGAAACGGCTGGTAGGGGCATTTACCTGCAGAAGCTGAAAGGCTCCAAATTCCTCCAAACAGGAGAAAGACTACCCAGCATCCCATGGATGCTGCCATCGTATGTCTGTTGCCAATTTAGGCCCTGCAAAAAGACAGATCAGAGGATACTTTTGGTAGCCAACTGGAGGTTGAATCACCTATGACACAGGGAGAACCTACCCCTCGCCATTTAGGATTTAAAATATCGGAGGGGTTGTCAATTTAAACCCCCAAAAGCCCTTCAGTAGTCGTTATTGGTAAATAGCGTTACTCACTGTATGGCGTATTTTCCTAGGAACCTTTCGTTTTAGCTGAATGACCTTCATTCGCATGAAAATGCATGTGCTTTCATGAAAACAAGAAGTGATGCTTCAGAATTGTTGTAAAGTGTTCACATAACCTAACAATCTAAAGCTTAATATTTAAGTTACTAAGATTTTAAAAGCTTTCAGGCTTTATCACTGTGCTCTTTCCTCTTAATCATTGCCCTCCGATTAAAAGGGGTCGCGTTCAACTTTGCGGTATTTTTTTTCCTTTCTTTGGAAGCTTCAATAGTTAGTTTAGTTTGTAAATAGTGCTTCTATATTCTGCAATAATTTAATGCTTATAATGTCTTTTGTAAGTAACAAATACAACAAGTGGAATACAGGAATTTTGTTTACTATCGCTTTTTGTTCAGGTCAGGTCAATATTTAAGATCTTTGGAATAAGACTTAAATGCCGTTTTCACACAGCGCACGATTTCCACCTAGTCCCAGTTAAGGATTTACTTGTTATTTAAATCGAAGCATTTAAACAATTAAGTTGAGATATTCCAATCATTGACTCACATATTTAGTTTTAAAAAGAAACAAAATTGCGATAAAAACAAAATCTCAGAAATGAAAGAACTTGAAATAGGGTAAAGAAAGAAAGAAAGTGTGAAATCCCCTGCATCTACAAACAAACCTGTAAACCTTGGGAACTTTGCTGGAATTAAGAGCTTTGGCAAACTACCTACCGCAATCTAGCGACAACAGCTTCTCGCTTCTTTAGAGAATATCCTTCTGTTGCTTTATGGTTGCAGTCGCTTGGTGTTTTTACCTTTTTTCTTAAATCATTAACAATGTGTTAAAGTAGGTTTACGTCGTCACCTGAGAGTGAACCCGCTGTGATGCTATGGTGCGTAAGACTCTGGTTTCTAGGTAAACAACCTGTTGGATGATTTTGGTACTATTTTTCACCTCACTGAAGCAAGAGAACTTCACTTTTGCAATATCACAGGTGTATCAAATTTCACTAATACAATTTTGTTACTTTCCATATAAATTTGTTTCCTTTGTCCATTGACTCTAAGTAAATGCTGTAAAAGTATGTAACTGTACTTTTGAAGTTTATCATTATAAGTAAATAAAATGCATGGTTCCTTAGGAATCTCCCGATGCCAGATTAAATACCTATGTAATTGTTAGGATAATGTTAGGGAAAGAAACTCTGAATTCTCGAGTGATTTACAATGACCAAATCTGGATTGAATGTTTGGTAAAACCATCGGTTAATAAAAAGTCTAAGAGGATATCAAGGGTGTAGAAGTTTAATTAGCCAAATGAGACAGATGAGTGTAACAATACAGCCAATAAAGAGGAATTTTCTGCGATTCTTTAAAGCAGCCGGGGCATGCAAAGTAAAAACTAAAGCGTGGAATACACCTGGCAAAGGTTAAGATCATTGACCTCTACTTTCCTCGGATTTGCAAGCTCAAAATACAGGTCCTTTACACTCAGTAACAAGTAATGAATTATTTATTGGTTTCCTGGTAACGTGTTATTTTTCATCGACAGGTTGCTAAAAATTTCATTTCCTTAGTGAGACAAATCATTGAACCTCGCGAGTATTCAAAATCGACTTTTTTTTAACGCCTTTAATTAGTAATACGTGTTTGTATGTCCTTAACACCGCCTTCCTAGATTAGCTCGCTATTTGCAGGCGGTGTTCATTGTAAGTAATTTTTTTTTTGAACTTTTTTTTCTAGCTGGGGTCAACGGAGTTCCTTTAATTTTCATCATCGTCAGTTCTTTGATTCCACCCAGAGAATACAACTATCAATCTCACACTGTCTGCTACCCATGTCATACACTGATTTCCTAGCTCACAAAAATTGAACCTTTTTCTATCGAGTTGCGTTGATTCGATGTGGCTGATTCAACAACTGGAGAGTAAATTGCGGTTTATATCAACTAACGGCACTCTATCAACCCAAAATGATATATTCTAGTATGGTGTTGGACATTTCCAGTATTTTGGGTAGTAAAGTCAGAACCTCCTATCGATCGATACACTGTCCTTGAGTAGCCAATCATGATCAGATAGCAGGTTCGCCAAAAAGTCGTACATTGGATTATTCTATGCATAAATATCCATATCACGCAAGAAGGTAACAATGCATAGAGATAAACAACTTTATTGATTTATTTTATTCCGTATTAATTTATCGGTGAGAACTTGAGTGTAACTGTTTGTTGGAGATCCTCCGATGCTTGTTAACGATTTTCGCCAGATTGAAGAAAGAACCCTTGGGATACTTTGCTGTGCAATTTCCCTCGTTTTCCTGTTCTTGGATTTGGACGTTTTGCATGGCTCATCCAAACAGGGTGAGTCTTTAACCTTAAACCAAGAGAAATGAGAAATTGTAATTGTTTTAATTTCCCTTGTAATAATAAGAATAATGACAAATATAAAAATAATAATGATACTGTAATAATAATAATAATAAAATCAATAATGATAATGATATTGATAATGATAATAATAATGGTAATTGTAATGCTAATGGTAACGATAACGATAACGACAACGATAACGATAACGACAACGATAACGATAACGATAATGATAACGATAACGATAACGATAACGATAATGATAATGAATGATAATGATAACGATAACGATAATGATAACGATAACGATAACGATAACGATAATGATAATGATAATGATAATGATAATGATAATGATAACGATAATGATAATGAATGATAATGATAATAATAGAGCGGTTTTCACTTGACTGTCGAAAGGGATTGGTTTTGGTTTTGGTTTTGGTTTTGGTTTTACTACGCCCTTTGGTTGGTTAGTGTATTTACTTTGGTTTTGGTTTTACGACAGTCAAGTGAAAACCGCTCTAATAATGATGATCAATCATGACTTTGTGTCAAGCTTTTTCCCGCGCGTTTCCCAACATGTGTTTGCCTTGAGTTCTGATTGGTTCATTGGACTGCGGCCATCTGTTATGACACAGATCCATTGTATTTAAAGGGGCACAGTCACCTTTAGAACCGGGTCGACCTGGACACTAGCTCCCTCACTTTGAAAACAATTCATCCGAACCTAAATCAAAGCACATCGAGCAATCTCCTTCAATCTTCGCAGTGTTTTGCTTGATTTTCAATCGTTTACCGAAAGCCTCTTTTTGAGTATGCTTTTGATCATCCTACAGTATGGATCGCCTCACTGTGATATGCAAACTAGCTATGAAATAGTATCTAATGCGCATGTACACCAACTGAATGTGTCCCTATAACTTTCAATGATGTCATTACAATGGTTGTACCTTGTTCTTTGGATCCGGTATTGGGTGCAGCTTAGCAACCATTACTCGAACGCGGATTTATCAACCAATCAAGAGTAAAACCAAATCCAATCGCGACCACCGCACTCGTTTTCCCGCCCTTTTTGCTGACGGCATATATCTACTTTGCGCTATGATTGGTCCATTGACCTTTTTGCGCATATGTTAAAAAAAGTCACCTGCTTTGGTTTGGTTTTGACACAGTCAATTCAAAACCACGCCATCATAAGTGTCTAATTGTCAGTTAGTAACATAACTATGGTCTTTACCTCAATCTGTATCCTTGGAACAATCAAGCAACAAACTTCATCGGCACTGCCATCGCAATAATTACTATTGGATGTTGGTTTTTTGATCTTGATAAATAAAGCCGTGTGGGCAGTCGTTGTTCTCTTTCTCAAAACATGAAAACCAGTCACTCTGGCCCACATATCCCGCCTTCCCACAGTAACCTTCCGCTATATCAACTGTTTGAAAAGAAACATAGACATTAGAAATTAAAATCAAAAGAGGAGCTCGATTTAATGGCATATGTAATTCATACCAATGTACAATGATAAATAGGTTAGACTTTCAATAGCCTGTGCCGCAGAGGAAACTAAACCCCGGTTGGTAACGTCTGCGAAGCAGTGTTGAAACCATTGTTCGGGGGCCCCCAACGAACTCAACGAATCACCGGAAGTGGGTTTCAAATTTCCTTTCAATCTTATTAGCTATTCCCAGTTTTCTGAAGAATGCATTATCATCGCGCATGCTCAAATCCTGGTACGTCGTTGGGGGGGCCAGAACAAAGGTTTCGGCGCTACTACAGACGAAACTAAATCCCGGTAAGTAACGTCTGCGGCTCAGTCTAGACTTTCCAACGTTACCATTCGACAGAATAGAGGACTTTGAGGACAAGATATGGACTAAGCAGCGGTTTCCTTGCAAATTAGGCCTACTATCATGAACACATCACTTTTACATACCAGAGAAACAACCTTTTTTCCTTAAAATGGTACACATACCATTCTTAAGGGGGCACAATTAATGCCACATTCGCTGACGAAAATATTCATTTGACAGCTACTAATCATAAACGCTGGACTTTTCCCTAAACAGGGTTCGAAATAACGGCCGGTCAACGGACAATGTCCGGACTGATTGGGGAGTTGACCAGTCAACTTTTCGTCTTGCCGGTCATGTTGACCGGTCACAATCGATCGTATTGAAATTGAAATCAGTTGTTTCAATTGTTATCAGTATGTAGCGAGTCGCTGTGCATTGCGAAACGTTGATCTGAAATCCTGGGTGAAATACAACTACAACCGTTGTTTACAATTCGCGCATTGAAACAGACATTGGGGTTCACGCGCTTTCAGTCACAAAATTTAAAATATTATGACTTTTATGAGTTAAGCAACAACTTAAGGGCGTCTGATCGGTCGCGGAGAAAAAAGTCAAGTTTCGCGGGATTTTTAGAGAGATTCGCAGAAAAATCGGCTGATACCGCGGGAATTTCGCGGAAATTTTCGGGACTAACTTCGCCGAAAAACAATAGATAAAAACGGCCGATTTCGTGGGAATTTTCTGGACAAATTTCGCTAGAAATCGATTGATTTTGTGCTGATTTGACGAGCGTGTTTAAAGTTTTTTAACAGAGATAATCACTTGCTATTTTAACGACAAAGCGCTCGAGAAATGAGCCAGTGGCAAAGCTTTTTAAAACATCATGACTAGTGCCCAGTTGTCCCCAAGATAACTTATGCCTGGTAGTTTTGGAATGTTGTTCGCTCGTTGTGGGGATGAAGTTGACGGCAATTAACAGCCCCAATAGCAGAGATAAGTTTCAAATATGTTGTATCGACATGTATTAGATAAGATTTCTAACAAATTTAGCGGCCCCTCGACCCCGCGAAATATCTGAACCCACAGCTGTTTTTTGGCCCTTGTTTTAAGAGTTATTTGTCTCATAAATTTGACCGGCCAGAAACGATAAGTGACCGAGTTAAAATGAATTTGGCCGGTCATCGTGTCTGAAGGCTCTCTGGAAATTATTTCGAGCCTTGCTAAATACTCGAATTTGTGCTCCCAAAGTAAATCAGACTACTAAGTTGTTATTCTAAGCTTTTTTGACACTTACCAAGTATGTGAAAAGATGCAAGCAGAAGACATATCGCAACAAGCTTCATTTTTGCTCCTCTTTATCCAGACAGCTATAAGAATACGTAAGCAGAGATCAGTGATTTTATTTGAGGCGGGCTTAGCAATCGTAAAAATAAAAGAAAAACTTAAAGCAATTACTATTTAAAAAAATGAAAAATTAAAAGAACAGGCCGAAACGGAAGGCGCAATAGCATGTCAGACTTTTCAGGAGAAAAGAAAAGGCTGAAAGGGCAATTCAACCTACAACCTGGCAAATAATGGTGCGATACTCTTTCAGCTGAGCTAAACCAGCCATCCATGCTGGAAACAGGGCAAAAGTGGCTCTATATATGTCTGTGTGAAGAAGGACATCGTGCGGTTTGTTTGTAGGTTAAATTGCATTTGCCTCATATATCATTTTCAAGAAAATCTTTAAAAGAGAGTCAAAACAAACAACCGGGCCTATTCGCAAAACGTTTCCATAACAGCCCGCTAATATCCGATAACTTTGCTTCTTCTATACTCTATTCAGGATACTTTAAGTGAAAAGAATCTACTGGCTAGGTGTCATATAAAGGAACTAATAACTTATTTTATTGTATCTCCCAAATAGCATGCTCACTTTGATTGGTCAATTAAGGGGGCCGTACTTCACGGTACGGCCCGTGGCCCGTATCCGCTGAATGGAAGAAGCTTTCTTCGCTCTCCAAAATGCCTCTTAAAGGCAACTTAGAGAAGGCATTGTTAGAGAGTCAAAACCTAAATGAAAGTTTGAACACATGTTTTGGGCGAGGTAACGCCACGATTTTGGAGGCCATAGAGGTTTCCTTATCATATGTCGTGTTTATACGTATTTCACACACTATTTCTATCAGTGGCCGTTCTGTTTCTTTGAGTTTTTTCCCCATGAGATATTAGAAATATTCTATGAACCTCATTTTCTCGGGTTGCACTATGAAGTTACGGAACCTTATTTTTTCCACCTGGATTTATGGCCCAAGCGCCAAGAGCTTGGGCCATAAATCTCTATGGAAACAACTCGGTCCGTAACCTCACACTACGGTCTTCGAACTCGGTATGTAAGTGGTATGTATTCCTGTAATGGAGGGAAAATTTGCGTTCGTTTAACAGAGATATGTTTCATTTTCCAACTCATGAAAATATGGAATTCTTACCATTGCACTCATGTACCTATATAATACTGGAAGCTAATAGGCCACAAATTATACTGACATTGACTTCAAGTTATGTAAATCCGTCTAAACCATGTACCAGGGGAAGGCTTTTAACAATGACCTACTTGAGTCTTCGCTGTAACAAGTAGTTGTCAGAGGATCCAGAAATTGAAATGGTAGAGCGGAATATTCGATTTCCTTCTTTAGAGAATATCCTTTCGTTGCTTTATAGTCGCAGTCGCTTGGTGTTTTTCCTTTTTTTTTTGTTAAATCATTAACAATGTGATAAAGTAGGTTTGAGTCGTCACCAAAGTGGAAACCCGCTGTGATGTCATGGTGAGTAAGACTCTGATTTCTAGGTAAACAACCCGTTGGGTGATTTTGGTTCTATTTTTCACCTCACTGAAGGAAGAGAACTTCACTTACGCAATATCGCAAGTGTATCAAATTTCACTAATACAATTTTGTTACTTTCCATATAAATTTGTTTCTTTTGTCCACTGACTCTTGGTAAATGCTGTAAAAGTATGTAACTGTACTTTGGAAGTTTATCATTATAAGTAAAATAAAATGCATGGTTCCTTAGGAATCTCCCGATGCCAGATTAAATACCTATGTAATTGTTAGGATAATGTTAGGGAAAGAAACTCTGAATTCTCGAGCGATTTACAATGACCAAATCTGGATTGAATGTTTGGTAAAACCATCGGTTAATAAAAAGTCTAAGAGGATATCAAGGGTGTAGAAGTTTAATTAGCCAAATGAGACAGAGATGAGTGTAACAATATAGCCAATAAAGAAGAATTTTCTGCGATTCTTTAAAGCAGCCGGGGCATGCAAAGTAAAAACTAAAGCTTGGAATACACCTGAATTATTTATTGGTTTTCTGGTAACATGTTATTTTTCATCGACAGGTTGCTAAAAATTTCATTTCCTTAGTGAGACAAATCATTGAACCTCGCGAGTAGAAGTATTGGTGGAGTTAATAACTACAATTGCATGCTTTTGAAAGGGCTAACCATAAGGCACCAACACGGTCAACCGTCAAAATCGCAGCGGGATGCTACTAGCCATCATTGGTTTTAGGTCTAGTAAGACTTTCAAATACCATCTTTTCAGCTTCTTCTACAGGTCTTAGTTTGGGATCGTTTGGAACTGTTAAAAAGGTATCCTTCATCCAGTTCATTCATGCTGACTTCTTTGCCTGGAATCATAACCAACTTTCGTTTGACTTTATTTCATCCAAAAAAAGGACGCCCACTGCCAGAACACAAAAGTGTTACCGATATCACCCTCCTGCAATTTCCCTTTAGCACGCGGAAGCCCTTAGTGAACATTTACCTGAACCAGGCGAGGCCTGGTGATATCTGCTAGGCTAATTATTGCAAAATTGCATAGCTAAAGAGTGTTTGAATTTGTTAACGCGAGAAGTTTACAAAATCAGCTAAAATACAACATTCATTTCTTACTTAGACAAAAATGTTTCATTCACAGATATTTTGGTGTGTTGTCTGGTTTAGGTCGATAATATCTAGAGCCCTCCCCGCTACTGACACCATATAAACTTCAGTGAACGCAAGTATTCAGCAGAGTGATAAGTCAACGGCAGAAGACAAGCAGTGTATTACGTTTGCGTTTTCAGAATGAGATCCGTTCCTCAGACTCTAGGTTCACGTACAATTCTTTTGTTTGCAAAGGTGTAAGGGCTCTTGTCTTCGTGTTTCATGCAGTGACGCCATCGCGGGACGAAAACCGCCTCGGAAGACACCCTTAAACTTCGTACTCGAGTCGACAGCCTAGAAAAGCGGTAACCAAACTCTCGGCTTAACTTTTCGGTGAGGTTTTCTCGCCTGCAGTATCGAGAATTTAAGGGTAGAGATATGTTTTCTGTTGTGTCGCGAGTTCAAGGGTGGCGAAACGAGCCACTGCAGTGGCTACCAGACGCCACTTAACATTTAAATAGCCTCTTATACGCAATCAAAAAACTGCGCGGGTTGCAGTCGGCTTCAGGCCCTGGTGCTTCACACTCCTGATTTCTTACGTTGCGTTTGTAAGCTGGAAATATGGAGATTTAGCTAGTGACTCTGGCTATCCTTTCGTCAAGAGGAACATATTTGGGACAATTCTTGTCTTAAATATTCAAGGGTAGAGATAGCACTCTTATTTCTGAAATAAAAAAGGCATCTTAATTATAATTCAATCATAAATTATAATATTTTTCTTCACTTTTTACCACTTTTTTCTTCTTTTGACAAATAATGTATTCAAAATCGACTTTTTTTAACGCCTTTAATTAGTAATTCGTGTTTGTATGTCCTTAACAACGCCTTCCTAGATTAGCTCGCTATTTGCAGGCGGTGTTCATTGTAAGTAATTTTTTTTTGGAATGACTTAATAAACTTGAACTTTTTTTTCTAGCTGGGGTCAACGGAGTTCCTTTAATTTTCATCATCGTCAGTTCTTTGATTCCACCCAGAGAATACAACTATCAATCTCACACTGTCTGCTACCCATGTCATACACTGATTTCCTAGCTCACAAAAATTGAACCTTTTTCTATCGAGTTGCGTTGATTCGGTGTGGCTGATTCAACAACTGGAGAGTAAATTGCTGTTTCTATCAACTAACGGCAATCTATCAATCCAAAATGATATATTCTAGTATGCGTGTTGGACATTTCCAGTATTTTGGGTAGTAAAGTCAGAACCTCCTATCGATCGATACACTGTCCTTGAGTAGCCAATCATGATCAGATAGCAGGTTCGCCAAAAAGTCGTACATTGGATTATTCTATGCATAAATATCCATATCACGCAGGAAGGTAACAATGCAGAGAGACAAACAACTTTATTGATTTATTTTATTCCGTATTAATTTATCAGTGAGAACTTGAGGGTAACTGTTTGTTGGAGATCCTCCGATGCTTGTTCACGATTTTCGCCAGATTGAAGAAAGAACCCTTGGGATACTTTGCTGTGCAATTTCCCTCGTTTTTCTGTTCTTGTATTTGGACGTTTTGCATGGCTCATCCAAACAGGGTGAGTCTTTAACCTTAAACCAAGAGAAATAAGAAATTGTAATTGTTTTAATTTCCCTTGTAATAATAATAATAATGACAAATATAAAAATAATAATGATACTGTAATAATAATAATAATAATAATAATAATATTTATAACAATAATAGCAATAATGATAATGATATTGATAATGATAATAATAATGGTAATTGTAATGGTAATGGTAACGATAACGATAACGATAACGATAACGAAAACGAGAACGATAACGACAACGATAACGATAGCGATAACGATAACGATAACGATAACGATAATGATAATGATAATGAATGATAATGTTAATGATAATGATAATTAACAATTATTCCACGAGGGGGCGTTGGATATGAGATGATAGATAGCCAACGAGGCGCATAGCGCCGAGTTGGCTATAATCATTTCATATCCAACAAGCGCGAGTGGAATAATTGTTTATTAAAAACGCCCACAAAATCTCTTTGAATCTCCCCGACTAGAACAACCGGAAAAGACAAGGGACTTCCGCTATTCACATGTCACACGTCTATCAAAACTGTCAACGCGCGAACGGACTCGCCTGGACTGCATGAATGAAAAATCAAAACTTTGTAGCGATGAACATCGGGATTCTAGGATTTTACACGGCAGAACAGCTAAAAAAACCTGGCAGATAATGTGAAGGAAAAGAATTTTTAAGTGACAGGCGTCGAAATTACTGTGAATTTGGATTTTCGGTGTAGTTATAAAAGTAAGAACAACGGAGAAAAACTATTACCTCGGTCGCTAAGTTGTTATGAACTTGTTTGAAGCCACAACCTGGTTTTGCTGAACGAGAAAAGAAGCTATACTGCCGCCTCGATTACTCTAGTGAATGGCTGCATAGCCTGTATTTGTAGCTGGTTACTTGTGATATATATTCTTGATGTCGGATAAACAAGGCGCAGTTATCTACCGGCGAGTGACTCGATCGGCGAATGGCTTCGCGATCATGAAGAAACAACACTTGTCTTCTTTCGTAGCTGGTCAAGGTACTGTAGTTCCATGTGCTTTCATGTGATTTTCGACAAACTTTCAAACAAGCTCTTGTGGCTTTTTTTTTTGTTTTTGTCTTTTTTCTTTCGATGAAATTGCATTTCTGGTATTCTAAGAAAGGAATTAAAACGATTTGCTTCGGGCACCGTTCTATCCTTCGCGAAAAAAAATCTCAGCTAGCTTCCAATTTTAAACTGACGTGTACACCGACCATATATGGAGAGCATTGTATAATAGCTCACATACCATAACGGCTAAGCCAATCAAAATGCTAGAATTGCATTATCCAATGATTCAGTTTTTAATAATGATAATGATAATGATAATGATAATAATAATAATGATGATCAATCATGACTTTGTGTCAAGCTTTTTCCCGCGCGTTTCCCAACATGTGCCTGCCTTGAGTTCTGATTGGTTCATTGGACTGCGGCCATCTGTTTATGACACAGATCCATTGTATTTAAAGGGATATAATCACTTTTAGAACCGCGCTGACCCGGACACTAGCTCCCTCACTTTGAAAACAATTCATCCGAACCTGAAATCAAAGCACATCTATGATATCATTGTTATTATATTTGGTTAAACACAGTATGGATCGCCTCACTGTGATATGAAAATTAGCTATGAAATAGTATCTAATGCGCATGTACGCCAACTGAATGTGTCCCTATAACTTTCAATGATGTCATTACAATGGTTGTACCTTGTTCTTTGGATCCGATATTGGGTGCAGCTTAGCAACCATTACTCGAACGCGGATTTATCAACCAATCAAAAGTAAAACTAAACCCAATCGTGACCACCCCACTCGTTTTCCCGCCGTCTAATTGTCAGTTCGTAACATAACTATCGTCTTTACCTCAATCTGTATCCTTGGAACAATCAAGCAACAAACTTTTTCGTCACTGCCATCGCAATAATTAGTATTAATGGATGTTGGTTTTTTGATCTTGATAAAGCCGTGGGGGCAGTCGTTCTTCTCTTTCTTAAAACATGAAAACCAGTCACTCTGGCCCACATATCCCGGCTTCCCACAGTGACCTTCCGCTATATCAACTGTTTGAAAAGAAACATAAACATTAGAAATTAGAATCAAAAGAGGAGCTCGATTTAATGGCATATGTAATTCATAACAATGTAAAATGATACATAGGCTAGACTTTCAATAGCCTGTGCCGCAGAGGAAAATAAACCCCGGTTAGTAACGTCTGCGAAGCGGTGTTGAAACTATTGTTCGGGGCCCCCAACGAACTCAACGAATCACCGGAAGTGGGTTTCAAATTTTCTTTCAATCTTATTAGCTATTCCCAGTTTTCTGAAGAATGCATTTTCATCGCGCATGCTCAAATCCTGGTACGTCGTTGTGGGGCCCAGAAAAAAGTTTCGGTGCTACTTAGCAGACGTTACTTACCGGGATTTAGTTTCGTCTGCGGCTCAGTCTAGACTTTCCAACGTTACCATTCGACAGACTAGAGGACTTTGAGGACAAGATATGGACTAAGCAGCGGTTTCCTTGCAAATTAGGCCTACTATCATGAACACATCACTTTTACATACCAGAGAAACAACCTTTTTTCCTTAAAATGGTACACATACCATTCGTAAGGGGGCACAATTAATGCCACATTCGCTGACGAAAATATTCATTTGACAGGAACTAATCATATGCGCTGGACTTTTCCCTAAATACTCGAATTTGTGCTCCCAAAGTAAATCAAACTACTAAGTTGTTATTCTGAGCTTTTTTGACACTTACCAAGTATGTGAAAAGATGCAAGCAGAAGACATATCGCAACAAGCTTCATTTTTGCTCCTCTTTATCCAGACGGCTATAAGAATACGTAAGCAAGATCAGTGATTTTATTTGAAGCGGGTTTAGCAATCGTAAAAATAAAAGAAAAACTTAAAGCAATTACTATTTAAAAAAATGAAAAATTAAAAGAACAGGCCGAAACGGAAGGCGCAATAGCATGTCAGACTTTTCAGGAGAAAAGAAGAGGCTGAAAGGGCAATTCAACCTACAACCTGGCAAATAATGATGCGATACTCTTTCAGCTGAGCTAAACCAGCCATCCATGCTGCAAACAGGGCAAAAGTGGCTCTATATATGTCTGTGTGAAGAAGGACATCGTGCGGTTTGTTTTTAGGTGAAATTGCTTTTGCCTCATATATCGTTTTTAAGAAAATCTTTAAAAGAGAGTCAAAACAAACAACCGGGCCTATTCGCAAAACCTGTTTGATAAGTAGCGGCCATTTTACTTTTCCATAACAACCCGCTAATATCCGCTAACTTTGCTTCTTGTATACTCTATTCAAGATACTTTAAGTGAAAAGAATCTACTAGCTAGGTGTCATATAAAGGAACCTTATTTTTTCCACCTGGATTTGTGCCTCAAGCGCGAAGAGCTTGGGCCATAAATCTCTGTGGAATAAACTCGGTCCGTAACCTCACACTACGGTCTTCGAACTCGGTATGTAAGTGGTATGTATTCCCGTAATGGAAGGAAAATTTGCATTCGTTTAACAGAGATATGTTTCATTTTCCAACTCATGAAAATATGGAATTCTTACCATTGCACTCATGTACCTATATAATACTGGAAGCTGATAGGCCACAAAATTAATTATACTGACATTGACTTCAAGTTATGTAAATCCGTCTAAACCATGTACCAGGGGAAGGCTTTTAACAATGACCTACTTGAGTCTTCGCTGTAACAAGTAGTTGTCAGAGGATCCAGAAATTGAAATGGTAGAGCGGAATATTCGATTTCCTTCTTTAGAGGATATCCTTCCGTTTCTTTCCGTTGCTTTATAGTCGCAGTCGCTTGGTGTTTTTCCTTTTTTTTCTTAAATCATTAACAATGTGATAAAGTAGGTTTGAGTCGTCACCAAAGTGGAAACCCGCTGTGATGTCATGGTGAGTAAGACTCTGATTTCTAGGTAAACAACCCGTTGGGTGATTTTGGTTCTATTTTTTACCTCACTGAAGGAAGAGAACTTCACTTACGCAATATCGCAAGTGTATCAAATTTCACTAATACAATTTTGTTGCTTTCCATATAAATTTGTTTCTTTTGTCCACTGACTGTAAGTAGCTGCTGCAAAAGTATGTAACTGTGCTTTGAAAGTGTACATTGTAAGTAAATAAAATGCATGGTTCCTTTGGGATCTCTCGATGCCAGATTGAATACCTATATAATTGTTAGGATAACGTTAGGAAAAGAAACTCTGAATTCTCGAGCAATTGACAATGACCAAATCTGTAGATTGAATGTTTGGTAAAACCATTGATCGATAACAAGTCTAAAAGAATATCAAGGGTGCAGAAGTTTAATTAACCAAATGAGACAGAGATGAGTGTAACAATATAGCCAATAAAGAAGAATTTTCTGCGATTCTTTAAAGCATCCGGGGCATGCGAAGTAAGAATTAAAGCGTTGAATACACCTGGCAAAGGTTAAGATCACTGACCTCTACTTTCCTCGGATTTGCAAGCTCAAAATACAGGCTTTTTACACTCAGTAACAAGCAATGAATTATTTATTGGATTCCTGGTAACATGTTGTTCTTCATCGATAGGGTTGCTAAAAATTTCACTTCCTTTGTGAGACAAATCATTGAATTGAAAGGGCTAGCCATAAGGCACCAACGCTTAACCGGTCAACTGTCAAAATGGCAGCGGGATGCTACTAGCCATCAATAGCCTGCGTAGCAAGCGTTTCCTCGCGAGGTTCGTCTAGAAAGCTGGGACAAGAGCGCGCAATAACTCGATTGGAAACGCTTGCTACGCAGGCTAAGCCATCAATGGTTTTAGGTCTAGTAAGACTTCCAAATATCACCTTTTCAGTTTCTTCCACAGGTCTTAGTTTGGGATCGTTTGGAGCCGTTAAAAAAATATTCTTTACCCAGCTTATTTTTGCTGACTTTTTTGCCTAAACTGGAATCACAACTAATATTCTTTTCACATTATTTCATCTGAAAAAAGGACGCCGACTGCAAGAACGCAAAAGTGTTACCGTTATTTCCCTCGCGCCATTTCACCTTTGCCACTGCGAAGCCCCTAGTAAACACTTTTCTGAACCAGGTGAGGCCTGGAGATATCTGCTAGGTTTGCTAGCTAAAGAGTGTATTTGTTAACGGGAGAAGCTTTGAAAATCAGATAAAAAACAACATTCATTTCTTACTTAGACAAAAATGTTCCATTCACAGATATTTTGTTGTGTTGTCTGGTTTAGGTCGATAATATCTAGAGCCCTCCCCGCTTCTGACACCATATAAACTTCAGTGAACGCAAGTATTCAGCAGAGTGATAAGTCAACGGCAGAAGACAAGCAGTGTATTACGTTTGCGTTTTCAGAATGAGACGCGTTCCTCAGACTCTAGGCTCACGTACAATTCTTTTTTGTTGCAAAGGTGTAAGGGTTCGGGTTTTCGTGTTTCATGCAGCGACGCCATCACGGGGCAAAAACCACCCCAGAGACACCCTTAAACTTCGTACTCGGGCCAATAGGCCAAAAAAGCGGCAACTAGACTCTCGGCTTAACTTTTCGGTGAGAT
Source organism: Porites cylindrica (assembly GCA_964035525.1). NCBI lineage: Eukaryota > Metazoa > Cnidaria > Anthozoa > Scleractinia > Poritidae > Porites > Porites cylindrica. The sequence continues at coordinate 33,084,702 of OZ037776.1, forward strand.
TTTTCGCTTTCAGCATCGAATATTTAAGGGTAGAGATATGTTTTCTGTTGTGTCACGAGTTCAAGGGTGGCGAAATGAGCCACTGGCTACCAGAAAAATAGCATCACATACGCAATCAAACAATTGCGCGGGTTGACGTGGTTTCAGACCCTGGTGCTTCACACTCCTGATTTCTTACGCGGCGTTTGTAAGCTGGAAATATGGAGATTTAGCTAGTGACTCTGGCTATCTTTTCGTCGAGAAGAACTGCTCCTGTAGAAGATAGATCAACATATTTGGGTCAATTCTTGTCTTAAATATTATTTCCCGTAATATCAAATTTTACACCGTTTTATCTTTAGCTGGGGTCAACGGAGTTCCTTTAATTTTCATCATCGTCAGTTCTTTGATTCCACCTAGAGAATCCAACTATCAATCTCACACTATCTGCTGCCCATGTCAAACACTGATTTCCTAGCTCACAAAAAATGAACCTTTTGATTTTTTCTATCAAGTAGCGTTGTTTCGATGTGGCTGATTCAACAACTGGACAGTAAACTTGCGGTTTCTATCAACTGACCAATCTATCAAACCAAAATGGTATATTCTAGTATGTGTGTTAGACATTTCCAGTATTTTGGATAGTAAAGTCACAACCTCCTATGGTTCGATACACTGTTCTTGAGTAGCCAATCATGATCAGATCGCAGGTTCGCCAAAAGGTCGTACATTGGATTATTCTATGCATAAATATCCATATCAAGCAAGAAGGTAACAATGCAGAGAGACAAACAACTTTATTGATTTATTTTATTCCGTATTAATTTATCAGTGAGAACTTGACGGTAACTGTTTGTTGGAGTTCCTCCGATGCTTGTTCACGATTTTCGCCAGATTGAAGAAAGAACCCTTGGGATACTTTGCTGTGCAATTTCCCTCGTTTTTCTGTTCTTGGATTTGGACGTTTTGCATGGCTCATCCAAACAGGGTGAGTCTTTAACCTTAAACCAAGAGAAATGAGAAATTGTAATTGTTTTAATTTCCCTTGTAATAATAATAATAATGACAAATATAAAAATAATAATGATACTGTAATGATAATAATAATAATAATAATAATAATAATAATAATAATAATATTTATAACAATAATAGCAATAATGATAATGATATTGATAATGATAATAATAATGGTAATTGTAATGGTAATGGTAACGATAACGATCACGATCACGATCACGATAACGAAAACGATAACGATAATGATAATGAATGATAATGATAATGATAATGATAATAATAATAAGGATGATCAATCATGACTTTGTGTCAAGCTTTTTCCCGCGCGTTTCCCAACATGTGCCTGCCTTGAGTTCTGATTGGTTCATTGGACTGCGGCCATCTGTTTATGACACAGATCCATTGTATTTAAAGGGATATAATCACTTTTAGAACCGCGCTGACCCGGACACTAGCTCCCTCACTTTGAAAACAATTCATCCGAACCTGAAATCAAAGCACATCTAGAAATCTCCTTCAATCTTCGCAGTGTTTTGCTTGATTTTTAATCGTTTACCGAAAAACCTCTTTTTGAGTATGCTTTTGATCATCCTATGATATCATTGTTATTATATTTGGTTAAACATAGTATGGATCGCCTGTGATATGCAAATTAGCTATGAAATAGTATCTAATGGGCATGTGCGCCAACTGAATGTGTCCCTATAACTTTCAATGATGTCATTACAATGGTTGTACCTTGTTCTTTGGATCCGGTATTGGGTGCAGCTTAGCAACCATTACTCGAACGCGGATTTATCAACAAATCAAGAGTAAAACTAAATCCAATCGCGACCACCCCACTCGTTTTCCGGCCCTTTTTGCTGACGACGTCTATCTACTTTGAGTTATGATTGGTCCATTGACCTTTTTACGCATAAGTCTAAAAAAAACACCTGCTTTGGTTTGGTTTTGACACAGTCAATTCAAAACCACACCATCATAAGTGTCTAATTGTCAGTTCGTAACATAACTATCGTCTTTACCTCAATCTGTATCCTTGGAACAATCAAGCATCAAACTTTATCGGCACTGCCATCGCAATAATTACTATTGGATGCTGGTTTTTTTATTTTGATGAAGCCGTGTGGGCAGTCGTTGTTCTCTTTCTCAAAACATGAAAACCAGTCACTCTGGCCCACATATCCCGCCTTCCCACGGTGACCTTCCGCTATATCAACTGTTTGAAAAGAAACATAGACATTAGAAATTAGAATCAAAAGAGGAGCTCGATTTAATGGCATATGTAATTCATACCAATGTACAATGATAAATAGGCTAGACTTTCAATAGCCTGTGTCGCAGAGGAAACTAAACCCCGGTTAGTAACGTCTGCGAAGCAGTGTTGAAACCATTGTTCGGGGGCCCCCAACGAACTCAACGAATCACCGGAAGTGGGTTTCAAATTTTCTTTCAATCTTATTAGCTATTCCCAGTTTTCTGAAGAATGCATTATCATCGCGCATGCTCAAATCCTGGTACGTCGATGGGCGGCCCAGAACAAAGGTTTCGGTGCTACTTAGCAGACGTTACTTACCGGGATTTAGTTTCGTCTGCGGCTCAGTCTAGACTTTCCAACGTTATCATTCGACAGACTAGAGGAATTTGAGGACAAGATATGGACTAAGCAGCGGTTTCCTTGCAAATTAGGCCTACTATCATGAACACATCACTTTTACATACCAGAGAAACAACCTTTTTTCCTTAAAATGGTACACATACCATTCTTAAGGGGGCACAGGAGCCCATCATGGGCTCCTGGGGGGCACAATTAATGCGACATTCACTGACGAAAATATTCATTTGACAGCTACTAATCATATACGCTGGACTTTTCCCTAAATACTCGAATTTGTGCTCCCAAAGTAAATCAAACTACTAAGTTGTTATTCTGAGCTTTTTTTGACACTTACCAAGTATGTGAAAAGATGCAAGCAGAAGACATATCGCAACAAGATTCATTTTTGCTCCTCTTTATCCAGACAGCTATAAGAATACGTAAGCACAGATCAGTGATTTTATTTGAAGGGGGTTTAGCAATCGTAAAAATAAAAGAAAAACTTAAAGCAATTGCTATTTTAAAAAATGAAAAATTAAAAGAACAGGCCGAAACGGAAGGCGCAATAGCATGTCAGACTTTTCAGGAGAAAAGAAGAGGCTGAAGGGGCAATTCAACCTACAACCTGGCAAATAATGGTGCGATACTCTTTCAGCTGAGCTAAACCAGCCATCCATGCTGCAAACAGGGCAAAAGTGGCTCTATATATGTCTTTGTGAAGAAGGACATCGTGCGGTTTGTTAGTAGGTTAAATTGCATTTGCCTCATATATCGTTTTCAAGAAAATCTTTAAAAGAAAGTCAAAACAAACAACCGGGCCTATTCGCAAAACCCGTTTGATAAGTAGCGGCCATTTTACTTCTCCATAACAACCCGCTAATATCCGATAACTTTGCTTCTTCTATACTCTATTCAGGATACTTTAAGTGAAAAGAATCTACTAGCTAGGTGTCATATAAAAGAACTAATAACTTATTTTATTGTATCTCTCAAATAGCATGCTCGCTTTGATTGGTCAATTTAGGGGGCCGTACTTCACGGTACGGCCCGTATCCCCTGAATGGAAAAAGCTTTCTTCGCTCTCCAAAATGCCTCTTAAAGGCAACTTAGAGAAGGCATTATTAGAGAGTCAAAACCTAAATGAAAGTTTGGGTGAGTTAACCATACGATTTTGGAGGCCATAGAGGTTTCCTTATCATATGTCGTGTTTATACGTATTTCACACGCTATTTCTATCAGTGGCCGTTCTGTTTCTTTGAGTTTTTTCCCCAAGAGATATAATAAATATTCTATGAACCTCATTTTCTCGGGTTGCACTATGAAGTTACGGAACCTTATTTTTTCCACCTGGATTTGTCCCCCAAGCGCGAAGAGCCTGGGCCATAAATCTCTGTGGAAAAAACTCGGTCCGGCCTCACACTACGGTCCTCGAACTCGGTATGTAAGTGGTATGTATTCCCGTAATGGAAGGAAAATTTGCATTCGCTTAACAGAGATATGTTTCGTTTTCCAACTCATGAAAATATGGAATTCTTACCAGTGCACTCATGTACCTATATAATACTGGAGGCTAATAGGCCACAAATTATACAGATATTGACTTCAAGTTATGTAAATCCGTCTAAACCATGTACCGACAGAAAGCTTTTAACAATGACCTACTTGAGTCTTCGCTGTAACAAGTAGTTGTCAGAGGATCCAGAAATTGAAGTCGTAGAGCGGAGTATTCGATTTCCTTCTTTAGAGAATATCCTTCCGTTGCTTTATAGTAGCAGTCGCTTGGTGTTTTAACCTTTTTTCTTAAATCATTAACAATGTGATAAAGTAGGTTTGAGTCGTCACCAAAGTGGAAACCCGCTGTGATGTCATGGTGAGTAAGACTCTGATTTCTAGGTAAACAACCCGTTGGGTGATTTTGGTTCTATTTTTCACCTCACTGGAGCAAGAGAACTTCACTTAGACAATATCGCAAGTGTATCAAATTTCACTAATACAATTTTGTTACTTTCCATATAAATTTGTTTCTTTTGTCCACTGACTGTAAGTAGCTGCTGCAAAAGTATGTAACTGTGCTTTGAAAGTGTACATTGTAAGTAAATAAAATGCATGGTTCCTTTGGGATCTCTCGATGCCAGATTGAATACCTATATAATTTTTAGAGTAACGTTAGGAAAAGAAACTCTGAATTCTCGAGCGATTTACAATGACCAAATGTAGAATGAATGTTTGATAAACCCATCGGCCGATAAAAAGTCTAAAAGAATATCAAGGGTGCAGAAGTTTAATTAGCGAAATGAGACAGAGATGAGTGTCAAAATCCAGCCAATATGGAAGAATCTTCTGCGATTCTTTAAAGCATTCGAGGCATGCAAAGTAAGAATTATAAAAGCGTTGAATACCCCTGGCAAAGGTTAAGATCATTGACCTCTACTTTCCTCGGATTTGCAAACTCAAAATACAGGCCCTTTAGACTCAGTAACAGGCAATGAATGATTTATTGGTTTCCTGGTATTAAACATTTAGTCACTTGAAGGGATAGACGAGAGGGCCCTTCCTCGATCCAGAGACTGGGACCGAGTTATACGATCGCCGAAAATTTTTCCGAATGGATCTTGGCTGATCTTCGTACGTGAACAATTATTAAAATCATGAGCTCTTTTGATATACAGTACGTGTGCAGAGGCTACAATTATCTCTTCCCTCGAGTTGAATTAAGGTGAGTTTTAAAACGTTGCTTGGTCAGTTGCAGTTCTACTGAATTCGTAGAAAATTCGATTCATAGTAACTGCTGATCAAGCTTTGCAATTAATTGACAATGGGCCCTGTGATCTATGTTCACGTCACATAGATGAAAGGTACCTCTAGTTTCAACGTTTTTTCTTTTGTTTAAAAATATGATAACAATAATAAAAAACACATCAAGCTGTTGTTGCAGGATAAGAGATTGTTAAGAGAATTCCTATTCAGAGGTCACAAGGCCCATACAATGGATTATAATACTTAATTATTATTATTTTTAAGTTTATTCTTATTTATTTTTGCCAGTGTTGGCCGGGACTCCTCTTCTTTGACAACATTAACTGTTATTCCAATCTTATGTCATTTCACCATACTAAGTGACTACCAAGAGAATGTGCAAATTCTGTATTGCAATGTACAATCCCAGTTTGAAGTGAGCAAAGATCAATGGAATTCTCTAGGGGTGTTGTAATAGTTTTGGAAATCCTTGGGGAATAGTCTTAAACATTGGAGTTATTTAGGGTAAACAAAGAATTCATGGAATTTTATTAGGAAAAAAAGTACTGTTCAGTAAGTTCCTCAGGGGTAAATTCATATCTTAAGGAAGTCTCCTGGGTGAATGCAGTCTAATAGAATTCCTCAGGAGTAAGAAGGAAGTTTATTATATGTTGTCAACCAGGAAGAGGGTGTAGCTATTAAATGTGATGGCCCAATTTTTTTCTGCCATTGAAGGAGGACAAAGCACACACAATGACTGCAGACAACAGCATGCAAGGACTAGACAAAGCAAACATGATGTGATTTTATCTAGTTGGATAGTAAATCTTTTATTCAATGGTTTACATTGTAAAAGTATAATGGACATGGGTGTTTTGCTCATTGCTTGCCTATACATGAAACCATCCAACACATGATTGATAGAATTCACATACAAAAGTTATTCAAAATAACTAAAAATCATGAATCACCAGTGCCACTAACAAAAGGAGGGATACAACAATCTGTTAGTATGCCAAGTTGTGGTGGTTTCTTTTTGCATGACCTTGTATTAATTTTGTTTTTTCTGGCTTGACTGTTCATTAGCCACAGGCATGTGACTCATTGTTTGTGATAAATAAACAATTTTTTTCCTCCAAAAGGATTCATCAAAGAGAAGAGATTCTCCTAAGGCTTAAAATTCACATCCAATTTCTTCCTTACATCCTTGGAAGTTGTAAAAATTGGCAATTTTTCCATCTCTAAGTTTTTTGTTTTTTTTGTAACAGCTGAGAAAAAAAGTTCTGTCTCTGCTGTTTATTGAACTGATCAAACCAGAGAAAGAAGCTTTCAATGTATGTCAAGTTTTAAATTTACACAATATTTCTTGTACAGCCACAATAACCTAATCAATATACTTTGTTACAGGTGTAATTATTATTTTATATTAATGTAATATAAGGTTTCCTGAAAGAATTGCTTCATCTACTGTAAAGAGGGTAAAGGTTTTGGCTCACAACAGGAAGACTTGTTTTGATATCACATGAGTTTAAGTGTTTGTGTTTTTCTGGTTGCATTCAAAGCACAACCATTTTGTTGTTGGATGGAATGCAGATTCAGGGATATTAGCAAAATCTGGATGGTACCACTCACAGCATCCACAACACTTGACATAAGCAGCATTGTTGTTATGCAATTGGCATGTGCAGTACATAGGTACATTTTTGCCTACCACAGGATGAACAAGCTCAACTGTATCATTAGTTGGTGGGAACTCGGTCATCCTTGAAGACTCCAGGCAATAAACAAGGTGCGGGCGCATGGCTCTCTGGCCATATCTCTTGGTGGTGAGGTCTTCACCATGGCATAGAGTGGTGGCAAAGGCTATAGCAAAGAGTGCACAGTCATTGTAGCCCTTCTGCTTTTGCACTTTCTGATTCCTAATTTTAACTATGTTGTCTTTTATTAAAGTGTGAAATATTAAAGCAATGAAGTTTTGACAATATTCTTCTAACTGGGTTGTCCATCTTCACCACCTGCATCTTTGAAGTTAATTTATTTCGTAAAAGTAATCCCATTTGCAAAAGCACAGACAAGACCCCTTGCAAAACCTAAAAAATCATGACCCCCTCAATTAATTGTTGAAAAAAATTAGCCCCCCCTCTAGCCAATCTAAAACAGCCTTGACCCCCCCTCCTTTTTTCCCTCCCCCCCCCCCCCCACATAAATAATGACCAGTCCCTTAACTGAAAAAAAGTGAAAATAACCTTGGAAGTATTCCTTCTTTCTTTATCTGCTGCATGTCTGTCAATGCCCTGATGGCAATCATATACTCGTTTTCCTGTTATGATGAATGAAATTCCATCATATTTCATCCTTGATTGGGAGGTTACAGACTGAGGATCTTCAAAAAACACCTTCTTCCCCTTCATTTGCTCATTTTGTGGAACAAAGCAAGGCCTAATCTTAATATAATATTGTACATATATATAAACTTTCACAGTTCATTTTTTTCTGTAAGTTTATGTTTCTGCTCCGAACTGACCTTGGTATAGATTTTATCAGTGTCCTGTAGCCATTTTCAGCAGGCAGGAGGCATGAAGAGTGAAGGCAACTTTCTTCATCCCTTTGAATTTTATATGGCTGCACAAAATTTTTTTGGCCCAGGGCGCCTATAGCTACAATCACAACCTCTTTTGTCAAGATATTTCTGTTTCTTATTCGAACCTTTCTTCCATTTTTTTGTCTTTTATTTGGTTATTAACTTTATTGTTCATTTAATGCATTATTCAATTAACATTGTTGTTATTATCATCAATATTATTCTGTTAGTTTGTTTTGTATTTAAAAACCTATTATGGTATTGCCAGGAATTTTTTTTGTTTGTTTCCCCCTCCCCCCCCCCCCCCAAAAAAAGGGTTCTTCTGTGCCACTTGCAATATTCTGTGCCCGGATATTCGATTTTGATGTACACAAACCAATAATTACTAAAGTCAAAGAATACACTGACTGTACATTTAAGCTTACCTTTGCCTAAACCGTTGTTGTAGTACATAACAAAACTTGTCGTATCCAACTCATGCTCGTGGAGCACCTTTTCAGCTGATTTTACATCTGGTACGAACAAAAAACTTCCAGGTCTGTGTTCCGAAGACATGTCTAAGGGACTAGTCAGAAATTAGCAGGGGGGGAGGGGGGGTGGAAACAGAGGGAGGGTCACAACTTTTTGAGACTGCAGAAAAGGGAGGAGTTATGAAAAATGGGCCGTTAAAAGGGGGAGGGTCATGCAAATAATGTAGAGGTTCACCCACAGAAGAAAAAAGAAGTTCTTTATTTTGTAAAAAAAACTTGGGAGAAATAGGGGAGTCGAGTGATCAGCTGTCAGAATCAGAGTCAGACTCTTAATGCTGTCATCTAAATCTATGTATATGGCATTACAAAGAACAGATTAGAAATATATTTTGAGCTTTCATAATACTGACTCACCCTAGTGTATTGCAAGCCCTAGATGTTATAATTTATACAAGAGGGGGAGGGTCATGATATTTTAGGCCAAGGTCAAGGGGAGGGTTAGCAAATTTCACTCCCATTGCAGGGATGGGTCACCTCATTTCCGAACCCAAATTTAAAATTTCCACCCCCTCCCCCCCCCCCCCCCCCCCCCTGCTAATTTCTGACAAGTCCCTAAACAGCTACTGCAGTACGCCTACTCTTGTTTGGATTTTATTTTTCCCGCTCTTTCGGACGCGTTTTTAGTTAATGTTTCACAGAGTATAGGACCGGCCGTCCAATTCCGGAGAGGTACTTGTCCTCTATCCCTTGTAGGGATAGGTCAGGGAACCGAGTCTGCTTAGAGATAAGGAAGACAAAAATAATTTCCATTTTTGGCTTTGAGGGGGTATGTTCGTTTATTTCAACAGCACCTTGTCATAAGTCTCAAATCCAACTGTTTTAATATTTGTGAAGAAAAATAATTTGTCACCCCAAGTAGTTTTTCCGTTTAATATCAGTGGCGGGAGCCAGTAATATTTTTCAAAGTACGAATAGGTCAATGTTAAGTATATTTTAGATGAAAAAAACAAGAAACAAAATAAATCACATCGCATCGTTTTGAATACGCTCGCGAGTATTCATTCTGACTCCTTTACGCGCCATTTTTTGGCCATTGCGATGCGGTGATCGATGCAGAAACGAAGACTTACTCGGCGATTAAACTCGGCGATCGTATAACTCGGTCCCAGTCTCAGGATCGAGGAAGGGCGCTCTCGTCTATCCCTTCAAGTGACTACCTCAAATACAAAGTAAAACAAAGCAAAAACGGTAACTTTCGTTCCAACCGTAAGGCTAGCTCAATCGATTTTGAAACGCAAATTTCCCTCCATAGATAAACCCCTCTGAATATAAGCCCCTCCAAAAATAAGCCCTTGGAAAAAATATAAGCCCCGGGGCTTAGTTTCGGAATTTTACGGTATCCTTAGAAAGGTGATAGGAGTCTGAGGTCTCAGTTTGAGACTTAACTGGACTTTGTTTCCCCAGGGAAACCCTGTGTTTTATTGAATAATGATGATGATGATCATAATAATAATAATAATAATTATAATAATTATACGAAGAAGAAGAAGAACAGTAACTATGAATAAATTATTTGGCCCTTTCCTAACAGAAATTTGACAAGCGCCCTTAAAAAAAATACCACTGTCCTCAGTCTCATAAGTGAAAAATAATCTTTAATGCCTTTTTGAGTATCATGCTGATTTACATTAGTACAACATGAAGAAATGATTATGGATGAAACATGGTTTGCACCTTAGATGCAAATTCTGCATGTACAAAAAAAATTATTGGTATTACCTGCAGCTGTAAGCAACAACTTACTATAATTTCAATATAACAGATTTTTAGTGTGTAAATACTATAGAGACTGTTGGGCTCTTTTTTTTCCCAGAAAAATCCACTTTCCCTAACAGAGGGTAAACTTTTTTTTAGCTCCCCTCTCCACCCCTGCCTAGATTTCCCAGACTACTAGACTCCCCTTCCACCCAGTTTTCCTGTGCCATCAATCCCTACCACCCCAGCTCCACCAGTAAAAATTCTTAGCATGCTATCGATCAGGGAAGAGTGGATTTTTTCTGCATTATAGCCCACTGTGCAGATGCTATGAACAGGGAAACCAATCACCCATTTTCATTAATTTTTTCATTTTTAAAAACGTTTCTAAGATTTGTATCACCTGGTTTGATACAATCATGTAAGATTATAATGTCCATTGCATCACAGTCGACAATTTCTGCAGAAACCATCTCTTCTGCCCGGACTAGACGCCAGTTCCTGAGATTGCACAAGTGACTGAATCAAGGTAGTGCCCAGAATATAGCCCCAAGTTTCTTTTAATAAACTGCTAGATTAAATTAGATAATATTTCCATATAATCTGCCTTGCATCTGTTTGTAAATCAAAGGAAAAATTAAACTTTTGGTCAGAGTCATTTAGAAATTTATTCCATAAATCGCTTCAAATAATGAATAAGGGCCAGGATATGGTCCTCTCATCTGCGTCTTTGCTTTGTTTTGTTTTTGTCTTTTTTTTTTGTAGGGGGGGGGGGGGGGGGTGGAGATGGTGGTGAAGGTGATACCGCTAAGACTGACTAATAAAAAAAACAAACTCACTAAAAAAGACTGCACAACTTAACTGTTCGTCTGAAATGTTACACACAGTCCTCCTAACCCATGGCGGGTGCAGAGGAGAGAGACATCTGAATTCTGAACATTAAAAATAATTATGCCGTCCAATGACATCACCAAGTAATTTATTCATTTTTGCATAAATTTTGATTTCTTAACAAGTTGGCAGCCATAGGTCATGGAACAGTGAACGGCAGGATGCATAATATTATGGTCGATATGAAGAGTGTTCTGTGTTTTGAGTGCCATAAAGCTTGACCTTAAGACCTCCTAAATAAATGTACAGAGTCATTTAACTTTTCGAAGATGAAATAAAGTGTTGACAGGCTAAACACGACTCATAAGCTCGTGATAGTGTGAAACGTGACCTTGGTCTTGGAGTTACTGTACTGGTAGTGCCTTTTTCGTTACAAGTGCCTAAAGTGAGACTGCAGTTTTGGAATTAAAAGGTTCGTCATCAGTTACTACTATGGTATAAGTTTTCGCTTTGTGAAGAGAGGCTGACTCTAAGGTCACATTCAAATGCTATTTCAAACTGGATGTTTTCCTTAGTGTGTTCAGCCAATAACAAAAGGTTTTCTATTTCGGAAAGGTAATAGCCAATCAGAAAATACCTACCATTAATTGCAAAAGTAGGTGATCTCACCAGACAACATTACAACACTTGGAATTCATATGTCTCTCTTCCCCGCACCCCCCGCGGGTTAATAGGAGGTGGAGACGTAAGATAATTTCATACTACTTTACTATTTGCTGAACACAATTCCAAAACTCTGATGAAAAAAGCAGAATTTCAAAACCAAACTTTACTTCAATCAAACGCAGGTAAAGTTTAACATTAAAAAAACTTGAGTGATAAAAATGTTCCTCCTAATTTAATTCATTTCTTATCAAATATACAAATTAATATGAAACAACCTAAATAGATTATTACTCAATAATCAATATATTGCTTATCATTTGGCTTTTGTTATTACCAGAGCTAGAAGCATTATTATTACAACAATAGCTAAAAATATTATACATAACATCTTCCGAGACGCTTTCTGGTGCTTCTCACCCTGCAAACAAGACAAATATATAATTATATGATTTAATTAGTTGCTCTAGTTCAGCTGGGGAGAATGTCCAACCGCTTTCCAGAGGTTCCAGAGGGGGAGTGGGAAGGGGTCTCTGGTTTATGTTCATAGGGAGATGGAAACATCCTTCGTGGTTTAGAAATCATGTAGTGGTTTTTTGGGGATTAAACTGGCTTTTTGAGTTTATTGGCATGAACAGAAAAATCTTTGTTTAGGCCTGGCTTTTGCCTCCTGGGACTTCTTGGTGTCAAACAATAAGATTTACAACAATTAATCTGAAATGACACCATTCCTTTTTTTTTAATGGAAAAGGCCCAAGAGCGCAGAAAATTGAAAGCAGAAAATTTTTTTTCTTGTTGATAAGGGCTAACACGAACAAATGAGAGAAAACCACAAAAACTTAAAAACAGTCTTTGAAAACACCACTGCCTCTTCCAAGATGATAATTAAAACTACAAGTACTGACCTTTCTAAGTTGTTCTAGGCCTTCTTCAACTTTAACAGCAGCTTGTTCTACATTGTAATCTATTCTATCCAAAATAGTTCCCTGTGGAAAGAATGAGCAATAAGGAACAATCAGTGAAATGATTTAGTCTATTCTTGAAGCTTCAGAGATAAAGAAGAAATTTTTAAAGCAGGGTAAGTACTCTTTTGAGATACTCTAATTCTATGACTTTCCATGACTTTTTCCATAACTTTTCAACTTTTCCATGACCCTGTGTTAAGCTGTCACTGGAAAATTTTAAAAACTCTCCTTTTCAGGTTATTTTTTGACCTTACTAAGTTCAACACACACATAATCTGTTGTTCACCAAAATGCATGCTATTTGTGCTCTTGACTTTATCTTGCATTGTCCTTGCTCGGACATCTACAGAAATGAATCTACCAAACTTAACTTTAATTTTCCAGGACTTTCCAGGACTGACAATTATTAGAATACAAGACCTTCAAGACCTGGAAAATGAAATTCTAAAATTTTATGACTTTCCAAGTTTTTAATGACCTTTACGACCCCGTAAAGGACAAATAATATTCTTTAGTTACCTGCTCGACTATCATAGTAGCAAGGTCTCGGAATATTTCATTTAGTTCTGATATTGATTGCACTATTGACTGTATTTCTTTCTCCCTATGCTCAATTAAAGTTGAATTTTCTTCAACCAGCCTCATCTGATCAGAAGTAAATCCCTGTTAACAAACAACATGAAATATAAAACAACATTAAAATGGCACAGTTCCCCGCCAAAATATCAAACTCATGCATAAGTGGTCAATGCGAACACAAAGAATAAGTTGCCCAAAGACAGAAAGGTAAAACAAGTTTATATAAAGCAGACAAAAAGTACCACATACAGGTAAGAGTACTGCGGAAAAGATTTTATTTGAATTGTCACACTTCAGGATACTTCAGGATTACCTCCACAGACAGAAACGCTATGATCAGCTAATAAAGCATACATGAATAGAATGATGAAGACATCCTCCCCTGAAACATTCGTGCCTATAAAACCATATTTACTCAAAGCTCCTGTGAGCAGACATGCCTACTTACAGCTGCCATGGTTTGCAAAACACCATTTACACTCCCATTTAAATGCTTGTAAGTTATTATTTTTATCAGCAGCCACAGAAAATTAAGTTGCGTTGTATACTTTCTTATCCTTTGTAATGTAATAGGCTGTGTGCAAGAATTCTTCCCTCGTCTACTTCCCTGGGATGTTTGCTCACAAGAGCATCAACTGTGCTCACAAAATATTATTCATGCCAAACAGTAAACATTACTATACCCATCAACTGACAGCTCTAATGAGACATTGCAACTTGTGCATGACTGAATTGAGATCATTTGGTACTACAGCTGTGTGTGGTTGATTAAAATAATGAAGAAGATCACTCACTCTATCATAAAGTTCATCATCCTCAACAACATCTTCATTCATGAGTGCACTGCTGGTAGCTGGGAGACCAGTGTCAAAATACTGTCTTTCCCTCTCTTCTCGATTCTTCAGTCCTAAAAAGGGAAATTACTAAAGCCTTACCAGCACGTATCTAAATGAATCAGTGTGTCAACCTTAAAATGTGTGGTTCCGGAAAATATCCATACCCACCCCAAGGATGGTCACTGGAAATTGCAAAGGGGAGGGGGGTCTTAAAGGCTAAAATATTTTTTAAAGGAAGGTATGAAACTAAACTGAAATTTCCAGAGGGGTGGGGGCATTTAAACCAAAATACCATCCTTGCGGGGAGTATGAATATTTTCTGAAGCAACACAATAATGGGTGATGATGGAAGTCATGCAGACATGCAACAGCACATTTTGAATTCCAAACTGGAGGCCAGTACAAAAGAGTTGAAGGTCTCAACTTTCCATAATGTGTTTTTTTTAAAACCGGAACAGTATTATTAAACACACCGTAATGATGAAGGTTAGTAATCCTAGGAAAGGATGGCCTATACTACAACTGGGGAGAGTACCACTGTCATTTACATTGTATTTCTTGCTACAAAAATCATGTCAAGCTCTCACTACAGTATACACACTATACTCTCACTCTCACTAAACTCTCACTTTAGGCAAATTCTTGTTGTGAAAGGGAACGGTAAACGTAAAGAGCCCTTATTTTAGGGTAGCAATAGTATACAAACATGTTCTAATCGGGTGAAAACAAGACACGTTTTGCCGCCAAACTGTTGAAGTTTGGGGTGACGTTGGACTAATGTTCATGTGCAAAGTAGGTAGCTGTTTATCGAATTTAGAGAGTTGCAAATCTCCAAAGAATAATTCTTAAAAGCAAGTATGCTGTTTCTGAGCGAGAAATATTCCTGAAAATTGAGAAAAATAGAAGATGAAAGGAACGTGCTGATCAAAAACATGTAAACAACTTAACCTGTGGAGCGACAGTTTGCTTTAACAGCTGTCAAACTTCAAATGTTTGGTGGCAAAACAGGTCATGTCTGGCACCCTATTAGAACATGTTTTTTGGTCTCGTGTCCACGCTTAGATGCAACCAACAGTAATAAGAATTTCGGGTTCTAGGGTGCACTAAACCACAAAATACCCAAACCCAGTGACATCTGCAATACTCACTTTTCAGATATGATGACTGTCCTCTCCTGAAGTTCAGGGACAGATCCTGTAGACTAACAGCTAGTGATGACATGACATTTTTGAGAAGACGTTGTTCTTGCTTTGAAGTGCCTCTACTTTGCCTCCCTATTCTTTGAATGGAACCTTGACACTGATGGAACATCTAACAATAAAAGAAATGCAAATCATGTGGTTTTCAGTTTTATAGTCTGTAAGGTAAATGCAAGAGAAATTACTGAAAGTGTTTGTATGGCAATCAGATGTCAAGTAATTCTCTAAAACCTCTCTGGTATAACATTTGCATGTTGCTATTATAATTCCTTACAAAAAAACTTTTATCGGAATTTTTGTCAATTTGTTTACGTTGGCTGTTAGTAGGAGTGAAAAGTTAAATATAATTTTGTTGAATAAGCCAACTGTCTAAATTTCGTCAACGTTTCCATAGCATGGTGCAAAATTACCCAGGTTAAAAAATTGTACCTAGTGAAAAATTAAATTTACCTAAGAAAAAAAATTACCTGCAACATATATACCAAGAAGCCCCACCCAAAGGTCCAACCCCTTGCCCTTTTACATACCATTTCTGACAAAAAAGGTATCCCTTTCCTAAAATTTCTTTTGAGAGATGGCACTCCCTTCACAAACCTAATTTAGAACTCTGATCCCTTCTAAAGGCTAAAATGCACTGACTTTAAATATGAATAAATCACAAAACTAGAAAGTTTTCTTGACTTTTTCACAGCCATAAAATGCATCTGTTAGCCCTATTGGTTCCTTTAACAGATCAAAATGATAAATGTTCCTGCCCTTTCAAATACTTCCACTAGTGAAATCCTTGCCCTTTGGGGTGGAGCCTCATCATACAGGGCATTATAGGGAGTACACCGCAGGAAAACCTCCCCTCTTCCTAAATTGCACCTGTCTAAAAACAGTACTCATTGGCATAAGGCTGAAGTACAAACCTGAGTGATTTCCTTCGTGGTTATTTCTATTGTCTGTTCTTCATCCACACTGTCATCAAGCGTTGGTCTGTTCAGGTGTCGATCATGAAGAGTTGACAACTCTTGCACTAAAAAAAAATGATTCCAATCTTCAATTACCTTTTCCCTTTTTCTCCTATTAGAACATTTTCGATACTCAAGTAATTACCATAAACAGTTTGGAGGAATATTTCAAAATTCTCATAGCTGTAACACTACAAAGGTGATGACACATCAGAAAACAAACTGTTAAAAACACACACATAGCAGGGTGTTCATTAGGCATCGGAGATTGGGGAATTCTCAGTTTACTACACAAAATTCTCTGGCTAATATTCGGTAGCCTATACAGGGTTGTCAGAAAGTTTTGAAGTAGATGGCTGAGTTGTTAAAGTAAACGGCCAGTCCAGAGATATTTTATTTAAAAATGCCATTTGTAAAGAAATGCTAAGCAGAGTAGCCGGCCAATACTAACCAAGTAGGCGGCGATATTTTTCGCCGGCAGCCGGCTACTTTTGACAACCCTGCTATGACTATTTTTATTTACATGAGGAGCCTCTTTTAAAATATTCTCCTGTAACGTTACACATTTCTCCTGCTACCAGAATTCTTAATGAAAACCCTGATATAGAATCTAATATACTGCCTAGAGCAATTATTTAACTTAAGCTTAAACTTACTTCTTTGCTTTATCCTAGTAATTTCATATTGAATCTATGTAAAAAAGAAGAAAGGAATTGATAAATTCAAACCTTGACACTCTACAAGAGGAAATAAAAATTAAAAATATACAGTAGGACCCTGGTAACTTGAACTTGGATAACTCATGTTCCCTGCTAACTCCAGTCTCACTTCCCTTGGATTTGACCCAACTCTTTAGTCACTTTTACTTGGGTAACTCGAATTCCCCACTAACTCGAACTAAAAATAATAACATTTGTTTCCCTTCATCAAAATTTACATTGATGACTCAAATTCTGGTTCTTGCAACTTACCACAAATGCCCTCCCATTAGCTTTTAACTGGGCTCCCTCAAGGCATGCCCAGTTCATAAATTTGATTTTGGAATTTTTTGGTCTCCTACATTAAAAAATGAACACTTTTAATTATCAACCCAGTAACCTAGAGGGCATTGCTTGATCCATAAAACATGTCTGTCCGTCTTCAAAGAGTCTGTTTAAAGATTTATTTATTTCTGTTTAATGCAACACATGCCTTTTTGGAGGTCTAAATGTCAGATTAGGATAAAGAAGACTTGTCCGACAAAACAGGAACTTTGAGAAATTTGCACACAAGTTCATCTTGTAGCCTCACTGGCGAGAGGGATAATGAGTGGTGAAGCTACCAGAATGTAGCTGTACCAACTTGAGAAGAGAAATAGAGTACTAAGGCAAGTTACCACAAGTTAGGTACAAGGTTTGGTGACTTAGCATACTAGAGCTTACAGTATTGTTCTTAATGTGGCCCAGAGTTTTTGCTTTTGTTTGTAACTGCATCATTAAATTTGTGCATGATCAAGTGTTATGCTTCTCCTAATTTCTGTGTCTCTGCGCCCTGTTCAACAAGCACGATTGATGTTAGCATTAGCGAGTTTCGATAAACTTTGAAAGTTCACAGCTCGCTTTAACAGGCATAACTTTTATTGAGGTGTAAACTAAAAGCCATTGAAAATGGGAACTTTAAAAAAAACCCATATAAATTAATTTCACTCACACATGACACTGATATATACACAACTCGTATTTTACTGAAGATGTTCTGTATACGTACACTGTAAGAGTGAGAAGGTAAAGTATGCATAGGGTTTTCACTTTAAAAATGTCAATTATTGAGCTTCAAGATGAATCGCTTTTAAACAAAAAACAATTTAAGTTCGTGTTCTTCAGTACTTTGAACCAAACTCATATTATGGTAAAAAATCTGTTATCGACCATTTGATCTATTTACATTTTTTGATGTATGTGCCAGTGGATTTGAGTAATCTTTAAACTTTTCAAGGTCACAAAATGCAAACAAACTACACACGTAATTCGTTTTTTAATAAGTTGAAGAAACGTGACAAAATAAAAGGAAAGAATCTTAAAACGTATAAATATTTTTATCTTGTGCCACAAGGCATTTACTGTTGACTATAAATTATAGATTACTGTTTATTGATCATATTTACTAATAGTCTCGGTTGAATAAGGCCCGTGTATCATGATAGGTTTGTGGGTTGTTTTCTCTTATAAGCTGTTTGCTGTCTTTTCTGGTTAACTTATTGTTTTCATGCAGTAAAATATTTCTGTATAGTCTAGATGTGTCACAATTTTTAATGAGATAAATTTAATTTGCACTCTGCTGTATACTGAAGTGCTGAAATATCAGTAAACTATCAATATTTACACAGAAGATTGACAATTCAATCGACCCCTATAACTTGAACCCCCGCTAACTTGAACTGTTTTTTGTTTCTCTTCAGAGTTTGAGTTACCCAGGTTCTACTGTAAATTTTTGGGCGAGATAAAAACTTGTGAAGTTCTATAGCTTATACCTACCTCTTCCACAACATCAACCCTGGAAAATTAAAGGAAATGAATTAGAATGCTTTGGAATATCTACTGAGCAAAAGACAAATCTACATTGGAAATCTGTCTTTGAACTGAAAAATTTCAAGCCAGCCAATTTTTATGATTCCTATCTCAGTTTCATTCCCATAATCTAACACAAATCAAAACGAAAGTTTACATACACAACAGCTAAGAACATATTGGCTTGTTTTTGTGTTTGTTTTTTGTTCATTTCCTGATAAACAATAGTTGAAAGTAGCTGTGGTTTTGTCATTCACTATTTTAGAACTTTGCCTTAATAAAAAATCGATTATGGGAAAGGAGGCATAAGCGATGTAGAAGTTTTTATCATTCAAAGACTGACTTGTTAGTCAAAAATAATAATCCATGCATTGTATTTTAACATACATGCATTTAATCATACGTTACTAGATCACACAGTCTCGTATCTTGAATATAGCTATATTGGCAAATAAATTTCTATTTCAGAAGTAAGTTTAGAAAAAACATCATCCTCACACTCTCAATTCGACGATAACCAAGAAAATCATACCCACCATTGCGGAGGTAAGGAGCTTATTCCTCCGGTTTGAACGCCAAGTTCGAGATCGCTTGTTCTTCGAACGAGTGCTACTGTGTCATCGTCCTGGTTAAATTAAAACAAAACAAATCATCATCAGGAAAGTTCTCCATCTGGTACAACATAAAACAAACAGTGTATGTTTTGGCGGCAGTATATGTCAGTACAGTACCCCAGGGCTATCACTACGTACGGAGTCACCGAGTGAATAGGCCTTGAAACGACTAATTTCAGTGCGAAGATTGATATAAATATCCGTTAGATTCCTAGTAGCCATTTTTCTTCCAACGTTCTGTTTGCTCCCTTTTAGCGGGAGATCTCCTTGGCCCGAATAGAAGCCGAAAGATTCCTTTACTCATACAAAGGTTAAAGATCCGCCATTTTTGCACAGCTGCCAATATTTTCGTCCGTGAGAAACTGGGCAGAGAATTGGTTCTTCCGTGGCGAAGAATTCCGAAGTTAGCCGATCGTTGATTAAAATGTCTTCGTAACAAACTCGGAAATAATCCCCCCTCTATTTCAAGCTCATCCCGATCGCATTTCGAGAGGAAATACACTTACAATATCATTCCAAAAAGTTCCTGGTCGTATCCGGAATTGAAGGTGATTGCTCCTAATTCGCAGAAACAGATCAAAATGCGATCGCCGTACAAGTTTCGACATATCAGAGCTGTGTCCATTAGAATCTTAATTTATGGCGGGTAATTAAACTGGACCTTGATGCACTCGTGTTGTTTGGTGTTTTGCTGAGCCAAAACAACCGTCACTGCAAGGAGATGTTAAAATTACGACTCCTTTTTTATAGTGGTATTAAATCAATTTTCAAATAATAAGTCTCCCGCGCGCCATTGTCTTTTATGGGTACCAGTCAATTTATCAGCTCGTAAACAGGTGCACTGTGTTTGAACCGGGTGACAAAGGGGTTTTCTGTGACGCGTGTTGTGTCCCACATTATCAGCGTGATGCGTGATCGGGCCAAACTGCGTGAGGCATGTGGGCATAGCACGTGATGCGTGGTAGACAATTTTCATAACGCGTGATGCGTGATTTTCCTTTCAGATTTCCGTGATTGTAGAAAATTATTTGAAACTGTTTGAACCAGCTGGTGGATAAATGGAGACGATATGGTTAGACTATCCGATGCGCCGTTGATTTGAACCTCAAGGGTCCAGTATGCTGTCTATATTGGCTCATGCTATTTAGCCTAAATTGCCAATAAGTACCCCAAAATACAAGAACCCACTTTGCCAGACTTCAAAATAAGTAGGTTTTTAATGTATTAGCGGATGTTTACCGTATAAATGACTTCTTTGACCCTTTTTATTATGCGAGTGTAATGTAGACTACGGTACCAAATTATCATACCAAAGGAGGTTGCTTTTTTATTTATTTCTTCAAAACTTTAAATATCAGTCAAGTGGGAAAAGGGGCTTTTTGTGACGTCCGTAAAGAAGTGTTGAAATGACGAGGCAGTCTCCCGGGGGGGTACTCCCATACATTACCTATACGGGTATGTGCCGCCCAAAGGGGTCGTGATTTTGAAGCTCCTGGTTTAGCACGGGGTATCCATTTCAGACGCGGTTTCTTGAACGGGGTATAATATTTCGAACACACGAAAGCTCTCCACTTTTGTAAGTAGCCATTTGAAAGCATTCAAGGACAGATTGCTTTTAAAATACGGTTCAGTGCGTTAGGAAGCAAACCGTTGTACTCTTGTTGCACCCTAGAACGGAGTATAAAAAATCGGCCCATTTCTAGAACGGGGTATTAGTTTTAGGGCGAATTCTAGAACGGGGTATAAAAAATTGGCCTATTTCTAGAACGGGGTATCAATTTTAGGGGAAATTTTTTCTAGAACGGGGTGCCAATTTGGAGTCCCGGGCGGCACATACCCACCCAAAAAATACCCAAGTGCCCCCCCCCCCGGGGGCAGTCTTCTTGTGTTGTCTGCAACGCTCCTCCTGGAAGCCGGGTATTGGGGGTGGGGGAGCGTTGCGTGACGACACCGGAAACAGCTCATGACAAGTTCATTTTGGTCGACGGGGTGGGCGCTTGTTCGAGGGACGTTTCCTAAAAAATATCGTATAATTATTCCACTCTAGAAAAGTGAGAAGAAAAGAAAAGGAAAGAAAAAACAAAAAGAAAGAACCTGTGAAACATAGAGGGTGAGGGCATGATCTCAGGCTACTGAAACTGGATCGACTGAGTTATTGGCCTTCCAAAAGACAGTTTTACATCTCGTTTGGAAATTGGGTTATGATTTTAATAGTCCTCCAAAACGGATTTTCGTTTCCCACTATATATAAGCATAAAAGGAAGCGAAGTATCATTTGCCATAACTTGTCTCTGCGTTTTAAACATCCATTGTTTTCACTCATATGAAAAATTCTGGCAAAGATTTTGTTTTGGTTTCAGGCCTCCTTCCAAAAATGCGATAGCATTTAAGGACGACCGTGATAGCATCGAACTACTCAAATCAAAATACCCTTTTCTCCTATCAACTGTGGAACTCACTGGTGTCGAAGATGTCGAAACAATCGCACGTGAAATTTTAAGGCAAAGTGACAGCATTTGCGTGACAGCTGAAAACATAGGCGTACGGGCCGGGGGGGCGAGGGGGGCTGCAGCCCCCCCAAAGTTTGGGCAACTCAGATTTTTTGGGCAGCGAGAGGAAATTTGGGCAAAGCCAGTTTTTAAAGGAAGTCTCCATGTTCATTTAATTATTTTAAAGAGCTGAATATTAACCTGAAGTAGGCGTAATAATCCAGTTACATTACAGTGGTTGCTTAGCATGTGATGAGTAATTTACACATTTGCAGTTTTTTTTTATGGGCACTATACTGCACTGCACTAGCTGGAATGGGCTATTTCCAGTCGAGAATTGATTAAAATAAACTTTCGCATAACTTTCTAGAATCATCTCCACTCGAAGAACAGTGTATGGCAGATAGCATTTAGCGATGGGTATTGCCTGCCTTGCCTGCATAGCAAGCGTTTCCGCGCGATTTCGACTGAAAACTGTATGAACATGAAGAAGTGGCTGACTAATTCTCAGTTTGAATTACGAGAAGAATTTTAATTCTTTTAAAAAATCTATCGAGCGGTTTAAAATTATCCGCTGATTTGTTAAAGTAGATCGAAATGTTTACAAAACCGCTAACAAGAGTGTCTCGATACATACTAATCAAATCATTCTTTCGATTCTAGCAATCAAGCAGAGCTACCTCCACGATCTTTCACACAAGTTTTTAAAACGATTAAAGCTACTATGAGGTGAAATTGCAGGACAAAAGCACTTCATTTTCTACAGATAATGGCCAAAAATCAAGATTTTCTTTTCCTTACCGTATTTCTAATAATAAAAAATCATTGCAAAATATCTCGATAACGCTCTTAAGGTTTTGCTTAAACTTCACGAACATCGAGGCGACCGTATTGGAGAAAAAAGCTCCTGTGAACGATTTTGTAAGGTTCCCGTACCGAGAAAAAATAGGTAATGGAGTCATTTCGTTGCTACGACAACTCCGATGTCACTGCAACCCTGATAATGCCAAATTTTCATCTTAATACCACTGTGGTCGCAGTTTTTCCAAATGTTTGCTTATGGCGACGTAGTTTATGCTCAGACTTGGTATTGATCCTGAAAACCTGTATCGAGCCACCTTCATATGCCAGGACGGCCTATGTTGTTGCAATATGGCCCTCATTTCTTTTCGACTCTTTCGTAAAAATTTGGGCAACTTAGGAGATTTTTTTGGGCAAATGGTTTACCGCCCCCCCTGGCAAAAAATTTCCCGTACGCCTATGGCTGAAAAGTATTCGTGTCTTCGTGAGGTACCAGGGGATTAAATTGACATCCCTGATACTCCACTTAACATGAATAAGCTGATGAAAAGAGCTCAATCAACAGATCGTGTGATTTATTTTCAAGAATTGCTATCTCCTTTGTTCACGCGTCTTCGCGCCTAAGCTAATTCCCGCCAAGCCAAAACAAATTCTAGTTAATGAATAGGGCATGGATTAACGAGCCGTAATTTAAATAAATTAAGTGGGTTTGTCTGTCATAATAAAAAGAAATAATCTTGTTCCCGCTTTTCCAAATTTCTATTGGCTGTCTGCGACTTGTGCGATTATTTTTGCCGATTCTTGAGTGACCCTCGAGACCCCTGATTTCCATAATATAAGCTGGACATACACACGTGCAGGCTAGCATCCCGCGCACAATTTTATAGTTGTAGTTGCCAGCGAACTTGGCAAGATGGAGAACGGCAACGAAAAGCTAAACAACCATTGGGGAAGCGATGAATATTTGCCGAGGGAAGCTAAGGACAAGACTGAAGACAACCTGTTAGCGGATGATAGTGACGCTTCGAGGACAGGACAGGAGGAAAGGGGGTTTGTCGGTTTGGAACGAAAGCTCGGTCTTGTAAGCGGAATATGTCTGATCGTCGGCACTATGATTGGCTCGGGAATATTCGCATCTCCTCGCTATGTGATGGAGAACAGCGGTTCTGTTGGACTGACACTAATTGTTTGGTCGCTGT
Organism: Porites cylindrica; assembly: GCA_964035525.1. Lineage (NCBI taxonomy): Eukaryota > Metazoa > Cnidaria > Anthozoa > Scleractinia > Poritidae > Porites > Porites cylindrica. The sequence continues at coordinate 33,108,515 of OZ037776.1, forward strand.
GCGGTGTTTTAGCGATATTTGGGGCACTGAGTTACGCGGAGTTGGGCACAATGATACCTTTGTCAGGTGCAGAATATGTGTACTTGCTCGAAGGGTTCGGTGCTTTGCCGGCTTTTCTGTACTCATGGACTTCTGTCATTGTGCTTAAGCCGTCGCAAGTTGCTATTATCTGTCTGGCGTTTGGCGCCTACGTGATCGAGCCGATCTTTCCCGGCTGTGGTGACCGAGAGAACCTGCAGCCCGCCGTGAAACTCCTAGCAGCCATCGCGATAGGTGAGTACAAAACATAAAAATTAAGATATTGCGCAATTTTGACATTTGCAAAAATAAATGAGGGGACCGAAAACACCAAATTTTTCAGAGGCTCTTGTTTCGTTTTGTCTTGTTTTACCTGGTTAAAAAACAGTATAAACAAACAAAATGCAAACGAATGTTGTGTAATCATTCTGACGACAAGCTGAGTGGGAATGTCATCGACATCTCGTTGGCGTGTTAAGGCGCACGACAGTTTCGTCGTGTTTGCTGTAACTTCTAAACATCTTTAAAACTCTGTTATCGGTTTCTAATTTTACTCCCTTTTGAGCAATTTTAGCATGTACTAATGCTCAAAATTCTAGCTTTATCACAAAACGGCATATTTAATAAAAACTCCATTTACAATTTTTGCGTCGTTAATTGGTTCAATTTCTATTCTCACACTGATTGCATCACGCACCCAGGCGTCGAATGTTGCTTCGATATTTTCTTCGAGAACGTTTTCTAGCTCGTAAAAATCATCGATTCGTGTTTTGGCGACCAAAACACTTAAGAAAGTGAAACTAATGCGACTGCAAGTTTGTCCTATACTTTTCTGCAGGTGCGTTATGACTATAAGGCTCCCTCGATCGCAATGTACTTTTGCTAGTTTTGGTAACTTAAAGCGCGCGATGGGTTGTATTTTTTATTCGTAACTAAGGGTATTCGTTAATACCATTCACATTTAGTTTGTTTTCGATCAGTGTGGGATGTAATGTCCAGATATCGAAACTGACATCTAAATGTAAGATCGCCTTTTTTTCTTCAAGCACCTGTCCAATGCCGGTCTGTTCGTAAAAAGTCTCAGTTAAAGTCAGCGAGATATCGATTGGCCTGCCTCGACTGATAAATGTACATATCCGCACGGCAGGCAATAAGTACAAAAAATCCTGAAACTTGAGATATTTGACAGGTTGATGAATTATTTGACAACTCTTTGAATCTGTCACGTGTTATCGATAAGAATAATTTGATGTTAACATGCAGAGGCACCATTGAAAGGCTGAAAATTTTAGTGAAGAACAATGACACAAGGTCGCCAACGAATTTATTGACAAGCCCTTTAGGGCCAACCAAAAATACCATACCAGGCTGACCTAGCCTTAATTATCACAACCCACAACCGGCTCTAAATCCTTCAAGGTTGGATAACTCCCTCCAGAACATTTTCTCTCAGAAATACTTGCAATATGCCACCTCACAATGTTTTGAACTAAGAAGTTTACGTACTACTCTTAGACTAATAGAAATTTGCCATTTGCTCATCTCCCACAATACACTTTCCCAAAATTTTGCAAAACCATTGTCTTCCAATTTTTCTTGGGACATCTGCACCCAGGATAAATGAAAAAAAAAAACAAAGGGTATGCAAAGTTTTGTGGCAAAAACAAGGTGTATTATGTATCATTGTGCAAATGGCAAATTTGTTTTGTTTTGTTTTGTTTTTTCCAGTTAAACTCGATAAATAAATTTATTTGTAATTTTCAAAATATTTATTTTGTTTGTAAGATGTTTTACTGCCCCTCATCTGCTCATAATGTCATACTTAACAATTTGTAACGTCCAGTTATTATAATTTTTTGTCAAAAACCGTGCTTTGTATGGTCACAACCATCAAGTGAAATATAATATCCTTTGTTGCTGGTTCATCGTGCCTTTAACGGCATAGAAGTGAGGGATATTGGGGTCTTCACCATTTTCAAAATCAGTGTTGCGGGTTTTGCTCTTAAAATTTACAGTTTAGGAGTCATTTAAAGCCATCATCAGTTTTTTCTCGTGGTTACATTTGGTTCTTATAAAGAGAAAAGCAGGTTTTCTGGTGTCAATCTAATCTGTAGCCTGCATAACTGGCGCTTTATGAGCCGGCTTTTCGCGCGAATTGCGAGGCGATTTTTCTCCTCCCCCTCGCCTCGTGGATGGTTCGCGCGAAACGCCTGTAAAGCGCCTGTTATGCAGGCTATCTAATCTGAAGGTGCGCATACAGGAAAAACATAACCGCTTTCTGATTATGTGGCGGTGATTTAATTGCTGGAAGTACCATTTCTGCAGTGATTTTTGATGTAAACAATTTTTGTGGTGAACAGTAGCCAGATCAGTGTTGGATCACAGACGTATTTCTTTTTATCGATAATTCGAAAGCGCGCGCGGAGCGTGAGAACCAGGGCGACACTCCATTGTGCTTGCGGTCAGTAAATCTCCCTCGGTTTTTTTTTCTATACTCGGGCGCCCTCGACCATCCTTCCACGCAGACGTTTTTGGGGGTTCGTCACGCGTTCCTGCCTCAAGGGGAGGATTGCGTGACGAGCCTAAAGAACGTCTGCGCTGCGGGGAGGCTATCCCAGAGGGTCTGTGTTATACCAAAACGTATTCTCCTTTAACAGCAGGGAATCAGTTGATAGCCCGACAATACAAAATATTAACCAAGCGACACCTAACCAGTTACAACTAGTCGATATTAGCAAAAAGCAGCATTCTTTGACTCCTTCCTCCTTACCAGTTGGGCTTTGCAGTTGGGCATAATGGAAGAAAATGAGATGAGAAACCATAGCTACCATGACGCTACAAGCCAGGCTGATTTACTGGCAAGTCAAGCCGACTGTAGTCGCGACGAGAGCAAAATAAATCCCGCCAACAATCAAGCTCTTCAGCTGGAGAAGCAAGTCGGCCTTAGCGGAAGCATTTCCCTTATCGTAGGTACAATGATTGGTAGCGGAATATTCGCTTCAGCCAGTGGAGTGTTCAGTCAGGCGGGCTCTGTAGGTTTGACTTTATCAGTGTGGGCAGGATGCGGTATTATCGCAATGCTCGGTGCCTTGTGTTATTGCGAGTTGGGAACCATGATTCCGAAATCTGGAGGCGAGTTTGTGTACCTCCTGGAAGGTTTAGGTGCGCTGCCCGCATTTCTGTACAGTTGGACTTCGGTCGTCCTTCTCAGGCCGGCGCAAACGGCCATCATCGCCCTGGCTTTTGGAAGTTATGTCGCCGAGCCCTTTTTTCCCTCGTGTGTCAGTCAAGATTCGGAGCGACCAGACTTAGACGTTTTGGTGAAGATATTGGCTGCCCTGTGCATTGGTGAGAGCCTGCCTGTTCTATTTCCAGGGGGTGGAGACGGATGACATTTTAGACTGCCATAGCGTGCACCACAGGCGGCACCAAGATTACATCTGCCACGCGGTATCGGGTCGTTTCGCCCGTACTTAAGTCGATTTCTTCGATGTCTGTCGTTGTTTTAAGCCTGAAAAACGGGATAAGCATGAAGATATGGACTGCACATGTGGAATCCAAGCTTAACTAAAATAACATCTCTGATAAGTGTTTCACCGAGTTGTAGAATTTCATCGGAAAACGTCGCAGGGCGAAACGACCGCAATTCCTGCGACGTGTTATCACTGTTTAGAGAGAATTTATCTTACGTCAGTTTGTGTCCTCAGAATTTACCAGAAGAAAACATCTTGAAAAGTTTATGTTAAGCCCAAGAAGGCATGGACTTTCGTTACTGGACGACATTAAGTCGGGTTTTTTTCTTTCCCATCGACAATTTCACGGATTTCCCCTCAGAGGAAAGAAAAGTGCCGTTATCAAAGAGGACTAATCCCCAAGGAAATTCCATGGAGAGCTTTTAGAGTTTATTTCTGGGTTAATTGTTTACGTGAATGCCCATTCTAGACATTTAAAACCCGGCTCAAAAGTTTTAGTAGGTTAGAGAAAAGCTCCAAACTTTGCGACACTTTTAAGTCCCGGTCATCCTCTGCGACTAACCAGTGTTGATTGCCAGTGTTTGACAGGATGCAGTTTTTTGGCATTTCCTAGCCTACGTGGCGGGTGTTAAAAGGGGAAGGAGAAGGGGGAATTTGGGCGTGCGAGGAGAAAGGAAAGGTTCCCCTCTTCCCTCCTGCCCTTAATCCCTTCCCCTTCCCTTTCGAACGCCTGCCACTCAGGCCCAACAAAAACCACCCCCTACAGGAAAATATAAGTACCCACACAGTTTTTTTTTCTGTCGCTTTGTTCCCTTTTCAGTCTTACTGGAATGAAAACAATAGAGATTATAGAATACCAGCCTCTATTTGAGTCGACTTAAACTTTTACTTCTTTTCATTGCAGCGGTGATTCTGTTTGTGAATTGTGCGAGTGTGAAGTGGGCCTCACGGATGCAAATCGTATTCACTGTTTGCAAGATGGCGGCAATAGTCATGTTGATTATCACTGGTATTGTTCGCCTTGGACAAGGTGAGGATGTCACCGCGTTTATGCTTATATGTAAGTTTTTTTAACTTCTCACAACGAGAGAATTTTCCAGCTTTTTCGGTGCTAGAGATTCATACACGGTGTTGAGCTATATTCACCTTGACAAACATTGGGTCTTTATTTCCAAAGGGCCCTCAACACTACCATCTTATCCCCTCCTCTTCCCACTGAGTCATACTGATACCAGTTGCTCTTACAAGGGCTCTTAAACACAGCCGATTTTCTGTGGTGTTATTTTTAATGAGACTGTAAGTTTCGATTTTAATTCGTGCTCGCAAACTAGCGGCAATTTCACTGAGATTTGGTGCCATGTGTTTCAACCTGCTCGAATTTGATGATTTATGGGCGATTTCCTGTTCGAAGGTTAGAAAAAACATAACCGAGGCGAACTGTTTACATCGCATGAAGCGTTTGAAGATGCAGCGTTTTTGCGAAAGTCAAGCGCGGGAAAACACATTACTCATGGTTGCCACAGGTCAGGGAAAAGTCAGGAAATTTCACTTCAAGTCCGGGAAAATTTAAGTGATTGAAAGAAGTCAGGGAAAAATGACATTTTAAGAGTACATTTGTACATTTTACGGACATAAATCGCGTTTGGTAGAATGTTGTTCATGAAATTGAACAACATTGGACAAAAATGATAAAACGTGTAAATCATTAAGTGATTTTAGAACCCGAATGCGTAATAAGGATCTGACATCTCTTATTGATGATAGATGCAAAGGATGTCTTCTGTGTGATAGTTGATGTCTCATCGGAAATAATTTTAGCATTTTAGTCCTCAGCTTTAGTATTTTAGCTAACAATTTGTAACATATTG
>OZ037776.1:33118873-33248873 GCA_964035525.1 Porites cylindrica
AATTCGCAAATTCCTACTTCGTTCTTATTCATTTGGAGTTGAAACGATAAATAAGTTCATACACCCCCGTAGTTCCATCGAAAACCATACCCGATTCCAGATCAAAATGGGCAAAGAGTATACCCGTTTTCAGACCAGAAAGGACAAAAAAACCCTACACTTTTGGGCGGTACACGTCTATATGGCTTATATAGGGGAGTCCCCTCCTCCTGGGGGGAATTCACCCAGCAGATAAGTTGGGCCAGCCTATGGGTTATCAGCTCGGGTATCTCAGCTTTACCGCTTTTTGTTGCTGCCGGAATGCAGGAAAGCATTTTTCTGCCATACAATAAATTCTGTATTAACAACGCTAGTTTCCGTGAAAATAGGCTAGATATTGCTCGTTCTTTTCTCTCTCTTTCTCTCTCTTTGTTGTTCTTTTTGCAAGAAAAGAACTTGGAAAATATCCAGCCTTCCCGACATTATATTCTCAGTGAAATATGCTCCTTTCTGCATTTTATTTTGGTTCTTGTAAATCTTCCTAAGTCTAGCTTAGGAAGATTATCTTAGGCTCATTCAGTTATTTTTCGCGACTATGTTATGAACTGAGAACCCGTGTTCGTTAAATACAGTCGACTCTCTCTTAACGGACACCTCTAGAAGACGGACACCTCTGTAAAACGGACACTTAGAGTTGGTCCCTGCCTTTCTTTACTCCCTTTATTTGACTCTCTATAAGACGGACACCTCTCTAAGACGGACACTTAGTGCCGGCCCCAAAGGTGTCCGTCTTAGAGAGAGCTGACTGTACACTTTTGTAATATAACTTTATAACTTTCCTCCGCAGAGGCCTCTTTGTTTCGTAGGGAGGCTGGGGAGAAGCAAAATCATGCGGGGGACGATGGGAAGAGAAAAGAGAGGAAGCGAGGCCTCGGCCTTCCCCCTTCCCATCGTCCCCCGCGCGCTTTCCTTTTTTCGATTATTGCAATTCTTACTGTTGTGATACCCAGCAGGAGCCTCTGTGGAGGAGAGAGTGATAACTTAACATATTGGGCTACCATTTCACCGATCTTTTCACACTTATCGCTCACTAGCCTCCCACGCAGACGTTCCTAGGGCTTCCTCACGCGTTCCTACCCCACGAACGTTCGTTCGTTCTGACGAAGCCTTATGAGAACGTCTGCGTGGAAGGCCAGCCATTCAACTTTCTTCAGATAGTTTTTCGTCACTTTTCCCTGTTTTGCTTTTTGACCGCAGAGTATAATTGCCTGGATCATGTTACTGCCAGACTCCAGCTCTTTTGAGACGCTAATAAACTACTTCAGTTTTGCTGCTTGGGTCTTCTATGGTGTCACGGTGTCTGCTCTCATCTGGCTTCGTTATCGGAAACCTGAAATGAAACGACCCTATAAAGTGAGTCATGTTGCCTTAATAATTAATTACGCTAAGGAACCAAGGTCCTCGATGATTGGTTCCTTGTGTTAGGGCAGGGGGGTGGGGCAAGGGTAATAGATAGGGAAGCCTGAAAGCGAGGCTCAGGCGGAACTAAGTTGGGAGAGAGAGAAAAAAGACATACTGAAGGTCTTGGGAAAAATTGTTATAGGTCAAGGAAAATTATGGAAATCTGAAACGCTATTGCAACACAACAAACGTTCGGATGGAAAACTATAGCAACTGAAAAAATCTACCAGAATAAGGTGTGCAACGATTCACCGATGCATCGGTTTAAAGGCGATATTTGTTCTAACGATATGAGTATCGATATTTCAACAAGATGTCGTGATATTACGATACAATAAAATTGTATTGTATCGTGGCCCTTTTATCACGATTTGTGTCATATCATGTGAAACTGTATCGTTGCAGCCATAACCAGAACCCTGCATTAGGTACTGAAATCATTTTGGTAGGAGAGGCTTTTATGTTGCTATGGACAGCTTTGCGTGGAAATGATAAATAACTGAACATACACAGTTTTATATTGATAGAAAGTCTACAGGCCGTTAGGAATATTACAGAACGATTGACTACCACGAACACCAGAATGCATGTTGTGCAACCTAATTTTATTTATGATTCTTCCTTTTTTATGTAACATTCTCTTCAAGTAGCAGGGTAAAACATAAAGAGACATTGTAGACAGCAATGCTAGTTTGAGGGGCAGTGTCGGTAAAGAGACAGCTAAAAGTAGGTTATGTACTCCTTGGAAGGCCTAGTTAGAGTTAGGAAGGGCGTGATAGAAGAAAGGAAGACTGGTCACTGGAAATGAAGTGGAATGACATGAAGTCTCAGCTATTCAGTGACAAGCAACAAAAGCTGGAGGACAAGCCAACCATGATAACTGAATAGCTACTGAATACCGAATACCTTGTTTCAATTAGCGCGTGTCGGAAGAAACACTTAGAATAGCAAGGTAGAAAGGCAGGAAGAAATGAAACAGAGGGCGCGATCCATTCAACCAAAATCCCAACCGGTCCGACCGGGAAAATTGGTCCACCTTTTAAGGTGGACCCGTTTTTTCCAAACTTTTCTGGTTGGACAGAACCGATCCATTGAGTTTTAGACCGAAATTTCCGGAAATTTTGGTTGAATGGATCGCGCCCAGAGAGACACTGGAACCTTCGCGTTCAATATGTCGGGCATAGAAGCCGAGGACCAATCAAATGCACCTTGAGTTTCGGCTGAGTGAAATCCGTCGAATACGCCGCCGTTTGTTAAATCAATGACTATTTTCCTTTATTAGGTTCCAATAGTAGTACCCATTCTTGTCTTACTGGCCTCAATTTACCTGGTAATAGCACCCTTCTACGAAGCGCCTCTGGAATCCTTCTTCTGCTTGCTCTTCATTTTGGCTGGAATACCTGTCTATCTTATTTTTGTCTATTTTGACATCGTGCCTCGAAGCTTCTTTGCGGCAATTGGTAAGTTGTTCTTTCTGTATTTATTATTTTTTTTACTAACGTTAAAAGAAATCTTTACGTGCGTAATTTAAAGCTGTGGCTAATGGTTTTAACCTCGGGCCGGTTTATATGGAGAAACGTTGAGCTACCCTGGGCGAGCTAACTTTTTATAGATTTCTTTACAAAACGGGGCGAACTGTGGTTGGCTCGGCTTGAAGCCGGGTCACCCTTATGTAATAGTGGGCTCACCCTCCTAGCCGGGCCAACTCTTCTTTGTATAAACACTTTGGTTCACCCAGAGTGGGTCAACTCGGCCAAAGCGAGACAATCGCGGCTTGCGACTGCGCTGTTTTGGACAATCAGAGCATGCGCGAGTTCTGTTGGCTCGGGCAAATGGGTCAACTTTTTCCTCACCAGGACTCAGTTGTGTGTGTGATCCTTTTTGTACTTACAGCAGTCAGACATGGGAGCTTAAGCAAAGCCGTTTTTGAGCGACACACGTCAACCGGAAGTTAGGTCTTGTCCCTTTTAATATTCCTCGACACGACCGAATTTGTATTGCTACGTGTCTTTACACTTATAGAGACGATCTGCCCGAAAATTTGGGCAAAACCACGGCCCAAGAATGAAAAAAGTCCACTTCCGGTTGACGTGCGTCGCTCAAAAATGTCTTTGCTTAAGCTCGAATACAGGAGATTTTCCTGGCGGGTTCATAACTATATCCGGATTTTTTTTTTTTTTTCATCCAAGGTATTCGGATTCGCAGACATTTACACACACAGGAGCTAAAGAGGGCTCCTGACACATATCAGTAAATGATAAAATTCACTTGGATACCTAGTATTACTTTCCGGATTCAAAACCTTCGGACACAGAGAGGGGGGATTAAGGGATTCACGCGTCTGTGTGCAAACGGCACCACAAGTCGGTACCAAACTGTTTGAGATTCGAAACGAATGCGGAAGAACGTGGAATGAAAACACCGCGACCTTCTCTCCTCCAATCAGAAGTGAGCTTAAGGCAGGTGCCTTGCTGACAGGCATTTTCCCCCGTTTTTTGAAGCCTGCTTGCGTCGTATTTGTTCATTGACGTTATAAGTAATCTTGGTAAACTATCAAAGCTAGCATGCGATATCAAACTTGCCTTGCTATTGAGGTGGTTGGTCAGGCGCGTGTTTACTCGCTGTAGTTTATGTGCAGTACCTTATATATTTTCTTTTCGTTTCAGGGAGGTTAACTTACAAATTGCAGAAAGTATTTGATGTGGCTCTCCCCGAAAATGAAGCTGAAATGGTGGCGTCGTGAGCGTTGAAAGTATTTTTATTCGTCCCGGCGAACGCCTGTCTTCTCATCTGCTCGAGTGGTTAGCGAAACGAGGGGCCCTGGTCACAACCAATATCGGTTGTCAGCTAACTTCTTACATCCGGTGTTTTGCGCATGCATTTACTTTGTTGCGACCAGAACTCCTCGTTTCAAGAGAAAGAAAAGGGTGTTGGGGAGGAGAATATCACCAAAACATTTCCGTAATTGCTTTTAAAAAAGTGGTATGGTTGTCTGAATTAGACAATTTACACCTCAAACAGAAGTATTTGGTCTTCAAATTCCTTACCCGTACAGTTAAATACTATTTTCCAAGGTAGTTACTCTGATAACGGTTCGTCTTTTCTGGTATTTGAAATTCGAATGTTTATTCGCACACACAAAGTATAAAACTGTAGTTTCAATATTTTGGAGGTCATGGACGAAATCCAAACATCGAATCCTCTAGTGAGACTGGTGTTCAGTTAGAAAATTTGAGGAGTTCATGGACGAAATCCAAACAGTAAATCATCTAGAGTAGACTGTTCACAGTTCCCCATTTTTTCGTAAGATCGTCGAGATCGATCCCCCGCTAAATAGAATTATTACTCATCCCCAAGCTAGACTCGATACATTTGAAGCCAAGATGGCTGCCCGGAAGAGTAGCTGCTCGATCCTGACGATCTTACGAAAGGTATCTGGTCACCTCGCCCCCAAACCATTTCGCCACCAACGAAATCGCCATCAAGAATATAACTTAGATTAGCACTGTTTTGAACTTTCATGAACGGAAATTTCTTAACCGTTACTTTTTTTTCATATTTCAAAGAAATGACTAGTGGTCGTGAAACGTTTCTGCCAGTTTTGTAATCCTCGAATGTCAAAGTTTACATTCACAGAACCTGACCTACACATGTATTATTAGTATTTACATTATCAAGAGCACAAGACGTTCGACGCAAGGTTGGTCAATTAGGATCGACAAATTTGTATTTGGGTCGACTTTAAATTCGAGTAAGCTTGACGAAAAAGCGAAAATCTTAGGTAAGTAATGCTAGGTATTAACCTGTGTCAATTATTTCAGATTTATTCGTTGGTGGCGAGATGACCGTAAACCCTTACGAAATAATAGGGGACTGTGAACAGTCTACAGCCAGAGTGGCTGGTATAGGTTTTCCTTACAAAACAAATCGGTCAAATAGAAAAAAATGCAGTCCTTGTGTAGCCTTTTTACGCTCCCTCTTTCAAACTTAGTATTACGCTGAATTATTTTACAGTTTATGAGTGTAGATATTGTTTTTAGCTACCTAGTCTGTTAGAACATTGTCATACAGCAATAGGATGTGTCATAATCTTTTGAGCGCTGAATTTGATGATGATGATGATAGTGGTTTCAGGCTCCCAAAAATAAATTGCAAGATTAGCAAGAAAGCGTTAATTGACTGCAGCAGCCAGAATTCCATTTCAGTTCGTTGTTTTCCTTTGCAAATTAGAACTATAGTTTTTATGCTTCACTGGAAATAATATATTTTATCAAGGGCAAAAACTGAACTGTTTTCTGGTAATGGTAGTCATCTGACCTAACCGTTTGTGTCGATTGTGTTCATCTCAACAAAATAACGCGTCTTGATAACAGATCTCCCACGTTATCAATCCTGCTCATGATTTTGGTTAAGACGACCAACGTATTGTAGGTTACAATTAACGCGCTGCAGCGTTTATATTATTTAAGAAATGCGGACAATCTAACTTATGTGAATTGAATTGAATTAAATTAATTGAGCGTTTATGTACATATATGATATATATATTAAATTCGGAATGTTTAGCTATAAATCATGTTAATATATTTGCTGCAATCTAATCCTGTGAAGAGGCTTGAAAATTAAGAAGCTCTGTGGATTGAAAAACTTTGCATATGTTTTTAGAGATTTTTATGACATTTTAGTGTGTGTTTATACGCGTGTCACAGATCAGATTTGTTACGAGTGTTAACCAATGGCGTTGTCGAATATAGTTGCTTGGTCAATTTATCATCACACACCGAGTAGATTCATTAAATTTACATCGCCTATGCATGTGGTCTCACGTGATAAAGGCAGTCTGCCTTTCGTCAAAGCAATACAACTTTGTTTCACGTCAAAGGTAAAGCAAGATTGTCGAGTTTGGCTGAGATTTGTACAAAGGTACCGTTGACACATTTCAAAGATATTGTAACGTTTGATTACCTTTAGGGAATTTGTGCACTACAGAGTCCATATAAGTAGATAAAACAAAAGAATCGTAGCTATTATTTTAAAAACTCCACATAATCTATTTTGTTGTATACCACTGTGTGAAGTTTTTCAAGCAAATAAAATGAAATTAACTCCACTGATACTTAGTAAATGAGCCGTTTGTGTTTTACTTGTCTTAAAACCGTAACTCAGGCAATCAATAATCAATATAACCATTCACTCGTTGTAAATCCATTTCCCCCCCCCCCCCCCCCCTACTTCCACATTTCCCATAATACATTTTTCTTTGTCCTTTCCTCCAAAGACACATGATTTGCAAAAGCAATTCTCCCACTGAATTCCCTTAGGATAATTGTACGTCTGAAGGGAATTGAAAAACGAAGTTGTGGAAACGAAGTGGATCATGGGAAAATGTGGCAGTGACTGATTTTTGAAACTCCCTCGGGGGTGGTGGGGTACACCCATATATAAGCCATTTACTATGATGTGCTGTCCCAAAGGGTATGCTTATTCCGCCGTTTTGATCTTAAAACGGGCATAGTCTTCGCCCATTTTGGTCTGGAATCGGGTACGGGTTTCGAGGAACCTACGGTACTGTATGAACGTATTCATTGTTTCAGTATTAAATAATAAAGAAAGAAATCTTTTTCGTTGGTGTTCTAATCTAAGTAATGATGACATAATGTCGTAGAGGCCAAATCTGAAAACGGGTATGGATTTTAGACTACAGGTCTGAAAATGGGTGGAAAAAATGACATTTTTTGGTCTGAAATAGTGTCAGGATTTGGAGAACCGTGCGGCGCGCCCCCACCAGGAATTGCCAGGAGTACCCCCACGCCCCGATAAAACTGTAACCCATACTCGTACCATTTGAGTCGAAGATACACATGGGGTACCTTGGGTATCCGAGAGGTTATTTTTTCACGATAAAGTTTCTGAGAAACTGCCCTCCTAGCCCTCCCATAAGCCAACATTTTGCCCGAAGTGAACAGTTACCCAGAAAACTAAAGTGATCCCACATGTCCGCCTTAAAGAGAGTCAAAGAACAGCAAGAACCAACTCTGTTATCTTTCTAGGAGTTGACTATCCTCCTACGACTACAACTTATTTTTTCAGTTTCCTCAGTTTTACCCCTTCTAAAAAATGCGTGGCTACCCCCAATTTGAGAGTGGTCGAAAAGGGTAACGTCATTATATTCGTAGGGCCCATCCAACAAAAGGTCTAAGAAAAGACCACGTGGGGTGGGGTAAGGAAGAATGTTTAGTTAGTCTAGATTCAAGCAATATGTTACTGAAGGTACCAAGTCCATAAAGTTGTTTGCAAGTCTTATTTTAATGATACACTTGCTTTGATAAATGAAATTGCTTTACACAGCTTTGGGTTTCACTTTATTTACTTAACGTTTACAACTGGTCTGGCCCCAGTTGTTCAAAAAGCTGGATAGAGCCATCCACCGGATAAATCATTATCCAGTAAATAAGTATTAAGGAAACCAAATGTATTATCCTGGACAGGGCTATATCCAGCTTTTGAACAACTGAGGCCTGGTTATAATATTTCCACATTAACAACATAAATTAGCTAAATATACAAGATCCACCGATGAGATCTTTACAACTTTTACCTCTAAGCATTAATGGTTATAATAACATTTTGATAACTTGAATTTGCATGCTAATGGCTTATTACGTTTACAACTTTCCCCACCATTTGGATTACATCCTAAACATTTTTATAAGGACTTCACCGGAAGCGACACCGTTACTACCTCATACCCTCACAATATAGTCAAACTAATCTAACAGTATAAAAGTTACTGTGACAATGATTTGGGTTTTCAAAATTCATCAGTCAGCAACATCCCTTTGTGTAAATCTTTTTATATTCAATCTAATATTTAGTTTTTAGTCAAGTAATTTACCATAAGGTTGCCACTGACCTTACCTGAAAACCCCAACCTCGTCAGTTATTTGTGAGTGTTTTGGATGTTGCAGAAACCACTGTTAGTTGGCCGCTGTCCATCTTGCAGTGGCCAGATCCATCATCGGTTTGTTAAACTTTTGGACTGAATTACCGTATTTACTCGATTAAACCCGCAAATTTTACCGTTGCTTTTCTTGCTGACATAGAATCGTAATTGTCAGTATGGTGTAGATAATAAAGCTGCACCAAGTTTTTTCTTATAATCCTTGAACGAACGCTGCATTCTTATGATTGGGTGCAGCGTTCATCTGAAGGCGGTATTATGTATTGGTAATTTTACTTCCACCTGAGGCGTTCAATGAGGCCCTCTTAGGTCAGGAGGCGGTGTATTGATGTCCCTAGTCTGAATTCAAACACATTTGTTTCAGGTTTTGAAGAGTAGGCCATGTCCCTGTCAGTATTTAACCCACCTTTATGTTGTTTGATGTCATTTCATCTAGTTTTATGTGTCTGCTAAAAGGCCATGTCACTTAATGGAATTTTACACTAACGGGGCCTCTTAAAATCAAATAAATGCTGTTTTATGATCAAACCATCTGCAACACCCAGAAACTACCCACTTGTAATCATTATCCGTATATTTCTTCCAGTAACCATTACTCAGTCAAAAAGCTGATGCATTAACTTAGATATGACCATCAAGGTGAGCACCCTTTATATTGTAACAAATTCTCCATACAACATCTTAAAGCATTGGATGGATGAACAAAGGATAATTTATATATTTGAATAACAGGTTAAAGAAACAACATATGCCACACAGACAAGCAGGCCTTACTTTGTTGTTGACCGAGAGGGAATAATCAAACAGACACGCCCAGTCTAGCTCGTGGGACATGTGAATTATTTCACTTAAGTTATTTTTAGACCAATAGATGCTAGAAGTTAATTGGAAGTTGGTCTCTTGAGAGGTCCGCAAACTTTTACTCAGTGTTGTCATGAGAGAATTCAACAGTCGTCTTTACAGTATTCTGCACTGTTTGCTTTTAGGTAGTCACACATGGACTTGATGTCTCAAACAATAAATTGATTAAAATGTGCAGACATCTCAGGAATTAGACTTCCGTTTAATTACAACCTCTAAAACTAACGTACTGTAAGTGAAATTCACATATCCCGGCCAACGCCCTAAGATTCCCCCTCTGTCCTACTGTTCTCTCGTGTTAACCCTCGAGTCCCAACAGTGACCAAGATCAATTTTCTCCTAACAACATCCAGACACTTTCAAGAGATAAGTTATGAGAATTTAAAAAATGATCACTCAAGAGAAAATGCCTTGATCTATTATCAAATTCTCTCAATTAATTCTTTAAGGAAATGTATGGAGATCAGTTTCGAGAATTTGTATGTGGATACTGGGGCTTAAAGGGTTAAGTTGCACAAAAACACTTGAACATCAAGGTGTAAAACATTTCCAAGCAACAGAAATTTATTTTTAGCATGCACAAAAGATTCACTGGCTGTTTTGCTTGAGTTTTGACTGAAAGTCTTCGAATGAAACAATACAGTCCTTTTTCTGAAAATTCTGATGAAGATCAAATGAGAAATTCATACCTACAAATAACTAAATAACTACAAAGTTAAGACGTAGCATCAATAGATTTTGATGTGCCCTTCAATTAAGTATGAAAATATATTGGCAGCTTGTCTCGTTGGAAACTTCATGATTCTGACATTTCTTTCTGTCACAAGCTTTGAATATACAAGTTTCAAACTAGCCGTGTAGGAAGTTGATTTTTCTCATAAATCAACACTTGTTAAGATGTTTTTATATTGTGGATTTTTTTAGCCAAAACATTTGCTTTAACTAAAATAATGGTACAATGCATTTTATATGGAATCTAAAGTAGAGGAGAATTTTTGTCCATTAAAAGAACATTTTTTTTGATGTTGTATTAAAATAATATATACTATACATAACTAGTCAGCAAAAGGTATAAAATATTTTCATATGAAAAAAATCCAACAAATAAATATATTTTTTCACTTTACTGACACACTGACTGCATGTTGCTGTAAAGATGGACGCTATCTTATACTTACTCTCAAGTAAAAGATTTATGACAATGGAATGATTACGAATCACGTTTACAGCAATTGGCAAATGTCAGGTTCTCAAATTAGCAAATGGACAGATAACAATGGTTCATAATAATTTCCTGGGTGATTAAAACATGAAACTGCTACTACTAATAATTTTATTCTTTGCGGGTACATGCTATTGTACAAAGAACAGTGATAGAGTAGTAAAGGAAAACATGGACATGTGGTACAAATCGACATTTGCCATTAATTTTGTAAACATGATTAATCTGTCTAATACTCTTACAACTCTTTATACTTCAACTGGCACAGTGTCGGGATCCTCAAAAGCCATGTTCCCCACCCGCTGACACCAGGCTGTGAACATATCTGCCAAAAAAATGCAATTGTCATTGACAGAATACTCATCTAATTGATAATCTTAAAGTTTGTAAACTGAAGAGTTAATGATCTACATAATAATTATAATAATGGACTTAAGTTCCAGTAAGGCTGATATTTCTCAATGTATCCATTTAACTAAATGTAACTATCTTGCC
The DNA here is from genome assembly GCA_964035525.1 of Porites cylindrica. Lineage (NCBI taxonomy): Eukaryota > Metazoa > Cnidaria > Anthozoa > Scleractinia > Poritidae > Porites > Porites cylindrica. The sequence goes on from OZ037776.1 coordinate 33,129,853, forward strand.
CTCCCAAAATACCCACAGCTTTATATGTGTGCAACCATGTTGGCTATGTACAGAGATCTAATTACATAACACATTGCATACATCATGCTCTAGAAGTTCAAATAACTTTTATGGGCCGAACATTGTTATGGACATAATTCACCACAAAATAATGAAAGCAGAACATATGTAACATCCCCTATATTGCAGGGACTAAAAGGCAAGCAAAGAGCACAGAGGCTTGAGTCTTAAGATGAGAACCAGGAGTCTTTCTTAGCAAGATATTTAGGGTTAGGGTTAGGGATCCTCTAAGCATCTGAGTCTTACCTGCTGCATTAAGGATAAATTTTGGTGCCTTATCACTGTAAATGAACAGCCAGTAGAATGGAAGACCTGCCACGATTATTGCCAGAGCTATGAGAGATCCCCATGGATCAGTTGTGATTGGTGCAACAACAAGGTAAATAGAGGCAAGCAACATGCCAATGGGTATGATGATATTTACCTGAAGTATAAAACAAATAACGTTGTTACATTCCTAGACTTTCACTCAAGTAAACAGGGACTGCCACTTGTTCATTCTTGGTCACATGGCCTTGACTAAAATCAAATGTATCCCAATCGTGATACATTGAGCAAATGTAACCTGTTCAGGATACATTACAGCATGTGATCAAAGCATGGTGGAAAGTGGCATGATAGAAGTTGGGAAAAACAATGCGAGTTTTTTTTTTTTTGGGGGGGGGGGGGGAGGATGAACACAACAAGAACCACAACACAAACATGAAGCCTCCAAAAAAGCTAAAAAGCAACGATTTTCAAAGTTATCCCTGACGAGAAAGAGCAGCTAGTGGAGGAAAAAGATGCAGACAAGATAAGGAAAGTACTGTGTAAATCATTCATTCAGTGATTCAGAGGTTTTGAAAATTAAATTTGTGTTCTTATAAGAACGGAGTCAACTGATTTGATTCGCTCCGTTATTCTTTTGTCACTGTTGAAGTGAAACTCTAGAAATATAACAAAACACTTATGTCAGGTCCCTTGGGAAACCAAGTGGGGAGGGAAACTGAAAAAGAGTAACCACAAATTTGAAGTTTCTGGATGAGGTCCGTCAGCCAATAAATGAAAATACCCTGCAATTTGGTAACTGGTTAATCTGGGAAATTAAACAATATGGTGACCAATATGACCAACAGTTTACCAACATATCAGCTGATACATCAGTCAGGACGCCCTATAAGAGACATGATTCCCACAATTTTCAACACAATTTATATGGCTATTATTAAGGGTGGGGGATCAGGAATTTTATAAAATTTGGCAGTACAAGAATATGGCATATGCTTTTTCCAACAATTCCAAACAGTGATGGCTGTGCAACAGTTACTATTACCAGCAATTCTGGCTTACCTTGTAAGGCCTTTCTACATTTGCTCTTGATCGTCGCATCCACAGAAGGGCTGCAAATGTACTACCATAAAACAACCAGGCAGCAAAGCTGAAGAAATCAACCAAGGTTATGAAGCTGCTAGCTTCTGGGATTAACATCAAAATGGCAACAATCGTCTGGAATCAAGAGAGGAAGTTGGTTAAAACACGTGTCATGAAACATCAATGTGTTTATTGTCAAAAATGGTCATTGGTCTCCATCTAAACCAAACTAGGCCAACTGTAGAAAAAGAGACTTGCACTTACTGTGAAAAAGAGGGATGGCAAAGGAGTGAATCTCTTAACATGAATCATGGCCAACAGACGAGGCATTAGGCCATCTCGAGCAGCGACATACACTAGCCTGGAAAGCAAGCAGAGGTAACAATATAATACTCTAACTTACCCTGACTATTTAAATGGTTAAACATCATAAAATGTGCATAGCAGGGCCAAGGATTGTTGAAACAAACCTTCCACTAGTAAAGAGAAGTCCATTGACAGCTCCAAATGTCGAGCAAGCCACAAAAACAGGAACGATCCAATGCACTGGTCCAAGGTACAAGTTGCCAACACTCTAAATTAATATTTAAACAAAAAATGCATTATAAAACTATTTGTAGACACAAAAATGAATTAAGTTACCTGAATCTCACTAAGAGAGCTGTAAAGAAAGGTTTAGGGGAGGGATAACTTATTTCTTTTGATATGCAGTCAGACCTAGGGAAATATCAACAGAAACACAGGGAAAGAACATGAACTTGTATGAGGATAAGTTTCTCTGGTGGGATAGACTGGATGGAACCATCAAACCACCTTGACAACATTAGGGACCTTAAGCAAGGACAACGACGGCAGTGAAAACGTTGGTAAAAAAATGAATTTGCGTTCTTTCAAACTTAAACACATCTATTTGGACCTGCTCGATATGTCAAATGCAGGCGACTTTTCCTGAAGTTGAATTCTTAAGGATTTTATTCAGGTTTAAAAAGATGAAGGAAAATTCGTCATCATAGGTCCACGTCCTCCACAAAACATGAAATTAGGAGGTTTCACGTCGTGGTCGCACAGTGGACATCAAAGAAATGTACTAAAATGCGTTACGTACGTGCACAGCTGTTGTTTTGATCATTAAACCTGTTTTTGTGAAGTCATTGTTGTAGTCGTCGTCATAGCTCCCTACTGTCATCATTAGAGGTACTCAATGGCAAATCATCAGGGCTGTCACTGAGATTTAAAGTTGCTGATTACATGCTTTTAGCAGAGAGAATTGAACAGCTAGAAAGTTCTTTTGCTTTTATTTTTCTTTTGATTCCTATGAAGGTAGCTGGGGGTTATCCTTATAGTGAGCGTGGAAAATCTTCGAGCCCTGGCGCTCAGTGATATCCCTAAAGTCATAAAAGGTTTTGTTATATTCCTAGACTTTCACTCAACTAAACAGGGACTGCCATTGGTTGATTCTTGGTCACGTGGCCTTGACTAAAATCAAATGTATCCCGATCGTGATACATTAAACAATGTATCCCGCTCGGGATACATTGCAGCACGTGATCAAAGCATGGTGGAAAGTGGTGTGACAGAAGGCGGGAAAAACACCGCCAGGTCCAGCCAGTTTTCTTTTTCGTGAATGAACACAACAACACAAAAACGAAACCTCAAGCTAAAAAGCAACGATTTTTAAAGTTATCCCAGAAGTTCCCAGAAGAAAAACAGCAGCTAGTGGAGGAAAAAGATGCAGATAATATGAGGAAAGTACTTTTGTTTGTAAATCATTCATTCAGTGGTTTTGAGAATTAAATTTGTGTTGTTATAAGTACCGAGTCGACTATTTTGGTTCGCTCCGGTTATTCTTTTGTTGCTGTTGAAGTGAAAGTCTAGAAATATAACAAAACACTTAATGTCAGGTCCCTCGGGAAACCAGTTAGTTTTGTTTTCCCTCGAGTCCTGATGTTTCCCTCGACTTCGTCTCGGGAAACATCAGGACTCTTGGGAAAACAAAACTGTTTCCCTCGGGATCTGACATTAAGTGTATAATATAACCCTGCTAAACTCTGTAAAAGGCAGACACATAACTCAGTAAATGGTATCAATCCAAAGTTGTCTGGGTAATCTACATATAGAGTTTAGAGTATTAAGTTGGGAATTTGTGCCTTTCTAAACTCACCACTGCCACTGCTTCAGATGCCAGAATCCCAGCTGATCCCAATACGGTTACATAGGCCACATTGACCATCAGGTAACACACAGTGGTTAGGGAGATACCAATGACTATAGCCCTAGGCATATCTCTGTAGGAAAAAGAGAGCAATACATAATCATTAGGTTGTAAGCACCTTTTGTGATTAAATAGTAGGGCTTGACATAATGGCTCATCAACAGACAACATCCATAAAGAAACAGGTATTGGTTGATTAATATCCTAGGATTGTAGGTCATTTGTGCTTTGAGATAATAACTTAATTTTGAGATGGTTTAGATTGAAATGAAGGGCATCTACTGGCATCAACTAGTGAAAACTATAATGACACAAAGAGAACTAAAAAAGAAACTTAAGACTGAAAATATCTCCAAAGTTCTTCAGAGTTACATACTTTTCAGGGTGCTTCATTTCTTCTGTACAGTAGTTGAGGTTGTTCCTGTAACATAGCAAAGCGCAAATCAGCTCAGTATCTTGTCCACATAAAACTTGCCTGTCTTTAAGCAGATAACCTGTATCCTGAGCTAAAAAGCTTGAATTTTAATAGAGGGAAGTGTCCCAAAAATTTTAAGTGCCCCTAAAACTAAGGGCCAGTACCCTCCCTATTCTCCAGGGAGCAAAACTGATCAGTTGTCACAAAGTCTTAATTCCCTGTGGTTGCCCAATGTCCAATATTATTGTAAGAGCATAAAACCCTCTCTCAACCTCAGAAACTATGGCCTATACATTTACATGTTAGATCACCACTAAACTTAAAACAACATAGTTGCGAGACTAAAGTCTTTGTACAAAAACCAAAAATTCTGTGCTTAGCTAAACTAGCTCCTTCAGGTTTCATTTAAAAATCAGTCACTAACTATAATTCTCTTATACTTTCAGAGTATTCACCATTATTTATTTTACTTTTTACATTACAACACTTTAGCGAACAATCTTAACTCCACTCCTACCAAAAATATTAGTTGTGAAAAATACCCTAAAATGAGGCCTCTATAGGAAAAAACCAAGGGAAATGCCTGCCAACTCACCATCCATCATACGCCCACAGACCGATATAAAATGCCATTCCAATTTTTCCAACATCTGTAGTTGACCCAGCAAATCCATCCTTCCAGTGTTCGGTCTTTCCTTTAGACATAAATAATTTTATGAAAATTAAGTCAGAATTCAATGGTTGTGTGAAGCTGAAATGTCAATGGATAGTTTTACATGACAATGAACATTTTTTGTACCTTTTCCAAGTTCAACAAAGCCAATGATGGTTATCATCACAATACACAAAAGCTTTGCATATGTGAAAATGTCCTGAATTCGAGTAGCCCACTTCACACTCCAGACGTTAATAGCAGTGAGTATCACTGGAAAATAGTGAGAATATTAACAATGATATTAGTCATGGGTCGCCATCAGATATTTGTTGCAACCAAAATTGATTTAGAATTCTACATAATGTGTATCAATCATTTCTCATTCTGAAATTGTTCATTTTTGGCCTATCACTCTGCCTCTCGGAATCACCTACTTTCTCCAGCAAGTATAGTTATTTGCGTTGGCCAAATAAATCCTTATTGGTCAAGAATGTGTGGTAAAAAACAGCTGAATAGTTAGTTACCTCATTCTTTTCTTTGCGTTTTAATGGACCTTGATTTTGTTGTGGTCTATAAAAACACAAAAAAAGAACTTGGCCAATAACCAACTATCTTGATTTTATCAAATTATGCTTGGTCAATAGTGCATATGTAAGGGCCAAAGTTTAAACGCAGGATATTTCATTTTCCTTCTGCTTGTACAGTGTGCTTATTCTGACAAAAAAGCCACTTTGTTAGTCAAAAGAGAAGATTAAAGTCATAACAACACCCAAAAGACACTATTTATTACATGCGGTAACTGTCAAAGTCCAAAGGGGTTTCCTGAGTAAATTGAGCCAATGAAGGATAGGGAGTGTACCAATCAATTTATTAATAAAGTGAATTGATGGTGGAAAAATGTTATTTAAAAAATGTAATTGGAAAACCAAGGCGTTCATTAGGCATCAGAAATGAGAGAATTCTTTGTTTATTACACAGAATTCTCTGGCTAACGTTAAGTAGCCTATGACTATTTTTAATTTTAGACATGGAGCCCCTTTCAAAATATTCTCCTGTAATGTTACACCTTTCTCCTGCTAGATGTGTACTAGAACTTGTAATGAAAACCCTGGAAAACTATTTTAGAGGTATCTCTTTTCCCTCTGAATTAAGATTTAAAGATAGATAAACCATTTGGGTTTTTAAGAGGTCTCCTTTTTTAATCAATACTTAAACGTAAATGCTCTTAAATTTGGGCGCATACTATATTGCTCAAGACATCTAAAACATTCAAAACTATACTTAAATTTCTAAATGCGCTGAATATGTGTGCTCCAAGAAAAAACACAAATTTTGTAACAAAAGTTTGCAGTTTTCCATCAAAAATGACGGATTTTTCAAGGGAATTTAAGACGTTGTCTTGATTAAAGACTAGATACACCTGTATTGCCCTAAAAAATACTTTCCATATAAAATTACGTCTAATGAGTGATTCAATGATACAATCGCCCCATGTGCAAGCAGAAATCAAAAACCTTTTATGATCTCCTTATGAGCATCATGATATATAGCAGCTTGAGTGTAGGATGCATAATGAATGAAGGGGTTGAAAAAAATAACACAAATAAAAAGGGTACACTTTTTTAATTGATCAGATTGACGGCAATGATACTCTATTTTTGGGTGACCAAAAACTAAATTAATTTTACAGGGCAATATCGTTTATTTTTTGCACATTTTCAAAGGACTGTTTTCAATATATCTTCCCCCATATTTTTTTTCTCTACTATTTTTGGAATGAAGAAATGTCATGGAAGTTCTCCAAGCAACCCCACGCGAACTAAGGAATGTTAAGCTGGATTGCTTCACACTCCAATGGATCAGAATAACAAATATCTGACGCAATCATGAAACATGACGACCAAAATATTACAAAAGGGATCGTCATCTTTTGCGATTCGTAAAAGTACAAACGTTCAATAAAGATAATTGCTCGTATTTCAAGTTTTAATTCAGAAAATAAGCTCGATAAAACCGTATAGCGATTTTTTTAACCAGATTTTAGTCGCAGTGTTCGAGCTGAAAGCACGTGGTTGGGAATAAAAATTGAATTTGTCGGTTTCGCTCAAGGACTTGAACTTAGTCTATACAATTTTTTCATTACTAAAACATAAAGGAGTTAACGGCCGGTAACCTTGGTGGTATCTCACGGAAAACTGTAAATAAAAAGCAATTTAGTTTACAAAACAGAAATTCCCGCCAAGCGCTAGAGCAGGTTTGTCCACGTTTCTACCCGCTGCGACAATGAACACAGCTCCGTACAAAACTAGATCAATACAAAAGCCACATTTCGCTTGCTACAACAACGTGCGAGACAAAATAAAACAAGAAAATCACGAACTTATCCTGGTTTATAATGAATCAAAAAGTAGTGGTAGTAGTAATAGTAATCACTTACCCAGGCACGAACAAGCCAAAAGCTTCAACAAATAGGTCGGGGCTGGTGAATCAGGATAAAACGGTTTGGTCACATACTCAGCGAATATCAATGCGATGATGGCGCCTGAAGCCGGTCGAATGATCAGTACTGAAGTCCAAGCAAACAGATAGGCAGGGATCCTACCGAAAGCTTCCATAAGATAAGCATATTCGCCGCCCGACTTCTTGAAACACGTTCCCAATTCTGCATAACAGAGGCTACCAAACAAAGCTAAAGCGCCACAACCAAGCCAAACAAGCAGAGAAGCCCCGATTGAGTTTGATTCCTCGAGTATACCTTTCGGCGAGACGAAGATACCAGAGCCGATGACTGTACCCACAATAAGGCCAATACCATTGATAAGTGAGACGTTCTTTTTCAAGGCGATTTTTTCGGGATCTCCGCTTTTCTCCTCGGCTGGTAAAAAGGGTTCCTTCGTTTTGTCGAAGGAATTCGACTGGTCAAGGCTTTCGCTAGACGCCGATTCATTTGCCAGCTTCTCGCCAACATCACCGTTTACGACTGGAATAGGAGGCATGGTCGATCAAAAAGCACAGAACGAGAACAAAAAGGTTTCACCGTAAACACTCTCGTGGGAGCTGTTGTACCTATGCCGTCCAGCGCGCGAATATTCAAAATCAAAACGTTGTATGAACTCTAAAACGCGGAAAAGCGCGGTTTTTCACTGTCTCTGGTTACAAAACATTTGTTTGATTGGTTTTAAAAACAATAGAGATAAAGGTGTCCAATCAAATTTGAGTTAAGTTTGGCGCGAAAATTTCTTGCGTCACTCAACTCCACGTGAACTCCACGTGTAACAACAACAGACTACTTCCTCGGCTGAGAAAGCAAGACTGAATTTTTAAAGAACTCTCCAGTTAAAAAAAAGCCACGAAACCCTATTTGGTTTCTTAATTCAAGTGGGGTAATCCTTAATTCTGTCTTTAATCTGAGGCAATGAGCTGTAAAAGGTTCAAAACTATGTTAGACTGGAATATAAAATGTTTCTTTGGAATCGCCTTTGATGCCTTTTTTTTTTTTTTGCAGAGTGAACAAAATTGAAAATAATTGAGAAATAAAACTATTACTGAGTTTTATTTTTTTCACGGTCGGTAAAGATCACCTGCTAATTGAGTGGATTGAGTTTGAATTTGAAATTTAAATTATCCGCCCGCTTTTTATCTCACAAGATCACTAAAGGCACACAAGCTCTTTTTTAATTGCCGCCGCGGTGATGCCTCCCTGGTGAGCTTAAGCAACAGCGACGGCGACTGCTGCGGAAACGCCACGTAAAAAGTGAATTCGCGCTGCTTCGAATTTTATCACGCTTAAGAAAAGGAAACTCGTTGTCTTCTGATCACGTGAATTTGGGCATTTTCACGTCGCAGAAGTGCAACGACGGTCTTTCATGAATTTCAATGTAGTCCCTCAACTTCAGAAAAATCGGTGAACATTTGATAAATTGAACGAGATGAAGTTTGAAGCAGCGCGAATTCACTTTTTACGTGACGTCAAGTGTTTTCGTATCCGTCACCGTCGTTGTTGCATTGCTTAAGCTACCTAATTTCAATCGAAAGCAATTTACGCTGAAAAAAACATACATCAGTTACTTGTAGTATGGTTTCGAAAACCATTGCTTCTCTCTAACTCAGTGTGGCGCGTAAATTTAAACAGTTTTAGAAAACAATTTGCCCTCGGGGCACGAAAAGGACCAGCTTATTGACAGACAACCAGATGGCTCGCTGATAAATAAACGCAGTTGAATGGACAAAACGTGTTTGCGAGATTTCACCCGCTAGAAAGACTTAGACACAACCAAAAGCCTTCTGGAACATTTTTTAAAAGTCACGTCAAGAGTTTTTCTTCTCTCTCCAACCAATCAATCCATCGTAAAAACTTTTAGCGTCTTTCTGACCTATGATAAGTACATGCAACAAATATGTATGCTAATTGCTGATCACATTTAAGTGTCGTCTTTCTACAAAAGAAAAAGGAAGTTATTTTCGTAGACTGCATATTTTGGTTTCTGTCTTCGATATTTTTGGTGGAAGGGCGGATGGTGTCAGCGGAATGAGCACATCGGCGCAAGAGCCATAGATCCGAGCCAGAAGGAAGACGCCGTAATGGCACTAGGTAAGAGACGGGACGGCGCAAAGATGAAAAGAAGTGAGCAGGAAACAACAGCTAGGGGATGAGGGTAGGGAGAGAGAGTGAAAAAACTGTCTCCCTTCTCCTTCCTGCTTTTTCCGCTTATTTTTTTCACCGCTCTCCATTTTGTGTCACTCCCCACTATCTGAACGCCTATCTGAATAGGCTACCTATAGCCTAGGGGTAGAGCAACTACTAGTATGAGAAGGTCATAAGTTTGACTCCTGATAAGAGAACTCGGATTTTTTTTCCAAGTTTCCTGTGTTATTGTTGGGGGGCTCTGTTTGTTTCGAGTTGCTGTGATACCCTTTTACCTGCCTCGGTGTCTCGCAGCTTTATTTAGTTCATGCTGCTCAAACACTAATTTGGGTGGCCACTAAGCCAGCCTGTGTACGGACCTCCCCTCCCCTTAGTAAAAATCGGAGAAGGGGAGGGAGGGGTCTGTACACAGGCTACCACTAAGCCTTATCAACTGGGTTGATAATACCAAATCTTTGAGCTTCCCTCCCCTCCCCTCCCCTACCGTCACACCACTGAGTTAAACTCTCATACAGTTTGTAACGTTAATCATGTTGTTAATTGATTTGTCAAACAATATATGTCACCAGTAAACGTGCTTCAAAGCAGTTTACGATTTCCTTCAGTTTTAGGAGCATTCAATCTGACCTCCATTCAAAATTATTTCTCGCCATCAACAACATAAGAGCTTTATTCCCAACGGGGCCCAGGATTCGAAATGCTAAACAAAGGGACACAAAACCTTTGAAGTGGTCGTCAATTTTTTTAATATCAGCTGAGTTTTACGGGCTCTAACGTTTAATTGAATTTTTATTCATATAGCTTCAGAAAAAGCTTTAATGAGTCTTGTACTAGCAAGAAGCTGATACAACCACACGCATCGTTTCCACGATCGCCACAAAGCCATAGCAATTATTTGTCTTCTTTTTTGGAAGATGGACGGCGACTTCAAGGAAGTAGGTTGCCAAGCGATATTCTTTTTAGCTTCAGACAATTTTTACTAGAAAGAAACGTAGTTCGATTTGGATTTGTGCTGAATGCTCAAATCCTTTTCGTGCCAATCAACACTAGTGAAATAAGTTCTTTAGCGTCAAAGTAGCACTTTAATTACTCAAGGCAATTGTTTACAAATCCTGGAAACCAAACAAACAGGACAATTACTTAGTGTCCAAGTGCTCCAATCAAGATTACAGTTATTGTGTACCTAAGCTATTTTCAAACATGTACCATCCTAAAGTGGACAACGATTTGCATGCGGAACAATAAACAAAAGTACAAAAGTGCGCAAATGTCCAAAACGTCCAAAACTATTCAACAGACGGACAGTTCTTTCAGTTCATGATTCTTGATTCCGGTAATAGAAAGACTCGTGCGCTTCAGTCCTGAAATTGGTTTTGAATTTTCGTCTTTCAAAGTACAGTCAGTTTGATGCTGAATTTTGGAATCCCTTATTGAAAGATCTTCAGTTGGTGTCCTGAGTGTATTGTAGCAAGAAATAAGTGGCTCTAGACAAAATGTCGGCTAAGGGTAAAGCTAGAGACAAGAGCATGTCAAAACTTGGCAATCGTATGATAACCACGATGCTAAAGAACGAAAAATTAGCTGAAAAAGAACTTGAGAAAAAGATGAAAGCCCTCAAAGACTTAGAGCGCAAGTCTATGGTAAAAATATGTGAAACGTCGTTAGACGTTAAGTACGATTTCCGACGAAAACGAAACACTCAAGAAATCGAAGAGCAGCTTTCGGAAGACCCTTTGAACCTAAGTCTTGGCCAAGGGAGGCTATTACTTTCACCTTGTGGCTCGAGAAGGGGTAGCTTAATACCTCCGGAGACCAGACAGGAAGAATCAAAGGAAACTGAATATATCGAATCGTCTGGTGATAGCGGTGAATCACATAACAATGACGGCACCAATCCAGCAATTTTGATCAGCAGTGAAAGTCAGCAAGCTGGTACCGATCTGCACTCAGAGAGAAGCGGTTCGCCAGTTGTAGATGGGCCTGAGAGGTCTTCCCCATGCGCCTCTCCTGTTGGTTCCCCACCTTCAGAAGATCCTGCTATCAGCGAAGCAGAGTCTCAAAAATTGCTGAAAGTGTTCGCGCAAAGTGAGCGCGGCGGGCAACGTCGTCGGACAGCACCCGAGATAACAGACCTGTCACCGAAGCTTTTGATTCAGTTGGCAAAAAGTTCGGCGGAAATCAAGAGACGAGGGTCGACGCATGATGCGTCGGCGGCGGCTGACGGAGAAGAAGAGAGAAATGAGACATTATCAGCATCACTGAACTCAAGAAGACGCGGATCTGCGGCGATTGAATTGTTACAGTTAAAAGGAGAAGAGGGAAAAACAGAAGGGTGCCCAACCTCTCCTTCTCTTCGGCGAAGGGGGTCTTCTGGTGTTTCCACCTCTCCCTCCAACTCTCCTATCCTGCAGCGTAGGAGAGGATCCTCTGCCAACGCTAAAATTTCATTGTCGCTCGAAACGAACGAAGCTCTTTTGAGGGACAAGATTTCTGGACAAGCTCCCATGTCACCTCGACTCAAGCAACCTCTCTCGCCATTGCTCGGAAGAAGGGGCTCTGGCATGGCGGCGACCCTCCGTCCGCTGTCCGCACAGTCGCAAAACAAGGATTCAGCTTCAGAGCCTATGTTGCCTGACTTGAAGAGACCGCAGTCACCTTCGTTACGGAGGTCTTTGAGTCCTTTGAGAGCGAATCGACCAGTGTCACCTGCAAGGTCTTTATCTTCGCTCTCGGTAGAAAGTACTTCGGGACAATCACAGTTAGAGGCCATTGGAGTTCCAGGGGAATACGACTTGATGCTACGAAGGGGATCAAGGCCCGGCTTGCCAACTAATCTAGCGGTGCGCCGAGGATCGGAACTCTCTCAAGTCGAGTTGAACACCTTAGCTCCGAATTCTCCTTTACGAAAGGCCATGCAAGACCCTCAAGCGACCTTAAATCCTGTTCCAGCATCACCTAATGCTTATAGACGACACTCAGGGACAGTGGAAGCTCTGCAAGATCGCGTTAATGACTTCTTGAAAACTTTGGCAGCAAAGTAGCTGATGCCAACCGATGATATGGCGAGATCTTGTAGTCGAGTAAAGGCATTGTGCTCCGGCTAGGCGGGTGTCTCAAGGCCAACCACAAGATGAGCTGGAAACATGAAGATTGTCTGGATGAGTGACAGTTCAGTCAAAACAAACTATACTTTCACTTATACTTTGCTAATGTTATTGACACGTTTATTCTTTTGCTTTCTCCATCTCTGGAAGTACCGGACCCGTGGGTCAGATGTTTGTGTGTTCTAAATGTTTTGCGGTAAAGGTGTAAGGATGTTAACGGCCTCGATTATCGTATGAATGAGGTCACAGAGTCCAATCCTATCTGATGAAAGTCGGAGTCTTTTGTCAAATAGGTTTTAAGACGGAATCCAACAGGAAATTGAGTAATTTTAATTTTCAGTTGACAAAAACCTTAACCTTGTACCAGAAATAATTTAAAGAATAATGCATTCTTTTTTACATTTTTCAAGGGCTAAAGATTTAATAAATCATCTCTAGTAACACCAAAGAAAATTTCTCATGGAAGTCCAAGAAAATGAATATCAAATTTCACAAGAATTGTGATTACACAGGAAAAATTCTGAAAATTTCATGTGTAAGTGTAATTTTGTGAAATTTGACATTCATTTTCTCGTGCTCCCATAAGAAATTTTTTTTGGTGTTACTGCAGATGATTTATTTCATCTTTAGCCCATAAAAAATGTAAGAAAGAATGCAATAAGCTTTAAATTATTCTGGCACAAGATTTTTTGTCCACTGAAAATCAAAATTACTCAGTGTCCTGGTGGATTCCGTCTTAATAGCTCGGATCTGTTTATCAGGAAAGTGAATGCAAAAGGACCTTTTCATTCATAGGTATATATTTTTGTGCGAAATGTATTGTTGCTGCCGTCCAACATTGCGTTAAAATAATGGATCGGCACATGACCACAATGTAGAAACTGGATTATTTGTGATAAATATATGTCTATTATTAGGGCTTTGCGAGGGTATGCACTTCAGCCGGCTCTTTTAGCACAGTAAAGCCTGGTTTTATTGTGACCGCTAGGATCGTTGCAAAAAAAGTTCAGCGACTGCATGGATATTCTGGAAACAACCGTCTTCAAAGATTGAAACCAGATCTTAGCGTGTTGCGTGTTGTGTTGCGATAGACCTCTGTTCTTGTTTTAGGCTGGTTTCCACATAAACACCCACGATTGTTTAGATCGCTAGTGACTCTTTTTAGCGATCGTATGGAAAACAGGCTTAACAATCATGATGCAACTGCTTTGCGATATTGACGGCTTCGGATAGATTTACCGTTGCTAAGATTTATGGACAATGAAAGAACTTCCCATAGGATTTAAATCCACTTAGCCCTTTTGTTTCAAAAGATGTCCAAATTATTTAAAATAGTTCAATTATTGCATTGTCGTTGGAGACAAAGATATCTCATTAATAAGAACATTATTCTTGACGTATTACCAAGAGAATAAAAATACGTACATAACGATAATTAACAATTATTCTTTGAAATCGAGGTGAATAGTGGCAAAATATTTACCGAGCCGCGAAAGCGGCGAGGTAAATATTCCCAAAGCCACTATTCACCGAGATTGAGAAGAATAATTGTTTTAGTATATACACACGAAGTGATCTCAACAAAATCAGAAAGGAAACCATTCAAAAGTAGGATTTGATTGACAGATCAAATCACGCGTAAGTTTAAAAATAGATCTTTGCAGAATTTTCAAACATGGCAATTCACAAGTTTACTCATTTCGCAAACAACAGCGTAATGGCTTCAATGGAATCGCTAAAAGTTTGAACTGTTTCCTTACCTGAGAAAAAAGGTAGAGCTGTGTTGTTTTCTGTTGACTCGCCAAGTTTATAGCCAAAAGGGCATGTTGTGTCGTTCTTCGCATGAAGTGCTGACAAAAATGGCGGCTCGATTGCTCGAGGTAAGAGGTCGTCTTCCTGTATCATTCTTTTCCCTGTTTACTTGAAATGTAGAATTTCTGCAAACATTTCCTTTTAAATTTGTTTGTCATAAATAAACTTCGATTTTTGAGCCAAAATTTTCTTCTTAGAAAACGCTGAGTTCACGAAACGGCTTCTTCTACGCGAATACACGGGAGTTGTAAACAATCCATCGAGCACAAAACTCCTGCTACAGTAAATTGAAAAACGCCGTATTGAATCCTTCCAAGTCTTTTCTGGCCTTAAAAAAAGTCAGCCCTAGGATTCTGTCGACTTTTAAAAGATCGTTCTCTAAAAAAAACGGGAAAAACACCGAGCTCACACATTATCCACTCGCTAGGAGGTGAATATTGTTGAATAGTCCGAGATAGCGAACCAATCAGATTGCTTAAATCACCAAGATCACTGAGTGTGTATATACTAATGTCATCTACGTAGGCAAGCTTTCCTTTCGAAACTTGCTGCACGTTTCTGGCGCAATTATTGTATTGCCTTTGCACGGTACGGAGTTATGTTTTCGAACATTCTGACACGCTTTCGGGCTCAGCTGAGCCATCTTATGTTTGTACACATTAAAAATCCTAAGTTTAAATCGCTTTTATAGTTTTCTGAACTAAAACTTTGACCACTCTTTTGCTGAATGATTCAGTGCGGACATCTTCAAGGCGACAGCTGAAATTGCTTTTTTTCCCTCGTATTTACACCGTGTGGAAGCCTCGCCTCTTGCGCCAAAAGTGCTGAAGAGAGAGACTAGGAACGAGGCTGATCTGAGGTTGAACGTGACTCGTGGTTGCGCTAAAGCTACGGTACGTGCAACAAACGGACGCAACAACTTCCAACATTGTTGGCCCAACAATGTTGGAAATTGTTGCGTCCGTGTTGGCAGTGGGGTGCACAGGGATGTAACAACTCCCAACAATGTTGGGACCTGCAGTGCATCGTGGGAAGGATACAACCCAGAAGATTTTGGAGACCATGTGTAATGAGCATAAGCGGCCCCAACAATGTTGAAAGAGCTGTACAAACCGGTCCAACAATGCTGCGCTACGCTTCGGCGATCACTGAACAAAACAAATGTTGCGGGTTGTTGGCCAATGTTGCTTCCGTTTACAAGGCGCTTGAGGGAGTATTACCCTCTGAAATTTCTTTTTCCCTTTTGCAGTAATAACTGTGCGAGACAAGACATGTTGCGTTATTTTGCGTCCGTTTGCACGTACATGTAGCCTAATCGGCTCCTGACGTAGCTAAAAGTTTGATCGGCTTCAAACTTAGCGTAAGGCTACGTGCAAACGGGAGCAACAACTCCCAACAATGTTGGGAGTTGTAAGCCAACAATGTTGCGTCCGTTTGCACGGGGCTAAAAGTTTGACTGGTTTCAAACTTTGCGCAACAACACGCAACAACATCCAACAACATGCAACAGGATGTGCAAACGGACGCAACATGTAACATTCAACAATGTTGGGAGTTGTTGGTCAACAATGTTGCGTCCGTTTGCACGCAGACTAACAACTCCCAACAACACGCATCAACGCACATGCTACGTGTTACATCCAACAATGTTGGGAGTTGTTGGCCAACGTTGCGTTCGTTTGTACGGGGCTTTATCGCCCTATTTCGCAAGTCTAACTACCGGGCAAGACCTGGGGAGACTGGTGAG
Organism: Porites cylindrica; assembly: GCA_964035525.1. Taxonomy (NCBI): domain Eukaryota; kingdom Metazoa; phylum Cnidaria; class Anthozoa; order Scleractinia; family Poritidae; genus Porites; species Porites cylindrica. The sequence goes on from OZ037776.1 coordinate 33,145,853, forward strand.
AGAGCGCGGAAATAAATCAATTAGTTATTTAGGATTCTCTCTCAAACAGCGTATTGCAGGCTCACATGAGGACACGGGCAGTTCACCGGATTTCAAAGGTTGACAAGCTAGGGCGTTAGATTTTTTTCCACTTCGCCGGCAATAACTGGACAGTTTATTTCAGTTCAGGCATAGTTTAAAGGTAAGAAAGTCATGTTTACATGCATATTTTACTACGTCGCCCTGACTACTGCCTCTGTTACACGAACATTGTTTTCAATGCGGTGCTTGTCTTTCTTTTTTTTCCCCTCCTCACCAAAGCTGCTTTAAGGTTTCACGTGCAAATGAAGTCTCTGACGACCAAAAATCCGTATCCTCCTATTTTATTTCGAGAGCTGCAAATTTTGTTAGATCACAGCGATCAGTCCAGGACTGAAACAAAGCTTCCCCGATCCCTAGATCAACGATGACAACGATCGCCATCCGCAGATCTAGGCTATAAAAATAAAAGCAAAAAATTTTACCTTTCTGTTCTAGGTATGTTTTTCATACTAATAACATTTACCCTGGATTGGCAGAGCTTAATTCACTGACTCAAACAACATTTATTGGAGATGGCCGAGATAGGATTTTTGCAGTAAAAAAGGAGGCCCTTTCAATTCAAAAAAAAAAAAAAAATAGAAGCAGGTAGGAAAAAGCATAATATTTTGAATCAGCAAAGAAAAACTACTTAATGAATAATTTAGTGGTCAAAACAAAGCAAGCAAAAAAAATTCCCTGCCGTATTTCGCCAATTTAAATTGCACGATAGTACATTGTTCATGCATACTTATGTATTATATTCTTCCCTAGTACTTTTTAAAGTTTTAAGAAAGACAATCTCAGCTAAGTTATGCGCGGGCAAATAGAAAGATGGGCGAGACTATTTCGTATTTTTACTGTTAGAAATACGCTGAAGGGCAAAGTCCGGCTTTTCTTCTCGTGCTTTTTATGATAATGACTATTGCATACGGAAGAACGTGACCATTTTTGAAGTCGATGAATAATAGATTGACCAATGATACAGTCAAAATTAAATTGACAATCAACTCGTATTGACCTCCGTCGATTCTTAATTTTGGCATCTTGACACGCAATGGAAATAAAGCTGCAAACCAAATAATAAATTTGGCACCTCAAGCAAGGCTTTTTTCCCGATGAACCTCTCTCCTGAGAGCCATGACTACTGGTAAAAATGGGCTGTTTTTGCGTTTTAATCAAATTGACAAAGGTGCTAAGGTAATGGCGAGTCACAGCTGAAAGCTTTTGAAATTATTGTTTTAGCTTTTTAATTAAATGTGTAAGAGAGTGAAGGCGGGTAAATGAACTCTACTTTGACTTTTAACTTCGGCGCTGAAACGCGATCACCTCTCACGCTATGGCCTTTAATTTTGATTCTTTTTTTATTTTTTCATGTCATTTTTTTTTTCACTCCCTCAACGAAAAAAATCAACGAGTGACTATTCCTAGTCAAGTTAGAAAACCGGAGTGTCAACTGCAAAAAACGCGTATGCGTACCATGTAAGGGATACATAAAGAGCTAGATACTTTGCATGATCCTTGTAAAAGAAAATATTAAATATTTTAAAGGACAAAGGCTGCTGCAATATGGCAAGATATGACTAAGATAGTCTGATGACCCACACTGTGTGCCAGTGTGAGATACACCTTGCACAGCATGGAACAAGAACAAAGTATAAGTAGCCAGTTTAAAATGCGAGATACTATTATAGCTTCAAACAGCTTCTCCTTTTTCTTAAGCGAGGGCACTAGTAAAACGCCGCACTAAATTAATTGAGTTCGGCTCATGTGAAGTGTGGCGTTAAGGTTCGGCTGATTCACGGTATTTGAATAAACTGAGGCGTTTCTCAATGTTGCTGTTTTTGACGCATCTTGTTTCGTCTTGCACTTGCATCTTTCAGCCGCAAACGCGTACAAACTGCATACATGACGTACCAGTATTCAACTCGCAGCGCTCGTAATGGAATGGTTCAATAACTGTGGAGAGCTTGCTCACAAGCTAAGATTCGTGGGTGACACAATCTTACTTCCCTTTTTTACTAATGCTTTGAATAATGATACTTTTATTTTTGCTTAAAACTTGATTTTTACTCATATCACTTAGACTGCGAGCAGTCTCTCTGAGTCTTCAGATATAGTGAGGAGAGTGCACGCGCGCGCGACGCCGCTCCTTCATGAACGAGGGCCTCTCCCGTCTTAACCTGAGATCGCACCCTCAGTCACACGCGTGGTCATTTGCGTGGACTAAGAAAAAAGATAAGACTGCTCGTAGTCTACAAATCTCACTCAAATGGTTATGGAGATACAGTTTCAAACATCCTTTCAGTTTCTATGGGAGTGCACGTACTGAGAAAAGCACTCCATTGAAATTCCTTCCATTCAAAGTCATGGTTACTCTATCGTCGTGTGCATCTTTCCCGGCAAGAGAGTCTAATAGTGTTTTAAAAATATTCCATCATAATTAACAATCGTGGCTTGTTGCCCGAAGGACAGAACTACATCATGAACTGTCCCATCACCATACCGAAAATGTAGCCTTCAAAAAAATCACGCAGCTCTTAGATACTCTTGTTCTTTGGCCATTTTAGATTGAAAAGAAATAACAAGCAACATAAGGAACTAAAACACATTTCTTGAAAGGAATAAAACTTTGACTTAACGTTTCGTATGTCTCAACATACATCTTCAAAAGTAATTCCCTTCAGGGGCGTGGCCGAGAACTTTTCCAGTAGTACGCACGGTTGATCAACCTTTCCCCGTCATCTCTTTAATCGTTGTTACGTTGGTGACTTCATTAAAATTTTCTTGTTTTGTCAAAGCAGAGAATCAATCGGTCCGTGCTTTCGCGTTTGATACATTCGGGAAAAAAAAATCACCACCTTTTGTTTTGGAAAAATATTTGAGCTTAGTCAGAAAGAGGAGTTCATAGGCAATTTCTTCGTTTCAGAGCCATCCCTTATTCCCCTTCTTCAGTCCTTATGACATGTTTATTTTGCTTTTGCTTTTTATATTTCTTTTACGTTTTTTAAGGTACGCGCGTGTGTATTGGCGCATTGATAGCTAACGCCCCTGACTGTTGAGTGACAACAGAAATTTATTGATCGAGTTTATGCTCACAAAAAAATTATAAAAATCGTATGAGCATACCCTAACAAACAAGCTGTTAAAAGAGCAGGTGCTAAGAGCCTACCCCTGTCAAACATGGGTGGGTAAAGGTGCGGTTAGGTTGACCTGACTGAGCCCCACACCTTGTTAAACAGGTAACAATAACTAGTCATTACTTTACACAGATTGACAAGGTCTTGTACTGGATCTCAAGCTTTTTCTTTTTATCGTACCTACGCCCCATCGAGATTAAAGCATAGTCATGGCCCTTTCGTGATCAAATGCAGATGATTGTAATTCATTGAATTTTTTGCTATCTCTCTGGGCCATGGGTTAGATTAAAGACAAGGCCCAGTTCCGAGTTGACGATAAGAATCCACTTGAAATTCGAAAACTAAGCGGAGAACCAAAAACTAAGTTAATATTTGGGACTCATTGAAAATCAGCTTATCTTGTTTTAATCGGGTAATCTTGCTTTGACATTTCTAACTCTGGCACTCAAAATAGATCTTTATATTTTAATTTTACGGAACACTGTTCTCAATCAGCGTGAAAGCCGCATAAAAAGTAACCTCTTCCTAAAAAAGGAATAGCTGACTTTGACATATAATTTTCCCTTTTTTCATTCCTTTTTACTTTCAATTTTGCATAATACAGTATCATTTTAAATACTTTATACTTCTTTTTTGTTTCCTCTAAATAGGAAACCGAAAACACTGGTTTTTGGCAAATATTTTGGCAGGCGACTTTGTACTTAAGGCAGATAAACAGCTGAGAAATAACGTACAAAATAACATTGTCTCCTGAAAGCAAAGAAACTGTTTGTTATTAGTTTCTTGTAATAAATCCTCTCCTTGATAAGTGATAACCCTCTATGTAGTGTATCAAAACAATCGTCTAGTCGGCATAAGTCTCATCACAAGCAAGAAATCTCCAGTTGGATTATTTCCAGCTTGTTAAGTTGCTTTAGTGATATGACGAAATCTCTGTGGCAAAAATTAGTGGAAAATAAATTTGCGAAAATCTTTTCGACGGATTGTCGTCTAGAACGACTGGTAAAGAGTTTGTTGATTAAGTTTTTATGAAAATTTTTTTCTCGACTTCCTCTACAATCCACTTCCGATCCTGAAAACCATATGTTTTCATCATCTCGTCTCCAGGTAGGTAGTTCACGTGTACTTCATGCGTGCTTTGTTTACATTTTATCATGTGGCTCAAAGGGCATCGTTTCAACCAATCACATTCAAGATATCATCCCTAGTAGATGAATATTTAACCTACAGGTTTTCCCGCGCTTCAAAGAGCCTTCCACTCGCAGTGTTTCTGTCGAAGGCTTTTGACGAATCTTGGGAGGAAAGCGCGCGAGTTCTCATATTTCCCTGGAAAGTAAGTGTGATAATTGATATTTTCGTTAAAATGGGAAATATGTATCTCGCCGCTTATTCTCAAATGCTAAAAGCTGAAGGAGGGTTTCTTTCAGTGCAGCATAGCTTTGTTTCAGTCTTTTGTTTGCGTGTCACACACGACACGTGGAAACCGCAAGTTAAAGAAGAAACTCTTTGACCGTCCTAAATAACGATTTCATTTTATCCACAGAAGAGGCATTCCGACGGCAAATTTTTGGCAGAAACCATTAATTAGCTTAAAATGGCCTCGAAGGAAGAAGAAGCCGCTGCTGTACAGCCATTGACCGCCGAAGAAAAAAATGGCGATGCCCCGCAAGTAGCCATTGAAGACAACAGAGTTGGTCTGAAGAAAGAAGTTTCTCTTATAAATGGCATCGCACTCGTGGTCGGAGTCATTATCGGCTCCGGTATTTTCATCTCTCCGACTGGCGTCCTTAAGCGTACCGGTTCAGTAGGAATGAGTTTGGTCATTTGGGCTGGTTGCGGTTTCCTCGCGCTTCTGGGATCCCTATGCTACTGTGAAATGGGTACGATGATACCAAAGTCCGGCGCTGAATATTCCTACCTCAAGAAAGCCTTCGGTCCTCTTCCAGCTTTCCTTTACAGCTGGACTCTAGCTTTGATCCTTCGCCCGGCTTCACTCAGCGCCGTTGCTCTTACTTTTGCACGCTATGTGAGTCAGCCTTTCTTCCCAGACTGCGAAATCAGCCCGATTCCAGTTAGAAAGATTTTGGCAGCGGCGTGCCTCGGTAAGTTTTAATAATTTTATCTTTCCCTGGGTGAAATCGTATGCTTCGGCTAATAGTGTTTCACTAAATCGAATGAACCGCATGGTCTGTTTACAAACGCAACCCTTCAGGTTGTGGTTCGCGTTGAAAAGTCACGAGACAAAGTTGACATTTCTGCCCGGAGGCTTGGTTAGTATACATGTGCTCACGCAATGCAATAAAATCGTTTCGTTTTATTTTCCAAATTTTCTCACTTAGCTACCGCGTGTCTATGTCCATTTCGCGACAACTTTGTTTTTGTCCGGTATTGCATCAGAAAGCAGAAAAACGCGTGCTGAGTGCAATTTGCATACCAGAGGTCACGGGGTACTTATTCAGATAGTTTTCAAGAAAATATACCGACATGGTCGTTATCTTCCCGGGAGGTAGTTCTAGAACTCTGGGTGGATTTAACTAATATAGTCTTGGAATTTGCCTTTTAATTCTTTTTATTGTTGAGTAGTGAATTAACAATAACAGAAAATTTCAATGGGAAAATGCAACGGCTGTTCACTTTAGTCGCAAAATGAATCCACCCTTTGTGTGGGCGATTATTCACGTCACGAAAGTTGAGGATGCCTAATAAGTGGAAAGATTTTTTAATTTTTGGCTGCAGTTAGTTTGTTTTTTGCATTTTTTTGGTAGTATGAGTATGTGCATGCTTAAAGGCGATGTAAACAGAAAAAAATTCCTCCCACAAAGCACTTCTTTTTTCCTCCCAGGGAAAAATTTTTACGCTGTGGCTATATGGCCGGTAACCGGTCAAGGTTTTCAAAACACTAAATGACCGGCAGTCCTGTCTTTTCAGTAAATTTCACAAATCGAACAAATCCAGCTAAACCAAACTATCGTATGTCGATTAAGAAAAGTCAAGCGATCCTGAAATGCTTTATAGATCCCAAGAATAACGTTACGTTGGCTCACGCTGGGCTCAGAAGAGAAAACCATGTTTTGTGACACTAAAAGCTTTTTTCAGCTTGACTGCCGGTCAAGGTGTTGAAAACACTAAATGACCGGCAGTCCTATATTCTCCGTAAATTTCACAGATAGAAATAATCCAGCTAAACCAAACTATCAAGCGAAACAGTCAAGTGAAATGTACTGAGAATATGGGACGGCCGGTCATTTAGTGTTTTCAACACCTTGACCGGCAGTCGAGCTGAAAGAAGTTCTAAGTGTCACAAAACATGGTTTCGTTTTCTGAGCCCAGCGTAAACCAAACACTAGACTGACTTTTCTTTATTAACATGTGACAGTTTAGATTAGCTAGGATTTTTCAATTTTGTGAAATTTACTGGGAACATAGGACTGCCGGTCATTTAGTGTTTTGAAAACCTTAACCGGCAGTAAAGCTAAAAAAAGTTATGTGTCACAAAACGTTGTTTCGTCTTCTGAGCCCAGGGTAAACCAAATGCTACACTTGAGATCTATAAAGTATTTCAGGGTCGCTTCACTTTTCTTAATTGACATATGATAATTTAGATTAGCTGGGATTTTTCGATTTTGTGAAATTTATGGAGAATATAAGACTGCCGGTCATTTAGTGTTTTGAAAACCTTGACTGGTTACCGGCCATATAGCCTCGGTGAAATGTTTAGGGCAAATTGTGTATTACAAAGTCAGCTGTACGAACAAACTTTCACGAGGGGTACATGGAGGTTTACAGTATTACAGTATTGAGCTTTTTTCAAGCAGTATTGTGATAATTTTGATTTTAATGTGCAGTATTGCATCTAGTCCACCAGTATGGTTTTTTTCATCCTTTTGGCTAACGGTATTCGCTAACAGAAGATCACGGTATTGCAGTACCATTTATTTGCACTCTCCTGTCTAACCCCACAGGTCAATGCCATTTTCAACACACAACATAGTAAGCTATACAGGTTAATAAAAGTAGATATTTTAAAGACTTTAAACTTCATGGTAAATGATTACTCATTGTTTGATTGTTTATCTACAATGAATAGTTGGGGACCCAGTGACGGGGCTTCTCGATTGTTGTACAATTGAGTTGATTGCTGTTGCACACATGCTTGAGATAAAAAAACACGCGAGATGGATACAAATTTAAGTATGCGTGACCAATTGTACATGCGGTATCGGTATTTCAATGATTTTTGACACGGTATTTCGGTATTTGTCAATTTTTCCTTGCTGTATTGGGTACCTCCTAATTAATGCCCCCTCTTTTACCCATTTTTTACCACCACTGTGAGATATTTTTTGAAAGTCATACGAGATTGTTAAGTGTTTGGCTTCCATTTTGGTTTTGAAAAATGTTGGGGAGTTAGCAGGTGAGAGTGTAGGTTGGGTGGGTGAAACGGTAACTTACCAGTAATAGAGGTAACAACAGTAGCAGAAACCTCATCAGGGATGGCTAAAAGGTGGCTGTGGCAGCTCAAAAGAGGTGGCTACTTTATAGTGCCTCTTCACTTACAGGCTTAATGACCACGGGACACCAACGTAGCAGCCACTTCATTGTTTAGGACACCAATATGGAGAGCGTGACATCACACTCTACACGGTTTGAGCTAGGATTTGATCACTGGGGGACATATTTGTCTCTTTGGCTAAATTTTTGGGGGACATTTTCATTTTTAGGGGGACAGAAATTTGATAGGTCTTGGACGAAAAAGTCAAATTTCGCAGGATTTTTAAGGGATAAATTCGCGGAAAAATCGGCCGATTTCGCGGGAGTTCTCGGGGCAAACTTCACCGAAAAGCAATCGGTAAAAAACGGCAGATTTTGTAGTTATTTTCAAGGCAAATTTCTCTAGAAATCGATCGGTTTTGCGCTGATCAGACCAGCCTTTTTAACGTTTTTCTAACAGAGGTGATCATTTGCTCTTTCAACAACAATACGCTCCAGAAATGAACCAATGGCAAAGCCTTTAACATGATGGCTAGTGCCAACATAATCTGTTTGCACGTTTCAGTGACGAAGTTCCAAGATAAATTTGCAAGTTTACGGCAAGTAAATAGCCCCTATAGCTGAAATAAGTTTCAAATATGTTGTACAGACATGTATTTGATAAGATTTCTACCGAATTTCGCGGCTCCGCGACCGCGCGAAAAATCAGAAGCCCTGTCTTAGATTTCCGAAAAAAGTAGCAGTAGAGCGTGACTGAAACATAACTTTGGAATGAACTTTAAAGGTGCGATAAAATATACTTTCCACGTTCTGTTTCAGCTTGCAACTTCTGTACCGAAATAAATCTCTTTGTGTGTGCTTCCTTTCGAGTTTTTTCCCTAAATTTTGAAGGGGACAAATTATCCCCTTGGCCGTTTTTTAAAGGGACAATTCCAATTGCAGTGCGGGATTAGCGCAATGGCGCGGCCTGGCTCAAACCCTGACTCTATAATTGTAGAAAAGAACTGTAAATTAAACCTCTATTGTTGTAACTATTATTTTGGGACTTTGATTACTTGGTGCGTAATAGAGGGTGACCACTGTATGTTAAAGCAAAAAGAAATGAACTTCCAATTTCATGAACTTACTCTTTTTTTCAGCACTGACCATGTTTATAAATTGTGGGAGTGTGAAATGGGCAACACGCATCCAGGACACCTTTACTTTTGGAAAACTGATTGCACTTGTAATCCTGATTGTCATAGGTCTTATTGAAGTTGGATCAGGTAAGCAGAAACAAGTGCAAGTTTGACACCTGAATAATAATAATAATAATAATATTATTGTGAAAGGTTTGAACCCAGGGCCCAGTTGTTCGAAGGCCGATTAGCCCTTAACCCAGGGTTAAATTTAACCCGGGTTTCTCTTTCTTGTGTTCAAAAGCATTTTCTCGGATAATTTTCTCTGTTATATTTAGAGCTTTCAATCATCAACTTGTAGACAAAAAGAATTAAAACTGAAATGCTTTTTAAGCTTTCAAATTTGAATTCAAATCTCGCACTAACCTTGGGTTATCTTAACCCAGCTTTGAACAACCCGGCCCAGGAGTCATTTCAAAAGGTTGAGTTTGATCGTCCGGGTGAACGTAGTCCTGAATAGGACTGTTGTTGTTGACAGTGACTGTCAACAACAACAGTCCTATTCAGGACTATGTTCACCCAGACGATCAAACTCAACCTTTTGAAATATTATTATTATTATTATTATTATTATTATTATTATTATTATTATTATTATTATTATTATTATTAGACAAACCGTAAACACCTGAAATATTTTGGGAATGTTTTTGTGTTGTGGCGAGTCACAAAAAAAAAATCAGGACATGGAAGCAAGCCACCAAAAACACATAACTAATAATTATTATTAATTACTGTTGTTGCTCACAGCTTAGTTTTCTTTGTATGATCTTAATATCTCTGCATAATGGAATTATTTATTTTATAGAATTTTGAACTTTTATTATTAAGTATATCTATTTCCTCTTCTTTTATGTAAGGTTAAGTTACTTCTATTTTTAGAATTTGTAAATGAATAATTTCTTTCTTCACTTATTATATATAGGATTGTTTTTCTTCTCTAATGAAGGCCGAGGGGTTTCTTTTGTAACGGATGGAATTGTAGATAGTGTTTTGATGAATTAATTAGATTTTTTGTAACAGCTGGTTGATTGTAAATAGGATTTTAATTGAGGTTTTGTAATAAAGATTTTAAAGTTTTCTTTTGCCTGATTGGCTCTTCCCTTGTGACACGATAACATTCCAGAAACATTTCTGGTGTTCTCAGTTTTTTGAGTTTCACAGTAATGACAGACAAAATGAAAAGATACATGTAAATAAAAATAATTGACATTGAAACCACTACAAGCAACAGAAATTAATGTGTTTCAGTGAGAGGTAGCAGCAACAAATAAGCATCTCTAAATTCATACTTACATGTACATCAGAATAGAAAATTAATACATTTTTGTTAATATATTAAGACATCTTCTATACCTTTCAGGTAATGTTCAGAATTTTAGCGGAGCATTTAAAGGTACTACATCAGACTTGGCAAATATTGGTTTGGCATTTTACTCTGGACTTTGGGCCTATGATGGATGGTACGTTGCCGTAGGCTGCCTTATACATCATTTAAAAAAAGTGGTGTGGTATTTATTCCACTACTTCGGACCCCCTATTTGAATTGTGTTCATTTAGAATGGTTATAGTACTAATTAAAGGCTGTATGTGCTCTATGAAAATTGGTGGAGAACCTGTAAAATCTCTAAATCTATATAAATCTCATGTTCACAATGTACAGTGGAACCTCGATACAACGATCCTTATTATAAGGATGTTCCCGGTATAAGGGTGAATATTTCTATGTCCCAACAAAAGTTATTATCAGTACACAGTCATAATTTAAGCAAAACATTGAAGTTAGACAATAACATTACAGTAATCGAGTGATCTCTAATGTTTCTGACAACTTACTTAGGCTGTACATAAGTCTGATAACAGAAGCATTGAACAAAAACAACTTGAGAAGAACTGTATTTAGTGTTTCTGCGAATGATTGTGATGTGATATCTAGGATGACGTAATTGGACTGATCAAGAAGCACGTGATTGATGTATATATATATTCTTAGAATGCGGGAGAATAAAGTTAGTTACAATGCGAATACGGTGTGGTCCGCTGCGTTTCCTAGAACACTAAATTTGGCGACGAGGATGCACCTATGCCGACTTCTGGTGACGAGCAGCAGGTAACGGAGATGGCGACCACGTTACAATTGCCGGCAATACCACCTTTCTCGGTTACAGACCAAAAGACGCTCGGGCAGCGCTGGTCTACATGGGTGAAAGGTTTGGAGTATTTCCTAGTTGCATCGAACATTACTGAGAAGAAACAGAAGCGCGCTGTCCTTCTACATTTGGCAGGTGCTGACGTTCAAACGGTGTTCGCAACTCTCAGCGATACAGGAGAAGACTATGATACGGCATTGGCCAAGCTGACCGAATATTTCGAGCCAAAGAAAAACATTCCGTTTGAGCGACATGCTTTTCGTCAGGCAGCGCAAGGGCCGACTGAAAGTATCGACGCGTACGTTACTCGTCTACGGAGCCTTGCAAAATCCTGTGATTACGACAAAGTCGATGAAATGATTCGAGACCAAGTAGTTGATAAATGCGCCTCGAACAGTATTCGCCGTCGACTGTTACGGGAAACTGATCTTACGCTAGATGGAATTTTACGAATTGTTCGATCAATTGAAGCGTCTGATCTGCATGCCACTACAATGGAAGCAGCTTCGGGACCTTCAGAGCAGCAAGTCAACCAAATTTCGACTGGTTTTCAGCAGACACGACAGCATAGAGGAAATTCTGGGTCGCGTCAACAAAGAAATGCGAAGCATCCGAGATTCAAGAGCCACGACACGAGGCAGTTGGTGTGTTTTTGTTGTGGTCGTGCGGGCCACAAAGCGAAAGATCCTTCATGTCCTGCGAATGGAAGAACTTGCAATAACTGTGGAAAGCAAGGGCATTTTGGTGGAGTCTGCAAAGGAGCGAAACAAGCGGTTAAAGTCCCGAAGTCTCGCCCTGTTACGCAACAACGAACTGGAATTCGGTATGTGGCAACCGAACATGACACCTCTGACGATGAGTATTTGTTTGCTATTGGGAGCAACAAACCGGCGGAAAAAACTGTTCCGATAACTGTGGAAGATACGTTAATTCCTGTTATTATTGACTCCGGGGCTAGCGTCAATGTGCTGGATGGTTCTACATTCAATAAACTGTCAGCGAAAGGAATTGCACTCCGACCATCTAATGTCAAGATTTACCCATATGGGTCGGAAACGCCGCTTCCTGTCAGAGGAACATTCCACACCACTGTGTCAACGCCTGAATTTCATACACAGGCTGACTTTGTGGTAGTTGAAAATGTACACGCGGGGTCTCTTCTAGGAAAGAAAACGGCCATACAGCTTGGTCTGCTCAGAGTTGGACCGGACTACCCGCGTGCCATTAACCAGGTTACAGTGGGGTCTGTTCAAGCAATTGTTGACAAACACGATGCAGTGTTTAATGGTGTCGGCAAACTTAAAGATTATCAGTTAAAGATACACATTGACCCAGCAGTCACGCCAGTCGCCCAACCGCAGCGTCGCGTGCCATTTCATGTTCGCAAAGATGTGGAGAAAAAGCTTCAGGAGCTGCAAGATCTCGATATTATTGAGGATGTCGAGGGCCCAACGCCTTGGGTTTCGCCTTTAGTGGCAGTCCCAAAATCCAATGGTGACGTGCGGGTTTGTGTTGACATGCGTCGGGCGAACGACGCGGTGATAAGAGAGAGACATCCGATACCAACACTCGAGGAAACGTTGCAAGCACTAAATGGAGCTGCTGTGTTTTCAAAACTTGATTTGCGCTGGGGCTACCACCAAGTTGAGTTACACCCAGAATCTAGAATTCTTACTACGTTCTCAACACATAAAGGACTTAAGCGTTACAAACGCTTGATATTTGGCTTGTCATCTGCACCGGAAATGTACCAATATGTGATTCAGCAAACTTTACAAGGAATTCCCGGAGCACGAAACATTTCCGATGACATCATTGTGTTTGGATCTGACCAGGAGAGTCACGACAGGAGCTTAGAACTGACACTCTCACGCCTTAAAAGCAAGGGACTTACACTTAACCGGGAAAAGTGTATTTTTAGTGTACCAGAAATAGTTTTCTTTGGATTCAAAGTTTCCGCTGATGGAATAGCACCCGATGCCAAGAAGGTAGATGCAGTGAAGAATGCACGAACACCACAGAATGCAGCAGAAGTGCGGAGTTTTCTCGGACTGGTGAATTATTGTGCACGCTTCATCCCGAATTTCGCGACACTTGCGGAGCCATTACGGAAGCTTACAAGGAGTGATACAGAGTGGGTTTGGGGTAAAACCCAACAGGAGGTATTTGATCGCCTTCGAGTCATTCTTACCAGTGACTGTGTTGTTGCACATTATGATCAATCAGCGGACACTGAACTGAAAGTGGATGCTAGTCCAGTGGGCTTGGGTGCGATTTTACTCCAGCGGAGTGAGGGCAATGTTCGCCCTGTGGCATATGCTAGTCGTACGCTAACCGATGTTGAGAGGCGATACTCGCAGACCGAGAAAGAGGCTCTGGCAGTGGTGTGGGCCTGCGAACGCTTCCATATTTACTTGTACGGCAAACCGTTTACCCTCTACACAGATCACAAGCCGCTGGAGATCATCTACAGTCCAAAGTCAAAGCCGCCGCCACGGATTGAAAGATGGGCACTTCGCCTGCAACCGTACCGGTTTACTATAGTGCACATGGCGGGAAAGACAAACCCAGCAGATGTACTCTCGCGATTGCCGCTGGATAACCAGCCGTTCCGGGAAAGGAACATTGCGGAGGAATACATAAACTATGTCGCAATGAATGCGGTTCCAAAAGCGCTCACCCTTGAGCAGATTGTGACTGCGACTGAGACGGACCCGATACTACAACAAGTGAAATGTTGTTTGAGCGGATCTGCGTGGCCAGACACACCAGACCTCAAGCCTTACAAGCGGGTCCAGGATGAACTGTGTGTGAAAGATGGGCTCATCTTAAAAGGTCCTCGCATTGTCATGCCGAGTACTCTGTGGCAGGCAACTCTTTCCAACGCACATGAGGGGCACCAAGGGATTGTGCGGACGAAACAAATGGTAAGAGAGAAAGTGTGGTGGCCAGGCATCGGGCAACAGGTGGCGACCATGGTCAAGGCTTGTCTACCCTGTCAGTCTGTTGCGGCCAAGTCTACAGTGGAGCCACTCCGACCGACAGTGATGCCTGAAAAACCATGGCAAGAGGTGCATATAGACCTCTGTGGACCCTTTCCGTCTGGGGAAAGTTTGCTAGTCTGTGAAGATGCGTGTACACGTTGGCCAGAAGTAGTGATTCTGCGTTCCACTACATCTGCGGCCATCATTGGACATCTTCGAAAGATATTTGCTGTACATGGATTGCCAGAAAAAGTAGTGACAGACAATGGAGCGAATCTGGTATCAGAGGAATTTGAGACCTTCCTGGGGACACATGGCATCAAACATCGTAAAGTCACGCCCTATTGGCCGCAGGCCAATGCAGAAGTTGAGCGATTCAACAAGACAATCGAGAAAGCAATCCGCACTGCACATGCTGAAGGCAAGGACTGGCGCACAGACATGTTTACCTTCCTTCTTAACTACCGTGCGACGCCTCATGCGTCTACCGGAGTGTCCCCGGCACGTCTGCATCTGGGAAGAGAAATCAGAACAAAAGTGCCCCAAGTTGAAACCCAGATGTCTAATGTTCTGTCCGCTGCACTACAGTCAGCTAAGATCAAAGATCAACAAGCAAAGCAGCGCACAAAGGCGTATGCGGACAAGCGAAACCGAGCAAGTCCCTCAGACATCAAGGCTGGTGACAAAGTACTGCTACAACAAGCGAGGCAGAACAAGCTGTCTACCCGATACGACCCTGAGCCATATACAGTGCTAAAGCGTAAGGGGCCTAGTTTGATTCTGCAACGAGGAGGAGGCCGTGTGTTCATGCGCAATGTGTCGCATGTACACAAGCTACACCGGAGCACTGCTGTTCAGGAGGAGGATGACTACGAGATAGATGAGGACCTCCCACGGGCAGGGGACCCGAATGGGGACCTTCCCCCGGCAGTAGACCAGGATGCACGGAGACCTGTTCGTGTCAGGCATCCGCCAGCTTATCTGAATGATTTTCAATTATGAACAATTTAAGCCTGCTTATTGGAATGAGTTTCAACTAAACTGAACATTTAATTCAAAAATCACTAAGAACTGAACATTGACAAATCTGAAGAACATTACATATGATTTATACTTCAAGTTGTGTTGGTTTCGTCTATTAGCCAGAAAATAGCTTTGCTGATTATAGCTGAGTTTTAGATTCAATCAAGGGAGGGATTTAGTGTTTCTGCGAATGATTGTGATGTGATATCTAGGATGACGTAATTGGACTGATCAAGAAGCACGTGATTGATGTATATATATATTCTTAGAATGCGGGAGAATAAAGTTAGTTACAATGCGAATACGGTGTGGTCCGCTGCGTTTCCTAGAACACTAAACTGTAATAAGTGTGTCATCCGCAAAAATGCATTACTTGCTGGCCAGTGTCTGGTTTCTTTTTTTGCACCCAAAAAAACAATCAGGCATGATAAAGCTCAACAATGTTAGCAAAACTGAGTGATAATTAAGAGTAAATGTGAAGAAGATCATTGTAAGTAAAGATGCAACTTATGCAGTTGTGGTCCATATTTAAAGAAAGCCTGAAAAGATTCAGGCTTCCTGGTATTCAAACCCTTACCACTGTGATACTGGTGCAGTGCTGTATCCAATGAACTAACAAGTTAATTTGGAGCTTGGTGATTGGGTTGTAGTTTTGGGGTCTACTTTTAATGTATCCTGATGTTTTGTTACAAGTCGTCACTACCAATCAATGTACAGGTCATCATGGCCTTCTTAATTAGTCTGACAGTAAAGTTAAATACCAGATAAACTGACTTTTTTCAACCTTCCTTTCCAGGAATAGCTTAAATTTTGTAACTGAAGAGATGAAAAATCCAGAAAGGTATGGGTTAAAAATTTGATAATACAAAGTGCAGGGTTGTCATTAAGAGCCGGGGGCTGGGGATTTTCCCCGGCTACTAAGAGAGTGGCCCCCGGCTACTTTTATAGGAAAATGGAAGAAAAATAGAACCAAAAGAAATCCCTAGCCATTTGATTCCCCGCTTACTTGTTGTATTTACCAGGCAACTTGAAATCTTAGTGACAACCCTGAAAGTGATAAACTTGTAATTTATTACAATGATAATTTTTAAAAAAAGATATTAATGGATGTCAGGATTCAAAATATAATCCATAGGGCAGGGTGATTTTTGTAAGCTATTTTGGATCAGGCCATTTTTTTCCAGCTATGAGGAAAGGTAAAATAACTCTTAATTTAAGCGTTTTTTTGTAGATTGCAAGATGGCACGTATGTTGTTAAATTTGTCTTTGTTATGTTGATCTATAAGTCAGCTTGTACACTTAAAATTCTTGTGTTTTTTTTAATGCTGCTGACTGCGCATCATTTCATCAACAAACAATCTTAGTCATATAAACATTTTCTCGGTACATTATTATACGATGTTAAAATTGTTGCCTTACATTACAAAAATTAACTTGTGGGGGCAACACAATTACTGGTAACCCAGTAGTTTAGATTGTGGCCCACAGATAAGGACAGATACAAATAATTATTGAAATAAACATATCAAGGTTAAGAATCCCAACTGCATGGTAGGAGACAAAGCATTGGGCTATTTACAAGGGTGGCTGATACCAAGCCACACATTTTTCACTTGCCACTCAGCAGCTGCTGGAAACTTGTTAGACTTTTGTTTTGAATGTTTCTCTATACTCTGTGTTGTTTGACTAGCATGTTAATCTTGTCTGTTTTACTTTTCTCTTCATGTATGATCTTGATTCATGAGCTAGGGTCAATGTGTTATTTTACAGACTAGTTGTTTTTAGGAACTCAAAATTTGGCAGTTTCCAGCATTAGTTTAAAAAAAACTCAAGCAAAAGGTTTGTTAAACAAATAAAATCACCTTTCTGTGTCTTAAAATTGCCAGCTGGACATCACTGGGAGCAAGCTGCTTTTTTAAACCTGGGTCTCACCTACTTACTAAGTTTCTAAACAAAGTTTAGGAATTGACAGTAATGTTTGTGTGTTTTCACATTGTATAGGGATCTTCCCCGAGCACTGTTGATTGGAATTCCTCTTGTTACCATTGTTTACCTTCTGACCAACATCGCTTATATTGCTGTGATTGGAGGAGAAGGTATTTTGACCTCAGGGGCTGTTGCCATGGTAAGCTAACTTGGTTTATTTATTTATAAGCCTTCTATAGCCCTGATACCAGTATGTCCAGCCTTGTTTCCAGAGCAGCAAGTCCCCTACAAGTTCGCATTTGACATCACCCATGAAGCTTGTCGTGGGAATTCACCTGGGACTGTCGCAGACTAGCTAGTGCTGCCACACCAAGTTCATGGTCTTTCTTGTTCACCCTCATAGCACTAAGGACAAGGCTGGTGCAATATGCCCACAATATTCAACTTATATTCTTATAGTACTGATGACAGGAAATAATATGTACTTTTGTTAAAAATCAAGCGTTTTTAAAACCTCTGGAGATCTTTTCCTGTCTTCTCACGATTTTAATGTTTGAGTTGTTGTTGTTGCCTGTATTTGCTAAAAAATGCCCTTAAGGCATTCTGGGGGGGTATCTTACCCCACTTAACATAACCGAAGGAATACTAGTACATTTAATACGTACTTGTAGTTGCTTCTAGAAATTGATAAAATTATTGTCTGGCACACTAAGACCATTTTAAAAAGCTATTTACTTACTATGTACATTTTTAAAATGAAAAAAATAAGTTAATTGTGACTGAACAAGGCATGAATTTGATTTCCAGTCGGTTGGGGAACTGAAGCTTGGTCCAGTCAGCTGGTTGATACCCATCTTTGTTGCATGTTCCACTTTTGGCTGTGTAAATGGACTGGCCTTTAGTGGTGCCAGGTAAGTTAATCCTTACACTCAAGTCAAGAAATCCTAATACCAATATACAAAAGTGCTCTTTAAGAACATTTTCTTAGAATGTTCACACAAAAGAACTTGGTCCTCTAAGGCAAGGTTCAGACACTGCTTCACCTTAGCCGAATCGGATTTGAATTTAGGCCCAGCTGAATCTATTCTCGGCTGAGCCAGGCGTAAAGAATGGCTCAGCTGATCCAAGTTCAATTCGCCATTTCGAGCAGATCTAGATGCCGCACCTCACATTTACTTAATTCACTGAAGTATGGCTTCTGAACCGGGTTAACTCAAAAGTTAGAACTGTGCATCTTAAAATGCAATCCATCCATCTCTAACTGGAAAAAAAGGATAGATCAATGAATCAAAAAATGCTTGTTGAGAGTGATTGAATAACCCTGAATAATTATCCTTTCACTCATACTGATTGAGGCTTAGCACACGTTTTACAGAAAAGGTTGGACATTCTGATGTTTACGTCTGCTTTTCAAAGGGTGTACCCTTATTGTAGGCTACACTTAATACAAGTTTCACAGTAGCAACAATCTTTTACTTATTTCTTCTAAAGTTGGGAAGTCAGTGCTTGCCAAGCTTGTGTCTCACAGTCCTGGAAATTTTTTTGACAGGTTGGTTTACGTAGCGGCTCATAATGGCCACATGCCAAAAGTCCTGGCCATGGTTCACAATACTCGCAATACTCCTATGCCTTCAATCATCTTCTTGGTAAGGGACTCGGGGGTTTTTTTAGACTAAAGTGGAATTTATTTAAAAGGGAGCAGAGAACTTTTGATAACTGAGTTACCCGGGGTACAGCCTACTGGTTCTTTTCTAACCCTGTTTAATTTGAGCCCTTTGCATTCAATGTTAACGAAAAAAAACAAAAGAAATTAACGTTTAAGTGTCTTTGTATTTGATAAAGACATGGCTTAACTTTATGTCCAATATGTTTTAGACCAAAATAACCCCAAATCTAAATATTAATGCAAGAATGAGTTGAGCTATATATATCAGAGATTTTGAAGCTGTTCAAAATACTCACAGTCATGTAGATTATCAGATGTAAAAAACTCTCGGCTTCATCTCAAGTTTTTAAACCTGATAATACACTCCTGCTCGGTTCTTAAACAGTACTTAACCACACACTCTGTTTTTCAAAGTCAAATTCTATTGTAACTTGTATTTCTTGTTATATTACAGCACGTCATTGCCATGATCATGTTGATTCCAGACTCCAGTAAATTCAGTACGCTTGTGAACTACTTCAGTTTTGCGGCATGGCTCTCATACTGTGCAGTCTTTGCAGCACTGCTGTACCTGAGATGGAGAGAACCTAATGCCAACAGACCATACAGGGTAAATAGATCATGGGTTTTTTTTTTCATGTTAATTGGAATAATAATATTATTTACTTAGCCTAGCAGGCAGTGTTGGTGATTTCAAGAGTGATCTACACCTGTTTGATCATGCAGAAATTTCGTCCCAAATAATTTGTTTTCTTCTGCTTTCATAATTCAAAAAAATACTTCTGCATTGCTTTTGAAAAGTACCATGAATTTCTCAGAATGTTTATCAAAAGGAATGATTTGTGATTTTTTTTTTTTTACTTTGGCTTAAAAGATTTAAGAATTTAAAGATTTAAGGAAGCCATTCTTCTTACATGTAGCTGTGGGGCTGTGTTTGCATTTGTCTCCTACACAAGGGCTCTTTGAAAACGGCAAAGAGTGTTGTGCCTCTCTAATGTCATTGTTATTCTGCTGCAGGTTTGGTTGATTGTGCCCATAATTATGGTGCTAGCATCTCTGTATCTCCTGATCACTCCTTTTGCTGGTGAGCCTGTGGAGTCCACAATGGCCCTCATCTTCATAGCTGCTGGTATCCCTGTATGGATAATTTTCTGTTGGTGGGACAAGACAAAACATGCCTGTGATGACTTTTGTGGTAAGCAATCTTACTTTGCAAATGCCTACAACCCTTGTCGAAACATCTTGGGACACTTGAGGAAATTAGGCCCTGAAGGCGCACTTTGCTAAATTAACTTGTATTCTACCTGTTAAAAAAGTTTGGAAATGTTGTTTAATGTTATAAGAGTCTATTTATACCATCCCCCCTCTCCCCCAAGCAATGTTGATTGTGTTGAAGCAAGACTTGAATGCATAACATCAACACTGCACCAAGGTGACAGGGGAGAGAAAATGTGTCATTTTGATGAGCTATTGCATTAATTAATTAGGGTCCCAACAGTTTTGACCAGGGTTGTAGTTACTACAAAAAGTATAATATGTTGTCAATATCCATTTCTTACTTGTTGGTTGAAATTGCAAATTTTAATCACTTGTTTCTTGTTCTTTTATTAATATTTGCAGTTAGTTTCACCTACAACGCGCAGAAGCTGTTCAATCTATCATTACCTGACCGCTCTGAAGATGACAAGGCCCATTCCATCTCTGAAGACTAGGAGGCTATCTTGTTAGACATACATGTAATCTTTAAGATATGACAGCCAACTTAACTTTAAACTTCTTTCTATTTAGATACAGCAAGAGCCACAAGGGCACAGGTCCCATCATGGCTCTTGGATACAGGTATACTCTGCTTTTTCAGTTGGACAAAATTAAAGGGGCAAAGTCGCACAATAAGGTACATGTTATTGTAGTTTTTTTGCATGCAAATTAAATTAGTCATTACAAATAATTAAATTGATTGGAACTCTGGTGAGATACACAGAATCACCCAAAATACATTTTACCTTGACATACATGTAGCCCCTTTAGTTATGTAGGGAAAAAACAGAAAGGCAGAGAGTGAAGACTAAATAATACAATATTATGCATATACTGTAAATCCTCTATTAGCCGTCCAAGGGGTTATTTATTTCAAGCCCATTTGAGAGGAGGCTAATATAGACGGGGGGTTATTTAATGTAGAAATGTTGATGGTATCAGTTCTCCATAGAGAACTAGAATACAAAGTGGAAAGGCTCAAGCGCAAGAAGTGTTAGGTCATGCAGCCGAGGATCAGAATCAAATCCGAACTTCCAGTTGGTAAATAAACTATTGCGGACCAGTCCACACAAAGTTTTACAGTTGTGATTGGTTAATGCAGTCTATCATTTATTAGTTAAGAGTAATTAGGGGTGGGGAGGAGGGCTTAACAGAGAGGGAGGGGCTTATTTGAGAGGGGGCAGGACTTAATAGAGGATTTACGGTACTCATAAGCTGACCTGACATAATGCTTATGAAGGTTTACTCAAAGTATGTTATCTGTGGCGTGCTACAAGGATATTAAATTGAGACCATGTGCCCAGTGTACTGGATAGCTCTTGCAGTAGCACAAAAACCCTACCAGATAGGGCTTCTATTCCCGATTTCCGTAATAGAGCAAAGCTGTGCCGTGCCACACCGCCACACGCCAATTTCGAATGGGTAATGTGATATATCGGGTACGTTCTGTGCCACATTTTAGTGCACTGTGAACAGGTATTTGAACCATACGGATAGGGAAAGTGAATGAGTGGGAGCAGGGATTGGAACCCCCAGAGGTGGAAGAAAATATTCAGGAGAGAGGATTGGAATTTAGTGTACCAAATCCTCTCAGCCAACTGCTCCAGCATAATGTTCCCAGGCCATTGCTGTTCATACCATGCTGGATAGCTTTTCATGTCAACACAAGAAGCTATCTAGCAAATCATATAATTATTAACATTTCAGTCCACTTAAAGAAAACCCTAAGTAACTTAATGATAAAATAATAAACTCTTCCTCTAAATTCCATTGGATATTTTTTATGCAACAAAAGGAGAATTTGACTTTTCATCAAGAGTGCCAATGGCATAATTCTACTCACTTCACTGAACATCCAAATGCGAGAATTAAGAAAATAAATGACTTCTCACTCTAACCAGCTTACCATAGAACTTGCTAGTAATTACCTTTTATTTTTATCTTTATATTGCTGTGTTAGTTCATATTTATTATTTTAAGAATATTATTAACGTCAAATTAATTATTATAAATATTATTGTTATTTAACTTATATGTAGCATTAGAAAGTGTTTTGAGTAATGTGGATGTCAGTACATGAACATTTTCCATTCATTTTAATTCAGTTTGAACACTGAATATCATACTGCCTCTGCCACGCAATGAAAGAATTGTAACTGTATTCTCTTAGTGCAAAAGTCCTCACCTCAATGTTGTTTGTGAATGTGCATGGACGATTATGTTGGGAAATGCTGTCATTATCACCTATTTGTAAACAACATGCAACTGGGTCCTGAAACCCAAGTTGCTCATTTAACCGATTTTACACAAGTGATAAATATAAATTTGGTGGAATGATGATTTTCACATACGTAGGGCCTGTTTACATGGTGGTGGGAGACCCCAGGTAGGTGATGTATCCCGCTTTGGTAGGTAAACCTGCCTGTCCATATGATCTCTCATATGGTCACCCCACCTATCATGTAAATGTGATCAAATTAAAATGAGAGATTATATGGACAGGGGGGTTACCTCACCTACCTGGCGTTCCCCACCTCCATATAAACAAGTCCTTAAACAGTTACAGTAGCTTTGAAAAGGGAATTTAAATTACAGTCAATAACGCCTGCCATTGTTTTATTGTGCTTATGGCACGACAGTTGTTGTCAGTGGTTGTTGTGATTGCCCTTGACATTTTAATGATTAAGAGGGAATCCATCAGGAAATTGAGTAATTTCAATTTTCATTGGACAAAAACCTTGTACCAGAATAATTTAATCGCATTGTTTTTTACCTTTTTCAGTGGCTAAAAATGTAATCAGTCATCTGTAATAACACCAAAGAAAATTTTCTATGGGAGCCTGAGAAAACAAATGTCAAATTTCAGAAAATTTTATCTTGCGCATAAAATTTTCAGAATTGTACCTGTGTTTTTGCAATTTTACAATGAGATTTGACATTGATTTTGTCGGACTTCCATGAGGAATTTTCTTTGGTGTTATTACAGATGACTAATTACATCGTAAGGCCTTAAAAAGTGTGAAAAAGAATGCAATATTCTTTATATCATTCTGGTACAAGGTTTTTGTCCTTTGAGAATTAAAATTACTCATTTTCCTGGTGGATTCCGTCTTAATAGTATTTAAAGAAACGTTTCTAGTTTAAGCTGTATTTTGCTGTTATAGTAATTTAGTTTAGAGTGATTTTACTTGAACTGTTAAACAAGTACTTACAAATAGAAAAAAATGGCAAGAGGTAATAAAAGAAGACAATGGAATTGGTGCATAATAGTGCGTAGTATTCTACTACCTATTTCACGGGTCAAGTAAGATCACTCCAGCTCAGAAATCAGAAATGAAATATGTAGAAAGAAGCACTAGTTTTAATGTATTTTAGTTAGCAAGTTGATGTAAAGATTAGCATAGTAATGCTTGTAAAAGGGAAAGATACAGTTGTCTATGAACTTAAAGGAACTAGGGGTGTAGTTTTTAATCAAGCGATTTCTGGGTGATAAAAACGTAGTTAAATAGTTGTTCTTATTTAGCAGTAACCTTACTTAGAAGTAATCTAAAGCTGTTTCAACCATTGGGTGAGGAATATGGAAGGATTTTGCAACACTTCAGTGATAAATGAAGAAGACTCATCTTAGCCTGCGTAGGAGGCGCAAAAAGGGGAGGGGAGGGGTGAGGGGGAAAAACGCGAACCCTAACCCAATCCTCCTCCCTTTTTCTGTCCCTCCCTATCCCCTACCCCTTTTCGACGCCTGCTATCCAGGCTAACTCACCCCGTCTGGTGGTTCGTTTCTGAAAACTCTTTTCAAGTTTTCAGGCCCATGTTACGAATGAAAGTGCTCAGTCTAGCCTCTAGCTTTGTTTCGTTAGCGTAGAGGTTTCATTGCATTGCTTTCAAACGCTGAAGCATCAGTGTGAGTATTGCAGACCTGATATAGCTAACTGGGCCTGAAGAGGTATAGCCTTCCACGCACGCAGAGGTTCTTAGGGGCTCGACACGCGTTTCTGCCCGGGCTATAACGCGTGACGAACCCCTATTGAAACTGTCGAGAAATGGGTCCCCAGATTGGAAAGTATGCGATGTAAAATGTATCTAAATTGCATTAAGCTTGAGTCGCATCTACTAACATTAATGAAAGATGTATCCTACGCTATTATAATATATAAACTCATAAACTCCAATAAAATACAAGGTGAGCTTTCGCGAAAAAAAAATATCTCGTCACACGTGACTATAACCTGTTATATTTCACACTGGTAAATAGTTATGTTGCAGGAGATGCATGGAAAGACTATCAATGTAGTCGCAACACTTACTTTGATAAGTTAAAGGAAATAGTTCAAAATATTTCTCCATTTCTGATTGGCCTAAACCCCTTGCTAATTACCAGGCAGTTAACAGATTGTAGAGTTAGTTTTCAATATATTTTTGTTAGTACCTTTGTTGGGTTCAGCCTTGCGTTATTTGACAACAACGTACTGTACGGTGAGTGATTAGCCGTGGGCATGGAATTGGGAAATTCACACCCCATGCGCTGCCTCCTCCTCCCCCCCCCCCCCCCCCCCCCCCCCTCTCTCCACCGGCGTTACACTGATTGATCCCTGGTTGCTTAAGTTAAATATGGTTCTCAGTTACCCCTGATTCACCAGCCTCCAACGCAGACGTTCTTAGGGGTTCGTCACGCGTGGGGCAGGAACGCGTGAGGAACCCCTAAGAACGTCTGCGTGGGAGGCTACTGATCCACTTGATCTTAGTGATACAGCAGCCTTACCACACGGGTATATTCCATCCAATGTGACCAGTCTGAGTGATGAAATCGATCGACAACTTCTAAGTGTGCACGTCAAGAAGTTGGTCGATTCTGGTATGTTAACCTCTTCCAACGCCAACGAAATGCAGGAGGTGTGCGAGAAGTTGATGATTGATGAAATCACTCTCAAAAGTTTTGTTCAACATCGTGAGTTTCTTGCATTGAAAGCTCAAAAAAGGGAAGCTGAACGCAATACTCTTCCAGACATTAACTGGAAAGAAGAAAATGAAGTCAAATCCCTCACAGCAAGACAAATTAAGATCTGCCTTAAGCAGAACAATCTTCATGTATCTGGAAGTAAAGCTGCGCTGGTAGCACATTCTCTTGATTTCTCTCATACTGGAACACGAAACAACGAAAGAAATAGTGCCAATGACAGTGACACATAACTCCTATCCAGTGATTCCGAATACGACTCTGATTCTCACACAAGTACTTCCGAAAAAAACTCTGATTTGGATTCAGATGACTCCGAAACGGATGGCTTTGTTGAACATTCATATGAGGCACTATTTGTTCCAGACGATGACATCCAACGAGTAAGCGTACGCTTACAGTAGCATGACAATATAAAAGGTATTTACTTAAAGGCATCTATGGTAATGGTGGCGGTAAGGGGTGTGTGTGTGTGGGGGTGGGTGAGTGGTGGGAGGGGGGTGCGACGTTATTTTTAACATAACAGAGGGGGGTTAGAAATAATTTTTTTGTTTTGGAGGTGGGGAACTGTCTAAGCCCCCTCCCTCCTGATAATTATTGCACAGTCCCTTATGTCATATTCTACTTTTTTTAACACTTTGCGAGTGGTTATTCCTAGAAAGAAAATCGTTTAGAATTAGGCCAAGACATTACAATCTTTTGTAATGTTCCACCATTCATATGCAATGAAATATTCCCTAGTAATGGAGCGATTCTCTGCCGTTAACATATTTATCATACTTGAATTTAATGTCAGTTTATCACAGCAGAGCGAAGAAAATATTCTTTTAAGCTCATTGCTCATGTCAGTCTGAAGAACCTCCAAATTCACGGCTGAGAACGTTCAATTTGTATCGTGGGCAAATGAACCTCCTGCACCGTAATCTGAACATTTTATAACGTCGTAGTTATTTAGGGCATGGCAGTGAAGGACCATCAGGTAGGGAGAGCCGTGTATAGACTACGAGCAGTCCCATTCTTCATCAGTGATAGTAGAGCGAGCGAAATGCGAGCGCACATGAAAAATCACCCCACGCGAGAAAGGGGAGACGCGGCGGTGAGTGAGTGTTTTTCTCTCTCCTCACCGCGTCTCGCCTTTTTCGCGTGGGGTGATTTTGACGCGCGCTCGCGTTTCGCTCCCGCTACTATCCCTGAGGAAAAATGGGGACTACTCGTAGTCTAAGCCGTGTAGGGCTATGTGAGGCTATGAAGGGCAGTATAGGGTTGTGTGGGTAGCGTACAGGCTATGTAGAATTATGCAGGTCAGTGCAGTACAGTCAGTGTAACGCTATGTAGGGTTGTGTGGGCAGTGTAAAGCTATGTAGAGCTATGCAGGTCAGTGCAGTACAGTCAGTGTAAGGCTATGTGGGGTTATGTGGGCAGTGTAAAGCTATGTAGAGCTATGCAGGTCAGTGTAGTACAGTCAGTGTAAGGCTATGTAGGGTTATGTGGGCAGTGTAAAGCTATGTAGAGCTATGCAGGTCAGTGCAGGTACGGCTGTGGAGACCTCCTGCGGCCTCAAATATAGGATTTTTGTAGTGCACAAACACAACTAAAGATTTAGGAATGCGTTTTATCTAAACATGCGTGGCCAGGTTTATTGCCGTCGATAAAACATCCAACCCAAAGTACTAGAACAAGCCTGTGATACGTTTCTTTTTTTTTTTCGGATACATAGGTAAAATTATTTAATTGTTCAAGGTAGCTCGTGCGTGGAACC
This sequence comes from Porites cylindrica, assembly GCA_964035525.1. Classification (NCBI taxonomy): domain Eukaryota; kingdom Metazoa; phylum Cnidaria; class Anthozoa; order Scleractinia; family Poritidae; genus Porites; species Porites cylindrica. Next base: position 33,172,441 of record OZ037776.1, read on the forward strand.
TTCTCCTAAAACATCGATTTCTGCTTTCGATTTGAGAGAATCGCAGTCAAGTGTTTGTTACGGTTTAGAGCCAGACAAGGAAACATTGTCCGAGAGAGGCTGTGAGCGTTGGTCCATCTGTGTGGCTACTTGCTTTGCCATCAAGAATTTACAAAGTGGTATGAGGAGGCGAAGCCCGTGGTTTAGCGAGAACGACCAGTGGGCATCTTCTTCTAAAGACAGTGCAAAATACACAGGATGAGTTAATCAGAAAATTAGGTAGAAAGTTGTTCGTTTTGTTATGTTTCTAAACTAAACCTTCCGACAAATTTTTTTAGTCACAAATTAAAACATACGTTTTTTCCCGCTAGCCTGACTAAAATGCTAACTGCCGCAAAATGAATGAACGTTTACCCCCTCGCCTCCCTTGCTTTGATGTTGTTTTGGTAAGCTTTGTTTTACATGCTGGATTTTAGACCAAAAGGACATTGAATAGGGGTTGAGGGAGGGGTTTATTTGTTCTCTTTAGAGGAGACGCTAGTATGGCGCGAAATTCGAAAATACAGTCGACTCCCGATCGATCATTCGAACCTTCAAGGGAAAAAGAAGATAGTTCGAGTTATCGGGAGTTCGAGTTATCAAGGGTAAAATTATATAGAAAACGATCTGAAGGGAAATGTAAATTGCTTCGAGTTAGCGGGAGGTTCGAATTCGAGTTGCAGAGGGCTCGAGTTACCGAGATTCTACTGTAGGTGTAGCCTGTGTAGCAGGTGCTTGGTAGTAGTGGGCACCGTTCTCTCTTTCGCCCACTACTAGGGAGCTTTAGCAACGACGACGGCGACGGCAACGAGGACGTCAAAAAAGGAATAGGTTTATTACGCAAAACAACAACTTTGCACGTGCATCACGCTTTTTTGTACATTTCTTTACCGTCGTTGCACGACTAAGACGTGAAAATGCCTAATTGCAAGTTTTATGGAGGACGTAAACAAGCGACGACGAATCTCTTTTTCTCTCCCTAAACTTGAGTGCGGTCCTCAAGAAATCAACTCCAGGGAAATTCGCTTACACTTGCCATTTTCAGCAAATTGGAATAAACGCGACAAAAATTTAAAAAACGGGAATTCGTTTTAAAAGTGACGTTTTCGCTGCCGTTGCCGTCGTCGATGCTAAAGCTCCCTACTTCCAAGCGTAGGCTACTGTAGGTGGATGTTTCCAAAGAGAAGGTTTCGCGATTTTACTATTAACTCCCTCCCCCAAACTACAACCTCCCCCTTGCCTAAATAAAAACACGGAGAGGAAATGTTGTTTTTGAGGCTAAGGCTAAGGATGAGCTACACAGTGCCTGTGAATCTTCTACCATTGTTGAAAAGTATGCGTTCAAAAATTTGAAGGAAAACATCGAGGTCAAATTATTGATCGCTAGGTTCAAACATTTGACCAGCTTAGTGTGAATATCTTGACCGTCCAAATTTTTGCAGTGCATGCGTGGTTGCATGAACGCGTAGTAAATCAATGTGGATTTGCCCATGAGAAGATGGAAAGACAACTTTTAAAAAAGGAAATTGATATTTAACCTGGATCATCAGTTCTGTGTGAAAAGAGCAAATATTTTGACCGATTCCGTGTAAACCGAAATGCCCCGTCAAAATGATCAGCCGTCTGGTCCTGCTTTGGTGCAGTGTGAACAATTGCTTACCATTTGTTACGTAGACTTTCCGATAAGGTATTCCATCAATCGCCGACATGACTCGTTTTATTGAGTTGGGCCGTTTGTCTGTGCTGGGAGGCTGAACTTCTTCCTCCAGTTTAGAAGTGCGCTCGGCCGAGAACCTAAGGCAGTAGCAAAATGTACGGGAGATGAGATTTGAAATACACGCGAAGGCCTATAGACCTCTTTAGCTTGTATGTTTTGTTTCCTTAATGAAGGTCTCAGGGCAATTTGACCCTTTGTGTTTTCATAAATCATGCGCACATATGCACGGGCATAAGATGAAATTTGAATGAAACAGTACTCAAAGCTAAGTTCACATGATACTGGTCGAAAATTCGTACGTTTAGGTGTTCCCTTGGATCCACCTACCCCTCCCTTAGTCAACATTAATACTTACTTCTCACTAGGGCAAAATGTTGGGTTAGGGGAGGGGTAGGTGGGCAGTTTTCCAGAAACCTAAAAGTTGATCCGTTCCTTTCACACGGAACCACGCAATCGAAAACTTGAGGTCAAAGTTTTGACGGGTGCGGTGGAAAATTGGAACGGCAAGGTGTGAACACCGTAACCGGCTAAATGTTTGTACGGAAAAGGCGTGGTTGCATGGATGCGTGGTTACTCAGCTGGGATTTGCTGAATTAGCGCATTGCGCATAGGCAGATGGTAAAACCTTTGACAAAAGTTGAAATAAATTCAACCTGATTCGAAAGTTTCGTGTGAACTACGCGAAAATTTTTCAACCGTCGAAAATTCGACCGGTACCGTGTGAACGTAGCCCTAGAGTAGTATCACATGACCTATATTGGGAAAAAATAACATACAAACTATCCTCTGACAATTTGTTCCAGCCAGAAAAAAAAAAACATTTCAAAAAATGGGGAGGGGGATTTTCAGTCCGTTGAAGTAAATTTACCTGAATTGGTGACTTTCTGAAAGATTGGAACACGCATGTGCGTAACGACTGAACATTGTGGCTTTCTCGATAAATTAACAACGGAAGAACTCATTAAACTAAACTCCGTTTAATAATAAGAGGAAATACACCAAAACCGGTAAGCATGGTCCGACTGTTCTCTTGCCAGCAGAAATTTTGATGGTAGACTGGACCGAAAGTAAAAATGAAAATAAACTGATTTACAATGATATCAGTATAATCATGACACATTACATTTAAATGTGCCCGGCTATGCTCTATCCTCCGCCTCACCCAGATAAAAAAGGGTGCTTTTTAGCCTAGAACTGGATAAAAGCTGAGACGACAGTGACAAAATATAGATATTGCATCTTCGAGAGAAAATAAGATCCTCGTTTGGTTTCCACGCCTGTTTATTAGGACGTAGGTGATTTGGAAACTTGTCTTTCTATAAAAGAAACCTGTAAACCAAACAAGGAGGCGTGCAAATTACGCGTAAGAGTAATTAACAAAAAGCAGAGAAATTATATTTGCAATCCTTCAAGAATCAAAGTAAAAGAACCGCGCGCACTTCATCCTTTGGAACAATACGTCTTGGTCTGTTCTGGTAAGTACATGAATGAATACGATGGCTTTCAGAAAATAACCACTGAGAGACGTTTTTGAAAATTATATTAGCTATCAGTGATCTCCAAAAAAATTCACCTCCAATACCTGATTCTTTTGTACCTACAACATTATTAAACGTGTAACAAAGACTTACTTTTTCCAAAAATACATAAGGGTAGTGAAGACGGACAGGGCAGCCTCATGAAACAGTCCTCTTTCGACAATTCCATTCTGTACCAATCCAATTATATTATCTGCTAGATCATTAGGGATGTTTATCTAAAGAAAATGAAAATCAAGTCAATCTCCCAAGGCAATAAACGTTACTGAGATAATTTTTGCGTTACGTTTTGAATTGATTGAAAAACATATTTTAAATATGGTTTAAACAAACACGGCAGCTATACAAATGACGTATACCTCAAGAGTCACATTTTACCCAGTGCTAGCTACGGTCCTGTCCTATCTATTTTGCAAAAAAATGCAAATGTGATTGAATGGAGTACTAACAACAAGACGCTATGGGAGTATACACTTGGAAGCAAAGATGAGTCCATCCTCGTTGATTTTAGCCTGCGAGCAGGCTCACGTGTGCCAGTTGTCCTAAGTCCCTTGCATCGAAACATGGTTGAGTTTAATCCGGGCTTAAGCCAATTTTTGTGCAGAGTTCTTGACTAGGAACATGCAACTGGAGCTTACGAAAAATTTATGAGCTTTCTCTCCGAAAGCAAGGACTGATAACACAAAATGTTAATCTGAGAAATATATAGAAGGGTAAAAACCCTTCTTGAATGTAGAGGTCCACTCAACGCGTTAATAAAACCGATTAGTTCCTTCTTGCCGGATATTTAATCCTCTCTAAGGTAGAGATGCTAATGCCAGACGTCACTTGAAGAAGTGAGAATTAAAACAAAACTGTATGCAAGGATGGCTATACAGCAAAGGGCTGATTTACTTGAGGCCAATATTTCGGCTAACAAAATAAGCCTTCCTCAGGGCCAGAGATACGATGAAAAAGAATACTGTGACGGCCTCTTTCAGAGTAGTTCTGGCCTTGAGGAACGCTTACGGTTAATGGTTTGCACGAACGTTTTCAATCTGCGTACAAGGTGAAGCGAACCACAGTACAGAGACCGCACTGCTAACGATCACAAATGACATCTTACTGTCACTGAACGGGGGGGACAATGTGCCCCTATTGTTATTGGACTTGTCAGCAGCATTTTACAAGGTTAATCATTCTTTGCTACTTTCGCGTCTGGAGAACTCGTTTGGCTGAAGGGATCACGGGAACTGTTCTGCAGTGGTTTCATTCTTCTCTGTCTGGCCGATCTCCGTTTGTCGAAATGAATCATACAAAAACGTCGGTTAGAGATCGGATGGTGGACGTGCCGCAGGGCTCTGTCCTAGGTCCCATTTTGTATCTGTTGTACATCTCACCACTTGCTGAGATAATACGAAGTCATGGAGTCGACTATCATTTCTATGCTGATGATACTCAGCTCTACATATCGTTCAAAGATTGTGATGTCGATGTTGCAAAGCTGCGTGTAGAGAACTGTGTCGCTGATATATGTTAGTGGATGGACGTAAACGAGCTGAAACTCAATCACGACAAGACAAAAATTATGCTTGTTTACTCGAAGTACCATACTCGTCCATTTTTTAGCTACTTCAGTATGGTAATGAGAAGCTGACAACCAACGCCAATGTTAGGAGTCTGGAAGTAGTACTTGATGACAACATGTTATTCGACGTGCACGTCTCAGACATGTGCAGATCATCGTTAAACCAGCTTAGGAACTTATCAAAGATAACAAAATATCTCACACAGGAGTCTAGGGACATTGCTGTGCATGTTTTTATAACGTCTAAACTAGTCTATTGCAATTCCTTTCTCTACGATTGTAGGAAAGTGCAGTTGAAGAAGCTTCAATACTGTCAGAACACTGCCGCCAGAATCGTTACTCAGACTCGTAAATTTGATCACATTACGCCTGTTTAATTTGACCTGGCTTCCTGTTAGTTAACGTATTGTTTTTAAAATTCTTTTGCTAGTTTTCAAATCACTTAATAACCTTTCACCAAGCTATCTGGCGGACAGACTTAGTCATCAATCGCATTCCAGGCCCTTACGGTCCGCATCTGAGCAGCTGTTAGAACAACTTCGATCATTCACGAAAACTTACGGGCACAAGGCGTTTTCAGTGTGTGCCCCTAAACTGCGTAAGTCACCATCGTTAACTGGTTTTAAGAAAGGACTGAAAACATATCTTTTTACGCAATTTTTAGAGAGTGGGTCATTGTTTTTGTAAAATGATTTTAAGACCTGTAATGTGTGGATTGTAAATAGATTTTTAATATTTTTTTATTCCATGCTTGTGATATGTAAATTATTTCATTTTTTCCCGTTTTTGTTGCATAGTAAAGCGCCTTGAGTTCAGGATATAAGCGCTACACTCTTTTTTTTATATAACAATGTTGTTTTTCCAGCCCAGGCTGAATATTCTTATTTTTTTGCCGATTTTAGGCTGAAAATATTCTTGTATTATTCTTAAATTATAGCTTATGACATTTCCGTTTTAGAACGTATTGGGGTATCAAGTATTGTTAGTGCAGGTTTTTGCGCCTTGTTGGCAAGTTTTGCCGTTCAGAGGATGGAATAAGTTGAAAACATAATTGTGTGGTATTTACAGTTTTTCAACACACAAAATTACATCCTTTTCAAAACCTCAGCCTGGGGTTTATTCTTAAAATATTCTTAAAATTTCGCAAATTTCAGCCTCGATATTCTTCTAAAATATATTCTTATAGAAAAAAAAGAGTGTATATAAATAGAGTTATTATTGTAATTACTATTAATTTTGTTAGCCGAAATATTGGCCTCAATTGCCGTATTGCCAGCCTTGCATTCAGTTTTGTTTTATAGGAGAGTAATTACAATCGCAGATTAAAATTATTTTCTTGGATTAGCGTTAATCGTTCTTTCAGGAAGCGGGCAATGACAAATAATCAAAAATGTCCTGATTCAAAGACAGTTAACAAACCTGAAGTCGTGGGGGGATATCTGAATCAATGTAACACTTGACAATTGTCCTGGCCTTTTCCAATAGTAAATTTTCATCTTCCAGAGTGTAGTTTCCCGACCTTGCACACTCGGCGGCGTTTTCAGCCTGATATTTGAACCTTTCTACTTCCATCCAGAACTCTATGTCACTGATTAAACGGTCAGTGTTCACGAACTTGCTGTTGATCACTCGCCGTGTCGGGTGCAGTGCGTGACGACGCAGGTCTAATGCCAGATACAAACAAAATCAGTAAACTTTCAGGGGAATGGGTACAAGCTTTCGGTGCAACGCTGAACAATGGTTGCCATGGATACCATTGACCAATCATAGCCAACACTTGTCCACCCAAGAGATCTCAGAAATTGTTGCGCGGAAACCTTGTACCCATTCCGAGAAACACTTTAAATTCGTAAATACGAGGCTCCACTTTCGATCGTATTTTCCATTCTATTTTTGTTGTCTGATAAGTGATGAAACACTACGACTCGTGTTTGATTTGTCACTAGAAAAGTTTCTACGTCAACTCAAATTCCTTGGGCCAAAAACAAACATTCAAATCCGATCAGATAATTTTATTGTAAAAGACGCTTACTCATGTGGTTAAAAGATGTTATTATGGACGAAGTGCACGAGTACGAGATTTGGAAATCTGTGTCACTAAGCGTGCGAGCATAATTAAATCTCATAGTCCTCAAGTTTATGTAGTCCACACCCTTTTATCTTCACGAGTGGAAGCAAACAAGATTCATGCAGTGCATTTAAATTGATTCAAGTTTTCTGACACTAAATAGGTTTAGCAGCGTGTTTAATGCCTTAAATATAAGCGATCAGTTTATTGTTTGATTCTATTCAATTACATATCTGGTGACAGTAATCATATTTAAGTAAAAGAACAAGTACAAGACCGATAAAATCTCGAATCTGGCCAAACTCTTTACTTACTATGCTCCACTGTTGCTTTGCACTCCTTTCTCAGAAACTGTTTAAACTCTTGTAAGGACTCCGAACTATGGATCCCTCGCTGGAAACACATGATATTGTGAGCGAACATGGCCCACAGTCCTTTCTAGAGAAAGAGAATTCACAAACAGAACATTAGAACAAACAAAAAGCACACTGGCGAATAAACGTCAGCGCTCCTCACCGTTTTTCCATGAGCAGCCATCTTGTAAACTCCCGCCAGTGTATTTCTCATGCCGTAGTTTGCAAAATTTTCTCCTTCACCTTCATCTTCAGGGAACGTTGCCAGATACTCAGCGTACCTGACATGGAAAGGCATCACAAAAAAATTCGGTTTTACCAGAAAAGCACAGAAGCGATTGATAAACTGATTTTACAAGCTTTCACTGCCCGAAAACCCCAAAACAGGGCTTATCGAAAGTACGTGGATTTCCAGTAAGGGCGTTAAGGTTTCTCTGAAAAAAATACTAGTTTGGAACGATTTCGTATATCATACAGATCAACAGAGTAGACAACACATAGGCGAGGAGAGAGTTTGAAAATTTTTTTCCCCTTTTGATAAGAGATCTTCAACATGGCAAAAAAAGCAAAAAAAATGCAAAATTTCCATCCGCAGAAGAACGATCCACAGTATAAAGCACATCCTGATCTCATTAGGGTTAAAAAGAATTCTGTTCGTTAATTTTTGGTTTTGGCCTTCAGCCTCCCAGTTACTTTCACCGCAGAATCTGCTTCGTACCCAGACTTCTCTCTTTCGATGAAAATTGGCGCACAAAAGAAGGCGGGAAGGCGACAACGGGCGAGACGGCGCTAAACCTCCCGTCTGTACCCTTCCCATGGTCCCTTGCTGTTCATCACCAGTCACTCGCGTTTCGCGCTCGCCTCTACCATGCGAAAAACGAAGTGCCTGAGGAGGAGGCTGTCGCAGATCCTTACCAGTTTTCCTCCATGGAACGGGCTACGCAGGCCTGGGCTGAGACAAGCATCGGAGGGGTGGCCTTGTCTAGAAGCGGAATATCCCTGATGATTTCAGCTTTGCACTGTAAGTATTCGACTAAAATGCAAACATATAAAAACAAAAACAGGATGACTGTTTGGTCTCAATTATGGCAAAAGTACTTTCACGTTCATCTGTACACCATGGGGGAATTGTTCTGTACCTTGCTAGAAGCACCAGCGGGGGACTCATTAAACAAAGGCATGTCCCTCTTGTGGGGGTATCTGTTAATGAAACGGTTCCAAATGGCTAGTATGGGTCATCACCTGGAATGCAGTCCCGTTGAGCGAAAAGGTAATAACTATTTCCCCTTGGTCCGTAGTGATACCTCAAAGGTTAGTACAGAAGAGCTTCTGGGCACCGGAACCAAAAACGTTAATATGTCTAATATGAACAAAAAAATTTAAAACCTAATTTGCAGAATAATGCGAAAAAAACTACAATCTTGGGCACACTCAAAACGCCTCTACCAACGATTTGGTGCTTCTCTGATGACCCCTTCCATCACCCCACCCTGGGCAAGGTTGTTCAGTGAGGGGCGGAAATGATCCAGCCGGACTTCAACGTTGTTTTTTGGGGGAAGAGGAAAGTATTTGTAATTGCCAGTGCTTTAAGGAACTTTGTCTTAAAACTAGACATAGAAAAATCCAACATTGTAGCTTTTTACAAGCGCGAGCTGAAGAGTTGTACTTGGTTTTACCGTGAAACAATCGGAGCTAGATTATTTATGTAAAATTCCGTTTCTCCTGATTAAAAGCCAGTCCAGTTCACTAGCCATTGAAGCACGTTACCTACTTCCTTTGGCAGGTAAGGCTCCATTCTTAAGCAATAGACCACATTTTCTATGGGTTTACGCGCGTGATAACCCACGTGGGATGTTCGGAGAACACGAGAAAAGCTTGTAAATCACAAGCCGAATGCGAGTAATTTACAAGCTTTTCTCGTGTTCTCCCAACATCCCGCGTGAGTTATCACGCCCGTAAACCCATAGAAAGTGTGGTCTATGGCTTTTATAAAGTAACCTTAAGTAAAACTATGAGTTTACCGACACAATAAACCATAGGTTTTTAACCAATCAGAACGCGAGTACTATCTTAATTATTTTATGAAGTGTAATAACCTACCGGCTGTGATTGGTATGTTGGTGAAGTACTTTTTAACAATTGTCATTGCTCTAGCCTGCCGAGCCTTGCCGTCTTTACAGTTCATTTTCATATTTTCTACTGCCTGCCAAAACAGTAAAGGAGCTTCACACTGCTTCTCGGTTAAAAATCGCTTGAACCACATCAGCTGAAGGGAGTCGTAGATGACATCGATGAAGCATCTGAAACGAAATCGCAGCAGGAATAGGGTAACCGGTCATTTCGCCCCGGTTACTAAGCCCCCTATTTTCAAGTCATTTAGTGCATTTCAAATGTAATATTCCTTGTTATATAAGCCATACATCAAAAGCCACCTCAGCTGTGTGTGTGTGTGGGGGGGGGGGGGGGGGGGAGGGGGGGTTCATAATTTTTTTTGGAATTTTTTTTTTGTGGGGGGGGGTTGAATTTTGAGGGAGAAAACATTTTTGTGCCCCTTTTTTTCGGTATTTTACCGACCCTTCCCCCAGTAATCATTATCACTCCCCCCTCACCTTGGTTTCGGGGGTCTCATCTTAATTCCAGTCAACTTCTTATTTCCCTCAGACGCGTCATCATCCTGCCTTGTCAGGTGTCCATAGAAATGCGAGGGTCTTTTGCTCCTTGCATTCAATATCTCCTTTTCTTTCTCATAGTCTCTCAAACTTGGAATCACAAAATCATTGCCGACCGCCTCACTCTCGTCTTCATCCTCGTCACCTTGTCCAAGAGAAAAACCTGAAGGAAGGCAACAATTAGTTATTTCGGCTATAAAAATTCTAGCCGAATTTTTGTAAACATGCTTGAAAATGACCCAGAATATTCGCACAGAAACTTGGCGATCTGGTGACTGCCGTGAGAATCAGTTTCACAGGGGACTTAACGTCTTGGTCGGTCCCATCGTCAAGATCAGGCCCTCAGCTAACTTCCCATGTGTGCTATTGTCAGGTCAGGGGGGATTTGGCTTTCAATTCTCTGCTTGTGGCTGGCTTAAATCTCAAGCTGCCTCGGTCATTTGGCAGGCGCAAAGCTAGAGATGACTAAGATGACAGTGTCTTTGTGATAGACGAATATTTCTTTCCTAATTAGGAGTCAAGAAGAGAGTCACCTTGGAAGGCTTACGGGTAAGAGCTGAATTTCTTTACGATTAGCCATTGGCCCCTTTATTATAAGTCACGTTAAGCTGGTTGGCCTCGACTTGCCAGCTGGTGCGGTTATAATAAATTTGGCTAGAATGACATTTACATTTTAAATTCAGTTTTACAGTGACTCTGTTTTGTAAAGGGGAACGATCACAATGAACAACAGTTTTGATGTCCATACCCTAACTTACCGGAAACACCGAGACTGACTGCTAGTTTTAAAGCGCGCCACTTTTGAAGAGCGGAGCATCCGGGTTTTGTTACGCTGCTGATATATTTCTTCTTGGAAGCACTCTTTCTTCGAATTCCCTATGAAAATTCAACAAACGCCGGGCAGCAGGACTTAGTAGCTCAGTCGGTAGAGCGCTTGACTGCAGAGAAGCAGGTCGCGAGCTCGATCCCCGGAGCAGAACCAATACTCAGCGTCTGAAAACAACTGAGCAATGACGAAGTTACTCGGTCTTTGCCCGGCAAACGGCTAGACTTTCGCGTGGCTCGGATGACCACGTAAAATGGCGATGCCGATCTCGTCTCCAGTAGGAGAAAATGGTTCCCTTAATCAGCCACTTTCTCGCTTAATTAATAAAAGTCCCTGGGGCATTGTCCACTACAAGCCGGACAGATATGCCTTACTCACACTCGTAGTATGTCCTTTAAGTAAAGGCGTTATAAAGGCTAAGCCAAACCTGATATTCCAAGGGGAAAAACCTCAGGGGCAAATGTTTTGCAGACTGCTTCACTAAACCATGGCAATTGATTATCTGATTGTCTTTATTTCTCCGAAAAAAAATTAGTCAAGATTTGTTACCATCACAACATAGTCATCTTCAGCTTTAGTCTCATCATTACTCTCAATGTCTTTGTCATGGTCGTCATCACATTTCTTAAAATTTATTGTTTGGAATGTCGCCAATAAAAAAATTCCAAAGCCTCCAGAATTTCAAAAACGATTGCGTTACTTTTATGAGCCTTACTGCCCGGAATAGTCAATCGATAAAAATCGATAGCAATCAAGTGATTTTTATCGATTGATAACAAAAATCGGTGAAAATAGATAAACTACATTGCTGTGTCAAATCGATATTATCGATTTTTCATTATTTTAACGATTTGTAACGGTAAGTCCGACACTGTTGTTTTTGGCATCAGTTAAATAGCACAGCTGAGAAAACACATCCACGAGTAACAACTGATCAACAAACATGAAAAGAAGAAATGTGGAAACTATTACAGACACAAGATTTTCTCTAAAAACCGTGACCCTTTTGTACATAATAACAGAAACGGTTCGGTTTAATTACATTTACAGTTCTCGCAGGCAAGTACCACGAGAAATACAACCTTAGATAAAAGATTTCCCAGCCTGAATTTCAGACATCCTCTGGAGTAGAAGGGATGCCCAAAATTCAGACTAAAAGATTTCTCTGGATAGCTTTTCACTATTTTCCGTTAACAATCGATAAAATCACTTGATCGCCAACGATTTTTATCGATTTCGATTTTTATCTATTGGCTTCTCCGGGAAGTAACTACACGTTGAACTAAGGTTATTTTGAAAGGGCGGCAGATCTAAATCGTGAAAAACTGAGAAAAACAAAAAACGTGGCCAATGTCGGCCATCCGAAGAAGACTTTAAAGCGGGTTTTAAAGAAAAGTTAAGGGTTTTGAAAAAAGTGATAATAAATTATTTGATCCTTCCACTCTCAATTGCAACTCAGTTGTCAACAAATACACTGCTTGCATGAAATCAGTTTTCATTTTTGGATGAACAGAAGAACAGATGTATCTTCCGATAAAAATCGATGGAATCGGTTAAATCTAGATAAACCGATATCGATAAAAGAAGCGAATGTGTCATCGATTTCTACCGATTGATCGATACAATCGATATCAATCAAATCAGATTTATCCATTTTTATCGATTTAAAAATCGATACCGATTTTTATCGATTTACAACTCCGGGCTTACTGTAATTTTAACCATACCACGCTGCTGATAAAATGGTCCTCGTCAGAACGAACATACTCAGACCACTGTAAGGCGACTGCCTGTAAAAAAAGCAAAAATACCGATAGCCGGCGTAGCAGGCGCTCGGAACTAGTGGCCGAAAGAGAGAACGGGCGCCTGCGAGGGAGACACGCGTGTCTCCTTCTCGCGCGCTCTTTTTTTCTTGTGCCCACTACCTCCAAGCGCCTGCTACACAGGCTAAAATACTGACGAACGAAGAATACGCTGTCATTAGTTTGTTTGTGCGTCGTTACAGTAATAAATAATAGAACGAGGCAGTACCCACGCACCCAGTCTTAAAAGGTGTGATCTTATTTGATTGGACCCCTATATGTCGCAGCTCTTTTATTTTAGGGCTGGGTTTCCATTGTTAATTTTGTTAGTGCATTGTTTTTCCAAACAATTCTGTGAGGCTTTGTTACAGCTTCGAATCGACTTAATCCAGGTCTTATTATAATATATACTACGGCATCATTCTTCATATCAGAAACCGTTAAACTAGGGGCGGGTCGTGAGAACCCCTCCCTATTCCTATCCCAAGATACCCTTTCAACAATTCACCGTAAAATTCCGAAAATAAGCCCCTCTATGTATAAGCCTCTCCAAATATAAGCCCCCCAAACCGGTAACGCAAAAAACCCTCCGTTAAATCGCTCCTCCAAATATAAGCCCCCCCGGGGGCTTGTACTTGGAAAATTGCCCGCAAATACAAAGTACAACAAAGCAAAAACTTTAAATTTACTTCCAACTATAAGGCTAGCCCTATCGATTTTGACACGCAAATTTCTCTCCGTACATAAGCCCTTCCAAAAATAAGCCCCTCAAAAAGGGCCTTTGAAAAATATAAGCCCCTGGGCTTAATCTCGGAATTTTACGGTATCTTAACTATCTCAATGTATCTCAAGTGAGCGCCTGAACCTGAATCAAAATTCTCGGCCCACCCGTGAATCTAGTAGGTTTTATTTAGGAAGTGTTAAAACTAAATGGCCCACGTTAGTTTTCTATATTCAAGGTCAACGCTTGTAAGAATCACCGGTGTTACACTACGGAACCAACCAAACTAACAAAAGCATGCGCAAAAGATTACCTGTACTGATTTCTTCACGAAACTGGACAACAAATGATCCCCCTTCTCTTCGGGGAGAAGCCGCATCAAATCATCCCTAACACGCATGCCCATTTCTATTTGCCGCGGAGATCCTGGGGCGATATAGGTCGCAATAAGCGTTTTTGCTGAGTGATATTTGTTGTAACTGCCAAAATCCTCTGACGGTGATAAATACCGCTGAGCGTCTTCCCAGAACTGAAGGCTGCTAAGCGCTTGATCTTGCTGGGTTTTCTCTAGGTATTCACGGAGAGGGCCGCCGGCCAACTTGTCTGCAGTCAGCGCAACTAGCGTAGGCAAACTGAGTTCATCCGAAACACTTACGTCTGCACCCAAAAAAGGGGAAGAAAATATGTAACACACGTTTGGTATAGTACCGGTAGTTCCAATTGATCAGTAATTTAACTTTCTTAACCAAAAACACAATTCTTGGAGGCAAGTTTATCAGACAAAACTTAAACATTTCAGGAGCTAGTGTAAACGGGAACCACGGCTAGCAAACAGAAAAGCATTTACCAGTATCACTTTTGAAGAGGACAAGTCTTTCCCGCTGGAGGTTATCCCTAGGGTACACATTCCGTGGCTCATTAACCATTGCTGCTATTTCGTGTCCAACCTCTTTGAACGGGATCACACGGGAAGCCGAAACTCGTCTTAAGGCCAGGAGTGCAGACTGAGGTGGTGAACCTTGAAACCATAAGAAAAAATATCAGTTGTTTATGAAGAAGCTTAAGCCCGTTTTCCAAATGATCGCTACAATCGTTGTGATTGCTGCGATCGCTGAGAAAAAAAAGTTCAGCGATCGCATCGATCATATGAAAACCACTCTCCAGCGATCGCAGCGACAACGATCAAGTTCTATCTCAGTGATCGCTGTCGCTGCGATCGCTACTATTGCTGGAAAGTGGTTTCCATATGATCGCCCCGATCGCCGCACTTTTTTCCTAAGCGATCATATGGAAACCGGGCTTAAAAGAAGAAAAAAATAATTCACAATTTTTTAAAATTCACTGAAATTGTTTCATTTTGCTTTGTTTTTGGTCGGTAGAGGTCATCGAGATCACGGAGAAAGGAAAATAAATCCTGTTTTTTTCACTTTCTCTACAAAAACCATCTAATTATTAAACGCTACTGTTTTGCATCGAGCGCCAAAGAAATGTAGAAAAAGGAAATTGCACGTGCAGTGCCATTGTTTTGCTCATCAATGACAACCCATCGCTTATGACTTTCTCGACCTTCGCCCTGATCTTCGCCGCCACAGTAAACATGTTTGGCAACGCTTATTCCCCTAGCCAACGGCTACCTGCTTTCGAAATTCACGTGCTCCACGGTAAGTTGACAAATTCTTTGAATTTTCAGGTCACTACTTTGCTTCTCCTTATTCTCCGCTTTGTTTGTTACGATTTCAAACAACTCTTATTTTAATACTTTTTCGGTTTGTTAATTCTCTTTAATCATCTGCTACACTGCAAGGATGAGACTTTTACAGTCATTTGCTTTTCTCTCTTGGAGTATAAATGCGGCATAAAAGTGTTATAGAGCTCTCATCCTCTGAGTCACCTTTTACTGTTTTACGGTCTCATCCATACATTCTAGTTTATAATTTCCTCAACAGCGTTTTCCGCATATATTCTCAGTTTTCTGTTTCTGTTTTGTTTATACATTGGCCTGACTCAGAGGCTGAAAAGGCTTTTCGTCATTGCGTGAGTTAAAAGCATATTTTATTACTGTACAGCAACCTATTTATTTTATATTCTTTGCAACTCCATGTACATGTATTTACATTTATAATTGTTCTGAGAGACTGGACTCAAATGTTCGTGCACAGGTGTACTCTATTTTCAATGGACGGGAGGCCTGTGGTATCCCTATCTATTTTCACTTTCTCTTTTTCCATTGAAATTTAGTCAAATAAAAGCCAAGCCAAATCAAAATATAGAAATCACGGTTAATAAAAAGTATAGAAAATAAAATAAAATAAAATGCTTCATGCCTGTGCCGGAGACCAAATGGCCTGAGTTTAAGCCATCTCCTGAGGTCGCTATCTTTCTCGGGAGTGAGCGTCGCGACAAGGCGGCTGAAATTCAGGCTAGAAACCAAACAGCAGGGACAAAAATAAGATAACCTCTAAGTTTTGGATAGTTTGCTATCTTTTCGCGTAGTTTGTAGAACGTTTAAGAGCTAATGGATTTAAAGGTAGACAACGCGTGTTCTTTGATACCTACTTTCTAACGACCTAAATGGAGAGGAACTTTCTGGTGATGATTCATAAAGTTCCTCTGTCATAAGGCTTTGTTGTGATGCCAGTGCCTCATACACGGTCTTAAGCTTCGTTGAAGCTGATGACGGGACTTGCGCGTAAAGAGGTCGCAGTTTAGGAAGGCTGGCTCGTTCTTCTTCCAAAGCTTCTTTTTTCTCAGCGGCCTCTGTTTCATCGACACAGAAAAAAAAACATCAGGTAGTGAATAACTAACTGTAACAAGAATTGACCGACACAAGCTCCATCGGTGAACATTGCAGCTTGGCAAACATTGCAGCTCCAGCAAACGATCCGATTAACGAATGAAAGTTTCCATACGCATTCTTCTCCCACCAACCCTGGTGTGCTACCAACAATGGATATAAATCATGTTTATTAATAAGCGCATATCGACTGTTATGGTTTTTTGGAAATAATCTAACATATCAATGTCGAAAGACTAAACCAAAGAATGAAATTTTATGCTTCTTTGCAAATTTTTAGTCGTCCGATGTTTCAGCTTAAGTAGAAGTTCATTGTTTATTTTATTGAAGGTCAAATAACAGCGAACTTTTCGAGGTAAACTTTCAACTTTATCCAAGGAGTTGTAACCGGCAAATTCGTTTTCGATGACTGCGTCGCAATTGCATAGCGAAGTTCCAAAAACAGAATAATTTGAGACAAGTGCTCAAAATAATTAATGAATAATTTTGCATGCATCTAGGCAACTCCGTTTAATAATAAGCCCTACTCTGCTCGAGTTTTTCTTCTTCCCTTCGCCACCTCATGAAGTCAGCAGTTGCAAATGCGGGCTCAGATTTAGACTTTTCCTCGAGGGGTGTGATGGGACGTGACGTTGGTGGGTTGGGAAACGAAAGGCTGTTTTCCACAATCCTCTCCCTTCCAGCCTCCAATGACTGCCAATCTGGAAACATTTCGTTCTCTTCCTCTTCGTCAATAGCGTTCAAAGAAGCGTCATTTGGTTCTGGAGTAACTGGACTTGAAGGTGGGGCCTCGCGTATCTAATGTACGTCAAAAGGACGACAGAAAGAAAGAAAACCGCGGTCAGCTTTTTATCACTGAGAGTTTAAAAGAGACCGCAAAACTCCACCTGTATGCTATGTGAACAAATGATGCGATTCAATAGTTAACAGTGTTTTATTGCAATTGAATGCTAAAGAGGATATTTAACAACTGTTCCTCTCGCCCGAATGGACTCTGAGTCAATAGCCCATGAGGCTGAAGGCCGAATGGGCTATTGACTCAGAGGCCATGAGGGCGAGAGGAATAATTGTTTTAGCAAAATCCAACTAGTTGGTAAAAAATATCGAGAATAAAAAACTTTTAGCCAGTTAAAGCCTTAATCCTTTTCTGCCGCCAAAAAGCCGGCGCTTTTCGCCACTAGTGGGCTATAACATATAGCCTAGTAGTAGCATTGATGACAGACCACTAGTTGGATTTTACTAAAATATCAATAACTACATGTAGTAGCAATTTCAACTTAGGAATGCGTCCGACAGGAAAGGTGAGGGGCTAATTTCAAAGCGAGGTACCAAAAAGAATCGCGTTCCCGGCTAACAGAAAGCCCATGAAAAATATTTTGTAGGAGCAGCTAAAACATCACAAACGGGATGTTCAATGATGATTAAAGAATGAAGTTTAGAAATAAGGCCTATTGACAGAGATCTTTTTTTAGGGAAAGACTAGCTCCTTGGATCTTCTTTATGTTAGACTACCTTCCTACCTTCTCTTTCTCCTCCGAAGAGGCCTCTTTGTGTTGTCGGGAGACTGGGGAGAGGGAAAAATGAGAGCGCACGGGGTATGATGGGAAGGGAAAATAGAGGAAGAGAGGCTCCCGCCTTTTCCCTCTTCCCATCTCCCGCGCGCTTAGTATTTTTTAATTATTATTATTACAATCTGTAATTATTGCTAATTTTATTGGAATACTCAGCGGTAGCCTCTGCGGAGGAAGGAGCCACTTTCTAGTGAATTAATATTCATAGCTCACCCCTCCCAACCGACGCAGTTCCAACGGCATATCATCAGGTGGCTCCACCTGATCGTCACTTCCGGTAAGGTTGTAATCAACACCTTCCCAGAACCACCTCTTCCATTCTTCCAACTTCCTCGCGCGAATTTCCTCTTCCGTTTCTGTGACACTCTCTGTTGAAGAAACGCGCTGTGCTTCCATAAATTCGTCGATCTCTTCTGGAGATTTTGTTTTAGAAAGTGGGATTTCTTGCTCAACTTTTCGAACCGGCGAGAATCGTCTGATCTCTGGTCTAAACACAGATTGACCACAGCGTTTTTCTTCTATAAATTTCTCAAGACGTTTCTTGTGTTCTATGTACTTGGGAACCCAATAACTTATCAAACGCTCCAAAGCCATCCTCTGTCCGGGTATAAAAACGTTCCCTGAAAATATCGAAGCATCGGAGAGGTACATTCGTCTGGAAACACTTTTCGGAAATTTAAAAGAAGATTTTCTTTCCAAGTCGGGCGTTCCCCCGCATATGCTGATCCATTTCATGATCTCAGGAAGTTCCCTGGGGGATCCACTACGTAGATATTTGGCTTGAATATCGCGGAAAACGAACCTCCTGTGCTCCTTTTTTGTCACCCTACGGAATCGCTCTGCTTCGATCCAAAAAAGCAAGATTTTTTGTCCTGAAGTACCGCGCAGGAAACGATGAAAAGTGCGCATTCCCTCGACAGTACCCAGATAGGTTCTTGTTTGATCAAGGTCCACTGAGGTACCTGCGAGAAGTAAAGAGATTTCAAATCTCACAAAGCCTCTGCACGCTTAAATTACAAGCGGTTGAAATTCAGAACAATTCCTTTACACAGAATCCAAGAATGAGACTGTTGAGACACCTGACTCGAACCAAATGTTCTGTACACGGCAACAGCAATCATTTACTGCAATTTGCAAATTTTAAAACAACTACAGTATTGTAAAAAACGTTTCACTTCAAGTTGGGTACATGCCCACTTAGAAGATTCACCTTTGCTAATGTAATGTGGTTAAGAATTGCATATTTTGGTATAGAGTGGGGGTTTCATAGTACAGTGGAACCTCTATACAACGAAGTCCTCGGTATAACGAACAATTTTCATTACCACAGTAATAGTGAAATACATGAAAAAAAAAACTCGATAAAACGAAACCTCCTTATAGAGGACATGTTCAGCTGTCAGTCTCTTGGCTCTTCGTTATATCGAGGTTTCACTGTATATCCAAGAACTTTCAGAGCACATTGTACTCCCCGCGGGAGTTATTGCAAAGGCCGAAAGGAACATTTGGGCACAAGTATTGCAGGTTAGTGTGTTGGGATCAAAGGAGGGCGTAAACGCAGAACCGCTCAAAAAAGTAAAAACAAACAAAAAACAAAATTTACCAAAATTTGTCATAACAGCAAGCCATATGATCTTGTACAACCTCAATATTGTAGGTTGAAACAAAAATTCCCGCCAACCGGTATCACCGCAAACCGTTAAGGCTGATGTCCACTGACGCTTTTTTGGTGACGAACGTTAACGTACGTAACTTTTAATCACGCCAGTAAATAAAAAAGAGGCAAGACATAAAGTGTTGAGGTTAAACGTGAAGTTGAGCGAGGTTCAACTTTTACGCTTACGAGCGACCTTTCATGCATTTCCTCTATTTTATTTGCGAACGTAAATTTTACGCACGTACGCAGGTTAGTGTTGAGGTGGATCACAGTAGGCTTGATGTACGAATCGTGCTGTAGTTTAATCCTTCATCTGTTTCTTGTACCCTTTACTAGACCAGAATGTTTAGCTTCTATAAAATATTCCAAACGTAACTGCTTAGAAACCGCTACGCTTGACAGCACCAAAACTGCCGCTTATAAGCTCCCCCAGATACCCCTAGGTTGATAAGCCCTCTTACCCCCCTCCCCCCCCCCCCCCCCCCTCGCCGCCCCACTACAAAGACGTATAAGCCAGGGCTTATAGGGTGATGTTACGCGGTAGGATTCGCATCGACGATTTTAAGCGCAACACAGCATTACAACATTGTTGCGACATTGTCTCGAATGGCTGCAACAATGTTCCAATATTGCTACGCTGAGTTGCGCTCAAAATCGTTGTTGCGAATCGTCCCGTGTAACATCACCTGTAAGCGGCATTTTACTGTGAGCATATAGCTTATAGATGAAAGATCATCTCCCGAGGTTGCATTTGTTAGTAGCGGGTAGCGTAGCTAACCTGATGAGCCAGCAGCTTTCTTAAGATGGACATATAACAGGTACTCAAGGAACAAATCTGTTTTCCAGAAAAGGCGCAGCCTTTCCTTTCTCACCCACTTTTTCACTCGATAATGTGGTAGGTGCTATCAAGAAAGAAAAGAAATTAGAATGTATAGCCTTAATCAAGTTACTAGATCATTGCAGAGAGGGAAATAGGCTACCTATAACGTAAAACAGTTTACTCGTCAATTTATACTATTCTATTCTACTATGATACACAATTAGCCCGTAGCCCGTAGCCCGTAGCTCGTAGCCCGAAATCATCCATAATTTCGGGCCTGCGCTTTTGTGTTACTGTACTATGCATCGCCACCCTTGTTACTAATAGCGAGCTTTTAATTCGCCTGTCAGCTAGTTCATTGCAATCAGTGAATTGACGTCAAAGTTACGTCTTCCCACGATGATGGTAGCCTGATTGTCAGACGTCCCAGGTCGCTCGCGGCCCCTTCGCTTCTCTCCCTCGAAGGGGTGCGAAAGAGCTCGGACGTCTGAGAATCGGGCTACGATGGTGGCGGTTTATGCCGCATTTTGACACTCGGCACGCCTATCGGCATCCAAGGCAGTCACGGTATTCTTCCAAAACTTGTCTTTCCATGACGCATAATAAGTCTGTAGGGAGAACTTTTTCAAATTTAGGCTTGGTCATTACTTACATAACATGTCCGTGGCGGGGGAGGGTCGATGCTGAAATTATCCTCTGCTGGGTTGTAAGTTAATCGTTTACCAAACACCTGTCAAGAGTGTCATGAAAGCAAATGTATATTTCAAACAAATAACACCGAAGGCCGCTCTGTGACACTATGGTAACAGCCATGTTTTAACCTCCGAGTGAAAAAAGAGACCTAACAGAAACTCACTCGATCTGACATTCAGGGATGTGACAATGACCGTTTTCTTCCCAAGATGCATTATCCGTTTTGGACAGGACGAAGGTGGGAAAGAGTTTGATCACGTGTTTCGTAGTTGGTCTAGTTTAGAGAGGAGAAGTGTGACGTCAGGTTACCATTGTAGCAAGATTTCTGGATCTCAACATTCTTTCTTGACAGAGACGGCCATTTGCATTGTCGAACCATGAAAGAAAAGCATTGGCTACTGTTTTCTTACCTGAGTGCAGTCATGAATAGAAAACTCAAACATGTCAATTTTTCGTTTTTTCCGCCATATTTGCAGAACCAAGGTTTGCTGAGATTCAGAAATTTTTGCTACCATGGCAATCTGACGTAACGACATCTCCTCTCCATTACCATGGGCACTAGATCAGTGTGGATAGTCGTAATATCAACTATGGACGTCACGGTCTTTCATGTCTCTCCTAAGTCCACCCCAATGGGATAATACGGCTCCGAGTGAAAAAAACCGAACTTCATCATATCGACTAAAGATGAAGATGAATTTATCTAAGGCTCCGTCCATAACAAATCCAGACATTTTTAAAACAACATTATCATTTTTCAAGTCATGAATCGGTGTTCCAATCATACGAAGAAAGTGAATCCGCTTATTGATCTTGTGGTGAATATGCCACTGTTTAGGAAATTTACTGGGCAAAATTGTGACTGTGCAATATTTCACCCATAAGGCAAAAAATATAGGATAAACTATAAGGGCCAAATATTTAAACGTAGCTTAGCCATGCAGTGTTTAACAAAACCGCGCTCTAAGTCATTTTCAATTTGCCCAACGATTTTATCTAAACATCATTTATTGTGAACAGTTTTATGAAAGCATACAGAAGAAAAAAAAAGCATTTATCTTCTTAAAACAACCAATCAAAGAAGAGATCTGGAGGTTCAAAGATTCGTTAAACCGCGGCTTAAGTTAGACTTCGTTTGAATATTTGGCCCTAAAAGTTTACATAACAAAGAAGGAACACCGTATTGCAGCCGGGCTACACGAAACTATGACCATCTTCCATTGCGTTTCCGATTCCGATTTCATTCTATATGTTACAAATTAAAATCACCTATTTCCAAAAATTTCTGAAAATTTCGGTCGAAACATTAACTAACAGTTCGGCCTGGAAAAGGTGGTTTGCCTCCAGATATGGTTCTTTTTCGCCAGTCGGTCCGGTGCAAACGAAACTCACCTTTCCATTTTCATAATTTTGATTTCCAATCACAGCTCACAGAGAATAAATCGAAATTCCGGTCAAAACTTTAGTGGAACGCTTTGATCGGTTCAGAAACTTTTCAGGTTGAGTTTGTTTCGATAGAACAACAGGAATTTGAAGCAACCAGCACGTCATTTATAAAATGCATTGGCGTTCTTTTAAAATTTATGGCGGTTATTTCAGCTGGTTCAATTGGTTAAATGGAAGCGAGTTTTCCTGGATTTGAATTTTTAGGGAGCAGATCGAAGCTTAAAAAGAAAAAGAAAACTTTGCCGTCGAGTGTCTAAGTTCTCTACAATACGTCACATTGGAGGGTTTTCTACTTATGATTATAGTCGTGCAGTGATGGACAAGAAATGTACAAAAACGAATGGTGCACGTGCAGGGTTTTTGTTTTGGTCATTTAACCTTTTTTTTTTTGACATTCTCGTTTCCGTCGAGGTCGCGGTTCCTTGAACTCCCTGGTATCATTCCATTTTCCTTAGTTTGTTCCACTAGTTTTTACCGAGTTATAGGGCGGTCTCCTATGATGGAAAGCCACCATAAATAATCTTAAAAAGTTAAAATAATTTTCGCGCGCTTCGCACTCACTTGCTTGCAATAAGATGATTTGACTAAAGAAAACTTTGCTTTGTTACTCGCTTTTAACGATCATCGCTAAAAAGTCAATTACTTTGTGTCATTTGTTGTTTAATTAATACTTACCGGAAGCGAAAGGAACGTATTCAAATACTCAACAAAAGCGGAATCGCTCAAAAGTTTTTCAAAGAGTTCTTCGCTTGGAATTCCTGATGAAAGTAGAGAAGTAAAAGTAAGCTTAAGCGTTTGAACAAACGAAGAAAAAGGGAAGAAAGTTATACGGGAAATGATCTTACCGCGAAGCTTGTCTAAATTGTCTAAAGGATCGTTGACATCCATTTTTGCTATCCTACCAAGAACATGCTCTTTTTCGTGTTTTCTTTTCACAGTTTTGTTGTTTTCTTGTTGCTAGGGATCGCATCTTGGCGCGCGACGCAATAATCGACAAAACCGTCTACGTCACGCGTGGTTGCTGTGAGAAGAGTGCAGGCGCAGGAAGGCCGCCGAAAATTCGATTGACAGACAGGCGTAGTGCAACAAATGGTAAAACTATTATATCCTGTAACTTCTAAAATCCCCTAGATATAATTCAAATCCGGCCCGGGTTGTCCAAAGCTGGGTTAAATTCACCGAGGGTTAGTGCGAAATTGGAATGCAGTTAGGGTTACAGGAGCCATTTTTTGGTTTCCATCAAGAATACACCAACAAGGAAATCTTCTACTTAAAGCCAACCCCTTCTTCCCACCCCACTTGAAAAACTTAAAAAAACTCTTTCTTTTGATGGGTGTAAGGATCACTAACAAAGTGTTTTTACAAACAAAAATTTCAAAAACCAAAAGAAAAAGAAAAGAGAGAAAGAAACAAAAAAGATTATGCAAAAGAAGAACAAAATCGGTACATAAAAAAAGAGAAATGTAAATCAGTTCATGAATTTCCCTCCCTAGTTGGTTTAACATCAAATATGCACAGCTCAGAAGGCAACAACACAACAAGCTTTCATTGGTAAGTTTTCAAGTATTCTTGTTCATCAAATTCTCACCACAAATTGACAAATGAACTGTTTACACTGCTTTTTTTACTGCTCTGTTCATTTTATAATGTTGAATAATCTGATGTAAAATCACAACATTGACAACGAAAAACACTACACTTGCAGCCCAAACAAACACAAATGTATTAATTCCTTCAAACTCCAAGTAGTATGCAGCAATCAGCCAGAGGCCCTAACATAGACAAGAAGAAAAGAACAGTTTATTAGGATAAAATATGTGGAGACAAGACAAACCATTGATTGGTTCCAAGTGTGTACCTTGAAAAAGACCTTGTCATGGTTTTCGACGCCATCTTGACGAGTGGGCAAACGCGTTGAAAATTACAGTGTTTATATGAGAATCTAACATTGAATAATTTCCACAGAACGGCTGTTCTGAAAAAAATATCAATTGTAAACTAAAGCTTCATTCCTAAGGATTCTACTGAAAAAAATGAGGGGGTTACATGCGCTAAAAGACCTACATGTAGAACCACTTTTTTAAATTTTCTATACATTTGTCTGTAAGAAAGTCCCAGAAAAAACTACAGACAAATATATGGAAAATCTAAAGAAAGCCTCTGGAGAGATTTAAGCAGAGGTATGCCCCCCAAATTTTTTAGTACAATCCTTTGTTTTGTGGCTTTAGTTTACAAGTCATAGTTTTTTCAGAACGGCCATTTTACAGAGATTATTCGACATTAGATTCTTACACAAACACTGCAATTTCTCATACATTTGCCTACTCGTCAAGATGGCATCGAAAACCATAACAAGGTCTAAAGAGGTTCCAATGTATAGTGATAGAGTTTGTACAAAGTTAAGTGTCTCTAACAGGGGCGGATCCAGGATTTTTTTTAGGAGGGGGTGCACTCGTCTCTTGCTCTACTTCAACACCAATAAACCACATAGTTTTTTTTTGCAGAATACCAGCTGTATTAAAAAACCACAGGTTATCTGGGGGGGGGGTAGCACCCCCTGCACCCTCCCCCTAGATCCGCCCCTGTCTAAGATCAAGAGAATTGTTTATAGTGGACATAATGAGGTGGGGGTAGGGGGGAAGGTGGTGGAAAGAAAAGATTCAACTGTCTTGAATCTTGCTGAGTCTGTATCTGATTTTGAGTACTTCTCTCTTAATCTGGGGCTCTAATGGCTTTTACAAACACCTACCCCAGGACTCTCTATTTAGTCTGTATGCAGGTATCTCCCAGCAAATAATTACCTTCTTTGTTGCCTATGCAACAAACGAAATGTACAGGTTATTCTGTCTTTAGATATAAGCATTTGATAGAGCCAGCTGTGCTTTTGTGACATCATACAGTACTTGAGAAAATTCTAGATAAAGTTGAACATTGTTTCACCTACCTGGCTAACAAACCACGTCACAGTGAGAAGTAATGCTCTGCGTAATGTCATGCTTACTGAATCCACAACAAGCGGCAAAAGACACAGGTACCACAGGAAATACTGCAAAGAAAAAGAATAACTTTGCTTGGGTGGCCGGTGTTGGCTAAGTTGCAACTACCCGTAAGTTGCATTTCTAGTACAATAATAATTATTATTGTACTAGGAAATTCAATATGAGTGCAACTGCTAACATTAGAAATGCAAAATAGTGTTCAATTTGAATGTAATAAGGTATACAGCAAGGTTACAGAAATGAGACTGAAAAATGATAGTAATAATAATAATTATTATTATAATATAATAATTATAATAATATAATAATTATAATAATTATAATAATTATAATAATATAATAATTATAATAATAATTATTATTATTATAAACATGAGAGGGTGTTGAGGAAATTCAAAACAGTTATGTGAACCCCAGAAGAATCCAAGGGTTTGCAAAACTTTTGAGAAATCTCTTCTCAGCTTCTCATGTTTGATATTTGCTTGTCACTATCTTACCTGTGATGTGCAAACTTTGTTGAAGGTAACAAATGCAAATGTTTGCACAAAGCAGCAGAAAGAAATGTCACGATAATACACAATACCAAACACAACTGTCAGAACAAGCTGAGGAATGAAGGAAGCCAGACCGAGGACAACTGACCATCTTGAACCTTCAACCAGGTACATCATGTAGAAATACACTGAAAAGTTATGCTTCACATCCTTTCTGGTGACATGATAAAGGTATGTGTGCTCAAGAAACTCGAAACCATACCTGTAGAAAAAAGATAATGCTGAGACACTCAAAAGCTGGCCTGCAATGCAGATGTTTTCTCTGGGTGAACCTATTTGAAACTTCCAAATCCCCCCTGGCAAACCCTGGGAATTTGACCATCAATTGTGAGTGGGGAATTTGACCATAACCTGGTTGGGGTGGGTAATCTGAACCAGAAGTGTCAAGTTGACTTCTTTCAGATGATGCGGGTCTGACAATGTGGTTCAATAGATGTTATCTTTCACATGGTGAGATGGAGGATCATAAAGGTAAACAAACAGCTTGTTTGGTAAGGACGTCAAAAGCTACAGCTGTGCATTTTTGAAGGTATAATCGATGAAACCAAGATCAAGTGCTAAATTGTTGTAGTTCAATTAGCAGTAAACATTATGTGAACTCTGGAAAATTGCAAAAGGGAGGGCTATTTGACCACTACATTGGGCTAATGTACAGTGATGGGGAATTTGAACAGGGCTATTTTAAAAAGCTCAAAGCCCTAGGGGATCAACCATGGGGATGTTGAAGTTTTAAATTGATTGGCGCATAAGTTGCTTGTTTATGTTTGCAACACTGTGGCTACCATCTTTGATTGTATCACTGAGGAAGAATGAGGAGAGTAGAAATTACAGCCCTTTATGTAGGTGATCCACCCCTCAACTAGTTTCGAATTCCATTTTAACATGCCTTGACAGTGTTAAATTTGGAAGTAACTGCAGAATACCCAGCCATTTTGAAGCTATACCACGATAACAGTGGCTACGTGGCTACGCGGCAACATGGCTAATCGTTAGCCAATCGGGTTTGTCCTGTTTGCAGGTGTTCTGCAGATGGGAAATGTGGCTGCAGTGATGTTAAGTTCCGCCAACCCTAACGCTAACCCTAACACTAATCCTGACCCTAACCGTAACCCAAACCCAAACCCATGGGGCACGCGGCTATGTGGCTACGCGAGGGGTAACAGCTTTGAAATGGCCAGGTATTCTACATAGCCCCATAGCCATGTAGCCACTGTTATAGGAGAATAGCTTCGAAATGGCCAGGTATTCTGCAGTTAAGCCCAAATTTGTATGTACTCTTATAGAGACAATATTTGCCTGAAAACTTGGGCAAAACCACTGCCCCAGATGCAAAAGGTCCACTTTTGGTTGACAAGTGTCACTCAAAAACGTCTTTCCTTCAGCTCTCTATTATATCCAGCACCCTAAAGGGCTTAAAAGGTAAACATTTCAAGGAGCCTTACCTTTTAAACAGTAGTCCAGTTAATCCTAAAAAGGTTACTGCACAAATGACCGCAAACGTAACTCTGTGAGGATGAAATATAAACATAAGCATTTGACGAACGTATCCATGCGAATTCCGTTCATTTTTCAGTTTATGCACTTCAGGTGTTTTGCAGCTATAAAGACTATCGCCCACAAGTAGAACTAGCGGTAAGCTATAAATAATAGGATAGATTTTAAAATGTACAGAAAGTGCAAAAAGTATCGCAGCCATTGAAATGTTTTTGACAAGGACGAAGTAGATAGTCGCAAGGACCAACACGGCCATCAAGGATTCCGCGTTTCCACGGGACGATACGGTTAAAGGAAGCGGGTTGAAGAGCCATAGCCATGACGCGAAAACAGCCCGGCGATCAGCACAGCCTCTTACGCAAAGAATCTTATATAATAAATATCCAGCTAGCACATCGAATAGTACAAATAGAGCTTTCCCAAAAGACATGTGTAGAGTAATATTTGGAGTTAGGATAAGAGAAAGAAGAGGAGTGTAGCGATATGTCGGTCGCAAATATGGCGAGTTGCCTTCCACCATGTGGCGTGCAGCGTCCGTGAAGACATGGTAATCGATGTCAGTATACTTCACCACCATGTTCTTGTCTTGCCATTCGCCGTAAGCGATAAGGAAAATCCTCAAAATCAAAGCAAAAAAGCATGTCACTCTAATAGTGAAAAACGTCTTCACGTCCGCCATGTTTATACTTGGTAACCCAGCCTGTAACCCCCAATGCAGCTCAATCCGTGAATCAATATGGCGGCATTTGGAGCAGGAGTTTATTTTTCCGCCGCTTTCCAAGTTGATTTAGAGGCCATATATTCCAAGGTAATTTAATTTCCCAAATTTTAAATGAGTGTTTTTCAATTTATATGTAGATTGCAATATCGATCACTCCATTATTGTAGTTTTCCTTTGGGTACAATTCTCATGACACGATATGGAAATGCTTGAAGTCAACACAGGCCGCCCAAACTCACTTTACGAGGGAAGGGTGTAATGTAATTTCCATACCATAGGTGACGCGCCGGTGTCGCGATACAGGCGACCGTCGAAAATATAAAAGAAATTTATTACTGAGATCTGCGAACGTTAAATAACGCTAAACCTTACTTTTTCTTAAATGAAATGAATAAAAAAGACTTACCTGCAATGTATTCCACTGCGTTTTGGTGTCTGATTGTTGTTTACTGTGTCTTTTGGCTTTATTGCGTAACCACTGTTACTCCTTTCATAGAACGAAGTGAAGGCTGGTCACTTCGATCTGGCGGGGTCCTGAACCAGTCGCAACAAGAATGCCGTTTTTTTCGCCAAAATTCAAATCCACTGCAAACTTTTCAGCTCCAGCCCAAGAGGGAAACCTCTTCTTCCTCTCTGGGAGATCAGCTCAAAAAAAGATCTATAATTTCCCCATCAAATTGAGCCATTTCTTCCGGACTTCAACGCACGTCTGGCTTTCGTCCAGTGCCTGTGACCACTGTTGCGCTTACCAACTAATTTGCATTATGACAACTAGCACTGACACGACGGTTGCCAGGGCGGAAATGACACGTCAACTACGCTCTTGCACTGTGAAAAAACGAGTGCTTGCACCCGTCATGTAAGTGCTAATTGTCATAATGCAAATTAGTTGGTAAGGGCAACTGTGGTCACAGGCACTGGACGAAAGCCTGACGTGCCTCGAAGTCCGGGACATATGGCTCGATTTGATGCGGAAATTATGGATCTTTTTTCGAGCCAATCGAGAGGAAGATGAGGTTTCCCTCTTGGGCTGGAGCTGAAAAATTTGCGGTGGATTTGAATTTCGGTAAAAAAAACGGCATTCTTGTTGCGACTGGTCCACGACCCCGCCTTCACTTCATTCTATGAAAGGTCAGTAACAGTGGTTACGCAATAAAGCCAAAAAAACAGTAAATGACAATCAGACACCAAAACGCAGTGGAATACATTGCAGGTAAGTCTTTTTTATTCATTTCATTTAAGAAAAAGTAAGGTTTAGCTTTATTTAGCATTTGCAGATCTCAGTAATATATTTCTCATACAAAGTCTCTTATATTTTCAACGGTCACCTGTAACGCGACACAGGCGCGTCACCTATGGTATGTAAATTACATTACAATCTTCCCTCGTAATGTGAGTTTGGGCCACCTGTGAAGTAAACTGTAATCAAATTAAATGAGTTTGTAAATCCCTTGCACAATTAACTTAACATCTTTTCATCTTTTTGGGTGAATTGTCTAAGGGAAAGCCAACTTAACCAGAAAAAGTCTAAAAGAAGGTCCATCCATGCATTATTATGTTCTTTTTTGTAGCCCCTCATTTTCAAAATAACTGAGATTGTACGTGCGATCTGATTGGTCAAAAACCCAGGGTTTATTATTTATTATGTCGGTAGTTTCAAACTGTCTGCCAGCTTAGACAAAACATCAAAACGTTATCTTTGAGATTAGCATTGTCTCTGTACTTGAGTGAGCAAAGTGTTCAATCAAAGTTTGAGTACAATGATGTTGTTTTGAGGTAATCCAGGTGACAGTAAACCAACCACTGCTTATCACTGGTTAATATCCATGTACAAATTCTCCAGACTAATCTTCATACATTTCTTAGTTTGAGAGAATGTGATAAAGGATCAAAGCATTTTTTGTTTGGTGATCATTAATTCTCATAACCATATCTTTTGACAATGTGTGGATATTATGAGGAGAAAATTAATCTTGGTCATTACACAGGGGCACCCAATGTCAATTTTCGGAAAATTAAGGTAAAAATAATGACGCCAGTTTTTAAATTGCTCCGCAGCTTCTCATGTCGGACTATTTCAAGACAGGGGCACCAAACGTTAATTTTTGGAAAATATCTGTTCGGAAGACAATTTGAGATCTAGAATTTTCGGAACATTTGTTGTAAAATTTCTTGCTTGCCTGCCTCTCCCAGGATTTTCGAAATCTAAAAAATGGTATAATTGCCCTTTTTTAACAGATTTTTACCCTAAAAAGGTCACCTAGAATTTTTGGGAGCCGTTTTTCTGGCTGAAATTTTTGAAAAGGTAAGTTTTGATCCCTATAAATTTTCAGATCACTAGACTTTCAGCTGGGAAATCCGAACAGATGAAGAATTTTTTAGGGGATAAAAATATGCCCATATCTACCATTTAAATACTAAAATACATTTAAAGGGGCTATGTCACGGCAGTCCAGTTCATTTTGTTTTATTTTTCCAATTACTCGCCCTCGATCGCTATGGAACTGAAAGTAGGCAAAGAAATCACATGTAAATAACAAAATCATAGATTAGAGACAAACAAATATGTCTCCTGAGCATTATTTTTGAAGCTGCAAACAGCAGAGCTAAACTTTGAAAAACTGTTAGGCTGAACAGTTTTCAAAAACCCTAATTTCAATCCGTTTCAGTCTTCTTCAGTTTTGCCCATCCGTGGCAGCTGTTGTATCTGTTGCGTTATTTTAACCTTCCTTTAAAGTTTTAAGCAGTTATTTTTATGTTTCTCTTGGATTTAACGGGCATTTTGTATTGCCTAATTTGGCTGAATTTCATGACACAGCTCCTTTAACAATGCAATGTTTAAGTGGTTTTGAACTATATTGTCGTTGGGTGCCCCTGATTACTGGGTCTTAAAGGCTTGATGGTGCCTGTATAGCTCGAAGAATTGTTTGTCCATGTGTGTGAGAGTCTGCACGCGTGAGAGTTTGGGCGGCAAAGCTGCCATTCTTGTGGCAGAGCTACAGGAAGCGAGTGCCAAAGTCATTACTCTTCTGTCAATGCATGCAATGACAATCCCATTAACTAAACAGGCTAACATATTGAAATAGTAATGGTATATTTTGCATTAATATTTTGTTGTGTTGGTGTGCATTTGCTGCAGCTCAGGTTTAATGTTTTGTTAAATGTTTTCAAATCTTAGTACACACAGTCTCAAGATGAAGACACTGATGCAATTTACCTCAGTGAAATTTGTGATGAAGGTATCGTAACTTAATATCCCATACTGGTTTGCTATGTATTTACAATCATTTTAGTTGACATTGTCACATAGATTACAAGTACAGTCGACTCCTGATAACTCGAACCTTTAAGGGAAATTAAAAAAAGTTCAAGTTATTGGGAACTCCAACCAAATAGCCGAAAGTGAGCAAAAAAAATTTTACTGTACAGTGAACATATTAAGCACATGTTAATTGTTTAATTTAATTTTTTAGCAAACAGCATCAGCCTCCACAAACAAACTATATGCCTTGGGTGTACAACTCATCAATGGGAAATTCAATGTTTCATAATGCAGTAAATAACATTTTTCCCCAGACTTGTCACGCAGTTAAAACATGGTTCGATATCCAGGGTAAAATTATATAGAAATGACCTGAGAGGAAACAAAATTACCTCAAGTTAGCAGGTGGTTTGAGTCATTGAGGGCTTGATTTACCGAGGGTAAAATTACAGTAGATGTATGAAGGAAATCCAGGGGAAATTGGTTTTTGGTTTCAGTTATGAACCCTCTAAGAATGTTTGCATTTATGCACAGTCAGTTGTTTCATAGCATATTCACAGCAGAGAAATGTGAATGTTGGCTTACTGCGAGAGGAAGGAGGAGTGTGCTCACCTTGGGCATACAAGTCCTATAAAAATTGCAATTCACCCTCTTTAAAGATTTGTATTTGAAAAATTCTTGTCATGGTATTAGCCATTTTCTTCTCAAGTTAGACTGTAGAGTAAGCGGTGAAGTTGCCCAAAAGTCATCTCACCCGAAGTTATATCTCCCGAAACCAGAGAAATATTGCCCTGAGTTTTTAGTTAAGTCACCTGAAATGCGACATAACTCAGCATTTCGGGTGAATGACATACTTCAGGCAAGATGACTTTCAGGCGACTTGACCATAAACCAACTGTAGAACCTTCTGTTGACATGGTCGTTAATGATTTCTGCTCACGTCTCTTCATTATTTTGTTCAAAGAACGTGATAAACTGCATCATAAATCAAGTTATATATGGATATATATCGAACCTCTTAAACTTGAATAGAATAAATTTTGGACAGCGATCAACTGTGAAAGGAGTAGTGACTATAATGATCAATAGTAGTAAGATTTCAATTCATCGTTTTATTGCGACAACGCTGTTTCGTGTGGTCAAAGAATGGCCACACTCATCAGGCAATATTCACGAATGACCGTTAAATTACAAGAACTGGCAATAAAAGCTAACTTGGGGTTGCTATGGTATTTACAAACAGTTGCTATAGTAATTGTAACTGCGGTATATATATCGAACCATATGCGTTGACTGAAGTAGCTTTTGTCAACGTGCACTAATAATCAATAGGAAATGTGTACATGACCAGTCAAAAAACCTGCTTTCCTCAATTGTCGTTATTAAAGTATTGTTATGATTGCTATT
The DNA here is from genome assembly GCA_964035525.1 of Porites cylindrica. Classification (NCBI taxonomy): domain Eukaryota; kingdom Metazoa; phylum Cnidaria; class Anthozoa; order Scleractinia; family Poritidae; genus Porites; species Porites cylindrica. The sequence goes on from OZ037776.1 coordinate 33,205,138, forward strand.
TTTTTTTAGAAAGCATTACAGACAGTGACAATGATGGAACAGAAGATGACGTCATTATTGCTACTGATGAGGATGACGATGGTTGGGAGTCTGGTACTAGTGGACCTAGTTACATGGAGGACTTTCCAAATGGGTGCTCTTCTGTGAGTGAAGAAGAGGAGCCTGATTCAGCCCCCATAACAAGCGACACTTACATCCTGTCTGAACGCAGCCACTGCAGTGACGACCCGAAAGTCCAAGATTTTGATAATGAGACCTTTCTTTTGGAAAATGATGAATTGGCAGAGAAATTTCGAAATAGAGCCGGTAGCAGTCCTAGCAAACTTGTCCAAGACTCACTGGAAGACGCTAACGGCTATGAGGACAAACACCAGAATTCCGATGAACGCGTCTGTGATGCAACTTACATCATTGGCAGTTCTACACAGCATAAACCTCTGAGAGATAAAGAACCGTCCAATGTTTATAAGAAGCCTGTGTCTGTTGTGCAGCCTTTTATTTCTTCAAATGCAAAATCGGTAGACGTTGCGTCATCTTTGGAGAAGACGTCTTCATCTAGCGAAGATTATTTGAACATCAAGGCCTTTATTACGCGTCTGTCGATGAATATAAGCCACACTTCTCGTTCGGGCAAGACCTGTTCCCGTTCGAAGGCTCTTAAGCTTAAAAGAAACAACATTGACTATGGTGAAATGAATTCATCACCCACGAAAAGAAGAAGTATAAGCCTCTGTAAGGTGCCTGGATCACTGATTCGTGACGAACAAGGCTCAGATATAGATGGGTGTCCGATGGATTCGCCGATCAAGTCCCCCTGTACCAGAGAACGGGCTACCTTATCCGGTCATCGCAATGCTCTTTTGCTTCAAAACCCTGTATCACCTGAACAACCATCAAGGTCTTCTGGTACTCTGCGTCGAAGATCATTACAGTTATTAATAGCAAGCGATGATGCAATTTCACGTGATTTAAAATTTATGGAGGAAAAGAAAAGAGAGTGCTTGACGCAGAAATCAAGTCCTAAAAGGAAGAACCAAGTCTGGCGGGGTACGTTTCTTAAGGAGAGAAATATTTCTCTTAACTATTCACCGGCGACAAAACAAAGGTCGAGAGATTCTACACTAGAAACGTCATCTCCACATGATTCGTCAGAGACGTTGTTGAATTGTAGACCGGAGACAGAAATCACTCGCTCTTCGATACACAATAATTTAATTCCAAAGTGTAATTTTATTTCCAATCAACAAAATTCAGTCATCTTTCAAGAAAGTAATGGAGCGGTAATGGATAAATTGAAAGAATGCAAAAGGCAAGTGGAAGCTAAGCCAGGTGCTGCTTTCAAGAGCAAGCAAGGGCATAAGCTTTTGTGTTCAAAGGATGGAAACATTTTTAGTTCAAGTTCCCATGGGACGCCTGGTAAGGCAAAGCCTTTGACAAAGAAAAGCGATTTTAGTCCAACCGAAATGAGAAATGGTAGGGGTCGTAAGGTTTTATGTAAACGGGGCGTGGCTGGAAGAACTGAAAAGTCGGGCGAGAAATCTTTGCCCTTGTTGGAGAATTTCACTGATGATAGAGACAAGAGAAACAGTCTGAGTAAAGCTGTTCACAGTGGGAAACATCACAAACGGGAGATAAGCAGGGCTTTTGATGAGTTCATGTCTACTAATGATTGTTCTTTCGGGATGCAGCCTTTCACTTCAGCTTGCAGGAAGGATCTGGTAACAAAGGAAAAAGAACAGAGAACTTCAACATTGTGCAGTTCTAGTTCCAGAGGGAGAGTGAAAAATAGTATTTCACTGCCAGGTGATCTACAGTGTATTAGTTCATTCTCGGGTAGGTCTCCCGCGCGTAAGAGAACAGCAAGGGAGAGCGTTGCCTTGGAAACTCCGGACTTGTTGCCTAGGAAACAACCGAAAAGGGGCTCATCTGTGTCAATTTGTCTCCAACAAGGGCCGGCACCACATTTTAGTTCACAGTCTCTACACTGGCAGGAAAAAGAATCTACACCAATAAAACGAAAGGAGTTAAAGAGGTTACGAGTTGAAGGATTCTCATCCAAAGACATGAAACTTTTGTCGCCAATCAGACGAGCTGTAGCGAGATCTTGTGATTCCAAGCTAGAAGGTCCTTCATCTCCTTGCAAAGGGCTTGGATCGTGTGACAAGTCATTCTGTTTTGAGTGTTGTTGAGGTAGACAAAACTCTTCAGAGTTGTTTCCCCAAACACATTGCCACTGACCAATTACATTTTGAAGCAAAATATGGGAATGGTGAAAAGCGCGGGGAAAAGTAACTTGCGCGCGAAGCGTGGGCAAAAGCACATAGTTTGGGAGGAAACCACAACTAGCTCGGAACCAGAGTGAGAGTGCGGGAACAGGGAGCGTTTTAATAGTCTTTTTAAACAGTGCCAAATGAGCTTGTGAATATTTTAATTCAGAGAATTTTTAAAATATCTGTATATTTTATTGGGAATGTTTGAAAAGGTTTGAATTTTTTTCACATTTTAACCTACTTTTAGAGCATTGACGAAACTCTTTTGGGCGATTTTATCTTTAATGACAGGTTGAAGCCATGACTTAATAATAATGCCAGACTCTTCGATTGTGTGTCTGCGTCTCTGCATCTCTGTGAAATTTCTTGAGGGAAGACATCAGCATTTTGCTTGATAAAAGATTATTACATCCATGTTTTCATAACGATTTTCGTTATCTAAGCACAGACTTTCTGCTTTCCTAAGACCAATGGTTTATCCCTTGTTTCTTCTCAGGCTTGTGTCGGCCATCCTATGTTATCCCTGAGTTTGCGAGATGTCAACATGACCTTTGAACTGTCGCGCTTTACTAGACACTTGGGACGTCATTTGCTTAGTATGCGTCCAAGTTTGGGCCTTTGATTGAGCAGAGTTTATGAGACTTTTTACGACGTTTTTTCCACCCTCCTAAGGCGGCTTACACAGCCGTTTTTAGTGTTGCGTGACGACACTAAAAACGGCTGTGTAGCAGACTGAAGGCGGCTTGGTGAGTTCTAATGTAGCCTGTTTTCAGGATCCAAGTTAATAGGAAAAAGGGAATAGAGAAAACTGGCGCGAAAGCCTCGTCGGGGCTGGGGAGCGTTGAGCGTCTATCACTCGCTCGCTTTTCCGCTGCCCACCGGTCTTTTCGCTCATTTACATTAAACGAGAATCTCGCACAGGCTGGTTCAAATGGGAACGAAGCAGCTATGTCACGCAGTCCTTTTGTTTCGTCACGCAAAGCTCCTCCTGAGGAGCGTGACGAGACAAAAACGGCATCGTAGGAGACTATTTACAACTGCAACCCTACACTGTTGAAGTCCTGTCAGTGTCATTTTGATGTCTCGCAAGCACAGGTCGCAACCAAAAAGGATAGTAAGCATGTGATATTGATCGTAGAAACAGAAAAGTTTTATTTTTCTGCTCAATTCAGCAGTTATGCTACCTTTTTATTGACGACTTTACATTAACTATTTAGTGGTAAATAAAACATGTACAATGGTTTTACTCAAAAAAAGTGACTTGGCGCTTTGTAAGTTTTTGCCCTTATATTCATTAGCGTAAGGGCAACGCTTATTAAAAACTGCTCATGGCCGAATGACACAGTACCACCTAATCTTTCTTTCTTTCAACAGCATAGCAACAAAATTTGTTCAAAAAGTTATTTATCCCCCCCTTGAGATAAAGTAAAAAGAAATTTCAATTGACTAAGCACTATTTCGTTGGTGAGAAAAAAAAATGTGTGTGGTAGGGTTCTTTTACTTAATACTCATAACTGTGTTCAATTTCACTTTCATCCACGTTGCACATTTCCCCGGCGTTCATTTCGTAGCCATTAATGAGCTCGTAGCTGAAATTGTGAATCAAGGCTTCGAATTTCCTGCTTATTTCTGGAACAGCTAGCCCAGGTGGGAAGTTGCAGGTAACGATATCAGGCGGCGGAAAAGACACTACGGCATTGTGGTAGCATTCAACAAAGTCTTGAACACCTTTGCAAAGGTTCTCCGAAGTCGAAACCAGTTTCAGAGCACATTTCTGGTGAATAGCCTTAGCGCATGACAAAAGGTTACCTACAATGAAAGATAATAATGGTTACTGGTCATGATGATTGGTCAGGCTGGTTCATACGTTTACTGCAAACAGTAGCCACCCGATCGAGATACGCATGTGCAGTACCCAATTCAAACCCCAGCCGAACTACCTACCCCTACCACCCCCACTCCCCCCCCCCCCCCCGGAATAATGGTAAGATCATGCGCATGACAATGTAAAATAATAATGGTTACTGGTCATGATGATTGGTCAGGCTGGTTCACGCGTCTACTGCAAACAGTAGCCACCTAATCGAGATACGCATGTGCAATAGCCAATTCAAACCAGAGCCGAACTACAATCTCGTCTTTAGAACCTGTGTTATCCTTATCCAGTGGACGACGTTAGTGATCTTTGGTGCTTACCAAAAAGATCACAGCTTCTCGGAACGAGATTGGCCGGACTACTGGTAAGATCATGCCGCCTGTACTGTGTTTATGATGTTTGGTCTTGGTTCAGATGATTGCATCTTTCGACGGTAACGTTACGTGGTTGGCTTCGTCTCTGTCATCTTCGAATAATTCGTTTTGTTATAAGAGAGGTTAAGCATCGCGATTACGCCAAACGGTAAAGCGAATTCGTACCACGCGACCAAGTTTCCCCTTTACTTTTCGTTTGCTTTTAATTATTTCTACACATAAATCAGTGTTTCACGCAATTTTTCATGCATGAGAATTATTCTGAGCTGTTTTTCCCTGCTCATTAATTTTTCTATTTTGAGAAATTCTCAACTTGAATCTGACGTTTGCCGTATACGTGAAGCTTAAACTCACTATAGTTAATTCGAAGGGACCACACCACTGTTTGGAAAAAGTCGGAACGGGGTCTACCCCTACCTCTATTTTCACCTGGGTGGGTCATAGTAAGCTCATGAAACAAAGCAACGGCGGCACAAAGTGGCGTTTTTGTCCAAGCCTGCTGTTAATAAAAACGCTCAGGGTCATATTAGCCTCGCGCCTTTTTAAAGCCTGTAATTTCATTGGACTTCTATTTGTCACAGCTCTTTTGGTTTGGCGCTAGGTTCCATTGTTATCTTTGTTTTCCCAACCAATCCCGTGAGGTCTTGAGTACGCCTGTCCTTTTGGGAAGTTTCAGAAAATATGGCCGGACTGTGATTGGAGGCGATGCAATTTTTTTACTGTTTTTAGTCTGTTTAGCTTATTTGGATATACTCTGTGGCGGTTCTTTCTCACATCACGTGATCAAATTCTATCGTTATAACCTTACAAGATCATAGGTTTGACTCCTGTTGGGAGGACGCAGATTTTTTTTCTTCTGAGCCGCCTGTGTCACTGATTGAAAAAGCATATTTTCCAGTTTTTTGTTGAAAGGGTTAACAACTTTTGAATAAGGCTTAGGAGAATATGTCAAAAGAAAAGAATTTGCCTCTGATGAACCTCTTCCTCTTGTAAGGGCTTCGTCACCTGCTGTGGGGAAGGAACGCCATCTTCGAATACCTTTTGTCGAGATAACCATTCTTCCCTGCTAGCAGAGGTCTCTCACGGAAAGAAAGGAAAGAGAGAGAGACTTCTGCCGACCTCCGATGCGTTTTCTATCACGCATGCACTGGTGTTTCCTTACCAACCAGTAACGTTTTAGTCACGTGCGACACAACTTATAGAACCGGTCTGCGCGACAACAACTGTGGGCTCAGAAATTTCCAGCGTGCGGTCTCAAAAGGGGGCACACATTTCACATTAAATGAAACGGGGTTAAAAACGGGGGAACGGGGCGGTTTCAATCTCGTTCCCAGAACGAAGGAGATTGAACCGGTTTTTGAAAACCAGCAAGTTTCGACCACAAATGTAGTCAGTGGCTACATGAAAGAAGGCGTCGGAGGCCGGCAGAGGTCTCTCTCTTTCCTATCATTTTTCTCTTGGCGGGAGAGACCTCTGCTGAAAGGGAATAACCATCCACAACTTCTTAATTTACCTGGTATGACAACCTTGGCAATGCTCAAGTTGTCATATCTGTCGTCATTATCAAAACCTGCCAAGAAATTAAAAAAGCTGTGTCACGAAAGTTATCAAAATTCAAACCGCGAGAATCGCCATTAAACCGGGCGAATTATAAAAGAAACTGCTCCAAACATGAAAAGAAGGTATAAATAACACAGCAAATACAAAAGGCGGAGCGGATACTTCAACAAGATTGAAACGGATTTCAAATGGGGTTTTGAAAAGTTGTTAGCCAAACAGTTTTGCAGACTTCATTGTTGTACTGAAAAATTTGCTTCAACCAATCAGAAGATCTACCTAGAAGACAGTTGCGCAATGACGTCATTTTGCTACAGCAACCATAATCCTTGGGTGGTTTCTTTTCTCATGCAAAATAAGGTCCATTGTATTCTGAAACCGCACAGAGATACTAAATAGGCCATTTCCGAGTTCCTAAAACTCTCACTTTCATAAAGAGGTCAAGTGCCAAACCTTTCTTGTGAAAATGAGTTTTATTTGCATGACAATAAAAAATCATTTTCGTACAGTGTCTTCGCACTTAGCCTCACTTTGAAAGGGAGGCTTGAGGTAACTCAGAAATGGCCTGTTTCAATAGGAAAATGAAAACGCAACGAATTTTGATTGATGAAGTCAAATGACGTCATTGTAAACATGGTGTTAAACGTCGTGGGAGAGGACCTGGAAAAAGGTGGGTAGGTATTGCATTATGGCATTACTTTGAGGAGGAAGTTTGACCCTCTTTCCTTCGGCCATGAACTTTATTCCACTTTCTCTCTCGTCACCCAGGTGTATAAATGGCGACATACCGCTGGTAGTAACCCTGCGATGGACTAGCATTCCGTCCAGGGGGGAGTAGCAATGTTCTAGGCATGCATCATGCTAAGGAAACCGGGATAAGCTCCGGCCGTTTGGGCCTTTGGCTCGTGTGCCCCTTTACATTTTTTCTACCTTCCTTTGAATAGCTAGATCGTCCACCATAGTGCAATACACAACACCGCTGACCTCAAAAACTGGCTAATGCGAGTCTTCAAGAAGGTCGTACAAAGTACAATATCGTCACGACAGAAACTTACCTAACCTGGCCACCAGTCGTCTCAACAAAGTGGTGTTATAATTACAGATATGCTCCTTTTTACTTATCAGGATATACTGTAACGAGACAAAAACCCACTTTTGAAGCACTTCACTGGTACAGTTGAATGTATCCTCAAACTTCGCGGTGACATCTTCGGCGCATTTCATCAAAACCTTCATAAGTGAATATATTTGAAAAGACTTAACTCGGCTGCTGATGAGTTAACGAAACGTAATAGACTAGTTAGTTAGCTGTTACCCACTTCAAGGAGCAACAGTGCGAAGGTAAAGAAAGGGAGGATGGTGTTAGTTAGGTTTCAACATTCAGCGCCAGTGCTTTTACGTTCAGTCGCTCAGTGCTAATATAAGTGATAATGAGACAAACTGAAAACCCTAAAACCGTTGTCCAAATCTAGGTCCTAGTTTACAATGTTGAAAAAAAACCGCTGATTTCCGTTGTCTTTACAGTCTGTTTCAGACCCTCAGTAAACAGGACAGGACTTGGGGGAGAGACCATGCTCGTCCCGTCTTTTATTCTTTCCGCCCCTCTCTTGGAGCTTGGAACACGATATTGCCCCTACAAAGTTTTGCACGATAATTGCTGGCTCGCTAATACTCGCCAGCACACTATTTAAAAGGGTCAGTGGCGTTACAGAACACATTTGCGCTGAAACTTGTCGCTTTTTTGGAATTCAGGTTCGGAGAATGCGCAATTTGACTTTTTTATTATGTAACATCACTATCAATGATTTGTCCTACCCATTCCAAACTGCATGCGTTTTACACTACACACTGCAAATGTTGCTGGAGGCTTAGAGATTTTGTAAGAGGTGAGAGATCAGGGTGCTGGACGTGTTTCTAAATGTGTGGGAAAGTATCCTTCAAGGTGACGATCAGTTAAGTTATGAATCTCGAGGACGACGTGCGGTTTCCTTGATTTTTTTCTGCATAATTCAGCGCGGGAGATTGTCTTGCTTTGCAGCTTACCTTCATTCCTTTGCAATACCGGTATCTTAAGGGCTGGTCTTCGTGTTCATTGTAGTAGTTTTTTATGTTGCTGTTACATCTCTTCATAGCTCTCATGGTAGCAGTCCAATGTTCGTTTATGTCACAAGTTGCTACGCGTTCCATTGTGACGAAACTGTTCATGCAAACCAGAATAGTGACACCAGAAAACAAAATAGACGAGAAATTCATTTTTTCTATTAAAAAAGAAAAGAAAATTACATAGTATCATTCGTTGGATCATTGCAACAACTTAACTAGGAGATTGCCTACGGATCCTAAAATACTGATGTCATAATATTTCCGTCCCTCGGAGACCCAGAAACTCCAAGGACACGATCCATATTTTGAAATTTGTAATTTTGTTTACCCACGGAGCACTTAGGAGTTCTTAAGAACTCGTTGAAATTGTGTGTTCCAGATCGAATTGGACTAGGAGTTGTTGGTTTTTAAGGAGAGGGGAAAAGCGGAGTAACTGGAGAAAAACCTCTCGGAGCAAAAGAGGGAACCGACGACAAACTCAAGCCACATATGGCGTCAACGCCAGGATTCGAACCTGCGCCACATTGGTGGGAGGCGAGCGCTCTCACCACTGCGCCGTCCTTGCTGCCCATCAGAAAAGAGCGAAAATATTCCACATTGATAATGAATCGTGGAATTCTCGTGTTTAATGAAGAAGATGGATTCTGAGATTTCATTCAATTTTCAACCAATTCGCTTTCCTGCTGTTTTCTTTCTTTTTTTTTTTTTATCCCACGGTAAGGTGATAATCAATGATAGAGGGATTTCAAACAACGCATCGTAGCAATCTAAAAAACTATATATTGGATTTTGTTTCTTATTGTTGTTTGTTTCTGGAGGACTAAATTAGCCTGAGAAAACAGCCAACATTTCACGACGTCACCACTGGTTTCCCCCTCAAAATGACGTCTGAGAAACGAGCGCAGAAATTCCATACTGATGACGTGTCACAACCCAGATCTGGGTTGTGCTTCTGATTGGTCGTGTCGCGAGAAATTTGCCTCAACCAATCAGAAGCGCTACCCAGATCTGAATAGACTAACCAGACCAGTATCTAATCGAATTTCCGTAGTCGTTGCTCAGACGTCTTTTCGCGGGGCAACCCTTAGTGGCTTCGCGAAATGTCGGTTGTTTTCTCAGGCTATATGACTAAATCAAAATTAAAAGAATTTCATAAATAAAAAAGGCTGCAAAAAAATTGTTTCATCTGTCAAAGGCCTGAGACTTCTTTACAACTTCAGAGAAAACCTTGGGACTGGAAGCGCAATTTTTAAGAAGAAGATAGAGTGGTTAGTGAGAAGCCTCTCCTACAAAAATTAATTACCTGTTGAAAGTGAGATGAAAGTCCTATTTAAAAGTATGTTGCGAAATTCCGAACCAGCTTTTTGCCAGAGCTGAACATGCTCACTATAGATGTTAAAGATGGGATTGATATTAATCATCATCTTGCTTGAGGTAAGGAAATGATTAAGACTGTTGCTCATATATAATACAATAAATATGTGCACTTGACATACAGTCAGGGAGGGTTTTTCGGACTGAATTGCCCCTTGTATTATCATATAGAATGAACATAACAAAACTTATTACCAACAAAACTTTATCAAAATGAGGTTCATTAGTCAACATAAGTAAACACAATTCTTCGAGTTGAAGTAAATCTTTTTGCTTGGGTGATGTTTTGAGGTCATATCAAAAAAAGAAACCACGACTAGCGAGGCGCGATCTCAGGGTTTACATGGACAGAATTATCAGTTAGTTTTCAATTGACGTCTAGCAAAAGAAGCAACAACAACGAAAATTGACATCAAAAACAACAATGCAAATATGACTTTATTTTAAGATGTAGAAACTTTTAAAATAAGCTAAAGACCACGTGACCCGAAACGCATCGGCCGAGCGCAATAATAAGGCCTAGTGACTAGGCAAGGAAATAATGTCGATATTTAGTGGAATATGTATCCTGACTTATAGCGAAATTGGAACCGTTTTTAAACCACCTTTCATATCAAGGTGTGAATATGATTATACATGATTGCAGTTTAATGCGTTTCCGATTTGATTTGCACAGAACCGAACTGCGTGGAGTCACCTACAGTGTGAATTTAATGATAGGAAAAGCAGCTATGTTAATTCAGGTAAAGAGAAATAAAAACCGGCTAAAATTAATACAGAATCAGACAATTCTTATTTTTTGGTTAAGAGGTTTTTGCGGAAACTATTATCTGTGTGGGAATTGTTCACTGTGTCATTTCCGTCTTTTGTATGTCATTTTGTGATTGTACCCTTCCGCAAAGCAAGGAAACTATCCTTAAACTCACTGATCAATATGAAGTTCCTTTTTCTTTAACACAGAGCGCAAGAAATTTTTTCCTTGCGCCAGGCGATAACAATGTTAACACTGGGCAATTCTCTACACTCCTTTCAAAAAGGTTTTTTCTTTTTCAGAGCAAGCTCGAAAACAAAAATTAGTGAACTACAATTTTCACTACTATGTTTGAAGGCTTCGTTTTCTATTTGGTCTAGAAGGAGGACCCATTGCGCTGTTACTTTTATTTGCACTACTGAAGTTTTTCACTGTATCTTGATGTTGGTAGGCTTTCAGTCGTCTTTTCGCCATGGAAGCCATGGCGTTTGTACATTTTTAATTAGACGGCCGAAATGTCCGCTTTCAACGCCCGAAATGTGCATGCAGTAACAGTTTCAGTTCTATAGATGTGTACTTCTACAATCACCATACCAAAACTTAAACCACATTTTAAGATAAAAACGTTAACAACTTTACCCTGAAAAGTGATGCAGCTCGCAGCTCCGGTTTGCTAAGTCTAAAATAATCAAGATTCTCACTCACCTATTTTCATCTGCGATGAATGCCCGTATTTACTCAGAAATGTAAAGTACTGAAAATTTAACTTCACTATTCCAGCCCCAAATGAAGACCGCAGGGGCAACTAACACCTTTCTAGAAGGCAATTAACGTTACTGTTTTTGAAAACATTTCGTCGCTAAAAATTATTACACAAGAGAAAAAAAAGAAAACAACAATTAATATATGTAACCGACGAGCTATAATGACATCTCCCGTGGTCACTTATTTTATTGGAAATAAAAGCCTTCCGTTATTTGAATCTATGGTTGTTCAAAACACTCTTAAGTGGCAAGGTCAAACCGGGTTTTCATTCGTGAGCTGCTCATATTTTGTTAGTTAACTTCAGGAGCGTAGCGTGAGGTTTTGAAGGTGTACGTACGGAAAGAAAGGTTGGACCTCCGAAGGTACTGCAAACAAGGGGGGTCTAAGCTCCCCCAGCCCAAATTTAAGGGCTCAGATATGTCATTTCCTGCGTTTTCCGCAGGACATTTTCTAGGAACTAAATACGAAGGAAAATGCAATAATTAGTTGTTTAATTTACATCTCTGGTGTTAAGTTATCGGCTGTTAAAGTGCAATGCTCACGGGAAAAAAAGATAAGACAGTGAGGCCACCATGAAGGTTACAAGCAAAGGGCGAGATGTCTACCCTTCAGACGTCGGTATAGACACGAATATAATACAAAGATTTATCAATCATCCCGATCGAAAACGCTTTCAGGAATTAAAAATATATCTTTTCCTGATTTCACCTGTACGTACGGGCGAATGCTCGTATATGGACGCTACGCCCCTGAATTTGTAATTATTATTGATCTTATTTTATCTTTGAATTGTCCATTTCCGACTTCCAGAAACCCTCACTTTGGAAACGAGGGTAAGTGCAAAAACTTTCTTGTGAAAATGAGTTTCATTTGCATGAAAAAAAAAAAACATTTTCCTATTAATGGCCTCGCATCTAGCCTCGCTTTGAAACAGAAGCTTAGGGTAACTTGGAATGGTCTATTGTAACACGTCGCCAGCAAATTTCAGTTTTTGTCAAGAAACCAAAGAACACCATTAACAGGAAGCATTCTGGCCTCAATAAATCCCAATGTCAATGTTTTAGATCACCAAAACGGGGAAATAGATCGCTGAATAAACTACCAACTGAAGACGTTCGTTTCCTTCCTGTTTAATATCTTTGAGCTCTCTATGACGTTTTTTTCACTCTTACGTTTTAACAGCTTCTCTTTCTTTACTTGAGGAAAACCACCAACTACTCTGGGTGTTTCAGACTGAATAATACACCCACATTAACTCAAAATATTGAAATTTAAAGAAATATTTTTATTACCGTAAAATTCCGAAAATAAGCCCCGGGGCTTATATTTTTCAAAGGCCCTTTTTGAGGGGCTTATTTTTGGAGGGGCTTATATTCGGAGGGGCTTATCTACGGAGGGAAATTTGCGTTTCAAAATCAATTGGACTAGCCTTATAGGTTAAAGTAAATTTGCCGTTTTTGCTTTGTTTTACTTTGTATTTGAGGGCAGTTTTCCAAGTACAAGCCTCCGGGGGCTTATATTTCGAGGGGCGATTTAACGGAGGGTTTTTTGCGTTACCGGTTTGGGGGGCTTATATTTGGAGGGGCTTATACATGGAGGGGCTTATTTTCGGAATTTTACGGTATCTTCTTTGCTTGGAGATCTGGAAATCGGCTCTCCTGCTTCTTTCAATCTTTGCAACCGAAGGGAAGTTCTCACAACTTGAGTTTTCTGATAAGTTGATAAGTAATTAAACATCCAGTTGCAACGTGTATTACTCGGACGTTTTTAGATTGCCTGCAGTGCAAAATACCAACATCATCAACATCATCATCATTCTTCTTATTATTATTATCATGATGGATCAATTTAAGGTTTCTGGGTAACTGATCCTTTAAGTTAACAGAAACACTTACTTCTCACTTAGGGCAAAATTGTGTAATACTAATTCAGCAGTTCAATTTGGTTCAAATCCTGTTTAGGATAGAACTAAGATCCTTTTTAAAATCCTGTTTAGGATCCAAGATCCCGTTTAAAATCCTGTTGCGAACCAACCAAGATACTGTTTAACCCTTTAAGGCCGAAAATTGATCGGCATGAAATTTCTCCTTATAATATCAATGCTTTAGAAAAACAGAGTGGTCATGAGAATTGAGTACATGATCAGGGAAGATGAGTCTAATGGATCTTTCAACAAATTCTTCCTACTACTTTTATTGAAAATGTTTAGGGACAACAAACGAGCTGAATTTCCATTTTGATATTAGGGTTTCAAGGGTTAAAAAATCCTGTTATATTAAGATCCAACCAAGATCCTGTTTTAAATCTGTTATGGTCCAACCAAGATTTTGTTTAAAATCCTATTAAGATCCAGCCAAGATGGGATATTGTTCAAAAACCTTATGTAAAGATCCATCTAAATTAGGATTAGGTTAACATTGTTTTGCAAGTATACAAGTATTTCCTTTGCAATAATACCTATAGACGAAATCTGCTTCGAACTGAATTTGACATTTGCAACCGAAAGGAAGCTTCGAACTTGTGAGAAATAAAATTTGTTTGTTTGAAAGATGTATGCTCTCCTTATGATAATCAATAAACCACCGTAAAGATTTGAAAAGGATTCATTTTCTGCATTGGCGAATTTTCTCACTTGTTTACCAAAAGAGAAACCATGTGACATTGCTTTTATCCCATCCACCCTCAAGCGCTTTCACAGATGGCGGGTGTCGTGAATAAGGTCTATTGCGAGAGGATGAAGCGTATCTCTGTGTGAGGATTAGCTGGACATCTGATTCTCACGAGCACCAATATGCCCGCCATGACATCATGTGAAAACGCCCTATTGAAATTTGCAATACCGCTGAGGTTTTAATAACAATGGCCCTAACCTTGGGGCCTGTTTACATAGAGGTGGAGGGCCCCAGGCAGGTGAAGTAATCCGCTTATGTGGGGTAGCGATTGCCCGCGACAATTCACTATTTGATGTTCTAGTCGCCTGTACTAACTTTATTGAGCCTGTATGGGCAAACCAACTGTATTCACTGACTAGCGAATGTTTTAAGGGTTGCTTTTAGAAACAGTATTCGCATCAATGATTATATTTTGTCATTATCGTTTATAACTGTAACAATGTCATCGCCTTTATCATCATCAATCACCGTCATCAACGACGCAGCAACATCTCTACTCGTCTATTACTTTTCTTGTTTAACACTACAAGACGCAATAAAGCCAACAGTAAAGCCGCCTTAATGGAAGACAAGACTGGCCTGCTGATACTTGCGCTACAGAACACAAAACGCCTTTCTCCTCATAACAGGCGCAAAAGAGCAGTGTAACAAAAGTAGTTCTTGGTCAGATCACGGACACATCCTGTAATTCTCTCCGTATGACAAAACCGACATCCTTGATAAAAAGGGTCTAGAAGACGCTTCAAACTTCATCTAGCGGGTTAGTTTTTAGACCACTAAACACAACAGCACTAGCAGAGACGGAAAGAAAGGGCTGAGTTGTCTTCAGCACGTTTCCCTTTACACGACGGCGTATTGTTGGTACAATAGTTCCCGGATCTTGTAATAGTCGTCACACACGGCTCCTTCCAGGCCCACCCTGCCAGTCTCGTTCTGAAAAAAGGGCAGGAACAAAATTAGTCGCGAAGAGCCGTTATTGCACGAGAAAACAATAAATAAATTACAGTACTCCGGCATTGAAATCACTCTAGCTACACGCCTGTGCGTACCCTTCCAAAACCTCAAGTAAAATTACAGAAAGTAAGTGTCAGTCATAATTATGGTATCTCCTCGGGGAAGAATTCTTCATTTTGTCTTTACATTGTTGTTGACAGAAAAATCGAACCCAAGATATTGGCTGATGTATGACTTATGCAGCATGTATTTTCCAAAATATCGATGGGCGGGTAATAATGCACTGCAATTTTTAGGAAAATAACATCCAATTCTGTGATCCACCAGTCCGTATCGAGAAAGTACTAAGGTTTTACTCACTCGTCTAACTGCTACAACATTGTTACAGATCAAAACACCTCCGGCAAATTCCGCTTGTATTCCAGCCTTGTTTAACACCTGCTTAAAATCCGACAAGCGAGGCTCGTTGATATAAACTGAAGTGTGTCCGGTGATCTGGGGAGAAAGAAACAAAGAATGCACTTAATAACATACTATTCTTGTCAAAAGTAGATTGAGTTTGATTGTCCGGGTGAACGTAGTCCTGAATAGGACTGTTGTTGTTGACAGTGACTGACGTTTCGACAACCTGTGCGGTAGTCATCTTCAGAGTCAAAGTGAATTGTATCACGTCAGTTGATGGTATTATACTCTGGTTATTGATCTGATTGGTCAATTACGTTGCGATTACGTCAATCAGATCAATAACCAGAGTATAATACCATCAACTGACGTGATACAACTCACTTTGACTCTGAAGATGACTACCGCACAGGTTGTCGAAACGTCAGTCACTGTCAACAACTACGTTCACCCGCACGATCAAACTCAACCTACTTCTGAAATGACTGCTTTCACAGTCATACTATTCTTGTGCTTTAGAGATTAGACTGAAACCTTCTAAGGCAGCGTGACTGACTGGTGATTTAGTGGTACTAGCGATTCAGCAATGCTCAAGTTCTGAGTTCGCCATCTTTCTTGGTGGCTGTCTCTCCTTCACATAGACTCCCGCTGGGACGACGGACGATGGACGATGGGACGACGGAAAAGGCGAGAAACTAGCACCTGTCTTCCTCTCTTTCCCCTTCCCATCGTCCCACGCGCGCTTTCATTTTCTTTCTCCTTCGTCTCCTTATGATTTCTCTGCAGAATAGCCTCAGCCACAAGTTCCTCCAAATTTTCTTTTAAGTTGCCCCAGAATTTCTGAATTTGCCTCAAATAGCAAAAGTTGCCAGTAAGGTGCTCCAAATAAAGCAAAAGTTACCAAAAAGGTACCCAGCAAATTGTGACTGAGACTATCTGCGGAGGCGAGAGCACGAACACTACTCAGTGTCCCTGAGAAAAATAAGGTATCCTTGTTGTGAAGACTATTGGTGAGTTTCCCAAGAAGGCCTGAATGAAACTAAAAAATCTTGAACCTAGTAGCAGATGGATTGCCTTCTTACCTGAGAAATCGGAAGTTGTTCCAGCACGGGCACTGTGTCCATTGGCTCCTCTTTACTACCACTTTGATTAGTCTCCATCTTCTCCTGACCCTCCTCCTCGTCACGCAACTCGCCATCTTCAAGAACCAGCCCCACGTGTGACTCCGAAGCATTAATGTGCAGTTGTCCATCCACCCACGCCAGTTCTGCGTCACGCGCACGAGAAAACTGTAACGAACTAACAAGAGCGTCACGCAACTTGACCTGCAGGAAAAATAATGACGCACATTTTGAGAAATTGACTAAACAACTGTCCGTAATAATGAGGTTTCCGTATTAAGCGAGTGTCCGTAAAAAGGGGTCCGACTTTACCTGGTAAATGTATCTTTCGCCAGTGGAGTCCACAGTTTCGCCACATTGTGGAGTAAAAATCTGATTGACCTGAATGCTGCTGCTCTCTTTGCAGTACTCAGCTAAATGTTCTGTGGCGTCTGCGGTTCCGTGCACTAGAATCTGTCACAAATGAAGGTGAAGGTTGGTTAATTAAAGGAGCTGTGTCACTAAATTTATCATGGGTTCAGTTTGTTCAGATGGAACAATTTTGACGGCGGAATTAACTTACAAGATTCCTTGGGTTAACTAGTGAAAGAATTCTCTTGATGGACTCGCCATCTGAACGCCCTTCAAAGTCAATATGCAACAATGAACACCTGTAAAAAACACAAAGAAGTCAGTTCACTCTGTGAGCATACACCGCAAAGGGCCTTCAATAACTTCAGAAAGACCTGGCAAGATGGAAGTGACCACGACATAAAAAAATGCTGAAGGCGAGTGTAAAAGCAAAACTTCATGCACATTTTGCTTATTTATCAAGCTAAGATTAATAAATTCTCATACGATGACTTACAATAATGTTAACGTACAAATAATTAGGCTCCTTCCACATGAATTCCGACATTTTTTAGGACCACATATATTTTTTTTAACCAATCGGCCTTCCGTCCACACAAAACCAAATAATTCGCTCAGCAAAACCGCATCTTTTTCAAAGCGCTCACCAGATGTGTGTATTTTGGATCCACATAACGGATTTGCGAATTCGTGTAGACGATAGAAACCGGATATTTTCGAATTCAATTCAGGTCCCGTTCACACGAAACCGGTCGTTCCTGAAGCCGGACATGTTGTTAACCGGATTCGTGTAGACGGGGTCATACAGTGTTTTTACCGGGATTTCGTACACTGGGGTCAACAGGTTTCTGTTTACACGAAATCTGGTCATTTTTGAAATCGCAAATATTGTTACCCGAATTCGTGTGGACGGAGTCCCTACAGTGTTCTTACCAGGATTTCGTACACTGGGGTCCACAGGCCCAGAGAGAAGCTAAAAGGGGGTCGTGAGGGTGATGGAGAAAAGTGCGTCACAACTTTTAGATGAAGTCAGCTCAACGTTTTCACAGGTCTGAGTCTTAGATAATTCTGGGTGTTTTCTAAAGACGCCATAATCAATAAAATTTTGGCTTATATAATAAGAAAATGTACGTATGTGTACGTAAATGTACGTTTACGTACGTTTTGTAATAGGTTTTTTCTCTCTTTGCACCTTTGGGACTCCTTAGGCTAATTATTATAGTGCGGCATTTCCCAAAAGAAAGTGGCAATGCCGCAATGCCGTGGTCTGGTAAGAACACTGGTCCTAAACCACTGGAGAGCGATTTAAAAAAGATGCGTTTTCAGAGAGCGGATGTAGATGTGGCCTGAGGCCCTGCCCGTTCTCCTTAGTTACCTAAGAAGAGCACTGTAGTGAGTGTGAGAGGATAATGACACTCACCTGATGTTTAGCTGCCGTCTGTCAACTACACACTTTGTTGGTACTTTGGACATTTCTCCTACAAACACACGAACATACAAATGCGTTCAATACGAAAACATGTACCAACATCTGGCCCAATCAGGGAAAATAAGTAAATCCGCACCCCTTAGAAGTCACCTACACATACCTTGTCCAGCAATGGCCTCAGATTCTGTAGCTTCCTTGTTACTTTGTTCCTGTAGTTGAAGAAGAGCAATTCATTAAGTTGGGAAGAGAAAAGAGATAGTTACTGATTCAAAGCCTTTCTCACCGCTTTAGCTTTTTCTTCTTCTGCTGCTTGTAATTCCCTGATCATGAAATCTTCAGGTCTGTTAAAGAAAAGATTGAAATTAAGACTTCTCAAAAAGCCAAAAAGTTTTAGTGACATTTTTTTGGGTAAAGACATGATGTTAAAAATAATCATAAGCTTTTCAGGTTTAAACTTCACAGACACCGCCATACTACAGGCAAGGGTAGACAGGTCCCATAAACGCAATAGTTAAGAAAATACAACTTAAATTACATGTCTGTCTCTAAGAGCAGGCAAGATGAAGCAAATCCTCAGTTCTGATGGGATACCCAAGGGGGCAAGATAAGTCTATCATGTCTGCTCGCGCTTACCCACTTTGTCCTGCAGAAACAGCCTGGTCAATAATGCATATCCGTGATGCACAGACACCCCTTTTTTAACATGAGTTTGGGCCGCCTGTGCTCGGACAGACTGCTCACAACAGTGATTTAACTGATCTATATGCATAGCTATTTATCTTTTTAATCTGTTGGGAATGGCGATAAAGTTTGTTTTCACACTTCAGAGCAATTAAACATAGTGAATTAACTGTAAAAATGGCTCTTTTGCTGAGGTGATGTTAATGAAATTCTAGTTTTGGTACTCTGTTCTGTAGCAGGAGCCATAATGAGACATCATGGCTCCTGTCTGTACTAAATGTAAGTACACACCTTATAAACTCTCCATAATCATCCCACTTTATCTTCTCTTCATGACAGGGGAACATAGGATATGATCTTGCCTGTTTAAAAAAACTACTTTTCCGACCACCCTGAAGGAAAAAAATTTCAAAGTAGAATAATGTAGTTAACAAGTTTAAATTCCTACCAATATTCTTTCAGATATTCTGAAAGAACAATGTCCAAGACACCTACCTGCCAAAAATTAGCATTTCGGGGTAAATTGTCTTGAGATATTAGCCCAGTTATTTGTATGGAGTCATCACAGAATAACTGGGCTAACATCTCAGAGACAATTTGTGCCACAATGCTAGTTTTTGGCAAGTACATGTGTAGGCCTCTTGGATGTTTTTCTTTCAGAATATCCTAACAAATCCCATAATTTCACAAATTTAATTTTTTATGATGTCACACTTTAGAACTCTATGCTGGTCCCGTGTTTATGGCTCTAACCCTATGCCCATTTTAAGCCATACCTTTTCATCAGCCATCATAAGATCATGTCTAACTCCTCCTTCTAAATCTTCATCGCTATCACTATCACTTTCCTCTCCTGTCAAATGGTGACTGAAAACAAAAACTTCTAATCAGCTGTGATTAAGGTTTGTACTATAAATTAACCTGAAATTGATTAAACACAGAACCAACAAATGACTTAGCCAGATGACAAATGTCTTGAGGTCAATACGTTCACATGTTGACCAACTAACTGTACTGGAAGTATTTTGTTTGATTATTGATTGTAGGAGTCAAAAACAGTGTTTTTTTTGTTATGATTCTTAAACTGCTTCACTCACAAGGGAGTAGTGTATTCAAATAAAATTATACGGAATAATGTATTCATTATTTCAGAACTGCAATAGCTGGAAGGATTTATATATTGCAATGGTCACATCTCCTTATTTGCCCATTGTAAAAGATACAATGATTACATCAAGGACCTCCGGATCTTCTGCTATAATGTGGGGTCATTTTATGAAGAAAATGTTTCCCACCTATAAGCTGTATACATGCTTGACATAGTCACACAGACAAAAAAACAGGGTTTGCACTATGTTTTAATAATGATCCTAAGTCCTTGTAAAAAACATGTCTTCATACATGGTGAGCAATGCTAGAGAACAGAACAAGACAAAGACAAGACAAAAGGAGAAAGTATGTCATGGTAAATGCAAAGTAAGTCGTGGTAAATGCACAGCCAGCTGCGCTGCTGTGAAGCTTGACAACAACTTATCATTTGGAAATCGATTTTTAAAGTGTACTTTGTCAACACCAGTAGGTTCTTTAAGCAAATTGAAGAAACGCATATCATATTTTATTAGTATTACCCAGCCAGAAGAAGAAAAATAGCCCATAAAAAACAGTACCATAAACTACAAGTACCTTCTGTCAGTGGCTTCAGTTGTTTGTCGACTCTTTTCCTTTTCCTTCTCTGCTTCCAAATATCTTTCAAGTTCTTCTCCTTCCAGCTTCACTCTTGTTTTCACCTGTACTCCAAAACAATAACAACCAATTAAAATTATTTTAGTAACTGAAGAGTTTTCAGGGTTTTCATTAGGCAATGGAGATTGGAGAATTCTCTGTTTAATACACAGAATTCTTTGACTGACGTTCTGTAGCCTATGACTATTGAGGACTATTTTTTATTCAGACATGGAGCCTCTTTCAAAATATTCTCCTGTAATGTTACACCTTTCTCCTGCTACTAGGATTCTTAAATATGAAAACCCTGTGTTTTCCACAAGCTCCAGCAACCAGCAAAAATAATATTGCTCTCTAGTTATCACAGAAACACCGGCTAGTCACAGCAAATAATCTTAAGGTGTGAAAATAATTCTAGCTCTACCTCAATGTCAACTGCTTTCAGCTGTAAGTTTTCAATCAAAGTCCGAGCCAGTGTGCCAGGTGATGGTCGACAGGTGAATACTACTGTATTTCTGGGTTCCTCTGCCCACTTGATGAACAGTTCTCGTGAAAAACCACATGTCAGGTCTGCTACTGATGCTAGAACAACTTTTGGTTCTGAAATTTTGGCAAGGTCTGCCAAGCTGTGGCATAATTGACAGTGTCTGCAAAATAGAACATAATTAACAATAGAACAACTAATCAAACAAAACAAAACAAAACAAAAGAACTACCACGCCCATGAACATGGTGTACAAACCTGAATTGATAAGGGTTCATTCGACCAATTTCAAAAGACTTCATGACCTTGTCACTCATCCATTCTACCTGAAGAAGGACAAAAATAAAAATTTCTCTACATGATTTCTGTGTTGTCAAATGGGCTTATATAGTAACTTGGTCAACCCAAAAAATATCATTCAAAAGCAAATTTTTTGAGCACTGGGTCACTGTCAGTGATTTTCACTCTCCCATTGAAACAGTGACACAGTTTCTTCAAAAACTAAACCCTTAATATTATAAGTAGTTTCTTGGTGTCACTACAGTCTGCATTAGTACCTCTATAATTTGGAGAAAGGAGAATTCTATCACCAGAAAGATCGAAAAAAATTCTGATCTCCAGGTGAGAATGGAAACTCGTGACACTCCGAGTTCTAGTTCCATGAGACATGTGAACTCAACATACTGCAGCACTAAGGAAACAATGTTTTCCTTTCCTCACCTGCGACTTGGCAAACTCTACAACATTGTAGCTCACATTGTTAAGCATTGCAAGGGAATATGCTGCTAATCCTGAATCAGCATTACGCCATAACTGATCCTATAATTTTAAACAGATTATCAATAGGTGAATCTTTGCTGATGTTATTGTTTACATATTTCTTCATTAGCACGTGACAGAACTCATAGGAGCTGTGGCCATACATACAAACTAAATTAAAAAGTTGAAAGAGCTGATTAACTTGAGCAATTTTTCAGCTCTTTGCAAGCAATATAGAAGGAAATACCAGCCATCGAAAACTGCAAAATTGCTGGGTGGCAAAAAAGTTAATAAGCCATATATTTTTTTTAAAATTTTGAGTTTTTAAAAGAGAATTTCTCTGCAACCATTCAGTATATTGGCTTCAAATTTTCAGATACATGTATAACTGAAATTATTATGCTCTTTCAATATTCAGCGGTTATATTTTATTAGTTTCATCAGATAATGATAAGCACATGTTAATGAGGCAAAAGATGTAAAAAATTATTTGCCTATAAGGAAATACAAAACCTACTCAAACCCCTGTGTATTCCTTAACTTGTTTTGTCCAAAGCATCTAAGCATAATGTAATTGAACTATTTAGGCTTAAAATGTACATGTATATTTAAAAAGACAAATCCCAAATGTTTGTTACACTAGTGTCATCATCAGGGTAAGAAAATACCATTCATTAATTGCATATTTTATATCCTTAGGTAATTCCTAATAGGAAACATTTTATCAACATAGGGGTTAATGTGCCCTTTTTCAAGGTCATGAAAAAACAAAACAAAACAAAACAAAACAAAAATTCCAACAATATTACCAGTAGCTGAGATAACTCTAACACTCTCCCAGCTGTATCCACAACTATCAGGACGTTGCCATTTCTTCTGGCTGTTGTCAGGATTTCCGCTATAAAAGCGAAAAACAAGAAAGCATGATTATGACTCTTAGTTATATAAAAACGTATAGGAAGTCTTTTTGTGTCAATTGTACAAGAGAAAATTCTGTGGATTCGTACCACATAATTATCATGGAGAAGAATCAAAAGAATAAAATAAAGTCGTCAACACAAACATTTAACAGGACTGGTTGGAAACAGCAAAACAAAAATGTTTAATGATAGATCAAGTATGAAAAAGTGAAAACACACATTGAGGAAAATTGTCAGTAAGATGTTTTAGACAGAAATACAGCTTAAAAACTTACTCATAAGTTGTGTGTCCCTTTCTCTCCTTCTGGCCTGTACATTAAGAGCATTAAAGCTATCTGTTATTAGCAAAGAAGGTCTGCTAAGGGTTTCCAGAACAGCTCCATTCAGGTGCCTTGAGAAAGCATGGGTAAAAATGTATAAGTAAGAGGGATAGTAAATGGTCATGAACCTGCATAAAATTTCATCTGAACTTGAAATTGTTAAAGTGTTTCTGATCAGTCATAGACTTTCTATTACATGTATTTTGGCGTTCTTTCTGTCTTGGAGTGACTGGTGACTGCCATATATGGGTAAACGTTACAGAGAATGTAAGGCAAAATTTTCAGGATATTGTCCAGTGACTGTAATACACAGGGTCACCACTATATACAGGGCCTTTATATACAGGTTTGACTGCACAGTGTACTTTTTCCTACATGTATGACTCAAGTACAAAAACTACATCATGTACATGCAAGTCATTTCTCTCAACTTGACTTAGACAGCCATTTTCACCACCAAAACACACCTCTCTTTCTTATGATTATAGTCCACAGCATAAATAATGTCCTCCTCTCCATCCTTAACAATCTTCCACATTGTACCACCAATCATATGTCCAGCAGCATAAGGAGTGATTGTCAGACCGTGACCCTTTCCTAGAAGAAGTAAATAAAATTTTCAGCAATTTTGGGGGAATTTAAATGTACATGATAGACCGTTTTGTTTTCCCAATTCAGACCAAATGATGTTCTGCAGGGAATTTGTCTTTTATCTTTTTATAAACAAGTGTAACCAAAGGTTACGGAGACAATGATCAAAGGTCACAACACTTTTGCTCCATCGCTGTACTTTGTGTAAGTTTCATGTGACAGATAGTCAAAACATGCATGATCAGACTACGAGTGATAGAAGGTCCAAACGCATCTATTCAAATCGCGTTCCATGCATTTCATTCATTCTTAGTGGAAGTCCAAATGACTGCTGTCTACATACATACAACATGTAATAACAACCTGGAGATTAGGATTGCGGGCTGATACTACAGTTGGGGCATGAAAATTGGGTCTTGTTAATGAGGCAGTGTCACATCATGATACTAAACCTTTTGAAACTATGCAATGAGAAAATTCTGACTATTACTTGATCAGGCCCCCATAGTTCAAATGTTGGATAGTTCTATCCAATGTTGAATGGATAAATCACTACTCACTGGACACACACTCAGGGAAGTCAATGCACTATTTATTGGATACAATGTAGCTGTTGCTCCCAGGGTGGGGGGGGGAGGGAAATAGGGCTAATTTTTGCAGGGTAGGTGCCCCTGGCCTCTAATAGCCCCTTACCCCATTATAGTCTATTCTGTGTCCAATAATTATTATAGACTCCATCTTAGTCACTTTTTGGGCAAATGTTATTTTCGAGATCCCAACTTAATCACTTTCAATTTTTGTGTCTACCTTATATTGAATGAAGAGCAGTTTACTTTTCACCTACAGTACATACATTCTGGTATGTTTGCTAACCATAAATGTGAAAAACTTTCTTACCCCCAAAACCCGAAAATGTGCAACCCCATTCTAGTAACTCCATTGAAAAAGCAACCCCATTATAGTCAATCCCGTCATGAAAATGTAACCCTATCCAGCGGCAAATCCCCATTAGCCTCTTATGAGGAAGTACCCCCCTCCCCCCCTCCGGGCTATTGCTATCCATCTTTTGAACAACTTACTCCTGATGAGTATCACACAATCAGTTGAACATGTAACTGTCAAAGGCAAAACTGAACTCTAATGGTTATCTGCTGTAAGGTGATTACCACTCATTAGGGAGCTAAAGCAATGACGACAGTGACGGCAACGAGAACGGCAAAAAAGTAGTAGGTCTAGATTAGAACCTTGCACCTGCATTAGGCACATTTCTTTGCTGTCGTTGCATGACTAGGACGTGAAACTTCCTAGTTTCACATTTTGTGGAGGGCATCAACACAAGACAACAATTTTCTTTTTCTTTTTCTGAACTTAGATACAGTCCTTTAGAATCAATTCCAGAAGAATTCCGCAACATATAACAAATTGTATGAAATCAAACAAGAGAAATAAAGTTTGAAACAGTGCAAACTCACTTTCCAAGTCACATTTTTGCTGTCATTGCCGTCACGGTTGCTTACTCTTCCTATTATCTATTTTAAACACTTTCAAAAATCTCTTCTTACAGTGTACATGTACCTTCCCTAAGATAATTTCCTATTTCAGCTCCACTACGCAGTACAACATGAATCGAAAAACCTTTAGGTTTATTTTGGCTGGATAAGCCACCCCCCCCCCCCCCCGATACGTGTTTAACAATATGTTATACTATAACCTCTATTGGGCGATTCCAGAAAATATCCATACCATACCACGGACGGCTTTTGGGATTTCCGAAGGGGAGGGGGGGTTCACGATTATGGAATTCTGAGGGCATGGGGGGTATTTACGATTGGAAATCCGAAGGCATGGCGGAATTCCACAGGTGGGATTTCTGGAGTAGAAAGTGTAGAGTGAGTTCCTTGAAAACGCTATTGTTGTGGACTTTTGTAGTTCGTAAATAAACCACGAACGTATGACCGCGGAAGCAGAAGACAAGCATCGATAGATCAGACACGTGTTTACGCTCATAACTTATAGAAGTGAACAGTAAAACGTGGGTTTCACATTAACCTTGATGAATTTCTTGTCACATGGAAAAAAAACGGAATATGTATCTTACTGCTTGCAAGTTTCTTGTTACTCCCGTCCGATGAACAGTAAAAAAACTCGCACCAGTCCCTGGCTTCCAAGGAACGCCTGTCAGATTAGAACACTTTTCGTGCACACTACATGACGTATTAAAGGACGCAACACACTTCGACGGTATATTTGACCACCGAAAGATTTTAACGGTCTGAATTTGAGCTATTTTGCTTTGTAAAAGTCAAAACAGCACAAGAAAACAAAGAGGAGTAAAATTGCCGTTAGTGGTGTTTATTTTTATTGCCAAATTCGGACCTAAAAAGGAGTTTGCACAGCCTGTCTACTAGCGGTAGGCTAGAGTCTGAAAGCTTGTCGCCTGGCGCCGCTAGATCACAGCCTTGAGGAGGCATAAAGTCATGTTCGTTTGTTCATATAGGCGTTGCTAAGTTGAAAATGTACTTCCAAAAAACGGAAATTCTGAAGGGGAGGGGGGGTTCACGATTATGGAATTCTGAGGGCATGGGGGGCTAACGCATTTTGGAATTTCCGAAGGCAAGGGGGGGATAAAACATGGAACCCGTCCGTGGTTGGGTATGGATATTTTCTGGAATTGCCCATTACATTCAAACATGTGGTAGATAAACTAACAGTTTACAAACAATACTTTCAGAACGAAAAAAAAAAACTGTCAGAAAAAAAAAAAAGAGAGTCAGGAAAAAAGTTGGCAGGAAATCTGGGTAGGATCCACGGCGCATACTCTGAAAAGCTACACAGCAAAGGCTACGAAGGGGTCTCTGCCCACATTTACTAAGCATGTATTCCAACAAAGCATGGTAAATTCGAAATAATAATTATTCAAAAACAAACAAAAAAATAACGAAAACGAGCTACAATCATGTAAAACTTTCGCAAAACTTGACTAGTCACTAAATAAATCAAATATATAATGAATAGGTAAATAGATAAAAAATAATGTGGGCTAGATGGGGTGTTGGCATCAACTGCTTTCCCATGTGATAAGCATCCCTTTTATAGCACTTCATTCTACTCATACTGCACTAAAACTGAAACCGCCCCAGTCCCCGCTGTTCCCATGCTGCAGAAATATTTCATTTCCGGCTAATTTGTATCCACTCCAACACTGGAAATTCAATAATACTGTCTCTGATAAGAGGAGTCAAGCTAAGACTACATAAAACAGTATGGCAATGGTTTTCATTGTCTGTTCATTAACCATGAGAGTGTAAACAACAGATCTACTGTAGTAGTTACCAAACCTACCTTTCAAGCTGACATTTTGAGAGTACTTCAGTTGAATGATTTTGTCAAAAGCAGCATCTACATCATCCAGACTGAAAACTTCAAAATCTTCATAATTTTGATGAGACTGAAATGAAAAAAATATCATTCTTATGATTTAAAGGCATTAGGGACTACAAAAATAAGCTTGCAGTTGTTATATATAAATAATACAGTCAAACCTCCACTAAAGGCCACCTCTCTACGACGGCCACTAATGAAAAAGTCAAGAATGATGGCCATCAGTGGAGAATTGATGGAATTTGATAGTCTTGTAAGTGATAAAACACAAGTACTTGCAAAAATGCCACAAAAACAGCACAATGATATTTTTTTTTTTCAAAAATGGACTTAATTCCAAACTAAGTAGCAAATGCACAATTCTATCCAGGAGATTTGCTGGCCCACTTGGGAGAGTGGGAGATTTGCCCGGTAACCCTCACCTGGTGAGCTCAGTTGTGAGAGCACTAGTCTGCTGAGTGGGAGTTGGTGGGTTCAAACCACAGCTGGACCAACACTCAGGGTCTTTAAAAAACTGAGAAGAAAGTGCTGCCTTTGTAATGACATCTGCAAATGGTTAGACTTTCTAGTCTTCTCAAATAAGGGCAAAGGTACCGTCTCACAGCACGTAAAAGAACCCACACCACTGTTCGAAAAGAGTAGGGGACATAGACCCTGGTGGTGTGGCCAACCTTTACGGGTTGTGGGATTGGGTAGGGATGGCATGCCCATTCTCTCTGGGCAGGTCTGTGTTCAGAAAAGCTGGTAAGAAAAAAATCCTTTCACAGCTTGTCACTACATTTAGGATGTTCTTGACCAGCAAACAACAGTTATAACCAAGCCTGTAGCCAGGATTGTTTTACGGGGAGGTGCGATCCAACAAAGAGATGGAACAAACGAGGCTGGAGGAACAAGTATCTAGGAGCAAATGCCTTGTAGGCATACCAAATCCTCTTTTTAAACTTTATAAAGACTTTTTGTGGAAAGCTTGTGACTCTTTCACAGTATTTTCAATTTTACTACACATCAATGAGTTAGAATAGAATGATACTCTTAATTTTTCTTTTCTTAAGTTAAGCCCATCTGTTAAAATTTTTAAACGTTCCTTAAGGAGCTAGCTTTTAGATAATTTTGCAAATACTTCTTAGTTAAGTGTAAAACATTGTAATTAAAAATTTGCAACCGTTGTAATTAGTATTAGATTAAGCATTGCAATTAGTTATTATAAATAATGTAATATAATCATTGTTCCTGAAAAGCCCCTTTGGGGAGGTAACAATAAAGTATGTATGTAATTCACTTCGTTTTAAATTCTTGATGAACAAAAACATGGACCCTCTGAAGCCTGTGGGGGTGGGGGGGGGGGGGTGCTAGTGCACCCATCCTCACTACAGGCCTGATTAGAACGAATAATATGGCAGAAATGTAACCATACCTGAAACAAATCATACATGAACATCTGTCCCATCTTATACACAGGAATGGTGGTGTATATTGGACAGTGGAGACCACACTTTCCTACTAAATATGGTAGTGCACCCATGTGATATATATCAGGAAATGTCAGGAGGACTGCATCTATCTGGTGTATGTGTCTGAAGAAAAAACATACTATTGAAAACCACTATCAGCTTATGTAACTACTATCAGCTTATAACACTATATTTCAATCCCAGGGATTTGTTAACTGAAAGTCCTGTAACTTTTCTGAACTAAACCCATAAATTTTAAACTAAAAACAAATGATAAGGAAGATTTTGCATGATTCTCAGATGGTCCCAGGTCGGTTGCTCAAATTCCCTGTTCTCTGAGATCAGTGTACCGGGTTGGGCTCATCTCTAGTGTAATATAATTTATTACTCACATGTACAGCTGACATAAAACAAAGACAACGAAACATCCTTAACAGTGAACCTAACCCTGACAATAGTCCATAAAACAAAGTACACCGGGGATGACCCCCATGTCAACTGTTTCCCTGTTTTAGTTAGGGAACGCGTCCAAATATCGGTAGGGAACCTGATCATGGGAAACAGACCCGATTAATTTTCCGATTGATCGGAATCGGTACCGGTCTATAGGCACCAGTTGCCGTTTCCGATTACGATAAAAACTTTGCCGATTCAATCGGAGCTGGTTGACATTCCGATGTTCATATGTGTCATCGTCACATTATTTTGTCTGATATGTAAAATGAAGCATGTCACGAAACCAAATAATGAAAGAGTCGTTTCACTCCAAAGTAATTTCAATCGACTGTACCTTTTTCCTACTCCATAACAAATAATTGTATGTTCCTGCATGTTGTGTTTCTAGTTTGTTAATGCGTGCCTATACACATGATTTTCGGCGTTTTGCAGAGGTATTTCCTTCAGTCGATCGCAAACACCACGCTGCTCCATAACATTTATTCTATGAAAATTAAAAGGAGTTAAATATTACGACGCAAAACACCACTGTTCTTCGTTGATATATAGCAAACAAAACACCTTACTGAGTAGTGTGTTCTTTACTGGATACTTTCTAACAATGCAATCCAAAAACACAACTGGAACTCACTTTCTCGAAACACAACTGGATTCATAGACTTGTTGCAAGTAGACCTCGACGGGTTTCCTAGCGAGCGGAGCGAGAGCAAAACCATGGATAATATAAAACCACGGGATAAACTTTTACGAAAATTTGCGTCTTTCATTCAACGATCCTAAACGAAAGGTGTAATGCGATCTGAGGCAAAAAATACCGACCAATTAGATTGCGGCCTCAGATTGTCTCCAGGGAATTAGCAGCAAGAACTGAAAGATTCCCACACTCGAGAGTCATGGAAGACACGGAACGAAGTTTCATACAGGGGCTACCAAAGAGAGAATGGATTAGCGACTTTGCTGTATGTTCTGTGAGCTTAATTTTGAGCATGGTGCCATGTGAAATTGCTTTCCACTCTCAGCACTTAGGAAAATTTGCGCTTGACTCTAGGTGGCTGACTTTTTGACAAAAATCAGAACCTTTTTTACCGGAGTGTTCAACTAAAGCAAACTGTACATACATCCGGTAAGTTTGACTAAATTTAATAGCAGAAAGAGAATCGAGAAAGAGAAAACCAGTTGAAGTCCTCCATTAAGTCACTTTTTTGAGTTCATATGCAACCAATAAACAACTTGCAGCCTGATTCTCAGATGATGTCCTCTTCTCTCCTGTGGCAATTTAGCAGTTAAAGTACACAACATGGTAACAACATTTGCATTTTGGTCCTGGGTGTTCTGACTTTCTTCCAATTTTTTTCGTTTACAGTCCTAAACTGTTTATTCCTCCAAAGATTCCTATAATCACACGTTTTGGGTTCCGGTTAGCACAGGCTCAAGCTATTTTAAAATTATCATTTTGAGATCGTACACTTGGAATGTACATTGCGCCGTCTTTCACTCAAAAGATGCTCTTCAGCAATGTTGAATGACCTGCTGTTTCTTCTCGTGCCCATTTTGATACACAAATTTAATATTTTCTGGTCATACTCTGTCATAGGAAAGACAAACAAATGTTCGAAACTGTGACGTTAAATTTCGGTTCAAACAAGACACATTTATAAGAAAGATAAGGTTATAAAAAACAACATTCACGCTTTAGCTTTTGCTTTTGTGACAGATTATTTGAGCTGCCAGATATTTTTGATGACCTTTGTTAATTGGCCCAATAAAGACTTGAGACCCGTTGCTGATTCCGTTTCATTCGGTACCGATAATATCGGGTCCGACCTTCAACGGAATCGGAAAAAATCGGTGCCCAATTGATCGGCATCGGTGTGACCCATAGTCTCCCTCACAGCCGTTTTTTGGATCCGGCTGCGAGGGAGACTATGTGACCCGATACCGATATTTGGACGCGTTCCCTTAATAGACATTGTTGATTCACAGCAACTGGAGCAAGTGATTAAGTTTTTAGGAAATCAGGAGTAAAACTCATCTTTAAAAATACCAGCCAGATTGAAACTGTTTCATCAGATTTGGGAAAATCGCTTAAGTTGGTGCGGTGGTTATCAAATCGATCTACATAATTTGTACTTCAAAGATGAGGCTATTTTTAATTTCAATATGCAGATCATCGCAGCGTCAAGTTTTACTTAACGTAGA
Organism: Porites cylindrica; assembly: GCA_964035525.1. Lineage (NCBI taxonomy): Eukaryota > Metazoa > Cnidaria > Anthozoa > Scleractinia > Poritidae > Porites > Porites cylindrica. The sequence goes on from OZ037776.1 coordinate 33,236,101, forward strand.
TAGCATTTAGTTTGGTCTACTGTTACCTTAACTCGAAATCTGCAAAATAAGAAACCTATCAGAGTATATCTATACAATCCTCAAAATACATGTCCCCTGACTCAAAACAACTTACTTTTTCACCGGCTCAATAAGTTCTGGACTGAAAGCCTCGTTCCATCCGCAATCAAGGAGAAACCTAAATTCGTCGACTTGAAGCAAATAACATAGCGGCCCTTCATCATAAGCACCAGAAAGGACAGTAAGTTTAATTATAGATGTCATCGTGATCTCTCCTTCGTATTTTACAATAATTGAGCCGCCATCTTCCTTTTCTCCCACAAACCATTGGGGTGCCACGGGGCTCGAGCGGCATCCTGGGTAGAAATTCCCAGGCGGTTGCAGCGTGTTTTGTCCAGCTGATGAGGTGCCGTTTTTGCCTTGTTGAATTCCCCACAGAAGTTAATGTTATGTGAAGAAAACGAGCAGCTGCTTGAGGTAATGCGAAGAAGAAGTAAACCCAGGGTGAGTTGTGGTTTTTATCGCAGTCCCAGCCGGAACACCGGTAAAAAAACTTGCAGAATACGGTTGATTCCGCGCGCGGTGTCAACCTTAAATCGCTACTTTGCATGTTCGTTTCATTTCTGTGCTTAATGATAGCGTTTTTCTGCTTATGCACGAATGTTTCTATTCTTTTCCAGGAATAGCATAATATCAATGGAATGAACTCATTTACGACTCGGGTCGAAGTGTCAACACTGGTGAACGTACATGACCACCAAGACTCTTGAGGTAAGCAAGGCTGCTGCCTAAGAAAAATTTTAGGGAGCCCTTCGGGCTCCTAAAGTTTAAAGTTAGGAGCCCGAGCCACATTGTTAGGAGCCCAGTTTGAAATCCATGTATTGTTTTTCCAAGATCATTACATAGGTTATAGAGGTTCTTGCACACTTTAATAAGAATTCGCCGGGCCTAATAAATAACACGTAAACAAGAATTAACCGAATTATTTACTTTCATTTATTAATTTATTCAATTAACTTCCACATCTGTTGTGTTCAATGTGACCTAGAAGAGCCTTCAAAGAATTTTCTAAAATGTAACAATTAAACTGCTTCTTACCTTTCTTATACACATTCATGAGCCGGAAAAATATTTGAGGGGCTTAATTTGCGTGTAAAAGGAATTTTCACAATTTTCACAATAAAAGAATAACATAACAGTAGGTAATTTCAACTCAGAATTATTTACTTGACTTTCACATTTGTTCAGTAACAGTTGTTGACAACTTAACTAGTCTTCCAAAAACTTTCTAAAGTAGAACAATCCTCTCCTTGCCTTTTTTATACATGAACAGGAAAAACAGAACAGAACATCAAGTGCCTTATGTAAACCTTAGCCTGGATGGATCTCATTAAATGAAGTGCTAAACATTTGAGGAATCATTTAAATTGAATAACATTTTCCTATCTGATTCTGTGCTATAAAAGAATTTTATGTCAATGTAACTACATTGTAAATTCAAAAGATCATTTTTTTAAGTCTTATAAGTTCTCCAAAACAGCTCGGAGTTGTCCAAAACAGCTCCATTTTAGAAGAGCTTAATTAGCCCCTCAAATAGTACTGTATTTTACTCAAGGAAAAACTCCCAATTTTGGGTCCAAAACAGATCCTTTGAATTCACAGTGTAGTTTACAATTAAATCACAGCATTGAGCAATGTTCATCAGTCTTTTGGTTTTGTCCCCTTAAGAGAACTCCAGGTTCTAGCCTCTGGATGTTTGTCCACCCAGTTCTCTCGTCGGGCTCTGACACTGTTTTCTCGCCAATGCTTGACTGCATTGGCAAGGTGCCCAGATTGAGCGAAGGCCTTGACTCTCTCTGATTTGTTCAGGCTGTGGTACTTAACTGAGATACGCAAGTTGTTGTCCAGTGTCCTAGTTGCAAGACTTGAACGCTGAATAGTTTTAGTGCGGTTCATGGAGCTGAAACCTCGCTCACAAGCTGCGGTGGACAAAGGCCAGGTGAACACAATCTCGGCAATCAAAAGGAAGTTAGGAAATTCTTCTTGTTTAGAAAACAACACAGAGTAAATGTCAGGTGTTGTCTTGTGCTTCATTAGACTCACAAGGCTCTTAACTCCCTGCCACTCACTACTGACAGACTCAGCTTTAAAACCAGCTTTTTGCAACTGCTCTTGGTACCTGTTAGCGATTACACAGAGCTGATCACAACCATAAGACGCTAACTCTTCAGGATCTGTAGGCCACGTGTCTGGATCTAAAACTGAAGAAGCCTTTACAACTGGGTCGTTAAAGAGGTAATGGAATCGCTCCCCCATGCTCTGTCCAATTTCATCCAAAACAGACTTTCTGATCTTCTCAAATTGTTCAATATCATTGTCTTCCCTTTTGATCTCAATTTCTCTGAACACACTGCCATCCCCTGCTTCTTTCAAAAACGCCTCAAGTCTTGGACCATTTAACGACTTCATATTAAGACACTGTAATTCAAATTTTCGAACTGCTGCCGCTGCGGTTGTAACTGTAAGAAACTCAGCTTGAAAAACCTTACTTAAATGAGCTGCTTCCTCCGCAATGTCCCACAGAAAACGTTGCAAACTGGTACATGAAATCGAACATCAAGCACGTCCAGTCGATAGCACGCAAGATAGCTTCCCATTCTCGCCACAAAAAAGTTATCAAATCGACGAAAACCCAAGCAAACGATGAACTGCACGAATGTCAACATAGGCAACAAACAGCCCATAATTTTGCTATTCCATATTTGGAAGTCAAATCTCAGACCCAGTCTTCAACTGCCATCCGGACTCGGAAACGATGGCTTCGTTCGTTTCGACAAAGCTTCACAGTTGAACACGTTAGGTTTACATAATTTACGGTTTATTTGTGGAAATTTTATACTGCCTAATCGCATCATCGCTAACCATATCAACAGTTCCACTGTTTAAAGTCCTACTCCAGCTAAAGGAATATAATGTACAAGGAGGTTAAGTCTAATGCCGTGTGTTAAGTCAGGCGCCCGCGCGGGCTCCTTGTACCGAAATTTGGTCGCCCATGCTCTTACCTTGGGCGCCTCTGGCGACCGGGCGCCCGTTAGGCAGCAGCCTTGGGTAAGGGAGGACACGTTACTTTTCTCGCTCGGTGCGGGAATGAAGCTTAAATATTTACCGGCGGTATTTATAGCCTAAAGACTTTTGGGGCCGAGGAAGTGACTGAAACAAACAAATCATATGGTTAAGAATTCCAACTGAACTCGACTTCAGGATTGGGAGTGTCGGTAGTTTCCAGTCTTTATTTTAGGGAGTTTAGGGTCAATTTTTACTCATGGCTTTCCGGCTTGAAATTACTGCTAAAGAATTCTCCTAGTTTTTCTGAACATTTAGGTTTTTAAATGAAGGAAATCGGCCACATAGAAGCAAAGAAATGAATTTTTAAATATTTTTTTTAATTAACAAAAATGTGGAAATTATGATATAAGAAGAAGTATGGATTATAGCGGGGGTCCCACGGGCGTGAAGCGCGTGTGGGACAGAGCCCCATACCCACAGATTATGGTCAACCTCTTTTCCTTTGGTTGTCACGTGATTGACCAAGCATACGTACGCGTCTACGGATTGTACAGGAGGGGTAGGGGAGACTATCAAAAGGAAGGGAGGGGTGTCTCAGGCATGTCTTGCCAAGTCCACATCTATTACATTGGACATTCACAATATGGTCAATTGACAGCTGTCAAAACAGGATAGCCACTGACCAGTATCCCATGACCATATCGCGGGCTCATGTGTCAACTCATTGAGGTGACGTGATTTATTTGGAAGCTGTCCGCTGACCAGTTAATTATTTTACTAGATTGCGATCAATGTTCAGTCTCATACTTTCTAGCTAGTTTGGGATCGGAGCACAGGAAAACTGATACACGTCAATGTTGTGATCCATTGACAGCTGTCAAAACAAGGTATCCGCTGCTGACCAGTATCACTTGATTGTATCGCGGGCTCAGGTGTCGACCCATTGAGGTCAAGTGTTTTTTTGAAGTTATCCGCTGACAAGGTACTGGTTTTCAAATGATCGCAGGCTCAAGTTTAATTTTTTTTAAAATTCATATGAAATATGTTGTGTTTATGTGCCGCACAATTAAAATTTTGATTTCAAACTGACCTCGGACGCGAAAATTTAGCCAGCTGCTACAGGCGGGGAAGACAGTTGCTTTTGACTTTTCTCGCCATGTTCACGCGTTGGTCACACTCTACGTCCAATTTTTATGCTTTGATTGGTCAAAATTTGACAGGTGAGTTCACGCGGAAAATTTATGCAGCATCTTGAATCTTGTTTACTTTGACAGCTGAAGCTGACAGAGTTTTGTGTCAACTTGTGATGTTTTTAACTTTCTTTTTCCACTGGATGTACAAAATGAAATTCAGCTGCTTTCAGGAGTCTTCTGTTATTCATGGCTAGTTTGTTTATTGGGTTTTTGGTTGAGTCAAAGTGGGAAATCCAATTTCGGATGGCATCGTTTTCATTTTCATCTTGCTTAATGCGTAAGAGGGTTGCAAAGTCTGAAGCGATACTGGCGTTACTTGATACCTTTCAGGAGCTGCATTTCGAGTGGTAGGCCTAAGTAATTATTGTATTTGATTTTTGTTTTTATTCCTAATTTAATGAGGTCGAGCGTAGTTGATGCGGCTATTTTGTTTACGCACATTTGTAAGATTTGAGACAATGATCTGACCAAGTATCAGGTTTGTTATAAGCTTACAGATCTTTAAAAAGCCTTTAGACATTTTCTCACCGCAAATAGAAAGAAAACGTTTCAAAGAATATTTAGTTATAATTCTGTCTGTAAAAGAAAGGTTTGAGTGATTTTCTTGCCTCGAGTTCGTCTTTGAAAAAAGCAAACACCGGGAAGCCGGCTTAAAACATAAACTTCAGCTTTAAGCTCGAAGACTCAGGATTTTTAGAGACACTTTAATACTTGTCTTCCTGAATGAAAATTGTCGTCTCTGTATAAGTTTTACTGAATTATATTTGTTTTATTGATTGTTAGTACTCTCTCTTGTAATTTTAATCGTTGTGCTGATTGTTTTCAGTCGTTCAGTAAACAACGCTTCCCGGAGTACTCAAAATGCTGCGCGTTAAACCGTTTTAAAATAAAAAATAAACATAATAAATTCTTTATTATGTTGGAGCGTAACTTTGTTAATGTTCATTCAAACACTCGCCACTGCTAGCACTGTAAAAGTCAGAACCGGCTGGCCGTATAGATGATTTTGAAAATTTTTTCAACGGTTTACGGCTAAAGCCCACGCGTGCTTTGATCGTCCTGAATGGCAATTTGTATCGCAATATTGTGAAATACTGCATTCTGTTGTCCGAGGCCTGTATGATAAAAACAGTGCCTCATAGTACTGTTTCACCTTAGATGTGATGTATAAATGATATAAAAGGTTGGTTTACATGCACCCAGATTTGTTGGCAAGATTTTGTAAAATAAACTTGTCGAACGCAAAAAATTCGGCCGGAATTTTTTTTCCAGGCCTCATTAATCTACGGTGATCAAGAACCATTATGGCTCTTAATAAATGTGATCGAAGATGATTGCCAGTTTTTGGGTGTACTTATGAGGCTATCAACTCTATGTGAGATTTGGTTCACTCTTTGGCTTTTTGCAAATTATTTTTTGTAAAATCACTTAGCCTTTCCCTGAAAAGTCACACGCATGCGCTCTAAAGTTAACTGAATTGTGGAATACAAGTTTATTGTTTGATTTAAATTATAAATTTATTAATGGGAGCCTCGCTTTTAGCCCTGGCTAAATCTATATATTATGAATATTGAGTGGCACCAGAAATGACCTCTCCAATAACATTTTCAGCCATAACTTCGTAACTAAGCAAGGTATCAACTTGAAACTTGGCCATGATATAGAACTTTGACAGGCCTATCATTTGAAGTGTCAATCAAGTTACCATGACGACCCTGATGATGTCATCAGGTATATAAATGACAATAATTAAGAAAATATTGATCAAAACTATGAAAATTTCATCTGTAAACAAAGAAATTGGCATTTTCAAGTTTTTCTTGCTATCAACAAAGAATCATTGAAGTTAAGAGGGCTTGTTTCCATGGCAAGCACCGAAATTACTTGAAATGTTATGTAACACACTGTAAAACAATTGCTTAAGCCAGCTCATCAGGATAAATAAGCAGTGTATTCATAATTGTTGTTGAAGGTAGATAACACTAACAGAAAACAGTTAAAAACATTTCCAGGTGCTTGTTTCTATGGTAACAACCAGATTCTGAACCTGGTACAACTTCAACGTCTTCCACAAATTATTTTAATGTATTTTGCCATGTAACTGTAAAAAATCATATCTCTGGTGTTATTTACGGTTCAATATCAAGCTATACCTCATTTGAAAGGGAAAAGAATACCCTTTCGAAAAAAAATATTTTGGTCGTAGGAAACCCATAATATTCCGCCACCAAACAATTTAAAAAGCATATTTTGCATAAAAATGTTTTACAATTTTAAAGAATGTCATTCAGCTAGGAAACTTCTTTATTTTGGGTGATATGGTAGTAAGAAATTTTTTTCATCAATATCTAAGCAAAAAAAACCGAAAATCGTTCTAAAACATGGAGTGACTAGAAATTTTCTACAAATTTTTTTCTGCACGTTCTCACGATTTTGCTAATTAGATTATCATAATTAGCATAATCCCTTGGCTTCACCTCGTGACCACATGTTTACTTCACTTAGACGCTTTTTTTCCTCGATTCCCAAAGACACATCAAGTTAGAGACAAACAGACATGAATTTGCTGATAGAATTCGTCAAAATAAGCAAGAGTTTGACGGCGAAAAGCGAAGCGAAGGCAAAACAGGAAGGAAATCGTCGCTGTTTCAAGAACATGTGGCACAGAGTTTGGCGATTTGCATGCACAGATTCTAAGTGTTTCCTTACTTCAATTTTCGCATTTATTTTGCTTGTTATCCTCCAAAATCCTTCGGAATAGTTTGCTTGACTTGTATTTGGTTGGCATTCGTCTATACAAGCTTGCATTCTTCGTATAACTGGCTCACAAAAATTCCCCGCGTCTCGCCATAAAATTCAAAATTTTCGAAAGCTTGGTGTGTCACGGTCAAAAGTCCACAGGGGCTGGAACTAGGCAGGTGATTGGCTAAATATATTAACTTCCTTTGTGCCAAATTTGGGAGCAATCGGAAGTAACGCAATTTTTTGCTAATCTTTTTCCGGTTTAGGTCTTGGGAGACCTATTTTGCCAGGGGCGGAAGACGAATGATATTTACACTGAATAATAAATGAAAGATCAAGTTAAAACTTATTTTTTGATACAAAAATTCCTGTGCAACCTTAATTTTCTAATGGAAACAATAATATTAAAGAACAATCAAATCCCCCTTTTGTAAGTCCTTAAGTAATGGCATTGTCCATTCTTCTTCATCTTCGTCAATGTCGTATTTGATGATGTACTCCACATCGATTGCATTGGCCCCATCTGGAATATCCTCAGCAAGGCGTAAGACAGTTGCATTCAACCATTCGGCTTGCTCAGAGCCATCTTCAATGCAACTGTGTATGACTTGTTTTTCGACAAGAACTAATGGGTTGTCTTGAAATTGGGGAAGCATTGCTTTGCTCTTGTTTATCATAACTTTTTGACGTGCATCTCTCAGCTTCTTCACCAGCTTAGCTTTTTCTTCCGACAAGCTTTTGACATGTTCATCTGAACTCCGGTAGGTGAGTCCACCTTCATTTTCAGGCTCAGCTTCCTGAAACTGGTTAACTTCCAAGACTTCTGTCAAGTGTTTAGTAAGCTGTGCAACAGAAAATATGATGCGCTTTCCAGACACAGATTTCCCTTGCTGAAAATGTTCCTTGGTTGGTGCTACAGCCTGGAGGACACCTTTCTGGAACCAGAGCTGAGTAACAAGGGCTTTTTGTTTCTCCTTTTCTGAAGCAATCTTCATCAGACCTTCTTTGATTTCTTTTTCTGATTTCCAAGGACCCCTAACTCTCTGATGCTGCTAACTAAGTTAAGCCTTCGCTGTCTCTGCTTCCTTTCAGCTTCCTCCTTTGCCCTCTGTTTTTCTAACAGCTTTTCTTTTTGTGGCTGAAAAATTTTCTCTTTTCTTTCCTTGTATCGCGCCATGATTTTACTGGTATTTGCTCTTGCTTCAGCCACGCACTTTTGTTTATTTTCAGGAGACAAAGAATTGAGCCATGATGTAGTCTTATTGTTTGTCCACAATATAAGAGTTTCATGGGAAATCAGCCTTGCTGCAGGCTTCAAATGCAACAGCAAGTCAAACACTCCAAAATCTCTCTCAGATGCCATGTTGGTTGCAGGAACATTAGCTGCCTGGGCTAATACTTCAGGGGAAGGAGTAGCATACTTTCCCCCAGGAAGCTGATCTTGAGCCTGCCTTTCGAATCCAGGAATTAAAAATGATTTCAAGGGCCTCTTGTTTAAATGTCTGCAGTTGTTCACTTTGTTCTTTGAAGAGACTTTCGTACATTTCATAGCTGTGGATGGGCACAACGTCTTCGTTGAATAGTGTTTCTCCTTCCAGAAGTGGAGATGCATCCTGGCTCCACTGTTCAAGGCACTTTTGCATTTGCTGCAAATGTGGATTAAGATCAAGAACAGATTTTGCATTCTCTGTCAATCGAAAGAAGGGACCAGTGACAATTTTATCAAGAATACCAAGGGCTCTAATTCCTGCGAGGTATACAGGCTCCACAATGTCCTTAGACACAACCTGAAGAAGGCGATTTGGTGTTGGCCATTTCAAAAGAAAATCCTGAATGTGGCTTCTATGGTAAAAAACAGCAGCCGAGTTGTAAAAAATAATGTTGAAGTGATTTCCAATAAACTCAACAAGTTTGCTTTCCAAGCCATTCTCAGAGAGATGTACATCAAAGTCCTCTGAAACTCCAGCAGTCTGCCTTCCTCTGGGATGAAATGCTTCACAAGCTGTTCTTGTTAGCCTACCGGAGCCAGATTCATTTGATGAAAGAAATGCCAAAGGATTTCTGCCTTCTGTTGCAGCATGTTCAAACAACTTCAAAGCTTTGTTTGCTTCTTCGCCTAGATTAACGAGCAAGTGAAGTTTGCAATAAAAGTTCCCCATTTCCTCTAGAGATTTTTTAGAATTTTCTGTCAGTTCTTGCCCTTTCTCCACCACCTTTGGAAGAAAGTCGTTTTGCAATTCAGTCAATTGTTCATTGAAAGTGGTATTTGTTGGCCCTTGATCAGACATGGTGCTCTTAATTGATGTCACTAATTCAGCAACTTTATTTTCAACTGATGCCTTCTCATCACCACAACTTAATGCGTGCGCAATTTCTTCCACTCGATGCTTAAAGGCATCCATGATTGCCTCTGTGTCTGACTTCCCCAACTCAAGAAGGCCCATTGAATATGTTTGGCAAGATGGAGTGGTAACTTCAAAATCTTAGTAATGTCGATGATCTTTGGTTGTACCATCTCCATGAAGGGTATTTCCAATTACCTGAGATGGGTCAGCCTCTTTTAACATTGCTCTCCCAAGCTGGTCATCTGCAAGGTGTTTAGCCTCAACAAGAAGACGTGAGTGGACTGCCTTGCTGGGAAGCCTTGATATGCTCTTTCCAGCTAATTTCTGTAATACTGTACGTATCACTTCATTCGCTTTGCTCATAGAAACATTCATAGCAAGAAGGTCCATGATAACTTCCCGCACCTCATCTACATATTTGCCATTTTCAAATGTGGTGATGGTCTCATCCTCAAGCAAACAAGTTAGCTGTTCCAATTCTTTATTTTTCTCTTTAAGCTCCTCAGCACTTGATTCTAACTTTAAGATCATGACAGCATTGTGTTCCTTTAATAAATCAAGTTCTTTAGCTTGCCTACTCTTAGAATTCTGAATATGTCACAACTTCTTTTGTAATCCCGTTTTTTGATGCTTCAGCTGAACAACTTCATTTTCTGCTTGCTCACATTTCTGGTTGCTTTCATTAAGTTCTTTGGCCTGATCATTCAGCTGACCAGACAAAGTGTTCTTTTCCTTTTTGAGTTCGGAAATTTTGGTTTTCAAATTGGTTATATTTGACTGTTCCCTTTTCTGTCTCTTGTTAACATTCCTAGATGTATAGGATGCCAGTCTCTCTTGAATCATATTGAGCTTTTCAGACTATTCATTAAATTGCTCTTGTAACACTTTCATATCCTTCTCGAGGACATCCCTTTCATGTTTAAGTTTTGAAGCAACACCTGCAATATTGTTCGTCAACATTTGCATGTGTTCAACAGTTGAAAAATATTTTTCCTCCAATGCTGCTTGGTCGGTGATTAAAGCGTCCTGCTCATCCATTAATCTTTCATTGAAGCTAAGCACTTTGCTGACTGATCTTTTTAATCCCCTGTTTTCATCCTTGAGCTCAGCAATTGCTTTTGACTTGGGTATTAATTGCTCTCTTGCCATTGGTGCATTTGAACCAGGTAAATAAAATAAACTTTGCCTCAGTAATTCTAGCTCTTCTTTCTTTTTATTTTTACCCAGTTTTTGGGATTTCTTCAGTAAATCATTGCATGCCTTGTTTAGATTTTGAGATGTTAGACCACTCTTGTAGCTCCACTGCAGTCAACGTACTGATCCACCGTTGCATTTGTTTGACAGAGTCTTTTTTTTCCCAGAGCTCTAGAACAAGACCAACAGTTAAATGTTCCCTTTTCAACGGTTTGAGGTCCTCGCTCTTCAATGTTGCCACATCCAAACCATTTTTCTCATAAAAAGGTCCCACAAAGATGCCCTTGTTCACCAATTCTGACAAGACAAAAATTGGATATTCTTTCAAATTCAGGGCCTAATATAGCCAAAGCCAAACAGATACTGACATAAGCAGTTACTGAGTGAGTATTCTTTGAAAATTCAAGTTATCAGGTGATGAAAATAGAAATTAGTTGCACGCATTATCCTTGAAAGTTTGTTTGAAAACATTGAATTGAAACGAAATCCAATGTTGATGCACGATAAAAAATATAGCATACAGTAAATGTTTCAGATTAAAGCTAAGAGGTGCTTGCTTACCTTCTGTTTTATCCGGATTCAATAGGCCTGTTGAGGTTGATGGTCCCTCAGGATTGCTGTGAACTTGATCCTTGCTGTGCGTAGCCTGCGTGGCAGGCGCAAAAAGGGGAGGGGGAGGGGGGAGGGAGAAAGGGAAGGGAGTGCCTGCTCTAAGAGCCTATGTTTTTGCATAACGCCTACCAATTTTCAAGTAATCTGATTACGCTTACTGTCAATCAAGTGTCGCTACACTCGCCATTGCAGAAAAACATTACACTCATGGACTAAAGAAATTCGCTTAGTTATTCAGATCCAGAAGGCACTTTGGAGAAAATTGGAATCCTTATTCAGCCGTAATAAAAAAAGCTTTATGCTTCAAAAGAGGTCAAAGAAATTGCGCTTGCATCAGAGGGCAAATCCTGCCGACCAGAAAACAATAACTACAGTCAATCGAAATGTATGTCATGACCTCTCAGTGTGAAACATGCGGCTAAAATAACATTTGCTCAGTATAAATGCAGAACCTTCCAGAGCATAATCTACCCAGCAGATAAAAACAACTTTATTGGAATAAGCAGCATTTTGTCATGAGGTACAACCACCCTCTTTTATTGCTAAGTTACATCGGCGAATGTCATCGTTCGATAAATTGGCTAAATCTTTCGCTGGGTAGCCCAACAATTCCCTCTCCTGCAACTGGTCTTCGATAATACTTTTCAGTGGCGAAATGATGAGAATCGCTGCATTACCATTTAGCTCGTAGTTCTTCGCGCGTTCAAACATTTGGCAAATTAAACTCTTGCCGTATCCAGTCCACAAAACCGCCAGAACATCTCTGTCGGCTAAAAGAGCCCTTACTGCTGATTCTTGCTCTGGGTTTTTTTTAAAACAGTTTCTCTACCACTAGATAAATTCACATCTCTCAAAGTACTCTCTACGACATCCATGTCTACCGCTGCCATCTTGACTGTTTGTTGATTTGTGAAACACGCATTTCAATATGTTACTTATTACGGCTCAGCCGATCAGGAATTTGCGGACGTCAGCGTCCGCACATATGAACAAAAGGGGGTTCTTAGAGCAGGCGTCCCCTCCCCCTCTCCCCAATCCCCCTCCCCTTTTTCCCTTCCTCCCTATCCCCTACCCCCTACCCCTTTCGACGCCTGCTACGCAGGCTATGCTCTGCGACACTGCCAACATCTTGATCTTCAGTGAGCGCTGTACTCACATTTTATAATTTGCTCTCCGGCGCATGAAATCAGGATAAATTCCACTGATTTTTCGCTCAAAATAATCTTTATAACCTATAGAATACTCTAGATATAGTTTAAACCGGATAACAATCAAAAAACGTTTCGAAAACTGCTTTTAATTTGCGAAAACAGTGATATCTTACGATAGACACGCGTTCGGGCAAAGAAACTACTGTCCAGGTCTCCCCTGGTCTTTTAGCTCCATTGTTTCGTTTGATTCTCATTGTGGAATTTGACTTTTGTCCACCCCGATCCATTCAAGTTTTGTCAACAATGGTGGTTACGCTTCATGACTGCGATCAAAGGCCGGCCAGGAGACTTTCATCGATTTGTTAATGCTGAATATGCCACAAATCATGGTGTTTTTTATATATTTTACTATTCAATGTATCTTCTAAAGATCTGTGTGTTTTATTTCTCAAAAGACTTATTTCAAAAGG
>OZ037776.1:33256373-33268873 GCA_964035525.1 Porites cylindrica
AGTCAGGCAGGTGACAGAAAAAAAGTAGCCATATAGTTCTGCAAAAATTTGAAAATTTCAAAATCTGAAAAGCTAAAAAAGAAAAGAAGAGTTACAATTAACTGGAAAAGGGTTTAAGGATTAAGTTTTAATACCATGAGGGCAGCTCATATAAGTATGCTTTTCTTAATATTATTTTCCCACTATTCAGTTTCTCAGAACCTAAAAAATCAAACATCTAACAAACTATTTGACAAAAACTAAGTTTACATAAAATATAAGTATAATCACTCAAGCTTACCTTAATTTGCAGGATCCAAATGAAAAAAATTAGCCTCATTTAAATTGCATTATCACTGTGGTGCATCCAAAAGCATGAATTAGTTTAAGCTTATAATCGCTGGGTTATTAAGAACATAGATTTGTTGGGTCACAAGTATTCAATCAACAGAGTCTCTGACAGCAGTCTCCAACTGTGTCAAAATAAATTGTGTGGTCAGTTCCTCGAAAATTAATTGTGCTAATTTTAATCCAGGGTTCTTTTAGTCCAATTTTTGTGATTATTGACTATATATTAAATTAAACGCCTTACTCGCTCCGAGATCGAGCTGTTAAAACACCAAAAGATACTCTAAACAAATGCAACAGGACAGTAAATACAGATTGTACAAAAAGGATTTTCTATCAATCATGTATTTGCACTTAATTAATCACTGATTTCATGCCTTTAATGGACAGTGAAAGTGTTTATTACAAGAACTTTGCTGTATTGTCGGTGTTTAAAACAAAATTTTAAAACAGTTCAACTTCAAATGAACGTACGAAAAAGAAAATGATAATAAGAATTAATTAAGTAACCGAAGGTCATACTAAGAAGTTAAAGGCATTGATCCTTGCAGATGCTTCCATCGACACCTTTCGAAAAATAGCGTATGCTAGCTATAATTAAGGCCTTAAGTTAATTTGATTTCTCAAGCATCACCCTGTTTTATAGAATAGAAAGAAGCAAATTAATAGAAGCTGAAGTGTAGTTCGCCAATCACCGTTTCTGAATATTAGCCTCGCAAATATCAACATCTTTCTACAAAAGGGTAAAATATACAAGGAAAACCCCATTTATCAAAAGGAAGGACAGTACTTACCTTTCCAGCAAGTCTTTCAGTTATTAAAATGAACACTTCATTGAAGAAAAGGATCGCAAATCCTTTTATCCTTTTTGCTCTGTTCTTGCACTGATCTTTTTAGCTTAAACACGTCATCTCTATCTTTGTTGTTATTGAACGAATGAGGAGAATTTGGCAGCTGCGTTCAGAAATTCGTGCCAAAACCGTCAAATCACGGCTGCTAGGATCAAGTCTTTTATTGTCCCGTCCGAGTGCGGCCATCTTGGTTTTTGAACGTTCAAATTGATCTAGATCTTTCAGATCTTTGTGCATCACGCTGTATTTTTCACTGGCAATTTTTGGTTGATTTCTTGCTGGACGTGTCGTCACCATTTTCTTGCAGTGTGAGAGATGCAGAGATACAAACAGAACCGGAAATTGGAAGTGAGATGGAACTTAGTAAGCAAGTATTTGAACAAAAATCTCAGTTTGAAATTACTTTTTGATGTATTGAGGCACTTCAAAATCAATTATTTTCGGTAGTACAGATTAAAAAATTGTGACTCTTGAATGACTAGCCTGAGTAGCAAGGCGGTTTTGTCGTGAGCATTACTGAGCAGCAAAGCCGAGAGAAAAAGAAAAACCGCCTGCCTGGATTCAAAGCCTTTTCAACTGCCACACCCTTCAACTTATTATTACGTCCTGTTGACAATGTCATAAATGAAGTTAAATTGGAACAATAAAGAAGATCAACTGAATTGCAACATCTTTATTCTCGCTGGTGAACAGATCCCCTTTTCATATGTAGATTAGATTGATATACTTTTCTCTGCTCTCTAATGTAAACGCTAATTGACGACACACCTTAAAAAATGTCAGTCAATAATACGTTCTCCTATTTCGTAATTGTGGTACACAGAATTCCTAGACACTCCCCCACATATCTCCAAAGGAGAGATATGTCTTGAAATATGTAATTGAAATGAAGTGAAATCACGTCAACAATGGAATTTGCTGCATTTTTAAAATCAAATAAAGGTTCCGTCTAGTTCAATAAATTGTCAATTTAAAATAATTCTTCATCTTGAGCAATGCTTTGTACGTGTAAATGGGCCGCAATGACCACCCCTTCTTTGAAGGGTGGAGCTTGTGTTTTTATCTCAGCTGGATGTGAAAGTTGCGAGAAGTGGTTTCCTTGATTTGCTTTGTCTACAATGACTCAGTCATGGTAGACAAAGTGTTCACCTTTCAAGATCTGTTACCACTGGGAGTTTCCTTGAACATTCCCCCTTTGATAGGAAGCTCTAGACAAATGCCCACTGAGGATGTTGTAAAGACTCGAGAAATTGTCAGCATTAGCATACACCTAGAACGTGGAATCAACAAGATAAAAATTTTCCACATTTGGGATAGGGTTATACCCCTCCACCAGTCTGGCCTAGTAAACCAAATGTTGTCTCTGTGTGCAATATTGTGCAATGCTCAACCCACATTATTTCTATTTATTACTGTAAGCTAAGCCAAAAAATAATGTGCTAATCATCCTGCCCAAGAAATTGAAGTTAGGTAACATTTATTTTTGTAAATGTGTCACGGTACCTTGGAATAACCTCACATTAACCTTGAAGTCTCAATGTGGATTGTGAACAGACCAATTCTCTTGTATGGTCCTCGTTTTCATCCCATATAAACCTGGTGGGGAGAATTATATTATCACAAAATGTTTAACTGGTAATAATGTTTGTGAGTTTTGTTATAAAATATTTTAGTTTCTTCGTGCACTAGTGAATGTTAGCAGGTTAAAAACAATGCATTTTAACACCAGGTGCAGAATTGAAACATGTAACATTTTGACGAAATGTTCATTACATACTAGATGACCTTCCACTGAAGTTTGAAAGTCTACTGCTGCAAATGTCAAAAAATGTTCAAAGAATTAATACTGAAGGTTCTACCAATAGGTTGCATCAACTGGTAAAAAATCTCTGAGTGTAAATCCCCTTTCCAGTATACACAATAAAATCACACCATTTGGCTCCAGTTGTCCTTGAACTTGTGTGTAATATGGATGGTCCCTCTTTAGTTTACAGTCGATCACTGACTTTTCCATGAAAAAGGTGGGGTCAGAGCTTGCCTCCAGAGATGTCACAGAATATTTTGTGAGGGCATTTTACCCAAAGGAAAGTGAACATCAAAAGACAACTTTGGCATCTGGGGATGCCCCACGCACAGGAAATCTTTTTGAAACCACAAATCCACTTTTAAGAGTTGCAACGGGAGTTTTCCTGTTACACATACACTTTCATATTTTAGACATGTGTTGCATACTTTGATGAAAAGGGCTTTGGATTTATCAGTGATTGCGCCAAACTTTGGTGATTTCTTTGTCTCCTTGTGATAAGCTGGAATGTGGAAGCTGTGAAGTGGTATGTGCATTGTGTCTTCCATTCATCACATCCTGCTTGTTCCCTGGTAGCACTTTCACCTGAATGTATTCTGTCCTCATCAACAGTTAAATGCTTGATTAATGCCTCTTAAATGTTACTCAGCTCTCTTGGTTCAACCATGTCATTATCATTACTCAAAAGCCTTGCAAGACATCTAAAACCTTTCGATTGTGGTTTCTTTGGCCAGCCATTTCGTTTTCAGAGGCAAGCAGAGTGGTGAGTGCTGTAATGGCTTTTTTCTTATTTCTATTTGTTTTTTTTTTCAGGTCAAGATAATTGGACCAAAATCTCTTTTTTTCTTTCAAATTCAAATTGCCTGTTAAACAACATTAAAAGTGATTTTTCTACTTTGAAACCTGGTAAAACAATTAACCCTGAAAAAATATCTCATATTATTATCGTACAATCTGCCTTAAAAATACCGCATAATTTCTCTTTTTTTATAGCACCCTATCAGATGGCCTGTCTCTTTTTTATGTTCTTGTTCTGATTAGCTGGTGAGGTACTTCTTTCTCTGTTGATTTGTCTATTGTAAAAGTTCTTGAAGTGATGTTAAACCCTCATATTAGAGACTGATATGAAGAAGTAATATGTTGTCATACACTTAATTTACCGACACTTTTCTTAAAAGAATTGTAATTTCTATTATCACTTAGTTCACAAAACAGAAACAATCCACATAGAAGGACTTCTGAAGCAGTTTGGTCATTTCAGGTTTTCTCTATGAAAAGACTTTGTATAAAATGGTGTGTGATAGTCGTGAAGACCAAGAATTGAAGGTGGTGGTCCTACACCCAATGCAGGGTGATTGAAACAAATGGTGAAACCAAGGGAAACAATTTGTCTTTTTTGTGTCTGCTGTTAAGCTGATAGTGTTTTATCAAAAATACCCAAACTGCGGCAATCTTTCAAGGGGGGTTCAGGCTTTGTTGACTTTGCTGATCCATCAAATCAAGGTGCTTTTTAGAGATACGCCAAGAAAAAGGGGCGGTGAGGAAAATGGCAAAATGGTCAAGTTTTGCAAGGGCAAGTGAGCAGGGGAAGATATGATGAAAAAGGCGAATCTGCTGAAAATGGTGCATTTGGCAAAGGGTTTGGAGAAATTCAGTGATAATTCAAGCAAAGCCCCCCTGGAAAGAGATGAATTTGACTCTGGCAGGAGAGGGTTTGGTGAGAATTCACCAGTTGTAACAAAAATTTAAGTAACATCGGAAAAGAGACCCTTTGGAAAGTGAAGAATTTGGCACAAATGAACCAAGGGTGAGGTGAAAGTTCAGTGTGATGTGAGTGGCTCCTTGGAAGTTGCCAATATGACGGAAACAGCAATTAAGAGCAAAATAGGTGAAGGAGATGGCAGGAAGATGACTTTTTTTGTACAAAAAATGATGAATTTACAAAAATTTGCTATAAGCCAGTGGTTTGGCAAAAATCTTTGTGTTGCTTTGGGCATGTTAGAATGGCTCTTTCCCAACCGAGGGTCAATAACTTTTTCTGCGTCAGCAGCCCTTGCAGAACATTCAGTTTCATATCAAAGAGCATGACAACAACAACAACAACAACAATTTTTATTGAAAATTGGAAAATAAATAATTACATTACTTTCCCACCCGCAAATAGCTTATAAACTAATCGAGGCGGGGGCAGCTGAAGACATATTACAAAACAAGATTTATATATAGATGGACTAAATAACAGTGAAGACACTACTATACAGTTAATAGAATTTAAACTAACATAAAACAAGGCAAGTACATAACTATTACGAAGAGAGGCTAACCTGAAGTATTAAATAACTTAGTAAGACGGGAGACTTCGACATAATCGTCTTCTGACCACAAGAAATTTAGTAATAGTTCCTTTATTTTTTTACGAAAGGACGAACGTTTAAGTATTTTAATCGAATCAGGAATAGAGTTCCAAATTTGGGCACCGTGTTTTAAAATTCACATTTTAAAATTTGGGCACCATGTTTTAAAATTCACATTTTAAAACACGGGATAAATAGTAGGGTTTCTTAGGCATTTAAATTAAAAAAATAAATAATTCCATTATTTACCATCGGTAGTATTTATAGCACTGATGCTAGTGGGGTCGAACAAATGCCTGTAATAAACCAGCTGGCTATTTATATATATCAAAAGTTTTCGTGGCAGCAGAACTGCCACACTGACCTTTCAATGAGCCGTAAACGTACAAACAACAACTCAGTTTACTCGAAGTATCCACAGAAATTCATTTACACGCACTCTTGATTCATACCACTGACTTTCCTTACAAATAGCTGATTCAGAAGCTGTGAGCGAAGCCGTAATGTGATCATATGATGCGATAATGCGGTAACGAAAACTGTAAGAAAGCGATAAAAACATAGCATTACAAGCAAGCACGATGCGAATACGAAAATACAATAAAACCCTCTTCTTTTGCGTTTGCTCATAAGACCTGCACCAAATGCCCCTCCCCTGGGTAATGTGATATTAAAAAACCATTCAAGGGGTATCATCAAGTTACCAGGTTGACTCATTGTCACCAATGGTAGGGCTCAAGTAAATAGGACACATCTGATGCAATGGGTGTGGCACTCTCCAAGGGCTGGTTGCCTCAAGTCATATTTAATCCATAACAGGAGATTTCAAGAGGCTAACCTTAGTTCCTTTCCTGTATTCATAAAGTGCATGACACAGTAACAAGATCTACATACAGATTAAAAATGTATACAATGCTATGCACATTAATGTTACTGTAAATAATATGCAGTAACTTATGCTCATCTTAGGTGCAATCCTATTTAAATTGGTATTTTTTAAAAAAGGTTTACTTCCTAATTACTAGTGTAATATATTTATTCCTACAAGCCAG
This sequence comes from Porites cylindrica, assembly GCA_964035525.1. Classification (NCBI taxonomy): domain Eukaryota; kingdom Metazoa; phylum Cnidaria; class Anthozoa; order Scleractinia; family Poritidae; genus Porites; species Porites cylindrica. Next base: position 33,262,762 of record OZ037776.1, read on the forward strand.
TTACATTCGCAAAATTCAAGAAATTCCAATCGTTTGATGACTCAAGGAAGTATTTTCTTTCTTAGCCACAATTAATTCTTTAATGATTTACATACTCGTTTTGTTTCTTGATTGTGTTGCTGTTTCTTGTTCTATACTCTTTGTTTCCTTCCCTTGAGAAAAAAGGGTCTATTTTATTCATTACTTGCTGTGATGGGCAAATATGAAAAGACTTAATGCAGCACCATAAAACTAGAAGAAAAGACACCTGACGAATCAAACTTTATTAATGATGTGAACAAATTTTACTTCATGTTCCTGCGCCTACTAAAAAATACTTAACTTTGATGGTTCTTTACCATACAACTCTGATGATGATGCATGGCAGGAATTAAGGTCAATAACATCTTGAGGACCCAGCAGAGGAGCAAACAGATTCATGGGCAATCACCACATTGGAATCTATTTCTCTTTGATAGTCGGATTGTCTATCACTGCCTCAATGTATTCCTCAGATAGGCTTTTCAATGCATCCATTATGAAATCAAATGTTCCCATAGAAGCTTCTATGTCTGGAGAATAATCGTCTTTGTTGCCTTTGAGCTCCTTTAATTTGTGTTCAAGAACTTTTTTTAATTTGCCAAATAATTCCCAGAAATCTACTCCAAGGTGCTCCCAATCCTGATCTGCCATCCCTTTACACGTAAACACAGCATCGCTCAGTGAAATTGAGGCAGGACAACAACCTTCTATTTTTGTAAAGTAAAGCTTTTCAGCACAAAGCCATTGCTCAATTTGTTCTGCGGGATCATTCGTTCCCTAAAGCTTGGTGTTCATTATAGAAAACTGCAGACAAATCGTCCATGAGCAAGGGTTGTGACCAGGGTGGATAAACCTTTACTGTTTGTGACAGAAGCAAATAACCCGAAGCATCTAAATAAGCTTTCAAAGTCATAACCACAAAGCTAACTGAGAGATACTGAGCAGGGAAACCGAGCAGGAGATCTCTGAGTCTGTTAAGGTGGTAACAGAAAACCGCTGGGGTTGGAGGTAAATCAAACCACAAAATCAGTATGGGCAGATGTCTGGGGCATAGAGAAAGTTAAAGCTGCATGCAAGGGTTTGTTTACTAGGTTGTTGGTGATTTTGAAGAGACAGGTTCTGAGTGCTTCCCAAAACTCTTGAAAAATGTCACTGTCCATCCGTGTAAATGGCCTTTCCCACATTTGGAGATGTTTCGATTTGTAGCCTAGACGTTTACTGTGTTCATCAGAATCTGCAATGCCTGTGCATACTACACAAGTGGAATTCGGTTGGAGCAGTTTGATTCGAATTTCTCGTATCATCTCCAGACTTACTTCCTTTTGTTGTTCTATCTCTTTCATCTTCTGTCGCAGTTCATAGTTCACTTAAATGGTGCCTCATTTGAATTTGAATTCCATTCGATCCTTTATCATTTCCATTTTTGAGCTTAATCCTACAAGGAGTTGCCCTGCATCAAACGCTAGATTAGTGAATGCCTCATAATCTTTCATAACCTACTTTATTCTGTTTTTCTGCAGTTTGAGTAGCATCCTCCAGCTGTAGGTGAAGGTTTTGATACTCAGGTGCTGCTACAGCCGATGTCGCTTGTCATGGGTTTCATCCAAAAGTTGTTCTAGATCACCATTGATAGGTCATCCTTTTATCTCTTGCTACATCAAGGGTAATGGTGACATGTATTTTCCTTGGGCCAATCAGTCTTCTTATCGCGCCTAACTCTGCCATCTATTCAGAAGTTACAGTCAAGACTGATATTTCACAGCTGTTGTTGTTGATTTGTGCGAGCGAGAAGCTTTGTATATTCGTTTTTTTTTCTTCACGGTTTCTTCTTCATTTTTTCAGTAGGCTGTTAGCTGGAAGTAAAGTCGGTTTTTCAGTGTTGCCTCTCGCTCTACTACTATGTCGCTAAATGCGAATTTTAACTTCTTTTATACAAAGAAAATTACAACATGATTGTTTCTTGCATGAACTCTGTTCTCCTATGCTCTTGGGATTCCCGCAAATAATGTCTCTTGGAGTGGTACCAGCGGATGCTCTTGTGTGGCCTGTCACTGGCCTGATGACGGACTTTTATCATAAGATCTACATGGTTTCCAAAGATTTGATAACCACTGGGCCTGTTAGAGTATTTGACAACTGTTTGGACAAATCATCAGACAGTTTCATTGAAATTGGTGTGTAGTCAATCTTTAACCTACGCCTTCAGTCAATCACCACACATGGGAGCTGCGCTTTCTTCTATACATTCCAATATAGTTTCCAGGGTCATCTGAATTTTTTTGTCTTTCTTGTTCAGCTTTCCACTTTACAATCTTTCAACATAATACTTTCCAAGCTGTTCCACTTTGTCAATAGTAGCAGTGTGGCTCATGGCAAGTCCCCATTTTTTCGACGGTCACAAACCTTTACAAGGAGTGAAAGAATTATGGTAAATTGACCACTTCTGCTTCTGAAAAAAAAATATTAAAAAAACAATTAAAGTCTTAATTTTTTTACCAGTGACTGTAGGAAAATGAGGAAAGACGTTTTTCTCATTATAATGGACTTGAATAAGAGGCAATATAGGTGTAATAATTGAAATGATATTTTAGTTAAGTGTCAAAAGCAGATAGCCTATTGTATAATAAAATTCCCCTCATCAACAAGGGAAAATATGGATGTGTGTTTGCTCAAATGAAGATATGAAGTACAAAATAAGAATAGTCTCCTACATGTAAGTTGACAGATTTCCCTTTTGGTTTCTATGAAATCAATTAATGTTGGTTAACTGACCTTTTTCTTTTCTCCACTATGCCATAAAACCGTTGAAGCCTGTAAGCTTGTGCACTCATTTTAGGGCATCTCGACTTCAGAAGAATGGAGGTGGCCATGCTGATTGGTGCTACAATTTTGGCGTGTTCGCTGTTGTGTTGGGCTCTTAGACATCAGCAAAGTTTTCTTTCATTGAAGGATTTTTTCCAACTGCAGAAGACAAGACAGCATAGAACACAAAGAGCTCGGTTGGCAAGTTCAGCTACATGATTAGTTTCTGCAAACTGCTTCAGTCCCAGTGGAGACACATCCCATAAAAACAGATGAGCTCTTGGTGGGACACAACTCCTCACATGCGTCATTGATACTGCAGACTCTCTGGAGCAATGCATCCCTCACAGTTGGTTTTGATTATAAGGCATTTATGGCATATCCATTTTGCTTCAAAGCAAGTTGTTTAATGGCTTTACAGTCTGTGTTATCTCTAGGAATGTGACTCCTTTTGCCACTCTTATAATCAAGTATGACTTAATAATGTAAAATATCCAAGTAAAAAGGAAGAATGTTCGTTAAAAATTGAAAAATTAAACAGCGCTTAATCCTCTTCGAGAAACAGCTGCAAAATTAAGCTAAAAAAGCTTTTCTTTTCAAGGAAAAACCACTAAAGCGTTAATTAAAACCAGAATTGTTTGGCATTTGGGGGGTTTGGGATGCATGCACTAAGGAAAAAAACTTAATTTGGCGTTGCAGTAGTCTCTTGAAAGCCCAATGATGATAACAGATATTATTTTTAATGATGGATGCTCAGATTGTTCCATAACTCCTTTGGAGAGGAATTTTGCAGTGTCCCCATCAATGATCTATTTTTCCCCCAATAAAAAGTGATTTGTTTTGGCTCATCAGCCTGTAAAGGCCTACAGCCACCCTCAAATTCTATATGGTAATGGTTTATGGAATCAAGAATAACTGGATCAGTAGCAACTAATTTCCAGTTGGCTGTATGGTCCGTGACACACCCTTCTGAAAAACTAAGACCAATTGAGATAGGTAGTCTTTGTAAACAACAGGTGTAATCTGTTGTCTTACCTCTTTAGTTATTGATCCTTCCAGAATTGGGTTTGCTCTTTGTTGTGAGCAATCCTTGATGCAGCGGTTGTTTGGCCAGTTTCTCAATTTGCGAAATGGGGAGGTTTGAAAAGTCTCATTATTCTGAGGTTCAATAGTGTCAAAATGAAGGTCATAAACAGCCGTTGTTTGGCCAGTTTCTCAATTTGAAAAGTTTCATGCGATTGAAAATTCCAAAAAACATGCATTACATTCACGGGGGTTCGAACCAGATTATAAGATATTAAGAGCACATTATAAATTTCTTAAAATGTTTGCCAATAAAAGGAAAGTGACCAAGTTCAGCTCTACAAGCAATATCAGAAGCCTTGTTGTTTACCTCTTAGTAACGTTTGCAAGTTTGAAGGTTTTTTTCAATTTGTGAGGCGTCACCATCCTTCTCTTCCTCTCCAGTGCTTGACCATGTACCCGTACAGTAGTTTTAACCACGTTAAGTCCTCTCACTTGCAGAGCTTGAACTTGGCTGTGCACATTCTCCTTCTTCGTCCTCTGTTTCTTTTTCAGCCATGCACAAAATAAAAACCAAATAAAGGTTACATTATTTTACATTACTTCAAGTTATTGAAAATGATGAAATATGGTAGGAAACTCAGTAAAACATAAACTCTGAAGTTCAGTAATGGTGTCCTTTAATGCAGAGAGCTCCTTTTTAAGACTTTTCACTTTGTTCTTTAGCCGTTTCTTTGCATGCATTGCTCTTTGGTACTCTTTGTGTTAGCATCCTTTACAGCTGTTAGTACTAGTACGCACGGAGGATGAGGCTGTACAAAACACTGGCGAATTGTCTGGAGTGGGCTCCTCAGACTCCTGAATTGTAGATATTGTAACAGATGACAAGGGTGAGAGGATGTTTATGACTTTCTCGCCAGAAGTTGATGGCCCAGCCAAAACGATAGGCATTTGTGTATCTTCGGAAACAGCTTCTGATTCTGCACTTTGGTCAAAGGATGTTGTACCGTCAGTGGCTCTGGGTCCAATTTTATCAGTAGCTGGATCCAAACTGACAGGGGAAGTGGATGAAGAAGGCTTTTTCTTTTCATTTGGCAAATTCACTTAAGCCATAGCTTCATGTTTTAACTAAAGTAAGAAAAAGATGGGCAAGTCTCATTGATAGTGTCATTACAATGCCCATTGTGAAATACAGACGCTTTGAAAACTAATAAGTAAACAGATTTTCATTCTTCTCACTTTGTCGCCAGAAATCTTATAATAATGGGGCCGTTCTGTTTATTTTCTCATCAAGGTCATTTTGAGACTCTCTTGATAGTTACGAAGTGGTGAAAACCAAGCAAATTGTACATGTGCTTAAACAGTTCTGAAGACAAGTAAATGGGTGGCTGGTATACCTGAAGAAGTAAAACTAGGTCAGACTACTACTGTAGCACAGTTTGCTTGAAATAAGCGTGTAAACATATGAAATTCTTACCTGCCTCGTCCTTTAGTGGCTTATCTTTTCAGGTGATTGAGGGGTAACAGAATCTTGCGTTAGCACAGCAGTCGCTTTTAAAAACACTCTCATTTCAATTTTATATTCTTCCATCACAGATTTGACAACTGACATCTTTCGTTCTTTCTTCAATGTCAGGTCTTTCTAATCATGCCTATGGCGATGCACAGATTGCACCCATTAGCTCTCATCAGCTCTTACAGACAGATCAGTTGGAAATTGATGCATATGTTTTCCAGGTGTAAAGGACATATTTTTACAACTTTGCTGGTTTGGGGTTCAAGCGATGCAATATCGCCCTCCTCTTCTGCTTCGCTTTCTATTTTGTCGATCTGTCCGCCATAGTTGTTTAGTTTAAATGATTCAAGGTGCAACCAAAAAAAGTCATGTGGTATTGGACCGTGCAGCTTGAAGACCGTTTTTTGGTGCAAAATAGGCCAACTTAGATTGCTTATAAAATCAGGAGTTTTCACTCCAAACATCTCAAACTTTGGAATCGAGCATTTCAAATGATAAAGATTTTACTGAATAAAAGCAATTTTCGGTTCATATGCACTTTAAAACTCTTGAGGAATAGGAATAATCTATGGCTGCCATCTTTTTTTCGATCTAATAAAAATAGTATCTCGTCAGGATAATGGGGTGTGTTTTTAATAATACCCTTTTCTAAAAGCTTTTTGATTTTGGTTTTGATTATAGCGGTTTCGTCTACGGATAAATTCTAATGGATTGATGTTACAGGAATGGGGTGGGCCTCAAACTCATTTG
>OZ037776.1:33281373-33338873 GCA_964035525.1 Porites cylindrica
GTCTTTGCTAAAGTCATGAGATCTGCTGTTGTGAAGAAAGTGCTCTTATAGTTCGCACCTGTTGACTCCTTTCTTAATATGGTTCCTGTGATTATTAAGGCGCATATTGTAATCTACAAATTCGACACTCAATTATATAAATCACAAAGGTTGATTGACAATTCACTGTATGAAATATGTCGAACACCTTGCCATCCCGCCGCGTGCCCGTAAAAGTAGAGGTCTTGTATATATATATATATTATCTTTCATTTATACAGACTCTCAAAGGCGAGGAAGTCTCAAGAAGCCATGAAGGCCTAAAGTTGAGACTTCCTCTTTACATTAGATTTGATTTATTAAGTAGGTATACTTAAATAAATAAAGAACAGCATACAATGGCGTAATTTACAAATGAATAGAAAATATAAAGAAAAACTTAATTGTCTAATAACTAGTAACAAATTACGGATGAATTATTGAGTAACCTTTAAGTTTTTTAATTACACGTAAGCAAACGCTTAAAGGTTCTTTTGTTGTTTGAAACAATTATTGAGTGAGGGAGAGTTCCACAATTTCAGTCCTTGGTATAATATTGTAAATTTTTTTGCTTGCTCTGCGGGCATGACGACACTAGTATAATAATTATGGATTTTACTTCCAGTTTGAACTAAGTTTTGAAAAGAGAGACACGAAGGATCCGACTTAGAATGAAAGCAAGCCATAAATTTCAAAAATGCCAAGTTTTGAATGAGAGGTTTACCGGGGGCCCTATGATCTGCAGCACAGATTGTTCGAACGATTCTTTTCTGTAACAAGTAGATTCTATTATTGTTCGTAGGGTATGTAGAACTCCATGCTACATTGTGATATGTGAGATATGGATAGACTAGAGAAAGATACAGTGAGAGAAGTGATTTCCTAGTTACATGGAACCATGCTTTATACAACATTCCTATTGTTTTTGAAATTTTTGTGCAGACGAAGTTAATATGCGTTTTCCATGCAAGATGCTGATCAATGATGTGAAGTATATGATCAATGTTAACACCTAAAAATTTAATGTGTTCTACTTCCTCGCTAACTGTGTTATCAATTTTCATAGGACTTGATGCCAGAGGTTTCTTTTGTTTAGGTCTAAAAATCATAATCTTGGTTTATGGTCAGCTTGTTAGGTTTTAACCAAGTCACAGCATGACAAATTTCATCGTTTAAAGGGGCTGTGTCACGGCAGTCCAGTTCATTTTGTTTCATTTTGCCAATTACTCTCCCTCGATCGTTATGGAACTTAAAGTAAGCAAAGAAATTACATGTACATTACAAAATCAGAGATCCGAGACAAACAAATGTCTCCCGAGCATTATTTTTGAAGTTGCAAGCAGCAGGGATCAACTTTGAAAAGCTGTTAGGCTGAACAGTTTTCAAAAAACTCTAATTTCAATCCGTTCCCATTTTTGGCCATCCGTGGCATCTGTTGTTTCTGTTATGTTATTTTAACCTTCCTTTAAAGTTTTAAGCGGTTATTTTTATGTTTCTCTTAATTTAATGGGCATTTTGTAATTTTCGTGATACAGCTCCTTTAAGTATTCCATAGGAGTTTTATAATTGCAGTTTTAATTAAAAAGTACCAGTATCATCAGCGAAGAGTAAACATTCTGCAGCTCTTATGCTTTTGGGAAGATCGTTAACATATAAAATGAAGAACAATGGGCCTAAAATGGATCCCTGGGGGAATCCACTTTGGCCAAATAACATTTTAGATAATTAAGTGCTATACCTGCGAGACCATAAACAGTATACCATTCAGTATACCATGATATCCACTGCTCTAAAATGAAATTCAGCCTCGCATAGTTATATCAGCATCTTTGAAGTTGGCTGATAACACGGCTATCCAAGGATTCGTGCCATTCTGCTATGACACGGATAAATTTACCTCATTGAGCTTTGCCGTGCCTCTCAAGTGACCATACAACATGATAGGATGGCATCCTTACACTTTGGCGCCTGGTAGCATGGTTTAAACCACTTAATAGGTCAAACAGAACATAAGGAAATGCCTCGTAGTCAGATGAAGTATAAACAATCATTGTTACATGCTGGGTAATTCTCTTTAGCAAGTGATTATGATCTGCACAGTCATGTCATACTTGTTTAGTTACAGGATCCACTCCGGAATATAAAGGTGTTTGGTGAAATCAACTCCTTGTTGTGGATCCTTAACGTGGCTTCTGAAGGTCTCAACAATGGACCTCAACTTGTTGAGAAGAGATTCATCTGTATTCTTTCTGAACGGGTATGGTGTGTAACCAGGAGGGATGAGCTTTCCTCTAGTGCATGTCACAGCATCTTCTAAATTCATTCCGTTTTAGTACAACATGACCAGGTGTGGCTTTGTTAGGTCTGGATACAACAGGGTTCCCATCAGGTGTTTCTGGCAAAAAAGTAAAAATGATTTATAAGTAAATAAATGGTTTGTAGTTGACAATCCATGGTGATGTGGATGGTGCCATTATAAAGAAAGATTGAAAAGACTACACCTAATGAACAATAATTCTGCAGTACTAAGAATGACCACAGAGAGTTGTATGTTACTAACTAAAGAACTGAAGGCTAGTTTGCACATGACAATGCAGAGTAATTTGTTACCGCTTGATAAATACAAGCACTTATATCCTCAAATGAAGTTTTATCTAATTCCTCTGAAGTGGTCTTTCTGAATTTTAAAAAACCATACTTAAGGTCAATCATAATAAGCATGTCAAGGAAATTATTTTTGCTTAACTTTTAACTTAAATTTAGGTAGAAAGATATCATTATTATTGGGCTTTCTGTGGTGATGCCCAAAAGAGTTCTGTGCAGTGTGCATGACAAAATGCTGAAAATGGCATATGCACAACCCAGGTGTCATGTAGTCACTTCCCTTGTGTTGGGGATAAGGTGAAGGGTATAGTCGTGAAAGATTTTAACAAACAGATTTGTATCTCGTGTAAAACAAAATTCTTGTGTGGAGTTTAATAGTCACTATTGAGGACAACAGTAATCTATCCCAGATGATCATAAAACAACTGTATTTAAAGATCATTTACTGAGGAAGGATACCGTCAACCTGACAGATTTGCATTTCTTCAGGACTGTTTGACACACCTTAGGCCAGTGTGAAAATTAATCATTAAAGGTGGATGGGTACGAAGGGAATTATTTCCGAAGAAAAATATTGTTGGCAATTGAAGGATTTCCTTATTCTGTCTATGTGATTTCCCTACCATTGTGACTGGTTTCATATGATTTCTTCTAAGCATTCATTGTTTTCATATCTTGCAGATATTCATTTTGCAAACTGATTAACTGTGTGAACCAATAATCATCAATGTTAATCAGTGCGGAATATCCCTAACTTTAAGGACAGGGCCAAGTGGTCACACGACACTGCTCAACCAATGAGAAGGCACGCTTTTGCATCAACATCAGGTAACCATGCTTTAATCACTTCCATCACTCGTTCCTCCACTCCTCATGGTACCCACAGCAGCCATGTGCGTGGGATAAACGTTCTGCTTCACAATGAAGCGTTTGCTATGTTGCTTCCATCACTTATGAGCCGCGCCGGTGAAGCCATGACGTCTGCGATCAGTCCAGAATATTTGAACGATTTCTAGCAATTAATATCTTAAATCAAATGTTTTCTTTAAAATAATGTGAAACTACGAGTACTGTAAGCTTAGGATAAATAGAAAACGAAATCAAAGAAACGATGCTCTGTCTGCCTGCATCTGCCATTTTGAAAAGTTTTTGGTCATGTTTTGATGTTTTGTTGATATCTGAACCAAAGCAAAAGTGTGCTTTCCTATTGGTTGAGCAGTGTCGCATGACCACTTCGCCCTGTCCTTAAATTTAGGGATATTTCCGGGCTGTCAATGACAAGTTGCTACCTGACAGCTTCTTTTTCCTTGGTTTTGGTTCGTCACATTTTGCAGTAGCCTAATGGAAATGAAGTAAAACTTATATTAGTTGCTCTAATGATTGAAGTTGTCGAGATTACTGTGTTTAGTTGCCATTGAAAAGCAACAGCAGTAACTCCTATTTATTTTAAGCCGGGAGCAGGGTCGCTTCAGTGGAGCGAGTTTTCAGTTTCCACCAATGTGGCCCAGAATCTTCCAGATGGAACACCATATGTTGCTTGAGTTTGCTGGGTCTGTACTACTCTGCTCCAAGAGTTTTTTTAATATGATTTAATTTCCTTTCCTTTAATTTGATTTGTTTGGATTTTTATTCTCCCTCATTGTCATTATTATTATTATTATTATTATTATTATTATTATTTTTATCATTGTTAGTTAAGAGCACTGATAGCCTTTTTATTACCATAATTATATTTAATAAGATATATGTACCTTTCATAAAACATTGTAGTGTTCTGTATAAGTATCGACCTTCCAAATCAATGCCACTGTCATTAATTCCCATTTTTTCTGGGACATAAGATGGTACCAATTTCACCCAACCTGCTCTTATTGGTTTTTCTGCCTGACCCGCTCTCACTGATGATGTTTCCATGTGGCAAGCTGTCACTGGTGACGTTTCCATCTGACCTGCTCTCAGTGTTGACGTTTCCATCCAACCTGCTCTCACTGGTGATGTTTCTGTCTGACCCACTCTCACTGGTGATGTTTCTGTCTGACCTGCTCTCGCTGGTAATTTATCTGTCTGACTTGCTCTCACTGGTGATGTTTTCGTCTGACCTGCTCTCACTGGAGCTGCTTCCTTCTGACCTGCTGCCATTGGTGATGTTTCTGTCTGACCTGCTCTCACTGGCGACATTTCTTTTTGATCTTTTGTCACATTTATGGTTAACAATGAACTGAACCGACCAATCGAAGTAACAGACATTTTGTTGTCAAGAATGGGGTACTTCTCTTGCATTTGAGGCATTGTCAACAAGGTTGGACAACCTTCTTGCTGGTGTTGTGTTTTGTGAGCCTTATGTCCAGGCTGAGTGGTCAGCATTTCAGACTCGCAATTGGCATTCCAAGTTTGAATTCCGCTATGGACCTACTTGCCTGTTTTGACCTTGTTGCCTCCTGCCAGGTGGGGGTTTTCATTCTGTTATGTTCCATTTGGATTATTTGTTTCAAATGAGTTAGGTGGATGCCTGTAAACTATTTTTGTCAACATATTGTTTTATTTGCCTTAAACACACATAACATAAACATGGAATATTCTTAAATACAACAGAGACAAAGCAGTAACAAAAGAAACCTAAAAAGACAGGTGAATGGTCAGATAGCTGCAAAATACAAGAGGGAAAAACTGATATTATTATAAGAGAGATGTTGTGTCAGGAATTGAAGACAATTTGGTCTTTTTGAATCATTTTAATATTTCTCTTCTTTTGTGATTGTTAACCAAGTCTCTGACGTTAAAAGAAGACAGTTATTTTTGCTTCTAGTATTCAAAACAAAGACTAAACCCAGATTCTGGAAAACATTCATCAGCGCAAATGTTGGCCCTCAAATTTTATTTCCTGGGTTGTTATTCCATTTTTATAAAAAAAAGACTTCTCATACCTGTTTGGCATGAAATTCACCAGTGGAAAATTCCACCAGTGACATCAAAACAAATGACCAATAGGACAGTGATGATTTTTTAAGCAATAGACCACACTTTCTATGGGTTTACCGGCGTGATAACCCACGCGGGATGTTGGGACAACACGACCAAAGCTTGTAAATCACGAGCCTTCGGCTCGTGATTTACAAGCTTTTTGAGTGTTCTCCGATCATCCCAAGTGGGTTATCACGCCAGTAAACCCACAGAAAGTGTGGTCTATTGCTTTTATAAAATAACTTTTAGTAGAATGGAGTCTTTTAGGTAAAAAATATGGTTTTAGTACCGTGATCAAGTCATGTCTTCTCTCTAAAGTCATCATAAGCCAATTATGACTCACGATTTAATAGCGCTGAACTTTCTCAAAACTCAGTTCAGTCAAACAACAAACAGCAGCACTTCAAAACACGAGTTTTTGCACTCATTACATGATAACTTATGAAAGCTGTTTTACAGGAAAAGTCAACATTTATTCATGCGAACGTACAATGAAAGAATACGTTCATGGTTTGTTTACTACAGAAGTAGAAATCAGTTGAACACCAGACTGTACGCTGCTGTATTTTGTTGAGTCGATCCGTAAGAATTTCGTGCTTGCAGACGAAACTGGCAGCTATTGTAATGGAGGACTTCATTCACTTTTTACAAGCCGCAGTGGTTTAAGATCTGTTTTCTGGACTTTATTATGATTAAGAAATGCTGCGGTAACGATGTGGCTGCATTTGCGAAGTTGTCGCATGTAGCTTTATATGCACGTACAGCGACCGATGGAAATATGTCAGTGGTGGAGAAAGGTTTCTTTGCCGTAGCCACATATTGGCGTAAGTATTTGTCGATTTGCAAAGTCAGGTGGTTTGAGGTAGGTTATGGCATCGATATCACCGAATAATTTGTGCAAATGTTGGAAAAAAAACAGCCCGAAACTCTGACATTTTTCATCATCGTTGGCAGCTTGTTTACAACCTACAGCAGCCGATTTTGTACCATATCTTGATCAGAGATCTCTTTTGGAACAATTTATTTCATTAAGAAAATTAATTTTGACATAAAATAAATCAAGTTTTGTTGCTGGTTGGCATACGGTTAAGTTTTCCTGGAGACTTTCTACACCAGAAATTCACACAGTTGTTGTCTTTCTCTGCGATTTGGCATTGTCGTGAAATGTAAACTGCTTTCCAGCTTTGTACTTTATTACTTCTAAAGGTATGACAGTAATAAAATGTGGAAACCAACGCTTTTGATAGTAAGAAGGGCTGTGTAAGTAACTTGTTTTGTTGTTTAGCCTTTCTAAAATCATTGTTTGCAGATCAATAGCCGGTTTTGTTTATGGCTTGTGGTCCAGATGCTATTTTTCTATGGGTTTACCGGTACAATAAACCATAGGTTTTTGACCAATCAGATCATGCGTACTATCCCAGTTATTTTATAAAGTATGATATAACCTAAGAAGCTCTACAAGAACGCAGTATTTTAGAGTAATGATAGATGTTGAAGAGAATTTAGACTTCGGTCTACGAAACTTGGGATACAGCGAGTTTAAGAAGAAGGCCAAAGAAAAGTTGTCAAGGCATGTATCAGTGGGAAGGACGTATTTTTAGCTTCTCCAACGTGATCAGGCAAATCACTTTGTTTTAAGATTGCCTCGTTTGTATTCGAGGGATTTGCTGTGGGAGTAGCGAATGCTGAGAAACGTTCAAGTATATCTTCTGATAAAAATGGGCTGGGTAGGCAACACACATGCAACACCTCGTGCCATAAAGCTGCTGAAATGTTTCCTCCTCGAGGTAGATTATGTTCTGGAGGTTTTAAGTTTGGATTGAGCAAATGTGATTTTTGCCGCATATTTCACACTGAGAGGTCACAACACGCATTTTGTCATTGTTATTGATTTTTTGTGATTATCCTTTCTGGTCTCTCTATCGACATGATTTGCCATCTGATGTGAGTAGCATTTTCTTTGACCTCTTGTAAGGCCCTTCATTGTGGCTAAATAAGGGTTTTAGGTTGTTTAATACCCCCTGCAAATGCCTCCTCTGAATAACTAAAAACGGTTTTCTTTTCTCCACGAATGTGATGGTTGCCTGCAATGTCTTGTCATGCTGGGCCCAGCTTGTTCATAGCGGTTTTGGCGCGATACATTGTCATATTAATCCACAAGAGCGTTGAGTTCAACAGCTTGATCCTGTAGCAAAGGAGAAGTCAAGTTATCTGCACAAAAGGATTCAATATCCAAAGAACGCAGTTTCCTATAGTACAGCTTTTTCTTCGTGAAGTGCAGTTTTTGTATTCGCAGGTTGCAATGAACCGCACAGTGATCCGAGATTACAGGGTTGAAAATCTTGATTTCAGTAATGAGAGGATTATCTTTTTTAGAAATTACAAGATCCAAAGTGTGTCCTTTGGCATGAGTTGCTCCAGTGACGTGTTGTTTTAGGTTGCAAGATTCAAGAATTTCATTAAAGCGGTTTGCATAGGTGCTACAGGGGTCATCAACATGTAAATTGAAGTCACCAGATATTAGTAAGTGACCAGTGGATTCAGCCATAATTTGTTCCAGAAGCACTAATAATTCTTCAAGAAATAGCACACATAAGGTGTTATCAGGAGGGCGGTAAATAAGCAGAACTCAAATGGATTGAAGACTTCTAAAGTGAATATCCATGAGTTCAAATGTCGTAAAGGTATCGGTGATGTGACTGTTTATTTGGAGTGTGTCCTTAAATAACAAACTAACACCTCCGCCTCGGGAATGACCCCTCGGAACATGTAAAAATCTATAGCGATCTGGACATAAGGTTCTAATCTCAACATCATTAATGTTACCAGGACACAGCCAAGTTTCAGTGAGAGCCAAAATATCAATGTCTTGATCCAGCACAAGGTCTTTAACTGCCATTGCCTTGTTCTTAATGGATCTAACATTAAGAACACAAAACTGAACACAGCGACAGTCAATTTTGGAGAATTTGTTGTAGTTACTGATATTAAATTATTCAAGTTCACACCACGAAGTGGCAATGGCGCTTGGAGATAACCAAAATTAGCATAATCACGTTGAGTTGTTCTAGAAAATATATTTAACTAGTTTCCGCGGGTCTTCTTTCCACCTTTTCCTCCTCTATACCTCAGAACACCATGTGATTTTAGTTCGCCCAGAACTTGAGGACGAGGAGCACAAGCACTTGATCGTAGGCTTCGGAGAAATTTCCTAGAGTATTTCATGGTCAACAAAGGCGAATTATTATGCGAATGGCGGTTAACAACTTGTAAAGTGGAAAACTGATTGTGCAGAAGCCAACCACCAGTTAAGTCAGGGCCATGATTCAAGGAAAGATCCATAAATATCGTAATGTCTTGAGGAGGATTATGACCAGGCATGAGCAGACTAGTGTAACGGTGTATCGTCCATAAGCAGCGAGGAAGACGTGATTTATGAAAACCATGTAGTGACAGTTGCAGCCGCACAGGAACACGTGCATAAAAGCCAGAAGCACAGAATATACCAATACCTTTCCTAATAGCATAGAAATAAGCGTTTTGCTTGTAACAGTGGCTTTCGTCGGCATAAGTTGTACCAGATATCACAAGACAAGTAAAAAGTACAGTAAATGTAGGAGGAACTAAAAACGTGGCAGCCATGACAGCGCCTCACATTCCCTTCTGTTGGAAGGGAATAATGTTGGAAAAAATAATAAAATAATGTTGGAAAAGTAAAAAAGTTTAGCACATAAGAGTCTCTTGAGCCAAGAGTGAAGTTCCTGTGAAAGTTGGTGCACACCTGTGTCTTTACACCACCATCGTAAAGTTTTCTTCGCTTGTCTGCATTGTCAATATGCTCTCCACGCTGTAAACAAATCGAGTTTGTTGCCAAGGATGCAAATTCTTAAAGTTTAATTGTAAATGTTTGTTTCCACTACAAAATATTAAACAAGTATGTCCAATTTTCTCTTTGACAACAGTTTTCCAAAGTCGCAGTTTCTTCTGAGTAGCCATGCCTTTAGGTTTCAAGCCAGGCCTTCTGGTTAGTTTCCAGTTTCCTGTTCAAATTCACAGAAACTCTGTGACAGAGTTCTTCAGTTTTGGAGTCAACTATAGAAAATGTTGTTGTGGGATCAGATCCCGCGACCTCCTTTCGTTGACTGCCCATAGTTTGTTTATTGTGGTGAAGACAACAGCAGGTGTTCGATATTTGATGCCACTCCCGAGATAGCATGTCGATCATTTTTCCCTTGTGAATTTTTTAATGTGACTCAAATCCATTCAGGCAAAACCAGTTGATTTCGCGACTTTGTTCCTCACTCGGTCACTGCACCACCTTGTTGAAGATAGCTTTGCTCACTCATAACTTATAACTTACGAGAGGTTGACTTGTAGCAAGTCTATGTACATCCTTGTTTTCTTGAATTTGGGAGGGGAAACTCTTCAACATACGGCCTTAAATCGGAGCAGTTTACAGCGCCAAAACTGTGGAAATCGATACCTGATTCATATAGAACTATACGATCGTTCAGGGCTTTTAGAAATAGTATTAGAAAACAGGACTTGTCTGGTTCACTAAACTAACCTACTACTCTACTATCAGTCTTTTGCATATTTGTTAATAGTTTTAGCTTTATCTTATTTGTGAAATTTTCTAGTGTTATGTAAATAATTTTTAAATTTTATCTTTTCAATTAGCTATTTTGTTCGTACTTCAGTCATAATTATCTATTTGTTTTTTTTATTTTTTTCAGTGTATAGTACCTGCAAAGTAGCCAGTGAAGTTTCTCCCCAATAGCTAAGGGTGTTTTATACAATAAACTTGACTTGACTTGACTTCCTCTATGAAATAATTTAGTAATAAACTGTCCCTCTTGCTCTTGGTATCAGGTAATGGATGGGCGATTAAAATGCCTCCCCGTGTCAACTGTGAAGCTGACAACTTGGCCTAAAACTTGTGTATCTTGGTAGGAGAACCCAATGAAAAAGTTGGATTTTCGGAGATTTTAAGACCTCGAGTACTGCTGGATTAGTTCTAAGGCTACTTCTTCATCGAACAGTAAGTGGTGAAAATGGTTCTTTGGATTTGAACCAATCGTCCAAATCATTTAACTGTTTTTTGGTCGACTGCATTGTCTTCAAGGCAAATTTGCATTTATCATTGACCATTTGCTGTGCTAAACCGATCGAGTCTAGCCCCTGATTTGGATATACATGTTGTATCCACTGTTGAAGAGAAGTCTCACACAAGTTTTTGAACTCTTGGTTTAATCTGTACTTTGTAGACTAATTAGTTCTGTACCCTGAAGTTCTATTCTCTGTCGCTATGCTCAGCCGAATAGAAAATATGTCCGTTGTGTGTATGAATAGACAAAAAAACAATGATAAATGAAGGAAGTCGCCACATCAAGTTTATTATGTTTACCAATAAACGTTGCAACAAAAGCAGGAAAATATAAGGGATATATGCGAAAAATAAAGATACAGAGCTCAAAAAATAGCTACAGTAGATTTACGATATATTATAAGTGCTGACAAGATATGGTGAGCAGAAAATTAACAAAGTTAATGGAGTCAGAACATTTTAAATAATTGATACAAAAGTGCAAGTACAAGTCTACTGTAGATATACCTATAAACCTAATAAATAAAAAAACGAAAAAAGGCAGCCTCGAGTAAACTGTTTGGCGTCAAGTGGTGTGAAATTCACAAGGAGTGGTTAAAAAGGGTGTAATGATCCCAATGGGAACTGAACTAAACAATGTTACCTGGGATGGCATTCTCCTCTTTTAGTTCGTCCCATAAATTGTTGTCGTGTCTGTGCTATTTATACTTGACAATAATTTCAAGAGAGATAGTAAGCACTTCTGTACACTCTAACTTGTGCTGTACACTCTAAATTGTGTGCAATGCAAAACGCTCTCGCTGGTGAGTAGCATAGTAGGGATGAAATTAACCCCTTTTGTGTAGATTTCATATAAACTTTTATGTGCAATAAATTAACATCACAGCCTTTTGTCTTCATCTAATGAATAAAATGCAGTTTATTCTCATTTATTTCCATTTGTCACAACTAACCAGCCAGGCCCTTCCCGTCGTAATGAAAATTTCATTATTAATCAAAACTTTCCAGCCAAATCAGTCAAATGCTAAATAGCGTGCAGGAAGGAGATGGCTTTTCAGCAACAATCCTTTGAAAAAGGCGATTTCATTTGCTGACTGGTCTGGCCAGCCAGTCCTGACAAATGGAAAGTGTCCTGAGATAAGGTCAGGTATAGCTTTAACTGTTTTAACCAGTTTGACAGGTTTTGTAGTTGTTTTAAAATCGATGAATTGCTGACTAGAAACTAAAAGAAACTATTCCTTGGATAATTCATAGTTAAAAGGAATAAGCTCAATCTCGTTGTGAGATAAAACCACCGAACCGCAATGTGATTATGAGGGTTCTTTTTTCTTGTTGCCGTCCTATTTGTCCATTGTAGACAACTTATTGTTTTGGTTGTGGTTCACTGGTTCTTGGCACACAAATCGTCATATTAATGTCGATGAAATCAAAGTAGCTCTTTACTGCATGCAAAACAATTTCTTACTTTTCCTCCACCACCTCCACATTTCTTTTGGAGCAGGCTTTTTTTGTTTTTTATCTTTACCTGCTCTTCCCTTTTCTTGTATGTAGGCCTTAACATTCATTGCAGGGCCAAACAATATAGTTCGGTGCACTTGGTTGCAGCCAACTCCCATCCCAAATGCGATAGTTGCCGTTCGAATTCTTACACACCCCCTTGTTGCTCTGGAAAGACTTCAGAATATGCTCGTTGGTAAAGGTGGGTGTTAGGGATCTTTGTAGTAGTGTATACTAGGGCACATTGGTTGATTGTCTGGCAGTAGATAATTGGTGGAGTTTCCCCTGTACTATTTTCAGAAACTTCATTGGCCAACCAGAAAAGGTAGTTGGACAATTTGGCATTTTTTATTTATGCAAGTAACTATGTAAAAAGCGTTTTCTTAGTTTGGACTTTCAAGAATTGCATGCAGATTGTCAAGTGAAAGAGATTAAAATATTACTGCACGGGTAAGGCTGGTTGCTTTTGTTGTCAGAGCAATGAAAGGGCACCCTGTTTTTTTTTCTATTTTGGCTGTCCAAGGGGCGCAGTGCAATGCCCCAAGAACATAAACCGCTAAGAAGTCAGAAACAAAATCACCACCGTATGTAGGGGGGACCAGTCTTTGAAAATCATCGAGGTGCCCAATCTCGCCCACGAACAGAGGAGGTAGTCCAAAACGCAACTAAAACAATAGGTTAGGAAAGCAGGACAACACTGTTCACTTGAGAGGTTAAAGAAAATCCATGGTAGCACGACTCAAGCTCTAACCTCATATAATGGTGGAGGTCAAGAAGAAAAGACCACTTGGGTGGATGGTCTATGTCACTATAAACATACTTGACAAAACGGTCGTTTTTGAAGCTTGCAGTGTCAAGGATGATGCTGTATCAGGCAAAGTATCGAAGATGTTATTTGTGGCCTCAGCAGCATACTTGAGGAGTAGGCCACTGCAAACCGTAGGGTCAAACTCGCACAAAGTAGTTAAAAGATTTTTGAAGTGTCTACACCACTTTTGCTACCTAGGCTTGTTCTACACTGAGTAGATCTACCGGTGGAAAAGGTGGTAAACTGCTGCAAGGAATGGTAATGAATGTTGTGATGGCGGTCGCACCTTCTGCTGCACTTCATTGTGGAGCAGTTGCTTATGATGGCTGTTTTTGAAACCTTGGTCGTTTAATAATTATGTGATTTGCTTGTAGAAGTTTGGTTCGTTTTCGTCATTGCCACTTTTGTGTCCCTATGAATCCGTGTATTGAATATAACAATCTCAGTGATACAAGCAGAATGAGATAAACTTGATTAAGCTATTCTTAAATGCTGTAATAAAATGCCCATCTTTCCAACGTAATTCAGTCAATCAATTTGTTTTATCTTCAAAACTAAGAGTTCATTGTCCAATTCTATAATCTCAGTTGATCAGTTAATGACTCAATATGACATTGCCTCGTCAGTAAAAACAGTATACAACATACGATCGCAGTGATCGCTTACTTGGTGTTGTAGATTCTTCGATTCATGTCACTGATTTCATTCAACTGAGCCTTTGAAGGCGTTTTTGCCTTTACTGCGTTGAAAATGCAACTGGATGCTTCATCGGTGTTTTGCATTGACCAGGGTGGTTTCGGTTGATCAGCCACTGTGATTAACCCGCATGCTTCATATTTTTCCCTTGTTGCACTCTTGGAGAGCAATCACCAGTAGTTAGGACTTCACGAACTAATTGCAGGGTTGGGTCCAATTCAGACTCTCTCTCCACTTGGCGGGGTAATGAAGCAGCAGGTATAGCATCAGTAACTACTGTGAGGGCACATTGTTCTGTCTGCCTGAGAAACTCTTTAGCCACTTCACCTACTCAGAGTCTTTTCAGTGCACCAGCAGGATTTTCTTTGCCATGGATGGGCCTAATGGTGTATTTGAATTGCTACATGTATAACAACCATCTCTCTATTCTTGGCGAGGATGGCTGTTGCCATACGATGAATCTTTGTATATCTGTAACCTTCTTCGCTGCTTCTTTTTGACGATGGAAATTGCAACAACTGCTCTACATACTCCTTAAAGCTGGAAACACCAAGCTTCTCTGGTCCTAACTCTTTCACTGTAAAGTTGTTCCAGCTTCTTGATTTTAAAAATGCTTTGTTGCAGTAGGATTCTGCTGTAGCAGATGCTGGAACTGATGTTTGGAATTCGTCAGGGTCTTGTACAGGATCTGCTGGAGCCGATGTGTAGAAGTCATTGTCAGGGTCTTGTACAATTAAGATCTGCTGGAACCGATGAAATTTGGTTGTTGATTACTAATTAGTAACTAACCACAAATAAAGGAGTCTTCCAAGCATTTCTGTTCTAATATCTGCTGGCAGAAGTCATAGGCCTTGGGGTAAGTTTTTTTTAAGGGGTTATTTCCACTTCATACATATTTCGTTCAGTTGAATCTTGGCTTGAACTTTTCACAATCTGTATAATTGTATCCTCTGGAGCATAAAATAAAAGCAAAATTATGTCAATGTTATTTTCTGATTTTGGAAAATAGCCATAAGACTTCATGATAGCTTCCACATTTAAACCTTTCATTGTGTTTGGGTTTATAAATGCTTTATTCTCCCATCAAACCCTTTGGAAGTACTAGTAACAATGTGTGGCAGTATGGTCTTGGTTGGTCTTATGCATGTGTCGCATTATGCACCCAGCATTCTTCAAACTTTGCCACATTTTTGGTGGACTGGTGGCACCTTATGACAACTGATTCAATAACAATTTGGAAATGCAATAAATACGGGAAAATCAATCAATTTAGAACCTTGTGGTGTGTAAGTAAAATAACATATTATTAGTATGGAATAATCAAGTACTTATGAAAAAATATTACCAAGGTAACGAGTAGAGTTTTCTGCACCTTCTTTGAGTTGTTCATTTGTAGATACTTCTAAGGCAGAAAATGGCCTGAACACTGGTTTTTGGGAAAATGCACAGGAAACGTGAGGCCAGGCCCTTGTCAAAATTGCTTTTATCCACAATCAATGGTACTGCAGTAGTAGGCTGGGTCATGCCACAGAGTGTAAGACATGTGCTTGGCATCTTGAAATTTGCACTTCCTGCAACTAATAAATAGGATAAAGGTTTTTCAAAGGAATCTGCTTGTATTACAGTATTAAGTACGGGGAAACAAATTCAGTATGCTTACGTATAAGACAACTTCATGTTTAAAAACTGACATACCAGTCAGCAATTTAGATACATGCATATCGTGAGAATTTATTCCTATTGTCAAGGGTTTCCACAAAAAGGAAATGCACTTCAGTTTCCTGTTGCAATATGTTTATACATGACTGCAGTTTTCACAACTACTTTATTGCCTTTCTCTGCATTATTGACAAACTAACACCACTGAATTTTAGTTATAATGTGACTCAAAAGACACTTAGAGGTAAAAAAAATATATGCAGTATATTTCTTAAAATTTGGTTGTCAGTGATCTCTATCAAGGAACAAAAAGGATAGAATTTGTAAGCGTCTAGCGATACAATCATTTTATTGTTCTACTCTGGTAGATTAAGGCCTGGATCAAAAATGATTTTTGCCCCCAGCAGATTGAATGGAATTCGCGAGAATCTCGCGCGTTACCATAGTGACAATGAATCCGCCATCTCTCTGTGTCGTGCAATTCGCGAAGGACTTCCGCCATTTTGAAATGTACATGTACAGTGAATGTTGTGCGAGGAAACTGTTTTGTCGATCAGATTGTGGTCACTGCAACTACCCAAAACAAGTAATGGAAAAAAGGTAAGAAAATTTTTCTGTTGTTTTGTGGATTCGATAGAAAATTCTGATATTTTGACAATGCAGCGGGTGTTCGATGTGGCACTGAATCAATGCTATTAAGTCTTAAGCTTACATCTAAAAGATTTATTGAAGCTCATATACACAATTAATGTAGGTACCTTGCTTGTGTCTTAGGTTAATTTATTGAGGCTATGTACATTGAGACTAGATTTCAATATTTCCAAGATCAAGAATGAACTTAAAAAGTGTTAAAATTTTTAACTCAAAACTCAAAAACCGGTCGTTCAGATACAAAGCCGTTTCGATACATGTTGTTACGATATGAACTCAAGCAGTGAAATTGCACAGAAATTTTGTTCGCTTCAAGTAACGTTTATGTGTGAACAAGAAATTAACATTTTGGTGAAAATTATTCGTTCTTTAAGCCAAGGACATGAAACTACTTACACCTTAACTGAATGAACTTGTATCGAAACGACTTTGTTCAGTTACTTTGTCTCGAAAGGATGTCCACCGGTCACTCTAAATCCACTTTACTTCGCATCGAAATGTCCTTTCTTGGAACTGTGTGGCATTAACAGTATTTCTTTTTTAGTACTTAAAAACTTACATTTACAAACTGTTAACAAGAAACTAATTTTAATACCAGTAAAATTTTGCCTACCAATTCTTTTTCCAGGAATTTGAAAAAGTGAAGTGTGTTCTAAATAAGAATGTTTTGTGAGCTAGGAAAATGCTAGTCTACATAAGTAGGACAATTTTTCCCATATGACATAAGTTTACATTTATTGTGAAGTTACATGTGTACTGTTATGTTCCAATGCTGTAAAAGCTGTTTACATAGCCGTAAGGTCTTGTAGAAATCATGCCCTTGTCTATCATTGCGTATGTCCTCGGGACTTGGCTCAGTGCACTCATGCTCCAAGAACAAATTCTGTTCCCACTTCTTAAACTGCTGCTTCACAACTGAATGCTTTGCTTAAAGACATATAGTAATATTGTGATAAAGAAGTATTTGGTCAAAATTTCATAACGATGTGCAAAAAAACAAGTGGCAAATTAAACGCGAAAGAATTTGTTTTCTTTTTTGATGAAATTTTTTTTAAAATAAAAAAATGGCAATTTTGATTGAAAGAATTGAACCATTCTTAAGAAGGCACAGTTTTCAGACTGAGATGTAGAGATCTGGCAAAATGTCGCAAGGAAGCTAATTGTTGAACTTCACCGTTGAAATCTCATCGTTTTAGAAACATTGTGATAGTAGCAAAAATATTATTCTTTACCCAAGTTGATATCATGCATGTTCTTATCCTTCTCATTGATTAGCAAAGCTGGCACTCTTTCCACACCCTTCAGGTGCTCTTTCAGGCTTGTCTGTAAATTTTTCTTCAATCGTTCATCTTTCAATCCCCTTGCTACACACTCATTTCTCAACTCCTCCACTGTCATATCCTTAAAGGGCCTGATCCCTCCTTTTCTTCTACTTCTTCCAGCTGGTCCTGAGTGCACTATACTGCATCGGTCTTCTAGGGACAGATGTGGGTTCCTTAAGCTATATGTCAGGTCTCTGTATCTGCGGGAATCACCACTACAAGAACTACAGCCATTGTTCCCTCCTCTTTGCTCTCCACTTTCAAATTGCTGCTCTGGTCCATCACCGTGAAAGAAATGCATCACATCATGTATAGGTGATCCCTTCCTTGTGAGTTAAGTTGTTTTGTAGCTGCTCTAAACATTCTCGCCTTGTGTCAACGTAGGACAACTGATCTACTTCCTTTGCGGTGCACTTTCCAAGGATGTATATGTGAGGCCTTTCTACCAGTGCTGGGACATCAATGTCACTGTACCCTTTTTCTCTCATTTCTGCAGAGGAATAGTAAAATGCCAGATCATAAAGACACTGAATAAGATACAGGAGATGGCCATGGTTTAGAATTGTTGAGCCATCCCCCCATATCATCAGATGTCTAGTTCTTTCAAATTTTATAAGTTGTTCTCTTCTTTGACCTGGAGTATCCCGCCCTGAGATGGCCCTCATCTCCAAGCACTCTTAGCCGCTGAGATATCTGATCATCACTCATTTGTGCATAGTCATCATTGGTATGGTCTCGAACCACTCCAAGTTGCTCACATCTGCCTAGTTCTCTTTTTCTTTTTTCTGTTAAGGGTATCTTCCTTCCAGAAACTGTAAACACAACCTCCTTTAATGTTCCTTCGCTGGTAAGGACTAACTTCTTGTACTGTTTTGGAACCACAAGCTCACCAATGGTGTATTCTCCTGCCTCAAGTTTCACCTAAAATTGATTTTAAAATCATTTTACTTTCACATAGTTGTAAGTTAAGGTTGGTTATAGTCAGCATGGTGTAGAAATTTTTGTGGTTAATATGAATACTGAAAAAAGAGGGATTACCCCTTAGCTGTCAGTAAGCACACTTGTCAGTTGTCTCTGCTTTGTACTCTTTTTAGCAGGTTGAGTGAATTAAATGGATTAGTTGCGAAAAGAACCCTGTTGGAATCTGTTTGAGGAAGTTATATGGAGGCATGAGCATGAAAAACAATGGTTTTCCTGTACTTTGTTTTCTCTTTACTTTATTCAAACAGCTACCTAACTTTATTGTTTTATTGCTGTTTGCTTTTGCCAAATAATTTATTGTTTTGTATTTTGGTGTTTTATTGACTATTGGTGGTGGTGGTGTTTGAGTTTGGAACAAACCTTTAGAGTTTCTTTAATATCTTTATTTGTTCTTGGGACAGGCACAGTTATTTCTCCTCCAGCCATTCTGATTAGTTGCCGCCTTGGATTTCGTTTGCTGTGATGTAATGCTTGAAATCGCTCTAGATCGACTCCCTGGCTCTCAAGATATTGCTTGACCACCATGTTGCCCAACCTTGTATCTGTCAGACCGTATCTTCTTGCAAGGTCTGAATAATTAATCTAGGTGCATGCAATATAAAATCAGGTGTTAAATTGACTTGATTTTATAAAAAGAACTTTTTTGATGGTAAATAATATATTTGTACAATAGTTTCAACTGAGGGTACTTCATCAGGGACAGTTGCTCCTATAGTTGCAACGTTTTGAGGATTTACTATTTTTTTAACTTGGAATATTTGACATGATAAAAGTTGCACTTATGGTTTCCCTTGTCAAAGTGGCCCTGATAGCAAATTAACTGAGAGGGGAATCCCAGATTAAAGAAATTCAGTTTGACAGTGTTGATGCACAGTGCATTGTTAAAAGCAAAATGACAAATTATGTGATTGGCATCATGTGGAGGATTGAATGTTTTTTTAAAAAATATCTTCAAAAGTTTATCATGTGTCCTGAATAGGGTATCGTACATGTCACTCTTTATTATTATTTTTAATTGTCCATTAGAAAATTGATATCCCCTGTGAACTGTATCTTTCTTCACCTTTTCATTATCCTTCATGTTTTTTACTTCTTTCAGGAGGTTTTCTTTGTCAAACTCAATCTGGTTT
Organism: Porites cylindrica; assembly: GCA_964035525.1. Classification (NCBI taxonomy): domain Eukaryota; kingdom Metazoa; phylum Cnidaria; class Anthozoa; order Scleractinia; family Poritidae; genus Porites; species Porites cylindrica. The sequence goes on from OZ037776.1 coordinate 33,300,808, forward strand.
GGTTGCGGAGAGTGACGTTTACGCTTTCTTTGCCCAAGATCTTCCATCCTCTTCTGTTTTTCGACCCGGGCAGCGGCTTCCTTGAAAGACTCGAAATACAACGAGCTTCGTTCTTTGGCCCTCTGACTGAAGGACTGCCTTGTCGCAAGCATCATGTCTGCATCACGTTTCAACCATTCCTCCTGAACTTTTTGCTTCTCCTGACGTGCCCTCTGTCTGCGTTCGCATTTCTTTTCAGTTCTGCTTTTTTTTGTTTGTAGTTCCAGCTCAGCAACTTTAGTTTGGGCTTCAGCAAAACTAACTTTGAAAACATTTTGAAAGGGAGCGTCAATGTTTGAATAAATGTGTTTTACTGCTGCTTTTATTGCTTTCTGTGTAGGCTTAATCGTCTTGTTGCCCTTGTTTTCGCTTTCCATTAAGGCTTGTCGAATTAGCGTCTGTGGCTTGCATTTGCCTGCAGTAGTAGTTGGAAACAGGGACTGAAAATCAAAATGATGCACTTGACAAGCACTACAGTTAGACATCGTATGCTGAGATTTTTGTGATGCTGGTAGAGCCTTCCAGTTCGAAAGGGAAAAATGCTTCAGGTAATCGTTCCTGCTTTGGGAGGACATTTTGCGGAATAGATTGTAGATTATTCGTGATTTCTTCGTGAACATGGTCTTCTCAACAATGAATACAGATTGAGCTGTTTCATTAAACATGTTACAGTAATTTTTCCATCTCTGAACCGGATCAGTTTCCTGCTGTGCTCTTCCAGCTTTATGGAGACTTTCTTTCACAGCAACCCTGGCAAATCCGTAGCTGAATATAAGGGGCATTTGGATTTTTGCGATTGATATATTGAGAGAGTTGAACGTCTTTCACTTATTGCCTAGGTGGCGCGCTGATTTTATTTGAAAATTGCGCCCAAAATAATAATATATTCCTGAAACCTGAAACCTTATTTTATCTAAAGAGTAATTTATTTTGACATATACCGCGTTTTGCTATTTACAACAGACAAAAAAGGAATGAGAACAAACCGATCTTGCTTGAAGCTCTAGTCACTTATAAAACCATTTTCTTTTATCGTACCCGCAGAAATGGTTACATATCAACTCCCATCAGGAATGTACTGATTTTAAGAATTGTCTCCTTTTGTTTTTCGTACCGTTTTCCGTTGCTTCAGAGACAAACCGTGGGTGTCTAGTCAACAAAAGAATTGCTTCTCTTGCTCCCGTTCATCCGCCATGTTTTGACTTGGCACCCTCGCCTTCTAACCACGCTACTGAATGGTCATTGGCTGATTTCCATTCATGGCAACTGCTGAGGCCGAATACTTGTGAGACAAAATGGTGGCCGGAGAGCTCAACACGCAGAAACGCGTTTCTGAATTTCCCACCACAAATTGAGAATCTTTATTCAAGCTTCGAGTTTATATAAGAGCATTTTGATATGCTTTTTATCTTTCCGCTCGGAACCAAATGAAAGCTAAGCCGTCTCGTCTGTAAATTTGTGTAAAAGAAGGGAAATCAGCTCTAATCGTCAACTGAGTAAACGCGAACATGTACTTGTTAAAATTGATGGGAATTTAACCCTCATTCCGACTGAATTCCTACAGTTTATTGTAATGACTATAGTTTATGCACTTTATTTCAAGCTTTTTATGGCAGTAGGTGGTGGGAAATCAGTCTTAAACAGAGATATATATTTTGGTGCTTAAAGTAACGGATTTTGTGAGTATAAAATGTCATTTTGCCTTCTTGTAAACCGAGGTGGTAAAACAGGTAGAGGCACGTGTCTTGGCAAATTTTTAGCGAAAATGGTCGAGGTCAGACTAGAGACTTTACTATGGTAAAAAGGGCTTTACTATGGTAAGTCTCGTAACGTCTTCTTTACCGTAGTAAACCTGACAGGTCCACTTAAAAAGACATTTGAAACTTTCCAGGCGTTTTTTCTCGCGTGATCGGTAACGTGAGAGTGATAAGTAAAACAAATGATGGCGTGCTATGACAGCTGACTAAATTGAAATTACTGAACTGTAACTTCTTGAGCGTGACCCTCACAAGTGTGCAAAGATGGTTCAATGTGAGAGAGTATTGTTTTCTGTTGTGAGCATTTTGGTTTTAATTCTGCTGCTCAGGCAAGCAAGACGAATGCGCTCCCTTATTACCTACCTTGTTTTCGAATACGAAGTTAGTGAAGATGTTTTAGTGACAGGTTCATTGATCACCCATCGAAGACGTACTGTTAGAGAAAGAGCGGCATTGCGAAGGCAAGTGTGGGTTTACCCTCAACCCCAAGAATGGTTTGAAGAAATGTACAGAAACAGAAACCTTGATGCACTGTGGAAAAAGCATTTCAGGGTGACCAGAGGTACATTTGACTATATTTGCCAGCTGATTGAAGGAGACTTGCAGAAAGAAGATACTAGACTGAGAAAAGCCCTACCTGTATGCAAGAGAGTCGCAGTTGTGCTGTGGCGACTTGGCTCAGGAAACTCTTACCGAACAACTGGGATTACTTTTGGGCTAGGAAAATCGACAGTTATTAAAATATGCAACGAGTTTACACGTGCGATTATTCGAAGGAAAGATGTGTTTATCAAATTTCCAGTTGATGAAGAAGATGTAACTTTAGCAATCAGAAGAATGAAAAGTATTGCTGGCTTGCCAAACGTTATTGGTGCTATAGACGGCTCCCATGTACAAATCAAAGCCCCCAAAACTTGCCACGAGGATTATTTTAATCGAAAACAAAACTACTCCATAAATCTACAAGGAACTGTTGATGGAACGGGTATGTTCATTGACGTCAGCACTGGTTGGCCAGGCAGTATGCATGATGCCAGGGTACTGAGATTAAGCTCATTGTACAGTAAGGCAACAGACGGCGAAATCTTATCCGAGCCAGAAAAGTCTAGTGAAGGAATTGCTTGCCCCTTCTACTTGGCGATTCAGCTTACCCATTGTTATCTTGGCTCATTGGCCACTATCCGCGATCCGCCACCCTAACATGAGATCAAGGGAGATTTAACAAGGCCATGAATAAAAGCAGGGTGGTGGTAGAACGAGCATTTGGCAAACTAAAGTGCAGGTGGAGATGTTTGTTGAAGGTACTCAAGGAAGGTACAGGAAAAGTACCCTTAACTATCCTAGCCTGCTGTATCTTACATAACATCTGTTTACTGAGAGGGGATGCATTAGAGAATGATGAATCAGACGACGATGATGATGACGATGATGGTGATGGTGGTAGTGCTCCCCTTCCCCCTGGGCTTAACGCTAATGCACAAGGTCGACTTGTTCGCCAAGCCTTGACCGACTTTTTAGCCAACAACTAGACACAACATCAAGTTAGAGTAAAGGGAGTTTTAATACTTATTTGACATGTACGGTTATAATTAATAAACCTGGCGCATATAGCTTCGAAAAGTCGACCAGGAAATTCTATCTTAGTTGTAGGTTATGGGAGAAAGCACCTAAGATGTAAATAGATATATTTGTTTTGTTTTTGTTTTTGCTTTTTGTGACGTGTGCGTGCACACATGAACCTATAGTTATACGTATAATAGCAAATATATAGAAAAAAATATGCTATTTCCATGAGTGAACTAGCTTTACAATTGAAATGTAACAGAATGAAATAAGTTGAATCACTATGGATTTTTAGAGGAATTTCCTCCCTTAAGGACCTCTCCTAGCTCTCTAATTGCGCTTATCATTAACTGGTGTGTCTGCTCATTGGACTTTTTCAGATAGGAAAAAAGCTCTGCTCTTTCTTCCTCCCTCCGTTTAGTATATTCTGTCTGCACCTTTAAAAACTCTCTGAATGCATCTTCATCCTCATCAGCCACTGCCTTGCTTTGTTTGCTTTTTTTACCTTTCTTTCCTTTTTGTGCTGCTTGTGGTGGTGGTGATGGTGTGCTCGACGATGAAGCTGATGATGATGCCTCGTTGGACATTGTCGTGTGCTTTCTTTTGTTAACAGGTGTTAATGGAGGGGCTGTTTGAGCCTCTTTCAGTGGCTGTTTACGCTGTCGACGGAGGCTAGAGGATAGGGGAGCGTCAAAACTAAGGTCTTCCTCTTCACTTTGATCATGGTCACTTCCCTCTGTGCTGGTTTCATCGATGGGTTCATCATTAGAGCCTGCCTCTACCATGTACTTGTTCGTTACCGTGTCCGGAGTTCCCCACAGCTCGTCTAAATCTGTGAACTCGGGAAAGCTTTTTATTTTGTCGCTTCCTTCACCAGTGGACTTGCTTTTGTCTTTGACAGTCATATTTTTTATTAAGGTTGTTCATCTTGTCATGGCAGTTTTTTGCTGTTTTCTCTCCAGAAAAGGCATTAATTTCTACACTCTCGCTGTTCACCCTTTCTGCAATTCTGTCCCACATTGCATCAAGGCTTTTCCCCCGATGTCGTTGCTCGTACTCTTGGCTGTAAACTGTGATCAGAATTTTTACCTCGCCATCACTCCAGCGAGTTCGGTTCCCTTGTTTTGTGGAGGCTTGGCGTGACGAGGCTGTTTGCATGGACAAATCTTCGGTTGAGGTAAATGTTGATGGCTGACTGGAGACGTTACATGGCCCACCAAGCATTTCTCGGTAAGAAAAACACCGTTGTGCAGCATCTTGACGCATACTGAACAGCATTGGACCTACTGGCCGTGGATGTATCGGCGAATCACCGGGTGGCGGAATAATTAAATGAAACGAGCTATTCAAAGCACGTGGAGCTGGAGGTCTGAAAAAGATGAAAAGCAAAAGAGGTCTTCATACAGTCACTTTCAGGTTTCTCAGTGGTCGTCGCTGAACTACATTGCATTACTTTTAGAATTTTGTTTCATATACTACCCGTTTGATCCTGTTCAATAAGCAGTTGTGTTTAATGGCTGCTAAATTTTGGCGCGCTTTTTCTGTCCTCACCGACTTGCGTAATTGTTAACCTAAATCCTTTAGCAGGCAAGATATCCCGTTGATTTCGCAGTTGCATATCACAACTTTTTGGACACGCTTTTATATATTTCATTTGCGAGGCTACAGAAAAATAATGTTTCAATAAGCTGAGCTCCTTTTTACCTAGTCGGTTCGCAGTGTAACAAACAACAATCTGAAATGCTGCAATTAATTAAAGGAAAAAAACTTTTCCTTACCTTGCCCCTTCCAGTGAGGAAAACTCTGCCATGTTAAATTCCATATCGAAATAATTTCTTTCAGTTCGGCTGCTTTGACAACGTTCAATCGCACTGTACTGCACGCGAATCCACACGACTAAATACGATCACCATCACCGATGTTCTAAAGCTATTCTGTTATGTGACCCTTTTTGAAACTACTTGCCTCAAAAATCATGAGAAACTGTCAAAAAACAAACAAAGTTTAGATAGACTAGAGATATACCCACCTATTTTTTTTGGTAACCAGATGGTTATCGGTGATGAGTCATCTTTGTTCTTTCCGTGGTAGTCATGGAAATTAACCACGGTAAAGTTTACCATAGTAAACTGAAAAATGCCGGTCACTCTTACGGTGTCGTTTACTTTGGTAAACTTGAGTTTACTATACTAAACTTTCTCCAGTGTGACCTCAACCAATGAGCGATTTTTAACAAAGTTATGAGTAAATTTCTTTAAAATGGTGAAATTAATTAGGGGACCCAGGCCTTAATCTACCTGAGTAGGAATATAAGGAATTGATGGATTGGTTTTTATGAATTCAAAGTCAATATTCAAACTTACGTGGATATCTACCTGTTTGATGCAACCAAGACGTTGCACTAAAGAGTTTCAACGGCTTCGTGAATTTGTGCATGTCCAGTAGACCCTTCGTGCCACTGTACAACTTGACTTGTGACAGCCAGTTGGTTTGTTCATCGTATAATCCGAGCATTTTCAGTCACATTTCTCCTAGTTTCTCGAACGTCTGGTCACTCAGCAGCCATTCTTTTACCTCAATCTCCTTCATCGCTAACTTGGAGTGGACATTCGCCAATATATTGACAAGATATTTGTGCAGTGTGGATCTCCCAGTACCTTGAAGACATAATTTAAAGATTTTTATTATGCTGGAAAGTGTCATTTCCAGTTTGCATGTAGGCTGATAAAAAATGGTATCTGATGCGCATGTGTGCGAGGTAAGAATTATTTGGCCAATCTCGAACCCAGTGCTTAGGAGTGGTCAGTGACAAAATTAGACCAGCAACCTCGTGACTAATTCAGGTCAAAATCAAAGAAAACTTGCCCTCAATTATCGTTAAGCTATAAATGAAATGTTTAGCTGCTACATTTTACTGACAAAACTTTGCTATTGTCTAAGTGACGATACAAATTTCCATTGAAACTATTTACAAGGCAGGGATGGCACGAATCTGGGTCCTCGGACCCACATCTCTGGTCAAATTGGGGGTTGTCCCTCATCTACCGAGAGCTGAAATAGTTAATCATTACACAGTGGGTCCCAAAATCTTGGTGACGCTCCCCTAAGAAATTCTTTTTGTTGTTGTTATGAGAAAGAGTGACTGGCAAATTACTGTCATACTGTTAACAAAGCTTTATTGTCTTTTTTTTTTTGCTTGAACACATTACCAATACTATGTATTCTTAATTGTATTTACCCAACCTTATCATTACAGCTAACGTATTGACAACCCAACTTTTGACCAATGTCTCATTAATTTTTGACAGAATGAGATAAACCAAGAGAGAATGAATTAGCTCGTTCTCTCTTGGATAAACAGAATATCATACCGTGTGGCAAAAAATTTTTGCGGGTTCTAATATTTGCGATTTTTCCAGCGATCTGCAAAAATAAGTTTCCGCAAATAAAAATTACCGCAAACATGTTTCCCGCAAAAATTTACTCCAGAGTAAATATTCTCTGACTTAAATTCACAACACAAAAATACAACATTTTGTGTCCGGGGATGCATTAAAATTTTGATGATGCATTTTTTGCATTTTGTTTGCATAAAAATGCACGATTTCTGCGTTAACACAATCTCTGCAAGGTTTGTGTTATTGAGGTCATACAACTGATAATGCGCGCGAAATTTTAGTCACCGACGTTTTTTTTACGTATGTGTACTGTTATGCTTTGTCCTCTTCATTTACAAAGGGCTTTGCACTTTCGAGTGATCAGCGAACAATGATAGTCCATGAAATATATTTCAAAATGATTGCGACGTGTGTACCGGCTACTTTTCTTTTCTTGCAAGAAAAGTAAAGTTCAGGCGCACAGAAGACCAAAGACATGAAAACCACAGAATATTTCCAGTGGAAAGTAATGTCACCCCTGGCAACAGCAAAGTTTTGACGGGAAAACTTTGCGTGTGTCATACTTAACTGATTATAGTGACTATAGTTTTTATTTTTAAACAAATGGTGGTTGTATAACTTTTGTGCTGCAGCATCAGAAGTTTCGTTTCAAGGATCGTTTATTAGGATAGGCGGATTTGTATTTAGGTGGATTTCTTATTGGAATATTCTTGATGATTAAGACTCGCGGGAAGTTTTGTAGCTAGGTTTTACCGTTAAAACTTTGCTGTTGTCAAGAGATACGATTCTAATTTCTATTGAAACTGTGGAAAAAGGCTTGTGTTCTCAACTCAGTGACCAGAATGTAGTGTTTTTGAACAATTTCCTGAGGTGGAGACTCTATTTCTAAAAAGTCTAAGCGCGAGACTCTAAGCGCCCAAAATATTCTAAATGAAACGACCGTGAACACCAAATGAAAATATATATACTGCTTGTTTTCTTAAGTGTTTTAATCTATCAGCTCAGTTAGATTAACTGTAAAAATATCCTTCCCGTGTACCGCGATGAGAGAGAAAAACACAAATCCAAAATGATGAGATGCAAAAAACATCCGAATTTGAGATGGCACAAAACGTTTACGAGATTCACCGGTCTTAATTCATTCATTTAACAAACAGTTGGGCATTAGTTTATGTAAAACGGTCTTAAAGGAATATACTAAAATATGCACCACGTTGCATTGAAAAGATTGCTACTTGATACATTTGAAACTAGAATTGTCTTACCAGTTGGCATTCCAATAGGAAGCCATAGCACTCCTGGCTCCTTCCATAAGGTGTCGGGCACTTGTACTTCAGCGTGGGCCATGGCAAACGACATAAGCCCTTGAATTGCGAAGAGGATGGCTAAGGTGGGATGCTGAGCAAGCTTGGAAGAGCCTTGCAACCTTAGATGAAAAGAATCTGTCAGTCAACAAATGTTTTCCACCAGTGAACGTGAAAAGGATAGAAGGGTGTGGTAATTGTAATTTGTTGCAATGTTGTAATTTGTTGTACATGTGCCGGTTGTAATGTCCAGTCATAGTCTCATTTCCAGCATTTTCTAAATTGATCTTTTAGGTCTCCTTGGGCAGTTGTACAGTAAGCCCTTGTTACAGTAGTAGCGTCGAAGTGCGTTTGGCAGTATACAGTGTACGCAGGCGTTTTACATGGCATAAATCTTTCATTATGCACAAAAGATATATAAGTTGTCATGAGTGACGTATATTGGCGCTATTGCTTTTGTTTGTTCTTATTCTTTCATTAGAGGTGACACTTGCAGTTATTAAATGTATTGAATACTTTTATTGTGGTTGTGTTGTTGTTAACTGATAGCACGCTTAATGGAATTACTTCTTCGTGAATTATACTCGCGTTGGTGGTCTAGGAGGGAGAGGCTTTGAAACTTTGTTCAGGGGGGATGGAACCCGTCCCTATGACAAAAATGTCATTGTAGTAAATAATATCATAATAGCAGAAGAAGTTTATTCTGAATCTGCAATATATGTGATCTCATAATTAAGCAACGATGTTTTCCCAGCGATAACACAAATGATGAATAGCAAATGTTACAATCAGTAAAATCTATAACTATTTATTGATTAGGATCTGATGAAAAACCAAAGTTTGTAAAATAGATCATGATTAATGTCACAGCTAATGTTAATGATATTTGTATAAGGAAATTTCTGACATTTGACTTCCTAAAGTTCGAGTGAAGTGTCAGTCAGTTACCTACAAAGAGCCATGAAATCGAACCTTGAACTAAAGTTGGGTAATTCCGTGTCATCTTCAATCTTCCTCGTCAATTTCACCATTCAGTAACTGTTTAAACACTTCAGTGCTGTCTTGAATTTCTCCTTCTTCTTCTTGCGTCAAATTTCTTCATAGGTTGTGGATCGTGGTGCTTGCTTTTCTCGAGGAACGTTGCATCTTTAAAAAAGATGCCTTCTTAGTATTTAGCCACTCCACCATTGCCCTGTCTTCCTTGTCCCCATGAAACATTGTTGGAGGGACCACATTGTCTCTGACTTAAAATATGTTGTTTCAAAGTTTCTCTTTATGTAAGCGAGATTGTAGAAATGTACTTGGCTGTCGCCATTGGAGAGTGCGATGTCCGTTGTCCTCTTATTACTTTATTATGTTACGTTGACAGACTTGAAAAGAAGTGTAGGAGAACAAAAGATCCAAAAGAATAGCAAGGCTTAAATATTGCTACGTGCATGCATTGAACCACAGCACTATGGGAGGAAAAGACATTGGCATTAACTGAAATGATATACGTGCAAATTTAACCCGGCCTTTTTGATCACGTGTTTTTATATTTTCCACATTCTGTTTCTCATCCTCTTTTTTCTTTCTGTTTGCCTTGAACACAGCAGATTTTAAAATGTCTTGACCTTCCCCTCTTTAAGTCATTAACTCTTCAAGAGTGAAACTGCTGGAAGCCGAACTAGGAGAAGGGCTAGATGCTGCATTTGCACATTGTATCGTGCACCACATGACCCACAGAATATAAAGCACTTGACAAAATATTTTTTGCACCATAAACTGAACAAAACATCCTGAAAAGAAAAAGATTCTAAATAAGAAATGAACATTGGTCCCTTGACACCCTGCTGTCACTGGTTCATTGTAATCTTGATGAGATACTGTATTTTCTTTTCTGTATATGTGTATTATTCTTATGAAAATGTTACCATAATCAGGCGCTGCAGACTCCACAGGACGTCATAAGGAATGTACGTTAGTGATTGGGGGCAGGGGGCTAGGCAGGAGCTGTAGAAAGTGGACTATCAATAATATTTTAAAAAATTAACAATTTGGATTTGGTGGAGGGTGCTTAATCCAACCTCGGCTACCTCTGACACCGTTGTTACCCAATAGCAACATATATCTATGTCACCATTTAGTACCACCACCCAATTCTACGTTACAAACTGACAGGGAACTACTGTAAAATTCAAATAATTGCAGCAGTTAATGCTCTCAACCCTTGAGAAACAGAAACATGGTGATCACGATGTGGGGAAATGGAATTGGGAATGAAGTACTCCAATAACAGGCCAGTGTCACTAACTCAATACTAGTGTAGCTTGGTAAGAGGGGAGGGGTCACAACCCCTTCACCATCACCCTTTTCTCATTAGGGTTGCACTTCACGACCCCCTAAGACAGGTCACAATACCCGGAAAGAGGTCCTTACTCAGGTTAGAGGGTTTAGACTCGTGGTTACCATGGCAACCAATCCATTCTGTGAGTCTGTATGGGAACACTTCATCCTTACAAATACACAGTGTATTGCCCGTAGAGGAAACTACCCAGCCAAAAATAGTCTGTTTAGTGAAATTTGTCAGCCAAAAGCTGACAGGAAACCCCAGAAAGAAGAGAAAGGGGGCACTAAATATATCTTTTATAGCAGTCGGAGGACCACCGCCCCAGTGTTTTAATAAGCCAGGGCGGGGGGAGGCCCACAGAAGCAGAGTTTGTAGCAGCCCCAATCCTATAGCTATGTCCAGCATATTGCGAGGGCTCAAGACCAGACATGGTTATAAGCTACCTAGTTTCAGAGGTAAGTCTCGCTTTTGTGAGGGGGGCACCAGACAGATACTGAAAAAGTGGACCGGTTGTGGTATAATAGTCTGACCTGGACAAAATGGATCGGTTTTGGATATTTTAATCCTGACATATGTTCAGGATGGAGGATATTTGGGAGAAAGGCTATATCACTTGGGGACAAATGCAAGGGGAGTAGAGCGAGTTACATGTCATTTCTCCCAGGCGAAGGAAATCAAAAAAGGCTAGGGTCATTGCTGCCTATATCATACTAGAATTATAGTTAGTAGTGGCTGGGGTAGCCAGAAGCTGGAAAAACAATTTCATGTGATTTATTGTAATAGGGAGATGAATATGAGAAGAATCACCCTGGGATCGCTTAATACCACGGCAAATTAACTGCAAGCCGATGAATTTCCTAATGTCCAACTTCTAACCGGAGCGAATATGCAGGTGTCTTACTCTAGCCAGGTAACCCTGAATGGAGGAATGTTTGATTGTCTTAGCTAGTTATGTCACATATTGGATAAGAGTGTTTGTCAGTTGGTGTGTGGGTTGACTTCAGTGGGCCATACATGACTTTCATAATGGCGGACAGCTCGGGAAGAATGGTAACTACAACATCAGAGCCAGGCCAGTGAGGCCGCAACAAAACAAACATGGCCGTGTTAGCAACATTGGGCGGATCGCTTATCGAAGAAAAGATATTCCTCGTGCTTCACTTTGTGGCCAAAACCCTCTGAATTGAAAAACGAAGTGCTAAAGTTGTGGTTGAAGTGTAGGGGTGACCCAGCAAAAGGCCTTAAAACGAAAGCAGAACTTGTAAAGAGGTGAGAATTCACTTTGTTTCCATTACCTTCTTCACTTGCAAGTCGTTGTCTTGTTTTGAAGTGCGTTTTTATTCCTTTCTCAGAGTGGAAGAGTACATCCAGTCTGGTAGAGATAAAAGTATTGTAGACCCTGATCCCAATGGGTTGTATACCAAAAGAAAGCAGCAACGAAGCAGTACACCGTCAGCATCAAGCATAGAACCGTCACAAAGTGCGTGATTATTCTTTATACATTTTACTGCAATCTGTCTAGCCATTTTTGTAGGTAATTTATGTGCACGTTTAAATTCCAAAATTGTTTCTTATTGTCTCACAGATATCAGTCCTGTTAAATATCCTGACAACAGATGGAGTACTTCTCTGACCAAAATGCCAATGTTCCCTAAAGCAGAAATGAATAAACACGTCACAAGATCTGGCAAGCACATAGCTAATAAAGACCATCATTCTGTTCCCACTTCACTGCGGAAGGCGAAAACATTTCTTGAGGATGAGTACCTTAATAACCGAAATAATGGCAGCCAGTGACCAGCATTGTTTTTATTTCAAAGCTAAATGCTGTCATAGCTTTAGGAAAAATGATCCTTCCCACTCATTGAAACTTGCCTTGTGTATTGTCAAAGGGGATGTTTTGGACAGCAACTGTACTTGTGTGGCTGGTAAGGTTGGTTTCTGTAACCATATTTCAGCCGTAATGCTGAAGATCTGCAAATTCACTCTTTTTGAGGCAAATTCCACATAAGATCTATGTGAAGAGAAAGATGGAAATCCAGAGTTGGCATGTGCATATCAGCTGCAAACGTGGCACAAGAAAGGTGGTGGAGAAAACATTTTCCCACAACCAGTCATGGAGGTTGTTGTGAAAAAGACTAAACTGGATGAGTCGAGCAGCCCACAAGGTGCTGCAGGTGTGAAATGCCTGCTGTATGAAGCACGCAAACATCCTAACTATGATCCTGTACATGAAAATACCTTCAAATCTGAACTTTCCACATTTGACCCTAATATGGGTTTTGCTCAAGTGAGTGAAGGAACTTCAAGTACTGAACTGACAAGCTCTAAATTTGAAAATGCCCTGTTAGCTCCATTTTGAGCTATCAGACATCATTCACTGAGTCAAACTTTTCCGCTGTGGCTAATTTGACCTCAGTGCCAAGAAACAATGCTCCAGTAAATGCCCAAGAACTTAATCATTATCCAAGATTTCCTTTGAGCAATGATAATGACATGGTTGTACCAAGAGAGCTGAGTGACACTGAAGAGGCGTTAATCAAGCATTTAACTGTTGATGAGGAGGGAATACATTCAATAGAAAGTGCTACCTGGGAACAAGCAGGATGTGATGAATGGAAGACACAACACACCTACCGCTTCACAGCTTCCAAATACCATCTTATCTCAAGGCGACAAAGAAATCACCAAAGTTTCCCTCAATCCAAAGCCCTTTTCATCAAAGTATATAACATATGGCTTAATGTATGAACCTATTGCCCTTCAGCAATATGAAAAGTTTATGTTCAACAGAAAAACCCCTGTTGCAGTTCTCAAAAGTGGATTTGTGGTGTCAAAAAGTTGTCCTGTGCTTGGTGCATCGCCAGATGCCAAAGTTTTTGACTTTGGATGTTCACTTTGCTTTGAGCTAGCCGTGGTAAAATGCCCTCACACAAAATTCCTTGTGACACCCCTGGAGCCCTGCTCTGACCGCACCTTTTTCATGGAAAAAGTCAGTGATATGGAGTGTAAACTTAAGAGGGACCATCCATATTACGCCCAAGTTCAAGGACAATTGGGGGTTACTGGAGCCAAGTGGTGTGACTTTATGCGTATACTGGAAAGGGAATTTACATTGACAGAATACCATTTGATGCAACCTATTGGCTGAACCTCAGGACCGAAGTTCTTCAGTATTACTTTAAACATTTTTTGAAATTTGCAGCAGCAGATTTTCAAAATTCAGCTGAAGGTTATTAGGTATTAAATGAACATTTCTTTAAAAAGTTGCATGTTTCAATTGTGCACCTGGTGTTAAGATACATTGTTTTAACCTGTTTCAACTACTTGTGCACGAAAAAACTGTATTTTGACACATTTCCCATTTTATTATATACCCTGTGGCCTGAAGCTCATATTGTTTGTAAATTATATTGCTTACAAATAGCTTTATTTATCTTGCTCAGGCATTTAGATTGTAGGGAAAGGTGCAAGTGAAAGCAGGGGCCAATTATTTTTTTGGCTAGCAATTATTATATTTTTAGCTTTTTGATGTTCACTTTATTTTGCTCTGTTTCACACTATCTGAATACCTGGAACAGGCCATTCATTAGTCTGTCTTGGCAGTTTTGACAATGTAGTTATTGGCCTGATTCAACAACACAAATCCTCCTTAAAGGCCACCCTTTAATTATGGTTCTTTACTAATATTTTTAGGAGAAAACTTACAAAAATTATCAGCAGTTAAAAATTTTTAGATCTTATAACAAATTCATCACACCAGTTTTATATGTATATGGGATGAATAGGGAGACCATAAAGGAGAATTGGTATGTTCACAATCCCGTTCACATTGAGACTTCAAGGTTAATGTTAGGTTGTTTCAAGGTAGTACCAGTGACACATTTACAAAAATAAATGTCAATAGTCATTAAAATTTGTTGGAACATAATACTGGTAGCTTCAATTTATTGAGAGGATGACTAACACATGATTTTGTTTTGGCTAAATTTGTACTTAAATAGAAATAATGTTGGGTTGCACATTGCATAATATCGCACACACAGACCTCATTTGGTTTGCAAGGCCAAGCTGGTGGAGGGGTATAACCCCATCCCAAATGTGGAAATTTTGTATCTTGTTGATTGCACATTCTACATGTATGTGCAAGCTGGCAGTTTCTTGAATCTTCACAACATCCTCAGCAGGCATTTGGCTAGAACTTCCTAGAAAAGGGGGAATGTTGAAAGAAACTCCCATTGGTAACAGATCTTGAATGGTGAACCCTTTGTCTGCCATGACTGAGTCATTGTCTTCAAAAGGCAAATCAAGGAAACCACTTCTCGCGACTATCTCCCGATCTGAAATGCTTCCTGTGTAGAGTTGACTTATAAAGGTTATGGCACCTCCGGGGCTGATTCCAATTAGACCTTTAAGGGTTGTACGGTGTTTGTAATTACTGAACAATTCACCATTCAGTTGTAGACTACTTGGCATCTAGCACCTAACTTCCGTGCAGTCATTAATAACTCTGGTCGATGAATTTTTTTTCTTAAAATCCTCCGGCATAGTTTTGTCAATAGCTGTTCTAGAGGGCCAAATATTGATTTGCCCTAACCTTAGGTACATAAAATTAAGCCAGGTAATAAAAACCCGACTTACTGTAGACAATGAAACTTTCAAAAGATGTGCAAGATGTTCTTCAGGTAGGCCTTGTCTGAGTCTGCACATAACAGCAAAATATTCATCAATTGGCCTCAAGTTTCTTGGTCTGCCCAGTTTTCTTGACGGTTCTCCCTCTGATTCATCATGGAATGCCGCTAGAACAGAAACGTTTGACTGAGCCAGTAGGCTATGTTTTCCCCTTCATCTCGTGGATTCAAATAATTAAAGACAGCCAAAAATGTACTCCAGTTTGGGAAACCAGTGAAAAATCTCATTGAAGAGTCATCGTCTTTAAATGTCTACCGAAAATAATTGTTTTTGAAGCGCCTCAATACGTCGAAAAGCAATTTCCAACTGAGATTTTTGTTCCAATACTTGCTGTCTAAGTTCTGTCTCGCTTCCAATTTCCGGTTCTGTTTGCATCTCCGCATCTCTCACACTGCAAGAAAATGATGTGCTTCCATCGGCGCTCTCGGCGAATTCAACTGGGTCGTTGTTTGCAGAGTTATCCAGAACGTCATCCGTTAAATCTACAGATGAAAAATTTAATTTATGGGCTGCTTTACTTGGAGGTATTTCGAAGTTTTGTGCAATCGGATCCTTTCTCTTGCGTGGTGATGTTCTAATCCATTCAAACACAGAAGGCACAACTCCAGCTCTCGGTTCATTTTTACCAGCGAGGGTTTTCTTAATCTCCCGTGGCCTGAAGTGTCTGGAGCATACTTTTGTAGCCTCAGTCACTTTGAAGTACTTCCCTTCATCTCTTCTCATAGCGTGTAGCTATTTCCTCTTCAACTGACGGTCATCGATTGGAAATTTAAAGAACAATATTTTGTTTCCATTTTCATCATGGCAACCTTTCTTTGTGCATTCTGGCACACAGCAGTGAGTTGGCATTTCGTTCTTGATAATCATACGGTATCGCGATCAGTAATTGAACTAAATTGAACAGATGTTGTGCCTGAATAAAGTGATCAAGACATTTTGATTCTCTGTTTTGTTTACAACTCAAACCAAGCGTGGCCTCACTGGCCTCGTTTCCATACTGAAATCAATCCCAATCCGGCGTGCCGTCGGCCATTATGAAAGTCGTGTATGAAGGGTGCAGAAATCTAGAAATCTTCCTTCACCTGAGCTATATGTTTTTCTGGTAGAGGCAGCGACAGAAAGGCTAAACTACACGTGGAAATAGTCAAAAAATGACCTCCCCTCATACTCAGCCAGAATGAAGCTCTGTGGGCCCTAGTTACAAAATCGTTGGTTTAAGTACGATCGATTGAACGGTATTTTTTAACGAATTTTTTCCTCCCGAGGCCTAAAATGGGCAAAAATTATGCAAAAATTAGAGCAGTTTTAGTGGCTCGTATATTTAAAAATAAAGATTGTCATTAAAATATAACTGCATGTCACATCTTTTATTCTATAACTAGAACTAATAAGATTGCGATTTAGTCGACAATAGATTTTTAAACAAATTTTCAAAGTTGTTGACTCAAAATCGCTTTTGAAAAGGTCAAAATTTAGCATATTTTCAAGAGCCAAAAACGCGTATTGGTACATTGCTTTAACCAAAAAGGCTTGCTTAGTCTGAAAGAGCATTCTGCTTTCTTCAAATTGGCGCAATTAAATTTTTGGGTAAATGAAATCACGAGCTTTCACAAAGAAGGTAAAATGCAAAAATTGCACTTAAAAATATGACCTCTGACCCGAGTCCAAGCAACTGCGAATTACAGTGGGTGGCAACCGTCGCATGTAGTCATAAAATGATTGGTATTGTGCATACAGTGTATTAAGAATAAGTTATGAGTTTTGCCCACCTCTGCCTGCTCCTCGAGCCTGTGGCAGTAATGGCTTCTTGTAGCAAGTAGTAGGGTGTAATTGTTACGACGTTTTACCATACAATGTAAGTAAAATAGATGGTGGACTTTTTGCATGGCACATAAAGTTTTCTTAAACCAAGAGAGCTACACAATGTTTGTTCTATAGCCACAGTGTTTCCTTCAGGGAGTTCCTTTTTCAGGGTGGCTGGACTGAACGCTTCTTGGCATAATGGTTCTTTATGGTTTCAGATGTGTAAATTATCGATCACTTTTGTATACACATCCATGCTTTGCTCCAAGGAAAGGGCCATGGCCGGGGAATTTTTGCAGCGTTTAAGCCATCCAATTGGCACATGTCATATGCCAGAAAGACTCTACCCCAGTTCAGTGGGTTTATGTGCTTCGAAATGGTGATAAGCCATGACAGCACAATGATGAAGACCTGGGATAGGCTTTTTGACCTTTCCAAAAAAAATTGGCAACATGCTTAACAGTCACAAAAGTCAACCAGAACGGTCTTGACAGTTGCTGCATTCAGATCTTCAGACAAGGAAGGACATTTTAGCTATTCTCAGCTACTTTTGATTTGGAACCCTGCAACAACAGAGACTTAATTCAGTAAACAGACAAAAATAGTAATACGAGTTTATCAGTTACCCACTGCTTCACCCCATGAATACATGTGGGGCAAAACATAGAGCACTTAATTTTAATATTGAGTCCCCTTTAAATATACGAAAATTTACTTCTAAAGGCCTCTGGACCACTTTTGGATTCGCTGCTTGCACCTGTCTCTTTATTGCAGGTGGTTGGCTTTGGTTCTAGGCAGTCCTCAAGGACACTTGTGAGGGTAGTATTGTGCTTCTCAATGAAATCCACATTGCCTGCAAAAGAATCAAACTACAACCATCACTGCAGCACGCTATCTTAACAATGAAAAGTGAAATCAACACTGTCAAGATGAAATCAACACTGCTTGCCTTTAACCGAATTCACTACAGCTAAAGTATATGTATCTGCACCAAAAGTATGAAATTAAAACTTATCGCTGAGAGGCTTTTTCATGTACACTGTGAGTGAAGCATCACTATCATCATTATTAAATGTGGGGATCTTTATAATGCAACGGAGGCAATATCCTAGTTTTACATAATAATTTACATATTTTGTTGTACACCACTCTTAAGGAGGGTACTGTGGATTTCAAGTGACAATGATGGTTGAAGGTTTTTTTGGGGAGGGGTTAAAATTTTCGATTTTGGGATGTTTTGGGTATGCAAAACAATCTGAAGAATGGTGGTAATGCCTCCATGTCTTGCCCAAGTAGTTCTGTGATAAAAGGACAACTTCTGTGCTTGTATTAACATTTAATGCATTTATTTACGTGGCAAGATGTTCCCTTGAAATCCACAGGGGATGCTCGTCACAAAATTATAATTAAACCTCTAATGCGGCACTGGTGTGGCTCAGGCTTAATCTGAATCCCAAAGGAGACCATACTAAATAACAGACGGCATCTAAATTGGTGCTATTCCAAAGACGCACTTTCACGGTGGTTCTGTAAATCTCTAAACCCACAGGTCTGGGAGGTACCAGAATGGGAAAAATACTTGTTTTCTGTCCCAAACACTCTAAGTGAAACTAAAATCTGCAATTTCCACTACTATTTGGATGAGGGGCATCTCTGTCACTTAAATGACCTTGTTCAACAGCCATGGGATTTAATTAGCTTAGAGCCAAATCCAACTGCTATGTGGGATGCGTGGAAAACCCTGTTCATGGAAATTGTCGATAAACATGCCCCACTGAAAACAAAGCGGATCTCAAAAAAGCATTCTCCGTGGATTACATATGACCTGATGCGTAAAATCTATAAACGAAATTATTTGAAAAAGAAAGCTATTATCGAAAACAATGCGGCTAGTTGGGAACAATACAAGCAAGCGCGGAATGAAACTAACAATGCTATCAAATCAGCCAAACGTCAGTATTTTTTGCACAACTTAGAGTTGAATAAAAAGAATTCGTCCAAAACTTGGAAGCTAATTAACGAACTGAGCTCGCGTAAATCTTGCACAAACCGCAATATCACTGAAATTAAAACAGATAACGAAACTATAAATTCTGCGCCCGAAATTGCAGAAGCTTTTAATAACTTTTTCACCTCTATTGGACCAAATCTAGCCAGTAAATTATCACCTTCTAATATCGACCCTGAAAGTTATTTACAACCCACTAAAACAGCCTTCTCCTTAAGGGCTCTTAGTGTCACAACTGTGTGTGAACTACTAAGTGAGCTTGACGAAAAGAAAGCCATGGGATTGGACGGAGTTCCTTGTAAACTTCTGAAATTAGCCAGTTCCATTATTGGACCATCATTAACGAAAATTTTTAATAGCTGTATAGAAACAGAAACCTTTCCAGAGGAATGGAAAATCGCCAAGGTGACTCCTATCTTTAAAAAAGGATCAAAATCTGACCTGAATAACTATAGACCAATTTCTGTATTGCCAATTGTCTCAAAGCTATTCGAGAAAATTATCTATCAACAACTCTACGATTACCTAGATAAAAACAAACATTTGAATACTTATCAATCCGGCTTTCGATCGCTCCATCGCACCATGACGGCGCTACTTGAATCAACGAACAACTGGTCTATTAACGTAGATAATGGCCTTTTAAATGGTGTGGTATATATCGATCTTAAAAAGGCTTTTGACACCATTGACCATGCAATTTTGTTACATAAACTTGCAAACTATGGACTTGATCTGGGTTCCCTACGATTCTTTGCCTCCTACCTAGGTAACAGGAGCCAGAAATGTTATGTTAATGGCGTATTGTCCAGTGCAAGCGAACTAAGATGCGGAGTCCCACAGGGTAGTATTCTCGGTCCTTTGTTCTTCTTAATCTATATAAACGATCTTCCAAACTGCCTTAATTCAGCATGCGCTAAAATGTTCGCAGATGATACAACTATTACCATTTCTGGTTCCTCTCTAGCTGACCTTGAACAAGAGACTAACTTAGAACTACTGAACCTTCACTGTTGGCTAAAAGCCAATAAGCTTAGTCTTAATGTTGCGAAAACCGAGTTTATGGTTATTGGCTCTCGCCAGAAGCTTCTCGCGGAAAGCCATAACGAAATAAACATCAAACTAGAAGACCAAGTTATCAGCAATGTTGATCACGCAAAATCATTAGGTCTCATTATTGACAATCGGCTTTCCTGGTCTAATCATGTTAACGAATTGAGTAAGAAGGTAACTTCGGCTATAGGTGCCCTTAGACGTATTAGGCCCCTTATCTCCCAATCTACTGCGGTACTAGTCTATAACTCCTTAATTCAACCTCACTTTGATTACTGTAGCCTTGTTTGGGATGGCTTAAGTGATCAACTGAGTGACAAATTACAAAAGTTACAGAACCGTGCAGCTAGAGTAATTTTAAAGGCCAACTATGGGACTAGCTCGAGCCTGCTTCTTGATATACTCAAATGGGACAAATTAGTTATAAGGAGAAAGAAGCATAAAGCAATAATGATGTTTAAATCTCTAAATGCACAAGCTCCAGTGTACTTGCAGAACCTATTTCACGAACGAAGCACAGACTATGATTTGCGCAATTCCTTTCATAAATTGACGTTGCCCAGGCCGCGTACTAACTACTTGAAACGAAGTTTCAGTTACAGCGGTGCTTTGTTGTGGAACTCTTTACCCGAAAATGTGAGAGAAACTAAATCAGTCAGGAAATTTAAAGAGCAAATCAAACATGTATTTGAGTCGTCGGACTCTCACTCGGCAGTCTTGTAAAACAGTATGTCGATAGTTTTTAGTCTAATTAATTGTGATTAGATTTTTACTCTATTATTACTGAAGATTTTACCGAGTTTTAAATAAATAATCTACCTACCTACCTACCTACCTTGTATATGGGAGTCTCCCCTGGGCCAAAATTTGTTTGCTGTAATGAGGTTTCATTATACCAAGGTTCTAATTCATATATATGTAAATATTACTTTTTTTGTTGTTGTTGTTGTTTTTTTAATAATTTATTTATTAAACATCATTTAACATAACATTACAATAAACTTTACAATAACACGGCGGCAAATAAAAAGGAGGCAAAACAGTAAAAGAAATAAATAAACAAACAAACAAACAAGCAAAATAAAGCGAAATACGAAGGTTCAACAGATTAACAACAACAAGCAGAACAAATAGAAAAATGTTTGCTAAATTACTATAAATCCAACGCTAATCAGAAATGCACAGCGTGGTCCACCTATTTCTGTATTTGTTAAGATTCTCGTTTGTTTTTGCAATTTCTCTTTCGCACTGGATTATAATTTCCAGGAGAACAATGAAAACTTCCAGCTCTGGGATCTCAAACTTGTTTCTAGCTAAGTAAACGTAATATCTAGCAATTAAGAGATAATGGTTAAAAGTATGAAAGCTGTTAGATTCAGGTTTGTATCCATAAAGAACTTTCCAGAACGTTTACGATTCCACCAATCTATGACTTTTTCCCAAAAACGTTTTACCGCAGGACACTCGTGAAAAATATGGCTAATAGTTTCACAAGGAGCATCACACTGTTCGCATTTTGGAGAAGATTTAACATTCATTTTCCAAAGGCATTGGTTGGTCGGAAGAATATTGTGGATGAGTTTGAACTGAAAACTTCTTAGCTTATTTTCAATGGTGATTTTGAATGGAAGCTCATATACGGCACTAGGAGTGAATGTTTGTTCTCTTAAATAGGATTCAGTTAATGGAGGGCAGAAAGATTTCTCAGCAAACATTAGTCGAGCATATTTTGCTGAAACATTTCCAACGGTTAGTTGTGTTAACTTTGGTTCGTTGGTGTGTTCCTGATTGCCATGTGAGATAGCATTTTTCCAATCTTTAGGAATCGCGGCCAGAAGACCACCGTAATCAAGAAAGGTACCACGAATGTGAAAAGTATCTTTAAGCTCTTGGAAAGATAGGAAGTTATCGTGAGCATTGAGGATATCTTTGATTCTTAAAATGACTCTACCAACCCATGCTAAATAAAAAAAACCGTCTTTCCGCCGATCTTAGTAAAGCGGTTATTCCAAAGTATTTCCTCTTTAATTTCATTAACACTAAGGGGTACCTTTGAATGAAGGATCTGCCAGACCGTTAAATTGTTCCTATAAAAGAGGGGGAGACCTTGTAGATTTAAGAATTTCAAATCGTAATTACACTGAAACAAAAAAGAGCCTCCGAATTTTTCAAGATGAGAGTCAAGAAGCGCACACCAATGATGACCATCCGATGAACAATAGCGACTTACCCAGGCAGCTTTAAGAGATTTTTCTACGTCCGCGAAATTGACCATGTTAAGGCCACCTTTGGAGATTAAGCTGGGGTAAAAAAAAAATATACCAAGGACATTCTTCTACAGAGATTCGTTATAATGAGGTTCCACTGTAGTGTTTTAAAATAGTGTTCTCAGGGTTTTCAAATATCAAGACATAATTTACATGGCTAATGAAATGCTATAGCCTTTTTTTTGGTTTTGTTTTTGCATTAATGCAATCAGGTCTACATGATTAATTCTAATAAAATTAATTTGGTCTTCCCATTTATGTAAACGATTGTTTCACCCTTGCTACCTAGAATGTACGCATACAAGTCAAAAGCAAAGAGCACGTCTATGCAGAATCATGTGCAGTTTGTGCTCATCAACCCAGGTAAACATTTTCTGCATGTCAAACCCGCATAATATGCTTGGCTTTTGCCTTGCATAACAAACATACTTCCTGCCTGCAGTATGACGAAATGCTTGATGGGTCCCAAGTTCCCTTACAATCTTGGCAAGATCACCTTTGGTTGATTGATTATCATGTCATCCAGACCTCTTGAAGACAGACATGGTGCTGTCAAAGCAAGGCATTAAGTTGGCAGTCATTTTAAGGGAGCGGCAGATCCTGTCTAATGACTTTCCAGGTGGTACTAAGGCCACGTTTCTTTAGAGACTCTTTCACCATCTTGTTTTTAAATTTAAGATCAAGGTCTAGGAGAATGTTGCCCCCCACGTCAGCCCTGCTCTTTGTAAACCGGTTCCAGATAAGGTGGTGGGCTGCCCTCAGAAATAGCATCCCAGAAGTTTATAACAATCATCCCATAATCGGGGAGAGCTTCCTGATAAGACAGCGTGTCATCTCTGTCATCATCATCAATAGGTGTGTCCAGGACAAACAGTGTGGCTGGAATTTGGTCAATAACCACGTGCACAGGAGGGTTGTGTTTTGCTTCATGATCTCTCCTGAGTTTTCCTTCATGAACAAAATTCTTGTTACAACCAGGAGCCGTGCACTTGAATCTCCTTCTTCCTTCCCTGACTACCATTATTTCTTGCTGTCTTGCACTTTACTCGTGTTACACTATTTGGACTGACTGCTGGATATCTAGATTGCGTTGTGGATCAATGACATAAGTGTCATATACGCCTCAGGTAGCTCGTTTTGGCAACATCTGTTGCATCTGTGAAATTGGGAGGGGCATTCTTGGTAGGGTTTTGATCATCCAAGCTACTCATACCAAAGATTTCCGTGGCTACAGCAACTGCTCGTGTCTCAACCTCCAGCTGGAGAAACCTTTGGCAGGCATTGGCAGCAGCTGTGACATCCCCTTTCATGTTCCTTCTGTTGGCAAGATTTCTATCACTGTACATTTTGCATTTGTCACCAGCAGATGCTCGATTATACAGATTTGAAAAAGCAACCTAAAAATAATAGTATTAGGGCAGTATGAGATGGCTCTAGTAAAATAAATCATTTCTTGACATCATTACTTTTGGCACCTTTTGAGAGTAGCTAATTTATCTTGTGTGAGATATGATTTTGAAAGAAAATGACGATTCATTACCAACAGCCTCGCCAAATTGAAGAAAAAATAAAGAGCATCGTTTTGTACTGAAGCCACAGACTCCTACTTGAAGAAAAAACATATGGTTCCAATTTCCAGCGCAGCCACATGCTTACCACAATAAATGGTTTATTGTGAAAACGACTGTCAGTAGCAAGCCAATAATTTCCATGGAAACATCTAAGAATAACATGATTGTAGTTGAAATTCATACAATAATGATATCTACCAACCTCAGTAAAGTTATGGCCTCCATGCCAGTCTGCGATCTCAAAATGCAGGCCCTCCAGCCTCTCTTCAGGGGTGAAGCCATTTGCCAGGGAACAATGCCCATTAACTCCCCTCTCCACACTGAGCTGATCTCCAACAACCCCTTGCCGGCCATATACCCTTTCATCATCATCTCCATCAAACAGGACATATTGATGCAGCTCCGGGAGAACATGCAAGATACCATCAGCATCATTTTTATGCTCATAGATCTACCAAAGAAGACCTGTTGAAATGAATAATTATTCTCCCTTTAGCCTCATTCTAGACACAGTACAGTCTGCCAATGATAGGGTTAGAAGACCAGCTGAAATGGTGACTATTTTAGAGAGATTTTTTTTCCGAATGTTCTTAATGTATCGCGGAGAATTTGAGAGAATATGGCTCACAGTAACAGTTATGACACTAAATCTGATTTCCCGGAAAGAAACGAAACCATGTTGGTAACATTTTTCTTGGCTAGCAGTGCTTTATACTCTAAAAATGTAGGGAAAACCCTGTGTTTCAGTAAAGGAGGGCATCTGATCACACTTGTAGGGTGTTAAAAACCACCAGCTACTTTGGACTTCAATTATTATTCCCCTTGGAGACTAGGAGTAATCAGAGCTAAGGAGAGTGTGTTCGATATGTTTGTTAGGCGTACAGGTAGCAGTTGAGGAGAAGGGTGGATGGTTCTTGCGATAGATAAATATGGTTTTGGCTTATTTTGAACATGAGGGTTGCGTACAGTGAAACCCCTATTTAAACTGGTGCAGTAGATGTTCTACTGAGCACAGTTGTTCAAAGGCCGATTAGTGCTTAACCCAGGTTTCCCGGTTTCTTTTTCTTTTGTTTAAAACTCTTCTTTAGATAATTTTCTCTGTTATTTTTACGAACATCCAGTTATCAAATTGTTGACAAACTGACTAAAAATGAATTTCCCTTTTAAGCTTTCACATCTGAATTCAAATTTTGCACTAAGCCTGGGTTTTCTTAACCCAGCTTTGAACAACCCGGCCCAGGTATTGTTAAAAAGCAAAGAGTTGACAACGTTTTAGATGTAATCATTAATTTTTTTCGGGGGGGGGGGGGGGCGGGAATTCCACATGTACAGAATTGCTGAACTTTACTATAAAATGAAACCGATACTAGCAAGTGTTCTTAACGTGTGTTGATATTAAAGACCCAAGACCACTTTTTTTGTGGTGAACGCTGGGGCACAATGAATTGGTGTTTGAACACTGGTTCACTTACACTACACCTCTCAATTTGACACGTTTCAAGGGAATCATTAAGGCCTTCAGTGGAATGTATGTGCGGCTCACATCGATAACTTTTCCAGTAATTTGGTCGAGTGTGTTGATTTCAGTGACTTGAGTGGTGCTACTGTGGGCTGGTGTTATAAGTTCTTCCGAATAAATAACATAGAGCTAAAATGTTCGTTTGTCCGATGCCGAAAATATCACGTCATGATGAGATGGCGCCGCCAAGCTTCACATCTCGGTAGATTTACTTTGTGGTGCAACCGCCGCCAAGCTACACAACTCGGTTGATTTAGTTTGTGGCACAACGGACGCCGCGCTAAACAATCTGGTTTGATGCATGCACCAGAAGTTGCCCAAATTTTCCAAGGGTGTTGAACACTTTCGAAGATTCAGCAAACACAGATCAATAGTAGGTCTTCAGCAAACTCTTGAAATATGCACGCTTTACGAAAATTCAGCAAAATTTTAAAGTGCATATGACACCAAATTTTTTTCCCTTGTTTTTCGTAGTTTGATATGTGTATAAAACGACTTTGGTCTTCAAAAGCGCTTAAAATTTCTTTAAAGCCATATTTTTTGACTTAAAAATGGCTCTATTTTGCTTAAAATTAGTCCCGGAGATTGGGGACTAGTTTAGCTTGATCGTGACGTCATGTGACGTAATATTGTGTACCTTTGCGGCTTGCGGCCGTCTCATCATTACCTTGCTGCATCAGAATGTCGACCGATGTGAGCGATTCTCCGATCTCAGACTCATCGCAAAGCTGCCACGAGCTAAGTGAAGCCTCAGAAGAAGAACTTGAAGTTGTTACCGAGTTTCAGCCATACTCGGATGAACCTCTTGCAGATGACGACGCAGACTATGTCGGCGAAGACGAAGCCGATCAAGATGGCTTGACACCAGAAATCTTGGAAGCAAGATATGAACGCCGACTGACAGTTCGTGAATGGTAAGTCTTTGTCGTTTTAGGTGCAGGGAAATCACCTTTTTACTTTATGGCTTTAATGAATTTTGTCTTTTCGCCCATGTTTTAGGTGTAAATGTAAATATTGTAGCGAAGAAAACCTTGCAGACGCACTCGAGTTTCGCTGTTGCCACGAGGTAACTAATGCAGTTGTGTTTGATGGCTCCATTGAAAGAGTCTCATGTGTTACCGAACACGAAGATTATGTGGCTCTAACGAACAGAACCGTCCTTTTACAAGTCGCCCCTTTGCTCAAGGACAGAAACGGAAGGTCATACCGGCGAAGAACAGGAGTGAGCGAAGCCGAGTAAGTAATTTTTTCCCTCATAGCTCGACGGTCCCCTAAAAGTGACGGTAGCCGAAATGCCCCACAGCTTGTGGTTAAATAGACACAGATCGATACTGTTGCAACCCCTTTTTTAATGGAAGTTATGTGATTTTTTTAAAAAATTCAATTTTCCTGAATTTTGCCATATTCAGTGAGTGTAGCTCATCTAACAATGAGTGCTCTTGTTGGATTGTTTACTGACATATGTTCAGCTATAGTGTTGAAGTTGCTTTATACATCTTTATGGTTTGACAAGGGTACAGTTTTTATTTTTTTCAAAAAGGGTTTCGGGTACTCACTGTAAGTAGCTTGTAACCCTGATATTTGTCTAACTTCAACTTTTTTTAATTTTACCTGATTGTTCAATAGATTTCTCAGAGCAGTGGCTTACAGGTGGCTGATAAGATGGCTATGTGGATACTTGGGCTGGGATAACAGCAGACCATTACCTGCCTGTGTATACCACCATATAAGAAGAAAGTTTTCAAGTCACCAGACAAGAGGATATGTGCCTTCCCAAGCACGTGAACAATAATAACACTTTTCACAATAGTTTGAGTTAACGTAATGTTACTTCATTTGATTAATTTCTGACGTTCAAATACCATTGTATCTGTTATTACACCCTGAAAGAGTCAATAATTTATCAATAACTGTCTTTAGAAATGATGTGGTAGAGAAGTCTTTGATTGTCACCCTCTTACATCAAAACTTAACAAAAAAATGTTTCATAGTGTATAATCGCCCCCTTATTGTGCGAAAAAGATAATAATCGCCCAGGCTATTCTTCAAGGAAATACGGTATCATACTTATACATATGCGAGTAGCAATGAGACCATAACTCTACAAAACACAACATGAAAGTGGAAAATGTCCCTTGAATTTTAAGGAACCAAAAGTTAATGAAAAAATAATATGGGAGAGAAAAACATCTATTCTGCCATGTGTTGTTGGCATTTTTCCCGAGTGTGTCCTCGCATTGGCTGCTTGCACTTGCGGCATCTCCTTGTGTTTCTTGTACTTGAATGCGAAGGCTGAGATTCTTGGACTGTTCTTTCCGTGGCACTTTGTTCTTCCCCTACAATCAAAAAAGAAACTTTGCATATATGGTCTAATTAAAACCAAACCCCAGCATTCCTCCCCCTCCCTCTGCAAAGAAAAGGACAGTACTACCTTGCATCACACAGAGACCATGCATATACATTTAGAAGTATTTACCAGTTACTACTTTCAACTGAATACACCTGCACAAAGTTGAGCAAGTTGAGACCAGTACAAGTAAGCATGTGTCATTTTCAAAGTTACTGTACTTGGAATTTCAATAGGTGGTAAACAAAAACCAAAGTATCAAAAAGAGTGTAAAGCAAGAGGTGTGAGGAGGTACATGCATGTATGACATAATAATAATACGATACAGTAGCAATGGAAAGGATTATGAGGCAGATGTGCATAAACACTATCCAATTCACCATTTTCACATGGCCATAAGGCACTTTTGCAATAACCATTGTCTTCACTTTCTCTTGGAAATACCCAGGACACGAAACATTGGTTTTCAGCATTTTTGGGGGTAGACAAGGTGAATTAAGGTCTATTTGAAAATGGTGAGTGAACAAACAAACAGTTTGCAAGAACTTTACCGGTTGGGAAGAGAGCAGTCTTGTCCTTTTGTCTCCTTTCTTCATATGCCTTTATTGCGTCAGCCTTGGTCACCCGGTCTTCAAACACTGAAGTCAGGGATTTTGGAGCTTTTGAGGAATACCTTGTAAATGTCTCTTTCATCACTGCTCTTGGCAAAGTAAAAAGCAGCTTTCTCATCTCACTGACATAATCTGAATTGCAAAATCAACAAGATTACTTTTGAGCTAAGATAATGTTTAAATGAAACTACACAGCACTTTCAATTATTTTTGAGCATTTCAATTCATTGGATTGACCCGAACAATTACAATACATGTAAGTGTATATGCATTATATACAAGAGAGCAAGTAAATTGAAAGTAAGATCTTTTCATACAGGTTATTGCTTTAGATTACACTATCCAGCAAGAAGGTGGTGCAACTTTTTTCAAAACAAAATTCGGTTTGTGTAAATGGTATACATGTACGTAAAATGTACTTACCATATGAAGGAGGTGTTTTCACATCACGGACTACTTCCTCCCCAAGTTTATATTTTGGGTAGGACACTTTAATATACTCAAGTCCATTTTTCCCAACTTGTGTTGCACGTTGAACATTTTCATTAAAATGTAGGCTTGCTAAGATGTGCCTAAAATGTGAATATTGAAAAACAAAAAAATCAAATCAACTTCTAATAATGTCACAAATACCTCTTCAGGATGAAGCAATCAATAACAGCAGATATTGACAGTCAATCCATATCCTTGTCAGGCTAGCAAATTGGCTTGCTTCTTACAACACATTTTACAATCTATTAGGTTAACCTGTTGTGATCTCGTTTCTTACAAGGAAAAGAGAGCATGCAATCTGAGCACAGCTTATTATTGTATACATGTAGCAGATATGGTATTTTACCTATGGTGATCTGGGCCGGGTTGTTCAAAGCTGGGTTAAGATAACCCGGGGTTAGTGCGAAGTTTAAATTCAGATTTGAAAGCTTAAAAAGTAAATTCAGTTTAATTCTTTCTCTCAGCAAGTTGATGATTGGATGCTCTTAAAAATAACGGAGAAAATTATTCGAGAAAATGCTTTTAAATAAAAGAAAAAGAAACCCCGGTTAAATTTAATCCTAGGTTAAGTGCTAATCGGCCTTCGAACAACTGGGCCCTGGTGTGCAGATCCCAGGGAAATATTAGAAACCCTGGTGGGTAGTATACAGCAATGACTGAGTGAAGGGAAGTTGCTTTGCAATTATTTTCCAAAATGACATATCAAATGTGTTGTTAACTAATATTGTGACATAACTAACTCTTTACCTGCAGTAGGTTCCTAGCCAGGAAAAGCAAATCATTTTGGGGTGCCAATGGTTAAGGGTGGAATGAAATCCCTCCAAGCAGCTGGTCTGTGCATCAGAAGATAACTTCTTTATATCATTTACCAGTGTCTTGTTGGTCAACAAACCATGAAGCCTCTGATATGCTGCTGTTCCTATTGTCCAACAAACAAAACAAAAAAGTTAACTAGATAAAACACCACTAGCAACCAAGTAAGGAATGCTAGATTTACTTTGCTTTGTTTTGTATGAAACAAACCTGTATTACAGTACACAACTATAGAGATGTTAACTTATATCATCCTTTACAATAACATATTCGATCAAGGTCACTTTTTGTTTCATTAGTCCCCAAGTATTTATTTTATTTTACAAATAGAACAAAATACTTACCAACTTTAATCCACTTCCTCGGTTCTAAATCCCCGTGATTACATTCTCTGTACAGAGAATCTGGATGATCTTTATGCTTGTTGGCCACATGACGCATAAAGGAATTCCACTTGGCAACTATGAGTGCTCCAAATCCCTGCTTTGTAGAGGTAGCACACCAATACAGGTGCTTTCGTATGCCTCTTATCCAGTGAGCTATTATTTCGGAGCCTTTCTCTTTGCTTCCCTTCAGGAGCTTTTTTGTAATAGACCTTGCAACATGCCAGATGTCAAAAAAATGGTACGTATCCACACATGATTCACGGATCCACTTTGCTATACTTCTGTGCCGGTCTGAAATAAACACTCCAATTGTAAGCCCAAGACCCTTCAGAAAGGCAAAGCACCTCTGACACCCTTCTAATTCAGTTTGCTGGCTGCCTCCAGTCTCATTGGCCTGGGGAAACACAAAGTAAAAAACAAATTGTTATGAGAATGCAGTGTGAAACTAAGCCTGCAAGAGTCAAACACCTATACAAGCTTTCATTCACCCTTAGAGAGAAAGACCTCGAGTGTGAATCGAAAGTGGGAAAGGCATCTGCTCCGGTGGATAAGGTAAATGTCCAAAAAATCTTGCCAATCTGTTGGTGTCTCCCTATCATTGCAGACTAAAATATTCATACCTGTATAATTTCAAAATGGACAATCTTCATAATGCTGTTGCAAAGCATTGTGTATGCTCCGTACTTTGCAGAATGACCCATTGAGTCGAAACGGCCATCTCCTGTCCACACTACATCCTTCATTGTTTTCAGTTTACTGACAAGGTTGGTCCTATACTGCTCCCAGTAATGAAGGATTACAGGAAAGATAAAGCTCCTTTGATGTCTAAAATAAGTTCTAGCAGCATACCCACAGAGACCCATGTGTCTAAATATTAGCAAAACTTTGCTAACAGACGCACCAGCCATTAGAATGGCAAAACTTAAAAGCAAATTGCCCAGTGGCAATTTTCCATACACGGTAGGCTGGGACTGCCATACAAATATTTTTCTGCACTTTAGGCAGTGTTGTGTAACCGTTACCATGGTTCCGAAACTTTTCATTGTAGCTGAGGGCCCAGCCTCCTTGCAATTAAAGCAAAACATGGTAAACAGGCTTAGCAGCTTCCAGTAGAACACAATGAACTTTGGTTGTTCATACTCCGGCATTTGAGGATCAACACTATGAACGTAAAAAGAACAAAGTATTAGTCACTAATATTATTGCAACTGGGTACAAACAAACAAGTCTAGCCATTTTATAGTACTTTCAGACATTTGAATTTTTCTGATAATACAGTGATTTCCCTTGTGCATTAAAAGGTGTCCCAGGACTCAAGGCGTGACCAAATCAACCAAATGAATTAAAGAAGGGTCGGGACATCAGTTTGGTTACTTATACAAGATCTTTAAATTTGTAGTAAGGAACTACATGCATCTGATCACTAATTTCATTCTTCATTCATACAACGTCTGCAAAGAGTATCGTGGTTGATTAGAAGTCCTAATGTATATTCCACTGTACAAATATAATTTTTTAGCTACTTTGATTGCATAAAGTTTATAATAATTACATTATTTCATTAGCATGCTCTTCTGGATCTTCCTCTCCGTTGCTCTCACTTTCAGTGCTTTCCTCCATTGCTGCATATGTAAAGTCCACATCATTTTTATCATCTTCTGGCATTTCAAAATCACTCTCAGGTTCAGCCGCATTACAGTTTTGATCTCCCTGTGCTCGGCTGTCAGGTTCTGACCCTGACACTTCTTCCTGCTCTGACTCATCCTCACTTTCAACCACTCGCTGCAAAAACACAGGGATTGAAATGGTTATCAACAATACAGTCATACTATAATTATTTAATAATATGGGCGAAAATTTTTGAGGACAGCCAGTTAATGCAGAACAGATGCCGTACTTGTTGGAACATCAGTGAAAAGAAACACAATACAATGTTGCCGAGAAGCAAGAAGAAGGTAACTATTTAAAAAAATATTGAGTTCCATCGAGGACTGCCTCTTCACCTAAAAGAGTAACTACCTTTATTTACATACAGGGCATTCTTTGATGCCCTACAAAAAGTTTAGACGTTTTGAAATGGCATGCTTTATGATAACGCACTACAGTGTATTTTAGCTTCAAATCCCATTTACAGTGCATTTAGTATTTTTTTTGGCATATTAGCCGAATAACTTAGCATTGCAAGCAAAAGCTTTTAAATTTTAACAATTCAAGTCATCTTGTGATTACGGTACACAAAAGTACCCAATACACTCAGATGGGGAAACATGGTGAAAAGAAATTTCTAAAAATTCTTATGTATCAACTCACGGTTTTCAGCAATTTAATGTCTTGCTTGAGTTCGTTCACTTTTCTCCTCAAACGACGATTACTTTTCTTCAGACTCCTATTAGTTCTGCTCTTTTCCACACATTTCGTACAACCACTGACTGGTGTTGACGTTACCCACGTGGAGCTGCAGACCGCGGTAGCTCGAGTAGTTGTTGTGAAATTTGTGTGACGGTGGGATTCACTTGTTCCGGTGATGGAGAACCGGGTGAAATTGCAATACTGGAGAAGGTAGGAAAGGAATCATCATGAATTGTTTCGGTAGATCTGGGACCAGGAGTCTCGACATGACAAACACTGGGTGATTCGGTGTGATCCTGATCTGACAGGGGTTCTGGTGGCGACCGTTCAGCGGACGATGGGGTTGCAACAGATTGTTGTGACAAAGAAGCCGTCTTCTGTCGCTTTTTAGCCGGCTGCACGGTTTGTTCATTCAATTGTAAGCCACGCTTCAGCTAGAACCAAATTAAACAAAACAAATATCAACTGACTTTCCTTTGATTGTTGTTGAATAGAGATGGGAAAGGTGCTCACTTCTTACCTGGCGTTTGTCTCGTTCCGTCAGAACTTCAGGCCCTGGAGGTTTGATTGTGTCTCTCGTAGGGACAGAACCCCTTTGGAGGACCCGTTTCAACTTCAGATGGTTGGTGTCTTTATGCTGGATTGTCGTAAAACAGCTCTTCTCGAAGTGTGCTGAGCATAGAACAGCATACTGATTTACCGGCTCATCAAAGTCTGAGCGGTGTCGTTGCACAAATCTGACCCACAGAGCCCTAGTTTTCTCGTCTTTCGGAAACTGGTGCATGCTTATACCAGGAGTGCGCGAATTATTTCCACAAGTGGTACTATTAGGTGCGCCAGCAACACATCTTCGACCTCCTCTCTTCTTTTTCTTCTTCTCCGCCATATTTCTATGCTGGTTTGGGTACACAATACTACGTCACAACAGTATCACGTGACATTTTTGGCCGCGCGATGCCGGGGACATACTTTAGAGCCGAAAGCGCGTATTTCAAACGCGAAAAAGATGACTCCAGAGACATTTTGACCGCATTTAAAGATCGGAGACGTTTTCTAGACATATCAAACTATGAGAAACAGAAAAAAAAAATTTCGTGTCATATGCACTTTAAAAGATGAACGCTTTATGCATAAAGACAGACTAGCAACCTCAGCAAACTTTGAAAGATGACTGCTTCACGAAGACAATAACAGACCTCAGCAAACACGTTTGAAAGATGAAGGCCGAGGACACACGAATCACCACGTGAGTTAGCATGTCAAAGTGAGGCAAAACATAAGCAAGGGCCTCAAAGCGAGGCAAATCTGTGTCGACACAAATGCATTCTCAGAAAACCTCGTTTTTTAATTGCACAGGACACCCAATAAAGCACAGAACACCCAACAGAAGTTAGGGGTTGCGTTCTCGTACCTCGAATGCGATAATCCACTCCCAACCCATTGGAATTTCTATGTGCTCATTGTCAGTCTGCCATCATACATTACTGTCCATAATTACTGTATCAGTTTTCTTTGTCATCTCACTGCTATACTGATGGGGAATGTGGTTGGTACACTCATTGGCCAGATATCCAAGACACAGAATGTTGTGGACTATGATTCTCTCCACAAGCTTAACATAGTTATCTCCCTGCTTAGCATTATCAAGGGCAGGTGGCAGACAATTTCCTTGTCACTTTCATCCAGCTTCACAGGTAGGTATGGCTAGTTGTAATCCTCAGAGTGCTCAGCCTTGCTAATGAATCCTGTTGAACCCAATGTATACTATTGTTTGCTATCACAGAGATAGTTTTTACCCAAACCACATGAGCAGAAGAAAAAATATCATTTATAGTGTGGCCCTACTGTTTAAAAAACAAAATTGAGATCCAAACTTTCACCAATGAACACTGTTAATTGGTAAAAGCTTGGATCTGTTTATCCATTTGTTAACAAGAAGTTTGACGGCCTCAAAGGAATGATAGTTTTACTTTAATCATGCTGAACGACAACACTTATGATCAGATTACATAGACAGACCTTGCAGATAATCTGTTTTGTACTTATTGCATATGGTTGTAATACATCGCAATTAAAGTTAACGAGACAAGGCCTGGGCAGAAATATTTCTTTAATTAGATAAATATTTTAGCAAAAAAATGACAATTCCTAAAATAAGCCCCTCCAAATATAAGCCCCCCTCGTAACGCAAAAAAACCTTCGTTAAATCGCTCCTCTGTATATAAGGACCCCGACGGCTTGTATTTGGAAATTGCCCTCAAATGCAAACTAAAATAAAGCAAAAGCGGTCAATTTCCTTTAACTATAAGGCTAGCCCAATCGATTTTAAACCGCAAATTTCCCTCCATAGATAAGCCCTTACGAATATAAAACCCTCCAAAAATAAGCCCCTCGAAAAGGGCCTTTGAAAAATGTAAGCCTCGGGGCTTATTTTCGGAATTTTATGGTATGTTGATTATGCATGTCATAGCGGAGCTCCACGCGCGCGCGAAGCGCGTGCTTGGGCGGAGCCCCATAGCTAAGGTAATCTACCCTTCCCAGAAAATTTGGTAATCACGTGACCGACCGACCGAGCGACCGTCCGTCCGCACCACAGGCATACCAATGTTTACTCTCACACTTTCTAGCTACTTTGGGAGCCCAGGAGGAAGCTGATTGCACATCAATGTTGTCATCAATTGACAGCTGTCAAAACAGGGTATCTGCTGACCAGTATCACCTGACCGTATCGCGGGCTCAGGTGTCGACCCACCAAGGTCGAGTATTTTTTTGAAGTTATCCGCTGACAATTTATTCGTTTTCAAATGATTGCAGGCTCATGTTTACTTTTTTTTTAAATTCATATCAAATATGTTGTGTTTATGTCCGTATCGCCCCGCACTATTACGATTTTGATTTCAAACTGACCTCAGACGCAAAAATTCAGCCAGTTTTTTTGAGATACAGGCTGGGAAGACCTTTTCTTACCATGGTCACGTGTTGGTCACGCTCCACGTCCAATGTTTATGCTCTGATTGGTTAAAATTTGACGGGTGAGTTCATGCGTAAAATTAATGCAGCATCTTGAAAGTTGTTTACTTTGACAGCTGAAGCTGACAGAGTTTTGAGTCAACTTGTGATGTTTTTAACTGTCTTTTTCCACTGGATGTGCAAAAAGAAATACAGCTGTTCTCGTCGCTTGTCAAAGCCGATAATCCGATTTCGGATGGCATCGTTTTTGTTTTTCACCTTGCTGGATGCGTACGAGAATTATAAAGGCTCAAGCGATCCTTGCCTTACTTGATAGCTTTCAGGAGCTGCATCTCGAAATATGGTAAGCCTGAGAAATTATTGTATTTATATCTAATTTCATGAAGTCCAGCGGCGCAGTTTATGAAGCTAGTTTATGCACGTTTGTATTAAGATTTGACTGAGACACTGATCTGACCTACTATGAGGTTTGATATAAGCTTAAGCTTACAGAACTTTAAAAAGCCTTTAGTCGATATTAATTCACCGTAAATAGAAAGAAAAGACTTTCCGAAGAATATTTAGTTATAATTTTGGCTGTAGAAAGAAAGCTTTGAGTGATTTTCTTGCCCTGAGTTCATCTTTGAAAACAGCAAAAAGGGCCCGGGAAACCGGCGGCTTAAAACATAAACTTAATCTTTAAGCTTACTAGTAAAGGCTTGAGGATTCTTAGAGACACTTAAATACTCATTTGTTTTCGTGAATGAAAATCTTTGTCTCTGTAAATGTTCTACCGAATTATATTTCTTTATTGATTGTTGGTAGCCTCAAAAGTGTAATTTTCATTGCTTTGCCGTTTGTTTTCAGCCATTCATAAACATCGCTTGCAGGAGTACTCAAAATGCCGAGCGTATCAAACATTTGTTAAGGTTACACATTGTTATAAAACCATGAATAAAAAATAGACTCAATAAATTCTTTATCACGTTGACGCGTAACTCTTTTAAAATTTCTTCGCAAATTTGGCGCTTGTCAAAAGTTAGAACCGGCTGGCCGTATAGGTGATTTTGGAAATTTTTTGAACACTGCATTTTGTACGAGGTCTGTATGATAAAAACAGCGCCTCATAGTGCTCTTTCTCCTCAGATGTGGTGTATTTAAAAAAAAAATAAAAGATTGGTTTGCACGCACCTAGATTTATTGGCAAGAATTTGTAAACTTGTCGATCGCAAAAAATTCGGCCTGATTTGTTTTCCACGCCTCATCTACTGTGAGCAAGAGCCATTATTGCTCTTAAATTTGAACGTACACCTTTTTGAGTGTACATATAAGGCTATATCAACTCGATACAAGATTTGTTTCACTCCATAATCTGGCTATTCTCCAGCTCTTGTAGCTGAAGCTGAATGAACAGCAGACGATTGCAGAGGAAAACTATCAGGCTGCACGGTTCTTGCCCATTTTGCTGATGAATCCATGTCGCTCTCTAATGACTCATCTCCTTTTTTCTTTGATTTGTCACATATATTTTTTAACTCAGATTCTACTTGAGCTATGTGGATGATAAGTCCACAACGTTTTTTTAGTTTCACAACACACTGTCTGCATATGTACTTGCTGTCAAGGTGCGAGATCTTGAGGCTTTCGATTTCGGCAAGTGAGTCAAAATTCTTCTTACATCTGTCCAAGTTTACCCGTTTGTAACTCTTTTCTACGTCACGCATTCATAAACAGCAGTAAACTAACGATTTGGACATAAGTTATTCATGATCAGGTATTCACATGCAAATATTGAGGATAAATCAACTTCAAAGCATTCAGATGCAAATATGCAAATCAAACTGGACATCGTCACAAAATCCTTCGACGATCTTGCGCCAAAATCAGACCAATCACAAAGTGCATAATAAACCAGCAGCTTTCTAGCCAATCAAAGACGCTCACATATGTCCTTGCGACTCTGCAGGACTCGAAAACGATATTGTGCTCTAATTTGGAGACGCCATAAACAAGGTTTAAAGTGTCTGCATGCGGCTACCTCAAAAATTAGAGATCCCTTTTGTAATAATAAATTATTCTTAATAGACCTCTTAGCTTGTATGTTTTGTTTTCCCAATACAGGTCATGAGATAATACTCCTAATATCTTTTTTTTTCAAATTTCGTCTCATTCATGTGTATATGAACTCATAATTTATAAGAGACAAAGGGTCAACACAACTTACAGCTGAAGAGGTTTATTATAATTGCCAGTGTTATGTTTTCATTTTTTTAGAATGACTGAATTTGTTTGTGTTTATTTTAAACGTTTCCCAGCTGAATATTCTTATTCAGAAAAAATAACCTTAGGTACTCTGAACTCGGGAAATTGTGATTATTAAAAAAAGGCACTTTTTTACAGCTAGGTTTGTCCCCTAATTGAAGATGAGGCAAATTTTTACACCCAAAAGT
The DNA here is from genome assembly GCA_964035525.1 of Porites cylindrica. Lineage (NCBI taxonomy): Eukaryota > Metazoa > Cnidaria > Anthozoa > Scleractinia > Poritidae > Porites > Porites cylindrica. The sequence continues at coordinate 33,338,508 of OZ037776.1, forward strand.
TTATAGGACTAAGGTGAACGTAAGTTACAGTCTGTCCCACATCCCTCTACAACAGCAGCTATGTTCTTTTTGCGTATCATAGTTCTGAAAGTTGACAAAGACTTGATCGCCCTTTTCTTTTTATTTAGTTTCATCCACAGCGATGACCCCAAGTATCTGATGAAGTGTTTCCCATTTGTGACTGTATTGTAACGGGGCAGCCCGAAATCGGAGTTTCTTAAGTTAATCTTCTATCCCTGTCACAGTTAACTTGGAATGGATGTGTTATCTACTTTAGCGTTAATCCATGTTTCACTTTAAACCTTAAGATAAGTACATCTTGTAGCCTTCTATTATATAATGTAGTTAATTTAGCTTTCTGAAGTA
>OZ037776.1:33343873-33358873 GCA_964035525.1 Porites cylindrica
TTAAAGCACAAAAAATTCTTAGAAATTCCTAGTAATTCCTAGGAATTCTAGGAGTTTACAGGTTTAACATCATGTCATCAATCCACATCCAATGCCAGGATAGTAAAGTATACGCAAATTTAATGATTAATTACCAACTGGAGAAAGCATGGAAATTGCATTTAAACAAGTTTATGATAATAATGTTCAAAATCACATCTTATGGTACATGTTTTGTTTTTTTAAAAAATTGAATAAAACAATTTAAGTCCTGAGATATAAATTGTTCCTGAGTCATTATTGAAAAATTGTGGGACACATTTGTAACTGGAATAATACAGCAAAAGAGTCTTGATTGAATTAATTTTACAGCGGGAACATATATGTAAAAAAAGAAAAAGTCAGGCCAACTTGCTTCCAGCAAGCTTATCTGCTAAGCCCTTATTAAGCCGCTCTTTTAATTCAGGTCTCAAACTGAGAACAAAATAATGAACTGGAAACTAAAATACTTGTAGTACATGGCGTTTAAACATACTTGTTCATGACTACAGTCGAGGCGTTACAAATCGATAATTTCGATACTCGATAAAATCGATTGTAATCGATAATTTTCGATACTAATTACTTGATTAATATCGAAAATCGATAGAAATCGATAGCGGAGGTTTTTGTGATTATCGATTTTGATCGATTTTATCGATTTCTGTAATTATAGTTCGATTTTAATCGATTTCTATCGATTTCTATCAAAAATATCGATTTCGTCAATGGAACTCAGACAAAGAAGAAGACAGAGCTTAAAAGCAAGGAACAAAAGGCAAATGGATATCGTAAGGCCAAAAAACGGGAAATAGTACCCGTTCTTGATATTTCCTGTCAAGGAAACGACGATAAAAGACTGAAAGCAGTTAAAAGACCGGTATAGGCAGTTAAGGACGGACGAGACGTAAAGTTAACCCTAGCCGGTCTTAAACCGCATGCGGTTTGTCGGTGGCTTCAACGTACTGTACTCTGGAGTTAACACATACGCTTTCTTTATCCCACACCTTGAGTCGATAATATAAAATACCTTTAATCAGCCTTAATGTACTGTAAACAAACTACAAAGGTTTTTAAAACTGTAATAATAATGCACTTGTCGCTAGACTCAAAAATTGAAACATGCTCAACGATAACGAGAGAAAAAAAACGCAAAAACGATGCTCGTTCAGTTTTAGGTAAACCAACTTTGTTACGCGTAGACGAGTAAATAGAGACCTTTAGATTGGACTACGAGTACGAGATTGAGTACGAGTACGAGTTTTCAAACCAAATTCGTCCGCATCATATAACTACTTATCACACCAATATTATCCCTAACGTTTATTTGTGTGTTAGTCAGCAACAGGAAAGAGTTATAGTTCGGGGGATACAATTATATCGAAATTCCAAAGTCGTACTCGTACTCAATTTCGTACTCGTAGTCAAATCTAAAGGTCGCTAATAAGTAACAACTGTTTCACCAAGTATTTGTTGTAAATTAACTTGAGCGAACAGCCAAGAAGATAACACCTCCATCCACACGCGACGTAAATGAATCAAGTGAGCAAAAAAGGTCATTACACATGAATGACACAACAAAAGGCAATAGACCGCGAGAATAAAAGTTACAATTTGTACGAAAAGAATGCATTGCAAATATGCTCCAACAATTTCCAAGAGAAACAATAGGTGAGAAAGGATCTGGAGAAGTTTCTCTTTTCTCTCATCGTAATAGTATAAGCAAGCTATGTTATTATTCAAAGTTAAGCAGGCTTTGAATTTTCTGCTCTTCTTCTTTCCAATATATCTTGAGGTTGAGTGAGTTTCTCCTTCCTGTAAGTTCTCACGAGCTTGACGGACTTTTGCTATAAGTTCTGGTTTTTTTTCGTTGGATCTATAGGTCACATTTAGACTGTCTAACACCTCTTTGAGAAGGCAGACAGTCATGTCTTCTGGTGGCCCCATTTTACGTTTCTCCTTTTCTAACTCTTTCAGTTTCTCCTCCTTCCTCCGAGACTCTTCTTCTTCCTCTTCCAGCTTTGGCAGTAGAATTTCCATCGCCTCCGCGTCTACTTTCAAAGGCCACTTTCTTTCCCCTTGGAGGTTTCCGAAAGTTAGCAAATGTGTTTTGCATTCACTCCACATTATTTCTTTTGTGGGTGATAACAACCACTTGCTATTTTCCTTTTTTAAGATCGAAAGAACTTGAAAGCAAACTGATATTTTTTCTTTCGAGTCGTTTCCTTTCTTCCACTCAAAGACAGGAACAGGGGATTTAGAAAACGTGTTACGCACCAGCCGCAATACCAAACCGCATCTCATACCGAGACGTGGGACCCAGAATGCCGCTATATCCTCAAAATATAGTCCGTTTTCTGATCTAGTTGGTGCTACGAGCCTTTCTACCCGTTCGTAGAAATCATTCCTTGAGACAGCCATCCATCTAGCCATTCTAGAAGTAGATGGCTTATACACTTTTCCCTGCTGAAGAGACAAAAATTCCGCAATGTGATAAAATTCTCCATCATACTCAACATAGTTGGGTGGAACTGAACATTGTGAAGCTGCTGATGTTTTCTCCCCGTAATTAAATCTCCTTCGTCTCTTCAAGTGGAACGTGCCTTCATTCTGCTCGTCTTCCTCCATCATGGAAATATCTGACGCCGTCGCAGCAACTAGGTCCTTATATTGTTCCATCCCTTTTACGTTCCCATGCGATGTACAAACAAAGGCATACGTTTCTCTCTCTGAGTCTGTAGAGAATTTGAGATTTAAGCATGATTCGTGGAACCAGTTGTCGCACCCTGGATAATCACAACCAATCCAGTGAGTCGTCTTTGGAGCTTTAAAGGCAGGATTTGCGTATTTACAGGTACCCTTCTGGAAAAGATGGCAATGCCTTGGGTCATCATCGTCATCGACATCACCATTTTCCTCTCCTCCTTCTTCTCGGTCAAATGCATTTGACCTTGGGATGGAGGACGCTGCCAGATCAGATAGCGCAAAGGAATAGCAATGTTCGTTAGTCTCAGCAGCAGAACATAGAACATCGTTTTCCACGTCTAGCAATTCTTCTACGGTTATAGTGTCACTTTCATCAGGACCGTCACGTATATCAGCTAAGGCTTCTATTCCTGGGTTGATATACAGTATGTCCCCTGAATCATCTAATCTTAATATGTTACCAGCAGCTAAAAGTGGCAGCATGCCTAGTCCCTCGATGGTTTTCAGAACTTCTTTTTCTGCCTCCTTGATGCCGCTCAAGATTTCATCTTCCACAAACTCTGGCCAAGATGTGCGAGAAACAACTGGAGGCTCCTTAAGTTTCAGCTCATCGAGTTTTGCTATTCTGCCGCAAATGTCGAGCATGTCCAGCATACAAAAATTTGTTTTCCCTTTACAAAACCCACGACAGCGTGCAAAAAGTCTTTCACAACTGTCAGAACCAAACGTAGAGGGATTAAAAGATTGATCGGGGAAGTACTCCGAAAATAATTTTGTCGACAATATAAGCGAGTGTCCCGCAAGCACTATATCGTTGTACGTTTGTAAGGATATAAAAGAGGACTCTATTGGATAATTTGACATCTCTACCCAAGCTTTCCATAATCTGACAAAGCAAACTGAAGACCAAGCAAGCTTTGACCGTTCTTTCACAGTGAGATTTTCATCTGTATATGCACGTAGCATGTTATGTCCTACTTTAAGGTAAACTCGAATTGCTTGACTGCGGTCCTTATTCCACTCGCTCAAGCATTCTCGGACTTCAGGTTGCAAAATTCGTAGCGCTGCAGCCACGTTCTGTTTGTCCCTGACGAAAATGTCACTTTTCCATAATCCACTTTTTAATTTGTTCGCCTCATACAACCTCATTAGATCTTCAATCATGACAAACGAATCTCCTAGAACCAGGACGCGACGCACGTTTAGAATCTGGTTTCTCCATTTTTTAATTAGGTGCTTCCAGTCAGGAAACATAACAGTAGGAATTCTCAGGCCATGAACATTCTTGACCACAGAAACAAAACTGAACCCCTTGTGAGATACCGAAATCACTTCATCTACCATGCCATGCCTTTTATTAAACTCATCAAGAAAGTATCTTCTAAATTTAGAGTCTCCATCCGCACCTATTCCGAGAATCTGCATATTATGTTGAGCACCCCAGTTTAATGCGTCCACGAACCAATTCCTCACTGAAGCCCAGTCTTGCCCCTTAACTACTGGTGAAATTGCAAGGGTAAAACTAGGAACGTGCTCTTGCAGAGGAGTCAACACAAACGCATTAGCTTGCCGCGCCTTTTCCTTACTTTGGTCATTTGTCACCTCGATAATATCTTGTGCAGTACGTACAAAAATGTCCTCTTCAGATGCAATTCCTACGATTCGATTGCCTCTTACTCTAAGGCATGGTGAAATTGCAGTAGCATCTATGGCCAGGACAAATGGTCCCGTATAACCAACACGTTGATAGAATGAGGCCGCTATTCCAAACTGATCTTCTGTTAGTTTAGTTGCAATAGGAACCTTGCGTCGGGCTGTTGCATAAGCAGTCTGCAGACTTGGCCCGCCAATTTTTTCCCTGATTATCTTTAGCAAGGCCGGTCCTCCATAATCTAGAATAATTGCGAACAAGGACTTTGTGTCGTCATTCCAGCATTTTTTCTCATTTATGTTGTGCGCAAGAAGATCGGACACAATCGAAATGAATTCAGTATTTTTTTGGTCTTTCCTTTCTACTACTGCAGCCAGCTGAAGCGCGATTTCTGGCAGCTGCTGTTTTAGACATTTGCTTTTCAGATCATGCTGTAATGCGCAAATGACATCTTCTTTTACCGATAACTGTAGTCTAAGTTCAGCAATTTTTTTTCGATACAATTCTGATAATGAAGCTTTCTCCGCTATATGTTGAATACAAGAGGTGGCAATGTCTAAACGGCTCTTTTTAAAATTTTCCTCTGATGCTCCTAACAGACACTGGAACCGGAAGGAGTCCCTGACCCTCTGGGTATTGTCTCTACTTTCCATTAACATATTTGAGATTTCCCTCTCCATATGCGACTTTTTTTGGACTTTGGACAAATCGGAGGAATGTAATAATTTTTCAGTCTCTATCCTAGCCTCTGAAAGCCGGTTCATGTATACAAATTTTTCGTTGTATACGATCTCTTCAACTGAAACGTTGTTTTGAGTTGTCTTGCTGATCCCGCAAAGGAGATTCTGTCATCATCATTTCACTCAGCCTCTGTCCGAACGCCCTGTTCATTTCTCGGTGTGTATTTGCAACTGCCTGTGAAAATAGAAATCAATTAAACATTGGGTCAGATGACTTGAGTTGGAAAACCCTTAAAACATCGCTTAAAAAGACGCGGAATCAAAACAATGAAAAAAAGGGAAAAAAGAACCCACGCTGTATACCTTTTCTCTTTGTGCATAAGACACCATTTCTGCAACCATGACTGTTTTGGCACTTGCGCTCCGAGATGTTGATGGGCTGGGGGAAGACTTCTGTTTGGCGGTTCCAAAATAACTCGTCAGCAGTTTATTTCCTGTAAGAAAGATGTTCGTGCGTGTGTGTTAAATACGCTACGGTGTATACAGCCCGCCCCTCACAGCATAATATCGCTGAGCAGATTCGTTGGTTAAGTATTAAAAAAAACATATTAAAATAAACTGAATGATCACTCAATAGATCAACTACTCTTTTAAAGGAAAACAGCAGAGAGTTGTCAAATATTCGAATAATATAGGTTTTTCTTACAATAGTGATATATTTGAACTAATACAACTTTTTTAGTATATTTCCTGTTCTGTTTTATTGAGTAAATTAAATTATATTTTATTTTTCCTGGACTTATTTAGATTCTGAAAACTTCTTTTTCTTCGTGTTTAGTATCAAGAATAGATCGGATTCAAACTGACCAAACGCGGGAATCAACTGCCAGATTCTCTCCCCAGTATCTTTTTCACACGTTCACTGACTGCCGGTGTTTGTGCTAATTCGTGTCACACGTTCACTGACTGCCGGTGTTTGTGCCAATTCGTGTCTCGGGTGTGTTAACGTTTGTTTTCTCTCGGTTTTCTTGATCTTTGTTGAAACTGGTTCAACCATGGAAGATAAAGAATACGTTGAAGTGTCAGTCAAGATAGCAGAAAAAGAACTGCCTGATTTGAAGAAATTTGTTGAAGAGCGTTGCGGAGAGATTAAAGTAATGGAAAATGCGGTGAATGGTACCAATGGTACGCAGTGTTGTTTGTTTATTTCACTCATGAATGTTATGTGTTTTGAGATGTTTTTAAGCCTCCTCCATTATAGTTTAAACTGCAAAAATTTAGATTTAGACCTTGTGGAACTGACACTGAATTTTAGGAGCGATTTAAGACAAGAATGGTCTTAACCTTTTCCACACAGGAAAAAGCACGTGTAATGAAGCGACAGAAGCTACCGAAGCTACAAACGCTCAAACGCAAGTCGTGGAGATTACAGACGAAGCAGATCAAGAAGCCGGTGCAGCTAAGAAGAATACGGAAGATGTCATTCTTTTACCGAGGGAAATCGCTTCAAAAGTTTCGAGATGGCTCCTCACAAAAGGGGTTTCCCAAACATTCTTTGCTAAAAGGGTAGTGAATAGGTCCCAAGGTTCTTTCTCAGACTACATCACAAAAGCGCCAAACGAGCTGCCAAAAACACATGGCCGGGCAATATGGGTAACCTTGAACGCTTTTCTAAACGACCCCAAACAGCAAGCCGCATTGATCGATGAATACAAGAAAGGTAAATATCTATTTATAGTTGTTGTATTTACATTCTTTTATAATAAAGTGAAATATCATTGCTCGTCACCTTCTTGGTGACAATATTTATAGCATGACACCTTTACCACCGCTGACGGTTAGGCTCGACCACTGTAAGTCATTGAATGACAAAAGGTTAGTATAGGGTTTCTTGACTAAATTAATTTTTTGCTTTAAATTATTTTAGTGTCAAAATCACGGAGGAAAGAAATTGATGAAAGTGACAAGCCTCCAAAAAAGGCGGTTAAACGATACAGCGACCTCGAATTATCCACGCTAGATTCCGTCTTCAAGTCATCGAACGGATTGCCTGAAAGAAGCGTACTAGAGCGAACGGCCAAGTTACTAAAACTAGAAGAGCGACAGGTAAGCCTAGAATATTTCTTTGCAACAAATTGGTAAACGATCAAATCAAACTGAAAACTTCGATCAATTCGTTGCTAAACTTTACAGCTGAGTTGTCGATTTGACATCTTTGTTTAGCCTTACCTTTAGGTTTACTTGACAAAACATTATTGTCGTCGTCCAAATACCATCCAGCTTTTATTTTGTGTGACTCTTCCTTGCTATGGCGCTTCACCAGCCACATCGTTTTAGCGCTATCTCCATAGGTTAAAGTCAAGCCACATGAATTACAAGTAATCGAGTTCTTGAAATCACTGTCGGATGTCAGGGGCCGAAAATCACGTTTCTGTAATTCTTGGTTCACCTGATGTATGTCTTTATGAGGGGCACTGTCGGTAACTTCGAAAAGATATATGCTTAAAATAATGCATGAGAAAAAGGAAATATAATGCGCCATAGCACCGATCTGCTTGTACAAGAGACTAATCTCGACTAATGCATGGTTCCACGTGGACACAGTAGGAGTTAAGTTCATGCGGTATTCTTGCGCGCGGGCTCGTTGCAATTACAAAATGAGTTGCGTTGGTGCTAGGAATAGACGCTGAATAGAAAGTATCCAGGTAGCCTTCATGGAGAGTTGACCAAACATTTATTTACTTATTTATTTCATTTATATTTTGTGACTTCCAGGTGAGCGTATGGTTTAACAATCATCGCAGGAAACAAAAGCAGGGAACTTACAAGCCGGGGCAGTATACGCAGAATCAGGGGGGAAGCAGTGACGATTCGGGAGCTACTCCACAGTGACATGTGACCAGTGACTTGTTTTATCTGGTTTTATTTAGTTTGTAACCTGGTACACGTGAATTATGAAAAAATAAAGTAATTTTAACTGATTTCATATAGAAAACCACAAACTTGTCTGTTTATTTTGTGCTATCGTCCATCGCATCCATCAACCCTGTTGGAATAAGGAATAACACTGAGCATTAATAAGAGGATTAATTGTACAGTGTGCTGTTATCGCACTGCGAATGAAGTGGGTTCGTGGTCTGGGAAGTTTTCTTGTTCACGTGTTCACTCTTAATCACGTGACCTTTCACCATCATCTGCTATCACATACCACGCGTACTACCCACAAACCTTAAACCGGAAACCTGGAAATCCAATGTTTATCCGCTGATTAACTCACCAAAGCCGATTTATGTTAAATATCAGCCATAGAACGCACAGAAAGCAACATTCAGCTTATGCAGAAATGAAATTCATTCCAAGATTGACTCAATTCAACATGGTTTTTGTTGTAGCAGTACGCCACGTTTACCAGCGTAAACAATTCCACTGGTGTTCTTACGCCGCTTACACAGTGTGCTGTCGTTTTCGTCCGAGCTACGAGTCTAAAAACTCAGAAAAATTGCTTCAAATGCGAATGAGTTATCTGGTTATCACAGATTATCGCCAAGACTGGAAGAGGTTTTGACGTTCAGTTTTCGGTAAGAAAGAAAAAAGTTCCTTGATTCTAAATTGACTTGATATAATTTTTTTTTCAATGTCCTCAATCGACCGGATAAATCGATAAAATCGATAATCTCGGTCTAAGTCTTGTGATTATCGATTTCTATCGATTATTTTAGCTAATCGATTAACAATTATCGAGTATTATCGAGTAATATCGAGTAATCGATTAGTTTTCGATGATCGATTTCTATCGATTTGTAACGCCCTGCTACAGTAGAACCCCGGCGGTGACTCGAACTCTAAAGGGAAACGAAAAATAGTTCGATTTTAAGTGGGGAATTCGAGTTATCGGGGTAAATTTCAGTGAAATCTTGATCAAGAAAAAGCAAATTTAGTTCGACTTAGCGGGGAATTCGAGTTATCCGAGTTCGAGTTATCGAGGTTCTACTGTATGAAATCCGCCAGAATCTGATCGAGTATTAACTTATTCACGTAGAATTCCATCAACCATTTGCAACAACGACTACAGTTATGTCTCCAGTAAACAAAAAGGAACCAATAAATGGTTTTCCGTGCCATCTTGAAGTTTCCGTGTTCATATATCGGAACGATCTATAATTTCACTTTGATCTCCAGCTTCATTATTTGAGTACGTGGTTACCATCAGAAGACACATTACGAAGCGGGAACATACCTTTACCTTTCACAATGCAGCTGACTTATCGTTCTCGGACATGACTGGAAGCACGTTTCATGTGTCAACAACAAAATAAATGAACAATCCGCGTTGAAAATAACGTCAATTTCGGATCCAAAATACTTGTGCTCTTGCTAATGAAAGTCCGCGTGAATTTGAACTCACCAAACGGAACTTCATTTCACACTTTTCCATTGGTTCAAAAGGCGCACGTGATGACGCAATTCACTTAGTGGGGAGACTGGCAACCAGTATAGCTCAAACATGGCGGATGATTTTGCTCGATGATGAGCAAGTTGAAAAAAGCGGTCGTTTTCAGAGCTAAATAAAATATTCCAACGCTTTTGAGGTATAAGCAGCGAGAGGAAAATTTCGTATTGTTTTTTCAAGAAGCGATGAACTTTTATTAGGCAAAGCCGCGATGAAAAACGTGTTGTGGACATGTTTGGAAAGCTCAGGTACGAGAAGTGGCACTTCAGTAGCTTTCAGTATCGTGCTTGTTGTTGATAATTTTTTTTTTAAAGATTTAAGTCGCAATAAATGTTGTATATAGATGCTGGTTAATGTCAAGAAATCCTTGTTGTTATAGGCAATTAAAGAAATGATTATTAAAATTTTTTACGCTTTTTATTACCTTTGAACACTTATCGTTTTTCTTAAAAATTAAGCCAGTGTTTCCAAGTTAACAATGACTTGGAATTATTGAGAATTCCTAGGAATTCCCACAAATTCTCATTGGTGTTTTAGTAATTCCCAATAATTCCCATAAGTTCCAAAGACAGTTTCCTTCAAACTTGGAATTATTGGGAATTCCTAGGAATTCCCAAAAATTCCCACTGGTGTTTTAACCCATTCCCAAGTATTCCCAAATATTCCAAGGTTTTTAATCTTTGCTCATTTGCATGTCTTGGAATAAATTGGAATTCCTAGGAATTCCCAGAACTCTGGGAATTCATTTCGCAAGGGTCGTCTATGAAGGACTCAGCATCTGGAAGTCCTCTTTCTTAAGGCGACTATGCAGGCTCTTCTGTGCGTCTTTGATCAGGTAATTCCTGCTTTCCTCTAGCTCTTGAGCTGTAAGTGGTCCTTGACTTACTTCAGCCTCCTCTTGTTTCCTCTTAGCAAGCAATCTTTTCTTCAATCTGAGCACCCATGATATCCCATGCACTAACTTCTTCCAATTTGAATACGTGTCGACGTTAATGACACTTGGCGTAACTACCACTGCTTCTACTTCCTTTGTTCTCCTACGCTCCCTTTCAACTTCTTCTGCGTTTGCTTGGGGCCACTGCTCTTTTGGCCAGCGTAAGAACTCTGGACCTGTTTGCCATCTTTCTGACAATTTTGAAACTGCTATGCCTCGTGAAACTTTATTTGCTACGTTTTGTTCACCAGGAATATGTTTCCATTGGGCCGGATACTGTTGCTTTGGATTTCTCCACGCCGGGCTGGCGCGTGCCGTGAAGTGGAACTTTGTCGCCCGCTGTTGTTTGAGATTGTACAGCGGAAATGCGAATAAAAGTACAAAGCAGTTTTCAAAATGGCGGCTGAAAATAGCATTTTGAATGCTATTGTGGCTCTTCGTCCTTTACGTGATGAAGTCGATAATTTCTTTTTGTTTGAAGAAGAAGTAAAAACAGCTCTCACTTCAATTTTTGAAAAAAACCGTGTGGGCCAAAGCTCTTTGAAACGAGCTAAAATGTCACAAATTCCAGCGACAGCACTCCTGGAAGGAGAAGTGAAGATGTGGCTTAAGATGCTCCATAGGCGCCTCAGTCCAAGAATGAAGGCCCGAAGCGCTTGGACTGTAGAGTTTAAAAGGGCGATGTCCTCGGAAATATTTTCCTTAATTTTACAGATGGTTAAAAAGGCCCGTTCCGCTTATGGTGTTGTGCACAACGAAGAAAAACACACAGATATAATCTACTATAGCAGAGAGAACAGACTGATTCGAGATTTTGCCCAGTTATCTGAGCTAAGCAGAGACTCAGTCCGAGAATTCCTTATTAAGCAGAGTAAAGGAACAAGAAAAGGAACTTCAAAAGTTTCCATAACTTCTGAAACGCCTTTCACCATCACATTTATTAAGAGGACACAGCAAGTGGTGGTGAAAGCCCACTTCAAATTCACTAATGAATTTGGCTACACGTTTTCGTAAGCATATAAGTAATGCGGAATAGACTGAGTGGAGTATATGTCAGGCTGTTTGTAATTATAAGTTGTCCTAACATTATGCACTCAGCCGATTTGTAGTTACTTGCCTCGCCTTTTATATATATATAGTTTAGTTATTGGGCCATTCCTTTTAACATCTTCACCCCCCCCCCCCCCCACCCTCCCTATTGAGGGGTTTTGGTCTCTACTCCCTCGGAAATAACAGTTGAGGACCCCCTCTGATTTTAAAGATCAAAGTGCTGACACATACCCCCCTTCAGAAAAAACAAAAAGATCAAAGTTACCAACATGGCTACTCCTTCAGAAATTACTGCTAAAGGCCCCCTCCCTCCCCCTAGGATTTCCTTGACCCTCAATAGGGGGGGGGGGGTGCTGATATAAAATGGAATGGCCCATTGCAGTTAATTCTTATATAATTTGTAGGTAATGACATCTACAGTATATGCCAATAAATTGTTGTTGTTGTTAATTGTCCTCCACTCTTCGCAGTTGCCAATGAATCCTATCAAAATGCCATAGACATACTTTATCAGTATTAGCAACAATGTTTGAATGCCGAGCAGTTTGATATTGAGTCCCAACATGTTTGATTCCTTATGTTAGGACCAATTGTAAACAAAACCACACAACAGGAGGGTGATCAAACTGGATTTTATATTCTAACACTATCTTAAAGTTCCTTACTGCTGCTAATGTAATATAATTTATTATAAAATAACCGAGATAGTACGCGTGATCTGATTGGTTAAAAACCTATGGTTTATTATACCGGTAAACCCATAGAAAAAGGCATCCGGACCACGAGCCATAAACAAAACCCGCTATTGATCTGCAAACAACGATTTTAGAAAGGCTAAAAAACAGAACAAGTTACTTACCGTAGCCCTTCTTAATATCAAAAGCGTTGGTTTCCACATTTTATTACTGAGGGTCACAATTTGCGACTGCCATAGCTTTAGAAGTTATAAAGTACAAAGCTGGAAAACAGTTTACATTTCACGACGATGCCAAATCGCAGAGAAAGACAACAACTGTGTGAATTTCTGGTGTAGAAAGTCTCTAGGAAAACTTAACCATGTGCCAACCAGCAACAAAACGGATAGTTTTAGCATTCTTGATTTATTTTATGTCAAAATTAAATTCCTTAATGAAAGAAATTGTTCCAAAAAGAGATCTCTGATCAAGATATGGTACAAAATCGGCCGCTCTAGGTTGTAAACAAGCTGCCAACGATGATGAAAGATGTCAGAGTTTCGGGCTGGTTTTTTCCAACATTTGCACAAATTATTCGGTGATATCGATGCCAGAACCTACCTCAAACCACCTGACTTCACAAATCTACAAATATTAGCGCCAATATGTGACTACGGCAAAGAAACCTTTCTTCAACACTGACATATTTCCATCGGTCGCTGTACGTGCATATAAAGTTGCGACAACTTCGCAAATGCAGCCACGTCGTTACCGCAGCATTTCTTGATCATAATAAAGTCCAGAAAACAGATCTTAAACCACTGCGGCTTGTAAAAAGTGAATGAAGTCCTCCATTACAATAGCTGCCAGTTCCCTCTGTGAGCACGAAATTTTTACGGATCGACTCAACAAAATACAGCTGCGTACAGTCTGATGTTCAATTAAATTCTACTTTTGTAGTAAACAAACCATGAACGTATTCTTTCATTGTACGTTCGCATGAATATGTATTGACTTTTCCTGTAAAACAGCTTTCATAAGTTATCATGTAATGAGCGCAAAAACTAGTGTTTTGAAGTGCTGTTGTTTGTTGTTCACTGAAATGAGTTTTGAGAAAGTTCAGTGCTATTAAATCGTGAGTCATGATTGGCTTATGATGACTTTAGAGAGAAGACATGACTTGATCACGGTACTGAAAGCATATTTTTTTTACCTAAAAGACTCCATTCTACTAAAAGTTATTTTATAAAAGCAATAGACCACACTTTCTATGGGTTTACCGGCGTGATAACCCACTTGGGATGTTGGGAGAACACTCGAAAAGCTTGTAAATCACTCGCCTTCGGCTCGTGATTTACAAGCTTTTCTCGAGTTCTCCCAACATCCCGCGTGGGTTATCACGCCGGTAAACCCATAGAAAGTGTGGTCTATTGCTTAAATATAATATGATATGATATAATATATTATATTGTATGGTATGATATAAACTATGTAATGTAATATAATATATAATCTCAAGTCAGCAGTGTTTTTGAGTCCAACTGTGTACAGATTTAACATTAATTACAAAAGCTGTGGAGCAATCCTTCCGTCCTTTACACTTTGCTCAATAAATTTCATGATTGGGTCTCCACAGACACAGCACTTAGCATCCTCAGGACATGCCTTTAACAGACCACAATAGCAATAAGATGGATCATTGAATACCCTCTCTGGGATGTAGGCTACATTTTTGCATGTAGCTTCTGGCTGCTGAAAACCTTGCTGAGGTAGCCAAATCAGCATCACATATTCATGTCTAAATATTTCAACCCATCTGTTTTGATACGTTGTATTTTCACCTAATTTTTTGAGAAAAATATGCTCCGCTTCTCGTCCTTCCATGGTTACCAACCCCAACCCCTGGCCATACTTTTCAAGCACTTGACGACAATGAGCCGGGACAATGTGACCCAATGTCCAGACAGTAGGATTTACAGAACTTGGCAACAACAATGAATTTACTTTAAAATACTCATGACAGGCAATAGAAAGCTGATCAATGTGGTCTGATGTTATCTCAAATCTACTAAAGAGAGAAACACAGTCCCTTAGCCTCACACCTAAATAAGCTAAAGCAAGAACTGTTTGACGTTCTTTCCTGGAGTCTTTTTCACACCTTAGCCACTTGATTAGTCTCATGAAGTTATGACAAAAACAGCGGGAATCTTTTCCGGTAAATCTATAATGCAAATCAGCTCCAGACCCTTGAGTTTCATTAAACCATTGTTCGGTCTTGTTTGCAAGGCGCCTGGCTTTTACTTCTGTTTGTAAAGCTGTAATTACTCGTGCAAAAGGGCTATCAGCTGGAACCTCTGAAAACTTTTTACAATCAGCTGGCAGCTTAGATTTTCTTATAGCTTCTGTCAAAACTGCTTTAAAGAAGTACTGCCAAGCATTGTTCTTTAGATGAAGGGGTTCCACATGAGCTTTGTCAATGTAAGAACCTAAGAGAGGCAAAAATTCCTGTCTACTACTTTGCTTGGCAATGTAATCAGTAATTTTAGATCTCTTTGTCTTTTCAGAAATTTTTTCTAGTGCTACTCTTTTCTTAAATGCTTCAACCTTGTTGACAACATTTACTCTTTGCTTGTAACTCCATGGCTTCCACTTGTTTGAACTTTCAGTTCCAAATGTACCCTTGACATCCCTACAATCAGCTAATGAAACATTAGCAAAGGGTGAGAAATACTTAGCACTAATAGTTAATTCACCTGCCAACATGGCAAGCATCTTCATGTCATTTGGCAATTCCTCCAGCTTAAACCTATATTTCATGCCTTCAAATTCATATTCAG
>OZ037776.1:33376373-33413873 GCA_964035525.1 Porites cylindrica
GTCTTCTCGCCAGATTTTGGATGGCGCTTATTTTGGACAATAATCTATCATAACACTGTCTTATAGATAAACTGATTTTTATTATAATAAATTGTTCTTCTAATAGATTGTTGTAAATGCTCATTTTTTTTTTTGTTTGGTTTTACTTGTCTTAGACTAAAACCATAACAGTCTCAACTGATTGTCATCAATTTACCTCTGTCAAAGCTATAAATAAAGTTGTTGTTTCTAAATGCATATGTAAATGTGCTCCTTTTGGACTTTTTTGTCAACTTAAATAACAGGCATTCTCTCAGTGAAAATGAGCCATTTTATTACCATTAATTTTCATTTTACTCCAATACTACACATGTAGGGAACAGTTTTCCAAATATAATGGATTTGGTATTTATTTCCCTGAACTTGGTAATTAACACATGCATGCAGGCAATAGAGTGATTTTATTTAACCCGTGAAATGGGTCAGTAGAAATATCATACTACACACTATTATGCACTAATTCTATTGTCTTGTTTTGTTTACTTAAGTAGCTATTTTGTAGTAGTTGTTAGTAAATGTTTCACAGGTCAAAGTAAAATCACTCAACCACCATATTTTCCCATAAATGGTGAGCCAGTCTCAGTAAGGAAATAGTTTATTAAACATGCTATAAATTTGTTCCCATACATTTATGTTGCAGACATTTTCAGATAATGGATTTCATTTAATTCACATGTTCCTCGTGCAATTCTCATTGATGACTATACTATCATTTTCCATGAATGATAGGCTAATTCACATGATGGAAATAGTGTAATAACCATGGTGCAAAATGTATTCCCATGCATGGTTATTGAACATTTTCACATATTCCCCATACAATTCTCATTGATGACAAAATCACCATTTCCCGTGAATGATAGGCTAATTCACATGATGGAAACAGTGAAATAACCATGGTGCAAAATGTTTTCCCATTCATGGTTAGTAGCATTTTCTCATATTCCCCATACAATTCTCATTGATGGCTATACTACCATTTCCCATGAATGATGAGCGAATTCCATTCGTGGGAAAAGTTCAATAACATGCTTAAGTCTCACTTTACATTCATGATTACTGCTTCTTTTACATTGTGTGTTTTACTTATTTTCCATGTTATAAAGATAAATCCCATTGATGGCAAAACCACGAATTCCCATAAATTAAGGGCTAATTTACATCATGGAAAAAGCTTAATAACCAGACAAAATGTTAATGGTTATTGCCTGATTTCCATTGTGATGGTACCCATCAATGTGAAACTTACCAAATGTCATTAATGGGATTTTTTAAAAAACCATGAATGGTAATTATTCGCCTTTCCCATGGATGGTTTTTAACAATGGATTAAATACCATTTCCCATTTAAAAAAACATTAATGGATTTTCAATTTTTTTTCCTGTGTTTGTCAGCTTGGTTGAGTTCAAACCCTCGATGGCTTCATTCTTCACTTTAAACTTGAATGAGTCTTCAGTAATGTTCCAGACAACACCTAGTACTTTGTCTTCAACTGAACCAGTAAGAACATTGACTTCTCCACCTTCCTGGTCGCGGTTATTACTCAGACCTTTGTTTGACTGCCATGCTTTAACTTTAAAGCCACCTTTCTCCAGTACATTGTCAATTCCGGTCGTCAGCTCTTGAGCCTGTTGTACAGTGTGAATGGAATCCAGTATATCGTCCATGTAACTGTTGTTCTTCAATGTTTTCGCTGCGTGAGGGCTCAGGCTTTCTCCTTCTTCTGCCGTTTTTCTCAACGCTATTTGTGCCATGGCGGGAGACGGCTTGTCTCTGAATGTCAGTACGGTCTTCGCATAGGTGTGCGGCTCTCAATCTGTCTTCATTTCCCTCCACAGAAAACGATGTACATGCTGATCTTGTAATGGTATTAGGATTCTGTGGTACATCTTGGAAATATCTCCACTGATAGCTACTTGGTTTTCTCTACTACTTCAAAGAGACCATTGAGCAGATCCGGGCATTTCAACCAATAGTCGTTCAGTCTGTGGTCTTGATGAACAGAAGATGAATTGAATACGATTGGTACAGGTGTACTTTTCTTGTCAGGTCGTAAGATTTCATGATGCGCAATGTAATGGACTGGTCCTTTGTGCTTGAAAATTTCATTTGTTCCATCTCCTGTATTTGTTGGTTAGAGACCTCAGCGTTCTCTGGATTTTTTTGTAATCAGCGTTCAGTTGCTTCCAATTTCTTAATCGCTTGAGACCTGTTGTTGGGCAGAAGCTTTGGGTCTGCTTTCCACGGGTATGCAATCACCCATTGATTTCCCATTTTCTTGCACGAGCTCTGAATTATTCTTGTTTCTTCTCGCTCTAACTGAGTTAACTTGTCTGCTGAACAAATACATGGCTTCACGGCTACTCCCATGGCTTCCGTGGTCCAAAAATTGCAGAGGTCAACTGGACTGCTGTAACTGACCAGAAGGACACTACTGGCCTGCTGAATCCTTCCTGACATGGCTCCTAAGACTACCCATCCGAGAGGTGAGTTTCTGGTTAACTAAAGATATGCTCACCCGTAGGTCTGTGCTCTTATGTAACAACTGACGATGGTACCACGAGCATTGAACGCCGTTCTCCTTTTCTGTACATTGTTTTCTTCGACTACGGTTTGAAATCCTATGATCCCTTCCCACTCGTTTGAGGCAGCTAAAACAGGTGTGGTTGTCCTTCACGGCTTTGAGGCGGTCGTCGGCATTTAGGGCTGCGAATTTCTGACATTGATCTGGCTAATGAGTCAAACTCTTCCACAACCAACACTTGCTATGGAGAGCTTTATTCCTGTCATCATTTACTTTGTTTACGTTGTGGACTGGAAAGGATCCATTGCTAGGCGCGGTTGTTCGCATGCGGGACTTCATTTCTACAGTCATCCATGTCATCAGCTGGTTAGGCGTAGCGGGCTGTTTTGTCTTCTCCAGATCACGTGACCATTCGTTTCTGTCATCAGCACACATCTTTTGTTCGATTAAAGAAAACATATGGCTGTTATCCAAATCACTTCGCAGTCCGATCTCTTTCAGCGTGTTGTAGCAGTGCTTTACTAGGTGAACCAAGTCACAAAATCGGGCATCTTCACCATCGCGGAGTGATGTAAATTTGACGACATCTTGCATGACTGTGTGCGAGACGAATCTTGCGTCACCATATATTGGGTCTAGATACTCCCATGCTGTGTCGTAATCTGACCCGATTCCTTTAATCAAATCCAGTGGCTTGCCTTGAAGACACGTGCGGAGAAACGTGATTGCGTCCCGTTTACGGTATCGTGATTCAATGGTGTGTTTAAAATCGGCCCTGAAAATCGCGTACTCCACATCTCCATAGAACTTCGGCATTTTCGGCTTTTCCATTTTAAAAGCACATGCTCCACTTGGAATAGCGTCATCATTTCCACCGTTTTCAATAATCGAACCATTGTTTGGGGAGGTGTTAATGCTGTTTTGTCCACTCAACCGCATTCCGGACATACCACTGTGGTTGAGGGACTCGCCATTGCCCTCGTGTGCAGACATAACTGAGTTACTATTTCAAACTACATCAACACTTTCATTACTTTTCTTTCCTGTGGCTATGCATTGATCAATATACTCCTTTGCATGAAATTTCTAATCTAATAAACTTCTCTAGGGACTCTTCAAGCCATCCTTCTTCCTTTGCAAATTCCTCATCAGTTCGATCAGCTGAGCAACATCTTCATGCTTCATGACGAGCTTTTCATAGGCCTCTTGCAGTTTAACAAATGATTCTCTAACCTCGGTTGCTGGACTCTTACTTTCTATTATGCTGCTAAGCGATTTTCCAGCCCTAGTCAGTGAAGCTTTGGCAGCACGGCGAGTGACCTTTGCCTTTGGTAATTCTGCCATGATGTCGAACTCCTCGGGACCTCAGGTTAGCCAAGAAATCCAATGAAATGCACCGTTGGACAATAATACAGATGTTAACGCCGGGAAACCATCAATCGTATAATCAACAACACAAGTTTATTTGGAGGAATTATTTGAATGTTTTGGAATTATATTACTAGTTGTATGTCTCAGATCGAATAATTCCTCCAAATAAACTTGTGTTGTTGATTATACGATTGATGGTTTCCCAGTGTTAACATCCGTATTGTGTCGATTGTCCAACGGTCCACTGTTGTCACTGAGGAATGGCTTACAAGTTTTGATGAAAACTCGAGTGTTTCTTTTCAGACCTTCCGATTTTGTCCTCCAATACTCCTTGATTACTAATCTTTGTTTCTGCATATCTGTTTGTACTCACAGTTCGGAGCTTTTTTGCTTTGTCCGTACTTTGCCTCAGCTTTCCATTTTGTTCGTATGGCGTTTTTCCACTTTGTTGTCATGTACGGGACGTTATGGTCCCTTACCCCCATTGTTTTAACAAGCGCGTGCTTGCCAACATTGTTTTTCATCAATGTGTTCCAGTGAAACAATTGGTCTTCTACGTCCTTGAAAATTCCGCTAATGTGCCAGGGAGTTAGAGATAACTCTTGATTACAGAAAGTATCTTGGGCTTGTTTGATTTTATCCTATGCCGAAAATGAGAGCGTGATCACTTAAAGCAGGGTAGTAGTTGCTGCTCTGCTTGAATAATTCAGGCTTAGGCCTATTTGTCAACAAAACATCAATGAGACTGTGACTTGTTATTGTTCCACAACATTGCACATTGGTAGGTTTTGAGATTAGGCATGTAAAACCCCATTCAACTTCGAGATCCAATAGCAATTTGCCCTCACGCTTGTCCGATCTTAATCTGTCCAGGTTCAGATCACCAATTATCTCGACAGAGTTACTTTTGAGACTAGCCCAATTACATACCTGACTAAGCTCATTCTCAAGTAATATTTAATAATGATGATGATAATAATATTTAATATTTATATTGCACATTCTTTACAAAAATAATCAAATGCGCATTACAAACATTAATATAATAATACAAAAATAATAACCTATTTATAATCACTATGGAATCAAAGGTGAAAACTACACTATTTACAATCGGATATAAGAAAAGTAATTTGCAGAAAAACTATATAATATCTAAATATAAACTAATTGTACTAACAAAATGCCTTGCTAAATAAACATGTCTTAAGTTTCTGTTTAAAATCACTTGGTGCTAGCAGATCTAATGCTTATGGGAAGACTGTTCCAAAGCCGTATCACCATAACTTCCGTAACTTTTGTGAAACGCTTTGGGGTGCTCAGAAGAATTCCCGTATTATTTCGCCGTAAATGTTAACGAGATGGCAGTAAAACAAATTAAATCAATGAAATATTTAGGAGCTGAGCCCTGGAGTACTTTAAAGGTGATCAAAAGGATTCTAAACTCGATACATAGGCAGATAGGTAACCAGTGAAGTTGTTGAAGGAGCGGCATAATATGACAGTGTTTAGGTGCGCAGAAGATCAATTGCGCACTGGCATGTGTGACATATTGGAGTTTTTGCATGTGATGGTCGGGAACTCCATAGAGGAGACTATTGCAATAGTCTAACCTACTGGTTATAAATGCATGAATCAGTTTCTCGGTATATTCCATTGGTCAGCATGTGGATCTATAACTGGATAGCAACCACTTTCTCTGTAAGCTTAGAAGTTAACTGTAAGTTGCTTATTGGGAGGAAGTTCTTGTTTACCAGTTCGAGTCCACGTTTCTCAAGCAATCGATGCATCAAGGCATTTTTCCACTCATCAGCAAACCGACCAGTCTTAAGTGATAAATTAATCATCTTTGTGATGACAGGGAGTCGATGGCCCAGATGTATACACAGTATAGAAGATGGAAGTGGATCAAAGTCACACGATTTCTTACAGCCTAATGCCAAATTCTTAACATCCTCAGTGAGTAGCGCAATTCAGAGAAAGAAAGGTCAGTTATTTCCAAGGTGGTAGTATAATCAGATTTCTGGGCAACACGGAGAGGTGGCAGAGTGGTATTACTTAGTTTTGTTTTTCTATAAGTTTTATGATAATTTGAGACTGCTGCTGCTGCATTGCGGTTAACATCTGCTGAAAATTTTTTGTTCTTGTTGCTGTTTAGTTTGCTGCAGCATGACCTGCATCAAACCCTGATGTTGCTTTTTGGAATGCCCCTCCTTCTTACTCTGAGCCTCTAGTTGCTGCCTCTGTAGCTGTATTTCTTCCAGTTTCCATTTCTGCATGAGGTGGTTTTTGTCTCGCAAATATACCACAGTGTCACCTCCACTTCTTCGACGTTTTGTTCTTTTCTGCTGTTTCATTCTCTTCCTCATCTTTCCTTTGTCTTTTCTGTGTCCCGCCAAGGTTCTCTAGAGCTCTGTTTCTCATTTCCGCTGCTTTGGCACTATCGACTTTCTTTTTGTCATTTTGTGCTGTTTCTTCAACCTCAGCTTCTTTTTCTACTATCTCCTCAAGTGCTTTTTCAACGTCACTGAAATCTGTATCTAACTTTGTCGCTTAAAAGCGTGTATCGTTCTCTGACAGATCACTTCATCACTCTGAATTGGGGATATCGAAGGCTGTTCAGATTGTTCACTGTTTTATCCCAAATTTGGCCCCTTGCGATATTGCTTCCTTTCTTTGCCTTGAATTGTTTAAGAACAAGAATCTCCTGACAAAGACAATTGTCATTTTGTTCAGTCCACTCCATGTTGGTTCTAAAGATAACAAAAATGTTGATGCTTATTTCCTTTTTGTTTGTGTTGCATGTTGTTTGTTTTGGTAATCTTGATAAGAAGGTTACATTGAAGTAATTTTAAGATGCAATGACTTTATCTACCGATCTGATGTGTTTTGTCAACTTGGATATCTTCACTTAGGACCCTGTTGACTCATCTTTATAATAACACTACAAAAAAGACTACTACAATTATTAAACAAAGCTGTGCTCGGCATCAGTTCGGCTCTTACACATTTACATCTTCTGCTGCAGCCCCTGGTCACTTTTGCATTTCACACTTTAACAACTCATGGCAGCTCTGTGATGCTTTCAAAGGGGTCATAAAATGTAGTTCCCTAACATGACTTGCACTCCACACCCACCCGCATTCACTTGCATGTGGGAGAGGATATGATGGCACCAATTCTTTGCCCCAGCAATGTCCAACTTGGTATTCGCATCACTCTGTTTGCAGAGGTAAGGCGTCATCCTTCCATTTATTCTCTCCATCGATTAAAGATATCTCTACAAGTGCTGGAACGATTGTAACATAGCATTTCAGAGTAGGCATCTGTTCACAGACCTCTGCCAGCGTTGATTTATCTCTCATAACTTTAATAGAGTTTGTCTTTTCACTATCTTCTTTCCATGGTATGCAAAGAGGGATGTTTGCTCACACCCAGTGAAGGCCTAGCGAGTAGTGCTTGAGACTTAACTAAACTGATACGCTAGCAAATATCATAAACTGACAAGTACCTTTTAAACTATTTCCCAGTGCTTAATGCAGCCCACAGTAAAGAAAGTTAATCTGGTGCAATGCTGCTGCTGCGATCACAACATCTGTGTCAACTGTGTACGTACGTACCAATACCTCTGTTGACGGCATCAGCCGCGTGCAATAAAAGCCTCATGTCAGACTCTTCATGCCCACATGAAGAGGAGGGTTGATGATGTCATTTTTTTCATTGTTAAAGAGCACTGATTCGTCCTTAGTAGTTACTACCTGTCCATGGAAATTTGAAATTGTGATAACTGCTGATCCAGGTAATGGAAGAGCTCCACTTCGTTCTCACCTACTGTAAGGGAAAGTAACTCTAAGTTTCCAGGAATCCTTTAGACTCTCTGGGAGATATCTGTCTCACACCACAACTACTCTCAAGCTCCTTGGCTACGTAGTATTGTTCCAGTGGGTTTAAGCATAATGGCTGCCCCTTATAGCAACAGAATATCGATGGAAGGCTTTTACGCTTTAACAGTACACAACCTCTTTTGGCAGAATAGCAAATTTCACTTGTTTCCTGATCTTAAGTTTCCATACTGAGACATGATCAAGAAGATAAGGCAACTCTGGTTGTCTTGAGAAAGGAAGCTAAGTCACCTTGCTAACTTGACATGAGATGTAGAGGTGTGCAACAGGAAACAGTTGATCTTTATTGATGTTATTTTCATCGGATCGTTGGTTATCTCTTCTGAACCTAAGGACTATTAAAGAACTACATCTCGTTTCTCTTGTAACATCGAGTTTTTGCTCATTAAGCTTAGTCGTGCAAAACTCCTGAAATTGCTTATTGCTTAGTGCCTTTACAGTTCTCACTGTTTTCACAATTGTGGCATCGATAATGTCCCGCGTATCTAAGAGAAGAAAATTTCCAATCTGGTCTAAGGAAGGGTTACCCTTTTCTCTAATTACATTGCACAGAGATTGGACCTGACTTTGAAAGGAGCTTTGCACTCCTCTTGGCTCTTCGACGCCATCTTGACGAGTAGGCAAACGTGTAAAAAATTACAGTGTTTGTATGAGAATCTAATGTTGAATAATTTCCGTAAAACGGCTGTTCTGAAAAAAATATCAATTGTAAACTAAAGCTACAATGCAAAGGATTGTCCTAAAAAAATTTGGGGGCGTACTTGTGCTTAAATTTCTCCACAGGCTTGCTTTAAATTTTCCATATATTTGTCTGTAATTTTCCCAGGACTTTCTTACAGGCAGATGTATAGAAAATTTTAAAAAGTGGCTCTAGGTCTTCAAGTGCATGTACCGCCCTCAATTTTTTCGGGAGAATCCTTAGGAGTGAAGCTTTAGTTTACAAATCATATTTTTTTCAGAACAGCCATTCTATGGAAATTATTCGACGTTAGATTCTCATACAATCACTGTAATTTCTCATGCGTTTGCCTACTCGTCAAAATGGCGTCGAAAACCGTGACAAGGTCTATTCTAGACATTTCTTGCCCTGACACCATCCAAAACTGCGTTGGGATCTCTGTGAGGCAAATAACACCACCACCCCTCTAACAGCCTTATTATTTTGCTTATGGGTTTGGTTGATGGATAGTGCGGAAAATGCCCGGTTTGTCTTGTCCCAGACAAAATGGCCTTTCCTGAATTGTGTAGCCACATCTGAAAATTCAGGTATTCAGGTATTCCATGTCCTGATTATGTGGACGCGCCGTTATGCGTAGTTTGTGCTAGCCTGCGAACTGCAGATGTATTTACGGTTTCTATTGGCAGGTGTAACTAGAAACTAGAGCCGAAAACACCAGATGCGCTCACAGGCTACGTCTGTGCAGCTTAATGCAAAAAACAGAAAGTACTCTTAACATAGTTCTAAGTTTCCCTCTCCAAGAGACCTTACAAATATCAATGTGGTAAGCTCAAAGTGAAGGGTGATAGACCACTGGTGTAACTAAGGACTAAAGAGCTCTGCCTGCTTGTGCCACTCCACTGTGAATGTTTTGGGTCCTTCTCTTTCAGAGATGCTTTTCAAGTACTTCTTATACACCTTATCCATCAATATGTACAAAGCACAAGTAGTAATCTCCTGGGCGTGTCAGGTGAGAGAAGCTTGTGATGCCTTGCATGAGAAAAGAGTCGTCTGTTCCAGGGGTTGTTATGCCAGCTTGTACTAATTAAATAGCTTGTCCAACCACCACTCTCAATCCTGCACCCCAATGCCTTGAGATCGCCTCGGCAAGGTTAGAATGCAACCCTCCAAACGTCATAATGATACTTCTTTCTCCACAAGTTAGTGAACAGATCTACTGAATCTTCTTAGCCAAAGCTTACTGTGTTTTCAGCATTTCCACATTTTATTATTTGCCTACCGCATGTGTATTAATTTTTCATAACTGAAAATGATCTTAGAAAGGTGAAGTTATCAAACCTTTGAACCGTTTATTATCACTGCGAAATAAGAAATTAGCAATTTATTTGATATCATCATACAAAAGCTTTTGAGCGTGCTGAGCCAATATGAAGTACTTCATAGCAGCCAAAATAATCCTCTTATGCCCCATTTCCTTCTGTGAAAACCTTTTTGGCTATCAATTGTCGTGTGAGCATTATTGCTTCTCATATACAATACCCTGACACACTAACATGCACGTTTCGAGTCAGACTCAACCAAGGGGGCCAAACTTCTACCTTAAATTATGCAAATTAGGGGGCGGATCCCAGGTGGGTCCATAGCTAAAATTAATTACCTAATGTATCTCTACCTGTGTGCCAAATTTGATGCTTTCCCCATAAATCCCACAATTCATCTAAAACTCTGCACCAATCTGCTGGACTATTGCTGAAATTCACAAGTGGCAGTTATGTCCAGCTGTTGCTGGACGATCTCAGCCGATCTCAGCCGTGTTTGTATTGTGTACTGGAGATCTTCAGCACTGTGCCTTGTTGATCGAACCATTCCATATTTTCTAAGTTAGGAAAACAAACATTAAAGTACCTCAAGTACAGCTGGCACAGACAGTGATCATGCAGCCTTGTATGCAAGTCTAGACCACGATACAGTAGTACTAGTGGTTCAGGAAGAATGGCCTGAGGGCAAATCCTAGCAAATTTCAACTGTTTCTGTTAAAAAGTACTGAACAGGACTTTTCTTTTAATATCGATGAACAGCAAATAAAGAAGTGCAATGGATTAGTAGGGACCAGGATTTGGATTGTGAGAAATTGACTAGCTGATCTGAGCATCATTATGAAATAAAATCGCTAAATGCCAAATTCAGCCATCAATGTACAGTTGCAAAGTGACAAACCACAATTGACTAAAAACTGAGCAACTGGTGCGCTGATAACTAAATTTGGTCACCGTCCAAAGAGAGTTGTGTTACCTTTTCTGAGCGTTTCCAGTACTTTGTATTTTTTAGATGGTTCCTACGATAAGTCAACATTTCCGAAAACCTTTCCTTTATGCTCTTCTTCCCATTGTGGCAGTTGAGTAGACTTTGAAAAAATTCCTTCGTCGGAGTTAATGTGGCGGGGGACGAAGGACTTTTCATACTTGATTGGCGCCAGTTTTAGCGACCCAAAAACGGGTCGCTGCTCTTAGACCAATCAAAGTAGCTATTTGGGACCCTTGGGTATAAAGTTGTCAGTCACAGGTAATAAAGTGCATTAAAACGTGACTTGTCCATTGCAAAAGCAGATGCTCTCGTGGCGACGGACAGAGGAGGCAATTGAAGCATAATATTTACATAATGTGTCTGCTTTAACCGGACTGGGGAAAAGTCTGACTTTTGAGCTGGCTTCATTGCTTTTGACCATTTTGGCGAGGATTGCAATGCCATCGTCTTGGTGATTGTTCTACTGATTGCTGAAAGATCAGGTCTCAAAACGCAATTCCCGTTGCATTGGAGGTGATTGCTAAAACAGCTAGAGATATTTTGAAATCTGAAGAGAAACTAGAGTACTCGCTTCTTATTAAAATTCTTGAAATCCACTTGTGTTGTTGCATCGCTGCATGACAACGCCGCAATCAAACTGTCAGTCGATTAGGAAGAAGATCACGCGCTACAAACAGAGCCCTTTCAATTCCTTGCAGTGATTTTTTTTACTCGCCGGTATCGAGATCTGAAGTGCGCATTTCCGTTTCGTTGCCTTAAAATCTTTGTTTGTGACGACTTTAAGACAAAGTACGTAAATTTGCTCTTTTGATGTCGGAGAACGGCACATGCGTTCGATTGTTTTTTTGGAGTGGAAATACTACATTCTGCTAATTAAGTCTGGGACTAACAAATGCAACCTGAAACCCCAAAGGCCAGTCAAGCCACTCCCCATGTTTGGCAGAAAACGCAATTGTAAGCAAATGTAAATCCCTCAAATGAGACAAGTCGACCTCTCACGACTTCGTCGCTCGGTCGGCCACTTCACGGCCTAAAAAGGCTCATTCCGCCTGCCAAGAGGTCGACTTGTAGCAAGTCAAGCAGAATGAGCTGTGGTAGTGCATTTGTGACCTGTGGTAAAACTAATTTTAATTACATCCTGCTCTACTGATGCTATTAGCATGTATCTATATATACTTTTCAATTAAAGGAAAAGTAACATGCTGTTGTTACCACCTGCAAACTAGACCAACGCTACCTGTGTATACATTGTTAACTCAACAGGCAAGTGGTAAAGTGTAGCAATCAACATTATTATAATGTCGTGTAGTAATGGTAGTGCAATGTATACATATGATCTTGTGTGTGCAATAAATACATGAGATGTTTTTGTGTTATTGTAAGTTTGTTTTATAACTTGGAGAAAAAACTGGTTAGAGGTGATTTTGGAGAAAAAAATCTGACTTCTTGGTATAAAATCCACTTTGCGTTCACCAGTCTAGTGATTAGGCTGTGAAAACAGACCCAGCGACGAGGGGAAGCAGCTGTTTTTGCAGGCTATCTAGTGATATACTGTATTGTAAAGGTAATGTTTAAATTTAGAATGACTGCATGTGATACATGTGAAGGAATTCTTCATGCAAATACTCTCTATAATTTTTACTTGCTTTAACCTGTACCTTCAAAGTAAACTTTTCCATGGACTTGTGGGGTATTTATCTTAAGAGGGGTGCAGTTTTCCACAGACCTACTACCATTTTCGCTGCCTCCCTCAACACTCTGCAAGTTATTAGGGAAATGAATGGCTTTTTCGGTATCCAGTTACGGATATGATGCTTTGGGTGCTCTTAAATGACTATTTTTTTAAACACTACATCGATTTCAAAACTTAAAGAAAGTGCTGTTTTTTACACGAGATGTTGCCTATTGTAAAGTATAACAATATTGTGAAAATGAAATGATCAGCACGTCATGAGCGTGGAACAAAGAAAAAGTCTGAGTCCCTTACAGGATTCGAACCTATGATCTCCCAAACACCGGGTAGGGGTTCTACCCACGTGATCTACAAACTCTTTTTACAATGTTATTGTTTGTTTTGTACCTAATAGAAGGCAGTTTCACTGAATATGCGGGACATTGTTGGGCGGCCCTGAACCTCATCCTGCGCTATAACTTTGTAGCCTTCTTTGGGCGGGCGAGTTATTCTCTGGCGTCTCATCTGCCTTACCTTGTTAAGAAAAAATAAACAAAGCAAAACAATATTCAGCCTATTTTATGTTGCTTTAAAATCGAAAGGGTTTTGTATGGACTTGAAAGGTAAATTATTAACAGTTACCCGATGTGAAATCAACAATGTATCAGTGAGTAGTACAATCAAATTGTAAGTGAGTGCATTTCTACTGATGTACTGTTAAACCTCCCTCACCTGTTGGGCTTGAATCGAGCTCGAAATTGCACATTTGTTCCTGCAAGAAAAGGTAAAAAAAGGTCACATTCAGCCAACTATCAGGTCTTGCAACCGTTTTTGGCTTTTTTTTTTATTATTATTAATAAGCTTATAAGACAGCAGAGTGACTAAGGGCTTTCTTTCAACAATGTACACAATTGTTATTGGTGCATCTGGACCAGCTTGCTTGTCATGTTTTTTTGTTGAGACTATCAGTGTTTAATTGTTTGGCATAACCCGGCCTTTTTTGTTAGGAAATGAAATTAGGCAATGTAGAGAAAGTTCCAAACTATGTAAAAGGTCATGTGTGGAGATTTTTGTAACTTTATGTGATATTTAATTACTTGGTTTATTGATTGGCTCAATCCTTCTGGCATTTGAGTTATTTAACAGTGCTAAGCTGGCGGTAACTGATATAGGTGTAGTTTAAAAGTAAAAAAACACACAAACTAATAAACAACTGAACTATCAAAATCAGCTATTTCTTGCCCATAAGGATTGCTTTTCTGTGACTTACAGCTAAATCTCAAAATTGACTTTACCTGTTTTTTTTTTTTTTTCATAGTCTCCTTCAATTTAATATTGTAACTTTCGCATCATTTCAGGTATGTTACCTCTGTTGTTGGTGAACAACGGCCCTTTCTAAAACTTTTTTTGAAAACTGAACCCACTTCATCAATGTCTGCATCTAAATAGGTTAAGGACACAGAAAAGAAAATGATTGCTTTCATTTAGTTCTACCTTCTCCTTTTTTGCTTGCAATAATAATTGTCTTATAAATCTCCTTCCAGTTATTATAATCGTACTTCGATCCTTGTTCAGGTTAGCTGTTTGTGGTACTCATAAGGTCTAATCCTTTGGCTTTATCTCTTTTAGTAAAAACTATTGAAAATCCTTGCTTTCCAGTTTGAGGCTCCATGAATTGGGATTTTGAGTTAATTCAAGAATTAAAGGAAATATGGCAATCTGTTCTCACTATAACTGTAACATTACTCATTAATAAGCCTTAAGCCTTGTATCACGGGCGTATCGTTCTAACACAGACACACGATCGTGACAGCTTCGGTCACGTTTGAAAGTGGTTTGAATTTATTGTTATGGACATTGACCACGGCGATTCTTGCTCCTCTTAAATTACCTGAAGTTTGTCGCAACAACGAAGGACTTCTACCCACTGACGGGACCAGGGAAAGTATTCTTTCTGCACGTGGGTAACCACCATCAATGTCCATAACTAACAAGGAAATAATCCACAAGTAAACGTTTTGTCAAAAATTTCTGATTAAGAAATTTTATGACATTAATCCAGCTGCCTGTTATTTAATGAAAAAGATGT
This sequence comes from Porites cylindrica, assembly GCA_964035525.1. Classification (NCBI taxonomy): domain Eukaryota; kingdom Metazoa; phylum Cnidaria; class Anthozoa; order Scleractinia; family Poritidae; genus Porites; species Porites cylindrica. The sequence continues at coordinate 33,390,955 of OZ037776.1, forward strand.
TTGTGATTCGAAAAGTGTTACCTTAGTTCCACAGGGCCTAATGAGTCCCTGGCAAAAGATCTATTAATATTATTGTCTACTACACCTGTACACAGGTGTGTGCACTGTTCTTTCGAAAAAGGTTTTATATATACAGTAATTGGCATTGTGCGTTTGACAAATCATTTTCATGATATAAAACCTTCACCTTTCAAGCCCTCAGTGAAGCTGGTTTCTCCTAGCCAAAAGAAGCAATTTGCACAGAGTTTAGATTCCATCTCATGGAGAACCCTGCAGTACTGGTTTATAACAATCTATTAAAATCTCCCTTAAATACATGCAACTGCTTTTGCATCATCACAGAAGGAAGGTTTTACACGCCTCAACAATTCTCTTCTCTTCTCATCAATCCTTTTCTTTTTGTTTATCAGGGTAACATTCATTCCCTTGCAGTCTTCATGTGCCTGCCAGCAGAACTGTAATAAATAACAAAGGGAGAGTAAGGGAGTAAATAAATTATGGTTAATATTTGTCTATTGTTATTTTTATTTGAACTGGTAAGAAAATTAGGTGAATAAGCCTTCCTTTGTTAGCAATATTACCTCTTCAAAGGAATGGTTCAAAAATGGCAGCATGCACGTTTGGCCACTTGTAGACTGCAAGACATACTGGCAATTTTCAACTTCATCTGAACGTGAAGCTCTTCTGCGTGTAGGTCCTATCATGAGAAAAATACCTTCAATTGTAATTTAAACATTGACCTCTATTTTATCAGTAACTGCATTGAAAATACAAAAAAAAATCAGGATTGAATTGCCTTTTACTGATGCACTGTTTAGTACCTGCTCAGGGTTTTAAACAGGCTCTAAACACCTCTATTTATTTATGTGATGAGACAAAAAGAAGGCAAAAGAGAACAGGTACATGTACATGCTGAACTTTAGAGCAGATTCCTTACTTCCCAGGCCAAAAGGAAAGAGGTCTTGCTTGACTGTTCCAGCTGTATCAGCGTTGGTGCAGATATTATAGAGAAATCAAATTACTTGGTTTATTGATTGGCTCAATCCTTCTGTTGACTGACCCGGTGTCGATATAACTTTCTTTGGGTGAGTCTTCGCGCAGTTAATCACAGTATAAATCGCTGGGGAGTGTGTATCACTACCCTCCCTTTCTACTAGCTAGAACAGTAGTTTTGACGGACACTGGCTTAAACTTCTTCATCGAAAAGTCACAAATAATGCGATGAACGAAAGAGAAAAACATGGCAACACGAAGATTTTCGCCATATACTATCTCAAACCTTTTTATTCCTTATGTGGTATCCTCTCTACCAGACATCTAAGACGATCATTTGTCATGAATATTATGTTCTCAATTAAGAACTAATAGGTGTTACCTTTTAAGAAAATGCGATGTGGGTGTCAATTTTTGTTTTTTGTGTTTGTGTCCAGGTAACAAAGTGACACCAGTCACTGTTTGTTGCTTTCATGTTCAACTGCATTTGCATATAGTAGCTTGCTGGGATTGGTTTGTAGTGCGAGGGATAGCCTCCTTTAAATGGACACTTGTATTCAACAATACCTCTTCCACTTATTCCATGCATACCATAAAATATCATCTTGTGAACACCCAAACATATCTTTATTTCTTTGTTTGATGCTTGAATGTCCATAATCCTGTTTCATAACCATGTAATCGCTTCATGAATCATATTAGGTGACCCGAGCACAGTCCTCACAAACAGTTCCCCGCCCCATAGCTAATTTGTTGATGAAACCCTGGTTGTCATCAATACTTTCTCCTTGAATTGCAGATTTCCAATAATCTTGAGCCTGTGTAAGGCCAAAGTGCCAAGTAAGAACCCCCGCTTTACTTGCATTTAGTATGTTCTTCCTTGCCTCTTTCCAATCCTCTGACCTATGTTTTAAATATGGACGTATATCTGTCACGTCAGCTGGCAACTCATCTTTGAGGTGCTGATACTTGTTGTTCTCTTTTAGGTCGTGAGTTTTGAGGAAGGAAACAAGTGCGGGTAAATTTATGCCTTGTGTGTCAGTAACCCATTCATTGGAGGTATTGCTGTTCCCTCTGTTAGAAAATTCTGCAGCTAAATGGCCCTTTATTCCACATTTGTAGCATTCCTGCTTTGCAAGCTATTCCTGTGGTGAATGATGAATTTGTGTAATTCTTTGCCCATTGTCCTAACATGCTGCATCTCTTACACAAATATGTAGGGGCTGCCTCTTTTGGAGATTCATACTTCATTGCTGTTTTTGTTAGTTTAGCTCTTCTTCCAGCAGTCTGGCCAGATAATGGAGATAAATCCTCTTTTATTGAATGGTATACACACCTTCGCTTAACAAACTTTCTTAAATATAATTCCAAGGCGTCTTTAGTGGCGTTACATCCTCCTGGATAAGGTTACACAAACACGACCACCAAGAATATAAGTGTATAAACATAAGTTGTGTTCATGCATTGTTGTATGAGACCTTGTGAAAGCTTTTAAGGTTAAGCATTCCTATTTAAGTTCTGGTCCAGAAGCATGTTGAAATTCTGAATCTGAAACTGAAGTACTCAACTTGCATTCAAGTTTTTTCTTTTGATCCTCAGTATAGCAAGGCAAAGCTGGACATTTTTCTCCGGTCGAGATTTCTTCACAATAAGCTTGATTGTAAAATACCTTGTAAATCGAAAGAGGGAAGCTGATTTAATGCTGTAAAACGAGAGAAAAAACAGTCCCTTCCCCTCTCTAGTAACCTTGGTGACTTAGGGCTCCCTCAAAGAAAGTGTAAACGCATGCGTACTAGGCCAAGAGAAAAAACATGGAGGGTTCAAACTTGCGGCGATTTTAAGACAAAACTCGCATCCAGCTGCCTCTTGTGCTCTTCATATTTGAATTCACCTTTTATTTTATTTATCCCTAAAGCTTAACATAAAATGTACCATGTTCGTTGTTCTTTTATAAAATAACTTAAATAAAAAAGTAAATTTGTTCCTTAATATGGTCTATAACCACAAACCTTTTCGCGATAGACTATTTGAGTATTCACATGGGCTTTGTACACAAGATTTTATTTTGCTAACTTAATATTAAATATCTTAATTAAGCTACATTTTTCCACTGTTATCTTTCATATATAATCTGAAAGATGAGGTAAAAATATTTTTCTCAAAAAAACTTGAATCAGCAGTAAGAGTATATTGTTTTTCATTTACTTAATGGTTTTCCTTGACTGCTATAAACTAATTTTTTCAGCTGTATTAATCTGTGAATCAGACTTTGCTCAAGCAGATATTAAAAAATATATTATAAACTCTTTTTATGAACTTTGTTGAAATATATTTTGTAGCAAACTGAGTTTTTAGCAATTGACCTTAATATAAAAACTAGCTTGCTGTGTTGTTTGTAAAAGTACTGTAGCGACGAAATTCACTCTTGTTTACGGACCTTTATTTCCAATACTGCAAGGACGGCTACAATCTTGAATCGTGACAATACACGAAGACAATGTTCCAAACAATACAGTCGTCAATGCGTCGAAACCGATCAATTTTGGTCGTTACTTCGAGTGAATGCCCAAGCTGCAAACACTCGCTGAAACGTATCAAAAGGCAACTAAAAACAAAGTCACGTGACCCCTAAAGGCGGGAAAACAAACGAAACAGGGAACCCAGCCGCTACACCCCACCCCATGCGAACTTAGTGAAGCATTACAAACACAAACTAGGCATGGGTTCCCACGCCTACTAAGTTCAAGTAATAAAGGAATGTCAATCAATATAGTGTCACTGTTCCTATACTTGTCTGTCTCTAATCTCGTTGGAGATTTCCTGATTCTTCCAGCAAACAAAGTTTCTGTATAGGACGTACTAATGTGGTTGATGCGCCCGTTTTCACTACTACTGTCCGGACAAGTCCATCTCTTCCGGGAACTGCTTTAATGACTCGACCCATACGCCACTGTCCTCTAGGCAAGCAGTCGTCCACTAGTAGCACAAGGTCTCCAATCTCAGCATTCCGGCGGGGTCGCTGCCACTTCTGTCTCTCCTGTAAACCTGAGATGTACTCCCTTAGCCATCGCTTCCAGAAATGATCAGCTAGAACTTGTGCCTGTCTCCACATCCTCCTAGCAAATATGTCCTCTCTTACGAAGACTCCAGGAGGTAAAACATGAACAGCCCTCTGCAGCAGTAGGTGGTTAGGAGTCAAGGGTTCACAATCATTTCGGTCATCGGACGCAGCGCAAAGTGGTCTAGAATTCAGAATAGCCTCAACTTCTGTTAAGACGGTTGTTAATACTTCTTCATTCACTAGGCTCTCACCGAGTATGGCCTTGATGGCTGTGCGGGTACTACGTATTAGTCTCTCCCAGACTCCGCTAGCGTGTGAAGCCTTTGGCGGTTGGAACGCCCACTGACATCCCTTCTGAAGTAGTTCATCCAAGATCTGTTTCTGGTTCCAGTCTTCTATCGCTTCTCTAATTTCCCTTTCTGCACCGACAAAGTTTGTCCCATTGTCCGAGTAAATACACTTGGGTGGGCATCTTCGATTCATGAATCTTCTTAGAACATTGATGAAGCAGTCTGACTCTAGAGAAGTAGCCAGTTCCAGATGCACGGCCCTGGAATTCAAACAGGTGAATATGACACCCCATCTCTTGACCACGGCTCTCCCTCTTTTCACGTTTAACGGTCCAAAATAGTCGACGGCAGTGGGAGTGAAGCATGGTTGATAAGCCGTAGTACGAAACGCTGGTAGAGTGGCCATCATCTGCTCCATAGTGGCTGCCCTTTGCTTCTTGCACTTTAAACAGGATCGTACTACTTTACGCACAGTAGACCTCCCTCGAGGTATCCAAAACTGCTCCCTTAAACTTGCCAGTATGTGGTTCTGGCCAGCGTGCGCTAGCCGTTGGTGGAAGGCTGCAATAAGCAACTGGGTGACATGATGCCCTGGCGGCATGATCATTGGGAACTTGGCTCCAAAGGCAATGGCAGCTTCAGAAATGCGTCCTCCAACTCGCATTACTCCATTATCCAACATTGGCCGAAGCTTGACAATTCTGCTTGAATGTTTGACGTTCTTTCCCTTTTCCAAGTCGCTCATCTCATCGGCATACGCCTCATTCTGCACCAGCCTTACTACAGCAGTTGTAGCCTTCTGTAGGTCATCTGTCTTTAAGTACTTTGAACTGCTGCTGTCTCTATCTTTCTTTAGATATGACTTGAATTTTAATAGCCAGGCTACCTTTCGCAACAGCACTGACCAGGAAGAATACCTTACAAGAAATTCGTGCATGCTATTGGGTGACTGCAAAGTGAATATAGCCTTTTCCACCTTGACTTCTAAGTTGTTCTCTGGTAGATCGCCAATTTCAGTGGTCGGCCACTCTGCCTCTGGTTGGGATAAAAAGGCTGGGCCAGCGAACCACTTATCGCTGCTCAAAAGCTGTTGAGCTGAAAGCCCACGAGATGCATCATCTGCCGGGTTTAGGTTTCCTGGACAATGTCTCCACTGGGTCGGCTCGGAAACTTGCCTTATTTCACATACGCGGTTTGCTACATAGGTCTTGAATCTACGGGACTCGTTTCTGATGTACTGCGACGTGATTTGGGAATCTGTCCAGAAGAAGGTAGAAGAAATATTCAAGTCTATTTCCCTTATGATCATACTGTGAACTCTTGCTGCTATCGTAGCAGCCTGTAACTCGAGCCTCGGGACAGAAACGTACTGAAGAGGAGCCGTCCGGCTTTTGGCCATGATAAATGAACAATTCACCATTCCATCCCATGTTTCTCTTCTCAAATAAGACACTGTCCCATAACCAAATTCAGAGGCATCACTGAAGTGATGTAACTGGAATGATTTACCAGCATGGCAGCCTCCAGGGAAGTAACAACGAGGAATATTGACTTGATAATAATATAGTCAGCGGCAATATCGTGTCCGATACAACAGATCACTTCTCTCAGATGTGCATATTATCGTCGCACTGTAAACCATTCTTTCCAAACAACAAAACTAAGGTTCGTGACTATTCTACCTTCAATGCAAAGTCTTTCATTGACGACTTGCAGAATATTAATTGGAATAATATTTGCAAACATATCGATGCCAATCAATCGTTTTCCAGGTTTTACAAATGCGTCAACAAGACAATTAACAAACACACTCCTTTAAGAAGTATATCCAATCGTAAACAAAAATTCCTTGCTAAACCATGGCTGACTGCGGGTTTAAGAAAATCAATCAGGGTAAAGAATAACCTCTTCTATACCTCAGACCGTGACAAATACAAATTTTACAGAAATAAAATCATTTATCTTACGAGATTAAGTAAAGCGAACTACTACCAAAGTTTCTTTGATCTCAACATATGTAATATGCGTCAAACTTGGAAAGGAATTAACGAGCTAATTGGAAACTGTAAAAACAAAAACAAGCGGAACTCAACTAACTCTATTCGCTCAAACCCGAATGAGGTTCCAACTAGTGACCCGAAGGAAATAAGCAATATTCTTAACAAATATTTCGCCACTGTTGGGAGCAAACTGGCTTCTAAAATTCCTCAGACCATAAATACATTCTATGATTATTTAGATCCGCCACTTAATCGCACTTTCTTCTTTGATCCTATTATTCCGGAAGATATCAATTTAGAAATTTCAGTTTTGCAAGACAACAAGGCCCATGGTCTCTACTCATCTCCAGTTAGGCTGCTGAAATTAGCAAAAAGGGTCATATCCGTACCTCTAGCCACGATTTTTAATCAGTCTATTTGCTCAGGGATTTTTCCATCTACACTAAAGTGTGCTAAGATTATCCCGATATTTAAGGACGAAGATGACACGCTGCCCGAAAACTACCGACCTATTTCTCTGCTCTCGATTTATAACAGGATTTTTGAAAAACTTATGTACTCCAGAGTTACCAAGTTTGTCAAAGATTGCAACATTCTCTATGATCAGCAATACGGTTTTCGCAGTAAGCACAGTACTCAGCATGCTGTACTTGATATTGTTAACACAATTCTCCAAAACATGGACAACGGTAAATTTTCGTGCGGTGTTTTCATCGATCTCAAAAAGGCTTTTGATACTGTTAACCATGAAATTTTGTTAGCTAAACTTGAAAATTATGGTATTAGAGGTGTAATAAACTCCTGGTTCAGATCATACCTGACTGATCGGAAGCAAACTACGGAAGTTAATAATGTTGTGTCTGAGGCTGAAACGACCTTGTGCGGCGTGCCACAAGGCTCAGTCCTCGGACCACTCTTATTCCTACTGTACATCAATGATATTTACAAGTCCTCTTCGTTATTTGCCTTTTATCTATTTGCTGACGATACTAGTATAATACTTGCAAATAGCAACCTAAAGGAACTCGAAACACTTGTTAATCGCGAGCTTGGCAACGTCAACGAATGGCTAAAGGCCAACAAACTGTCCTTGAACATAAAAAAATCAAATTTTGTAATCTTTCGTCCCCGGCAAAAGAATATGCCCTTCATACCTAGGATTAGAATTTTTGACTCCGTGACTAACACCTACGCAAACCTTGAAATGAAAGATTATGTAAAATATCTTGGCTTAATGATTGATTCAAATCTTTCATGGAAATACCACATCGAATCTGTCTGTCACAAAATCAGCAAGTCGATAGGAATTATAGCTAAAATTCGACATTATGTCCCGCGTCGTGTTTTACTTTCAGTTTACAACTCATTAATTGTCCCTTACTTGACTTATGGTATTTGTGGTTGGGGAAATTGTGCCTTGACATTTCAACGAAAGATCGTAACTCTACAAAAACGGGCCTTACGTCTCATTTACTTCAGTAAGTCTAAGGAACACGCCGTACCCTTCTTTCTCAAATCAAATTGCCTTCCCCTGCCTAGCATATTTTTCAGAGATTGTAGCTATTTATTGTATGATATCAACAGACAGACAGCACCAGTTAGTATTCTCAATCAGTTCGTTAAAACAAGTCAGATTCATAACTACAGAACAAGATCTGTCTCTAGCGACTCGTTTTATGTTAAGTTCTCTAGAACCGATAAAATGTATGCCTTTTTCACGAGAATCGGTGCCCAAATTTGGAACTCTATTCCGTATTCGATTAAAATACTTAAACGTTCGTCCTTTCGTAAAAAAATAAAGGAATTATTACTAAATTTTTTGCGGTCAGAAGATGATTATGTCGAAGTCTCCCGTCTTATTAAGTTATTTAATACTTTAGGTTAGCCTCTCTTCGTAATCGTTATGTACATGCCTTGTTTTATGTTAGTTTAAACTCTATTTACTGTATTGTAGTGTCTTCACTGTTATTTAGTCCATCTATATATAATTCTTGTTTTGTAATATGTCTTCAGCTCCCCCCGCCTCGATTAGTTCATAAGCTATTTGCGGGTGGGAAAGTAATGTAATTAGTTATTTTCCAATTTTCAATAAAATTTGTTGTTTGTTGTTGTTGTTGTTGTTACTTGATTGAGGAGCTCCAACTGCTCTCTCCACCTTGTCCAGCTTCTCAGCAAGTCGTCTGGCAATTTCTCGTCCCATTGAAGTTTAAGCTGCCAGGTCCTTTGGAGGACTCGCTTAGCTGGGAGCAAAACCGGTCCAATCATGCCCAGCGGATCGAAGGTGGAGCTCATGGTTGACAAACACCCTCGCCTCGTGTTGTCATTTAACTTCTTCGGTAAAGGTGACACCTTCACTCCCAACGCGTCGGTCTCGGTATCCCACTGCTGACCCAGCGCTCTTTCGATAAGAAGCTTGTCCAAATCCAGGTTTTTAACCGTTCTTTCCCCAGCTGGGATAGCAGCTAATACTTGCTTGACGTTGGACACGAACTTTGTCAACCGAAAGTTCCCTCTTTGCAACAACTCCATCAACTGCAGTGAAGCATCAATTGCCCGTTCAGTGGTAGGCACAGAAAACAATCCATCATCTACATAGAAATTCTTGGAGACAATAGCGCACACTTCCTTGCTAAACTCGGATTCATTGTCTGCAGCTGTTCGTTTTAAAGCCCAGGCTGCAATCGATGGAGAGTCTGTCTTTCCAAACAAATGCACATTCATTTTGTGATCACTCGGTGGCTTATCGACGCCTTCACTCCACCATAAGAACCGTAGGGCATCTGTATCCCCCTCCCTGCAGACTACTCTGTGAAACATGCTCTCGATATCAGAGGCTATGGCTACGTCCTCTTTCCTGAATCGGATCAGAACTCCAACGAGAGAATTGTTCAGCTGTGGTCCTTGCAGCAGTTCTTTATTCAGGGATGTCCCGCCAAATTCCGCGGCCGCATCGTATACCACTCGGACCTTTGCTTTATTCGGGTTAATTACACCGTGGTGTGGTAAATACCATGTGCATTTACTCGTGTGGGCGGCTTCCTCAGCGGACAACTTCACAGCATACCCCTTTGCAATATAGTCGTTCATCACTGCCTCGTATTGCTTGGCGAATTCTGGACTTCGGTCAAACCGTCTCTTCAGTTGCTGTAACCTCCTTTCTGCTAAGGACCGGTTGTTTGGAAGCTGAGGGTCGCTATTTCGCCAAAGGAGACCGACCTCGTATCTCCCGTTCTTTAATTTAGTGGTGTTGTTCAATATTTCAAGGGCCCTTCTGTCATCACGGCTGTTGCAACTGTCACCAACATTTCCAAATCCGTGTGATTCCCAAAACTTCTCAACTTGCTGGTGAAGTCCCATGACCGACCCTTCCTTGGTAACGTCAAACTCGAATACAGAAAGGGCAACTGGCTTGCTATTATCTTCCCCCTTGTTTGTGGGCCCAGCTACACACCATCCAAATGGAGTTCTCATAGCGTATGGCTGGTTCTGTGGGCTATCTCCCCAGCGATAATCGAGAACTATGTGCGCCTGAGGCACATCCTGGCCAATGAGAACTGAAATCTTCGGAACATCCACAGGAATATTCGGCAGTTCTAAATGTGCAAGATGTGGCCATTGTGTTAAATCTACTTGGTTCGGACAATACCGGTCACTAACGTTCAAGTCCTGTATGGCCAAGGCGTGAGGTATTGAGTACAAGGGCCCATCTCGTCTCAATGGGCGTATCAGAAATTTAACTCTGATGAGTTCACAGTCATGATTCTTGTGTGTTACAGTGTTAATGCTCACTTTCTCGGGAGTTCCATGAAGTTGCAATCGTTCAGCTAGGTCAAGGAACTGACAGCCGCTGAGTCTAAAAGGCCGTACGAAGTGACCATAGTTCCGTTTTCACCCACGATGGACAGTGGTACCACCTTGAGTAGCACAAAGCTTCGTTTTGAGTCTTCCATAGTTACGCTTACAGTTAAGTCTTCACTGGGAGTAGCGCTACGATTAACGCTCTCCTCACCCTTATTGACGTCAGAAGTCTCAACTTGCTGTGGGTAGATGTAGCAGGGAATGGTGGGTCGATGGCTGAGGGCAGCTCTTCACATCACAACCCTTAGTTTTTGGACATGTCTTTATCATATGACAACTGGACAAACACCGGTAACATAGTGCACTGGATCTTGCAAAACGCCGGCGCCAATTCAAACCCTTCTTTGCGAACGCTGAACATTCTGAAACACCATGCCTTCCCTTGCAAACCCGACACCTCTCTTCTTCGCCTCTTTCAACCCGACGAACATGTTCTCCCTTTGCAAGTAGGGCCTTGTCCCCTTGGGGAGTATTGGTCTCCTTTGTTTTAATCTCTGTCGACAAGGTGGGAATATGTGTTTCTCCAGACTGTCCTGATGTGGGAAGAGGTTTTTTGAAGTTTCTGCCGCGGTTCGCCCTTATTGCAAGGGTACTAGGTCTTCCGTAGACTGGGTCATTCTCAGTTTGCGACTCGGCAGTTATGAACTCCGAAAGTTCCTTGAGCGTCGGCTCTCCACCACCAGTTCTATCACGGTACTGCTTGGCTGACTTTCTCCATTTCGCCTGCAAGGGGTACGGTAGACGATCATAGATTTGCCGTAAGTTGGTAGTACAGTCAAGTTCCTTTGACTGCAGTTCAATCATTGCCCAGCGACAGTTTTGCACTTTATCGGAAAGAGCTAGAAGGGCTGCACTGTCACCATTCTTTAACTTTGGGCCATTTACCACTGACGACTTGAGGGCCTCCACTACCATTGCATTTTGTCCAAATCTCTGCCTTAACATTTGCAGAGCGATGTGACAACCATTTGGTAAACCCCGATAGTTTTCGACGACTTTCCTTGCTTTACCAGCTGTGTAAGTCATTAAATAATTCATTTTCTCGCTATCAGTCAACGATGCTCTGCTCTCGACTTGATCTCTAAAGTCAGCTCTGAAACGAAGGTAGCGGGATGGATCTCCATCAAACGGAGCAGGTACAGGCGGGGGTTGCGTCATTCTTAATTCCATCTTTTCCCAGAAGGCCGCTGGTGGTACAAGACTGGTCACTTCGGCATTGCAATTCGTTACCATGGGGTTGCAGTATGCTGCACTACCACTGCTAACAACACGTTCCGATTGTAAGGGTACAGAGGGCAACGCAAATTCCGGTGCCTTAGGGTCTAAAGCGCTTATAGATTCCAGCTGATTCTCGGCAGGATCATTCAAATGCTTAATTTCTGCTTCAGGTTTCCTCAAATTTCTGGATTCATCTATGGTTTGTATAGGCTCAGTGGTCTGCAAAGACTTCTTTGGTTTAGGCTGATCGTCGGCAGCTGTATCATTGATGTCAGGATCATCCGAGCCCAAATATTGTTCGTCATCCTCCTTCATAGCGTCTTCATACACTTTGTTGACAGCGGCCACAGCTGCACGTTCGGCCATTAATTTTGCTCTTTCTGCTTCCTTCTTTGCAGCCTCGACTTGATCAAGTTGTGCGATCCTTGCCTCTAACTCAGCCTGCCTTGCCTTGGCTTCGAGAGCCTTCGCCCTTGAGGATGTGGTTGACAACTTCGAGGACCTAGAGTCCTTTGATTTGATGCTCTTGGCAGAACCCCTTTCAATTTTCTCATCTCTAATCCGCTGATTGGCATCGATCATCCACTTCTGTACTGTTTCACGAATGAGTCTAATTTCTTGGTACAAGTCATCATAATTCCCAGAGTCCGTAATTTGTTCCTCCTTTGTAAGAAGTTCTTGTATTTCTTCGTGTAGATCACCAAACTGCTCAAACAGATCGTTTAGTTTAATAGACAAATCACTGATTAACTCAAGGTTCTTATCATGGCCCAACAGCGTGCTGATGTTAGCAATCTGAGATTGTATTTTTCGTTTAAGTTTATTTCTTTCTCCTTTCCTTTGCACGAGGCGATAGCCTTTGCCCTTTTCAGTTAGTTTCCGAGGTCTCTTATCGATAACGGTCTGATCCAATTCCGCGTTCCCTTGTCCATTCCACATTTCCTCTGAAACACATGCGTTTTCGTCCAGAGGCGGCGAGTTTGTCGTTTCGTTCGGCTTTGTAGCGTAACCAGACTCTTTGTTTTCGTTTTCCATTGCGGTACAGAAGGCTTGAGGTTCACAAAGTGTCAAATCCGGAGTTTTTGTGAGATCGAGTGCCGTATCTCGGCCATCATCGCTCGAAAGATCCCAAACCGAAATCACAAAACAACAAGGGATCAAAAACCCTTGTATACAAACATAGAAAGTACTCACGGCCAGTGTTGCACGCCAAATATTATCACCAGGACTCAAAATACCAATATTCACAATAAGATAGGACAAATAGTCTGAGAACGGTGCTCGTAGGCCAACAAATCATCTGAATGCAGCTCGGCGTTCGAAGTAACTGTAGCGACGAAATTCACTCTTGTTTACGGACCTTTATTTCCAATACTGCAAGGACGGCTACAATCTTGAATCGTGACAATACACGAAGACAATGTTCCAAACAATACAGTCGTCAATGCGTCGAAACCGATCAATTTTGGTCGTTACTTCGAGTGAATGCCCAAGCTGCAAACACTCGCTGAAACGTATCAAAAGGCAACTAAAAACAAAGTCACATGACCTCTAAAGGCGGGAAAACAAACGAAACAGGGAACCCAGCCGCTACAAGTACTGTTAAGAACCTACAAAGAACTTAGACCCTAGAATATATACAATACTTTTAAAATATATTTACTTGATGTGTTTGTTTTTTGAAAGCAAATATAACATTGTTTCGGGAACTTTCTTGTTACATAACTGTAGTTAAGTGCTTTGAATCCTGTTTGAACAACTCTTTTGTAGAATCATTTCACTTTGTAAATTATTGTCAGTATATGTCTTGGTAAATAAATCTCAACCTTCTTCAATATCATTAATGTCATACATTCTTATGCTGCCTGCACTTTCATTCCTGTCTTCATCGTTATATGTCTTCTGATACATACGCTTGGTTCGATACAAATCGTTTACACTTGCAAAAATTTTCCTGTTCTCCTTTTCCATAACTCGCCTTGTGTAGTGCGAGTTTCTCCCTCCTTTTTGTGTTGCTCGATGGAACATTCGCGATTTCTCGTGGTTCTTCTTTTCAACTGGCTGACAATTGAAAATAGAAATGGAGCCACATCTTTCCAGAAACTGTGGAACATGGTACACCAGAGCTGCAGAAGATAACAAGCAAGCATATGTTTGAAAGTCAAGGACATCGTTTAGGTGACAGGAGTTAAAGTAAGTATTATCTGTGATGACATAGCATACAAAGCATAGGAACAAGAATAGTAATTTTGGGCGCTGGGACATGCAAAATTTCGATCACCTTTCAGCCCTATCGCATATGTTTTTATAGTAATATCTCATTGGGTCCAACTAAAATCAGCAAAAAAGCCGTTGCCTTGTGAGAGACATCTTGCATGGTGTGACCCATGTTTTGACAGACTAAAGTAATACCAGTAGACTTGTAAAAGTAATTGCAAGTTCACTATCAGCTTTAGGCATGGGTCGCACTTGGCAAATTTTTGCGAGAATTTGTTTACCTTGCGGTATAAATCTGTCATCGGTGGACATTGCTAAGTGCGACCCCGAGTTTTCAAGTTAGGAAAAACTTTGAAAATCGGCAAAAACATCAAAGACGCCGTAGTGCTTTGGTGGGGCAGGCAGATTTTGGAAAACTCGAGCTAAACAATAGGAATCACAGCGGTAACTGTCAGCCCCTTGTCATGAACGTGATCCATTTGAAACACGATCAATTTAAAATAAACGCGGTCGAATTTTCAGACCTTCGCGAAGAGGCTTTTACTCGGCTATCCGTCGCCATTTCAAGTTTTTTTCGAAAACTCTCTACAGGCAAGGACTTCACTCGCTTATAAACCTTCGCTATTTTAAGGTTTTTACGGGAACGAGCTCTATTGAAGGCGAACCAGTTCCCGTCTGCACAAGCAAACACTTCACAGGTTTGTTACTCTCCAAGCCAAATGTACTATTCGCATCCAAGCACTTTCCGGTCTTCTTTATCTGTCCCGTCCTCCTGAAACTGGGAATGGAGGAAAAAGATCCTTCGACAGAGGTGCGGACGAAGAAGAGATGATTTACTTAAATTTGTTTTATTTTTAATGGTCATATTACAATAAAATAGTCATATTACATTAATAGTACAGTTGGCTCCCAGTAACTCAAACCCTCACTAACTCAAACCTCACGCTAACTCTAACCAAAGTCAATTTCCCCTGGATTTCCTTTATACATTAACTGTAATTTTACCCTCGGTAACTCAAGCCCTCGATAACTTAAACCTGACGCTAACACTATAAGACAATTTACCTAGAATGTTTGAGTTATCGGGAGTTGACTGTAGCCAATGTGGAAATAAAGAGTGGCTGCTTCATTGTACCTGTATTGTACTTAACAAATCACTGAATAGTGAACACCGTCAACTTCAGCGCCGTTGACGTGGAGATTGTCAATTTGATCTAAAATTGGTCCCAGACATGCCTTTGCTTCCTTGTAGTCCTCGTTTCCTGTAGGAATACAAATACAAGTTCTTTAGAATGATTTTCAGACATGTCCTTAAAGAAGTAGCTGATAAGAGAGTTAATTATAAAAGATCAAAGCACTTTTTTTGGTGATCATTTTGTTAGGTCTCATAACCTTTTCACTTCATTATGTACTGGTAATGTCAGGGGAAAATTGATTTTGTTCACTTTACATGCCTCATGTAGACACCCTTCAATTTTCCTCAGAGCACACCCCTGCTTTCGGGGCTAATAGTGTGTAAATAGCAATATTTTAAACTGTCAGTGTCCGATCATGTCATTTTTGCAGTTTGCTTAATATACAAATATGCATCAGTGATGCATGTAACACCAGCCCCCTTACAGTCCACAAAACTGAGGTACAACTTACTATTGCACAAAGCAACACAGTACTGGTGGTCACAATCATTTTCCTTTTCCTCAATTAGGCTGAATTCAGCCTTCGCCGTACCAATTTTGTTGCTTGTTCTTCTTCCATCAGCTGCAAAACGGAGGCTGATCATATTACCATTTGACTGGACTGCTTTTTTGACTCTTAAAATGGTCAGGAGCTGTTCCAAAACCTCTTTAATGCTGCGCCTTGCTCCATCTCCATTTTTAGCCTGGAAATGAGAACGGTTTTTTAAATTTTTTTTCATGCTAGTTAGAAATAAACCATGAAAATACATGTTTTTTGTTTGTTTAAAAAATGATCATTATTTTTCTGTTTCTACATTAATCTTGTGTACTGAAACCCCAATTTATGGTTTTTTAAACCCTGTATTACATAAAGACCACGGAAAGATCCTAGCACTTGTATTTAAAGAAGATAATTATAATATACTTCAGGTATTGATTTAATATTAACAATTTCATTCTGCTTGTTTCTTTCTTGTTTTACAGCACTGAACGGTGGTAAGGCAAAACGCTGGTCTTCTGGCAAGGACATTCTTAACTCATGATACGCCTCATCTGATATCAGACCACTGTCTTTCGCTACCAGCACTCTCTTGGTAGTTTCACATGATGTGGGCTCCAGCTCTTCACTGCTGTCTTCTTCTGACAGAGGAATGATTACGTCTTGACCCTGAACGTCAAATTTAATCTGAAACAAAGCAAACCGTTTTTACACCAGTGCTACTTGTCTTGCAGGATCTTTTGGTAGAGGATACTTTTTAACCAAGATTTAATTTCAAAGGCACATTTTGATATGTGTACCTGAGGTTATGAAAGAACAAGTCTGTGGAATTCTTCCTCCGTTCTTAATGCAAAAATATATCTTTAACTTATTATATCTGAACAGAAGAAAAGGACATCAGCTTACCTCCACTGTCTTGAACTCATCCAGAGCAGGTAATGATTGAATTACCAGTTTCTTGATTTTTTGTCGTTTTTCATTTCTCGCCGACTTTAAAAGTTGCCAAAGTTGTTTCTTGCTGTTGTAAAAACGTTGCCATTTTGTATTTTTTCTATTTTTTGCTCGTTTTCTTGTTGGACGGCGTGAACTTGAACGTTCAGTTGCTGGTAGTGGAAGCGAAGCGCTTCATTTTCTACAAGGGGCCAGTTGATTTCTGTATTATACACTTCGTAGAGAGGAAGAGTCCATTCTAGTGTCTTATGGCTGTGCCCGAAACTGTGTGCCTTCTGATGTTTGGAAAACTTTTGTGCATTTTAGTATTAACCATATGAGATCAGTTTTGTTTGTGGCACGAACTGTAAATTCTCTGCTTTTTAATTTAGGGACTATTGTTTTTTAGTTTTGTTCTGACTCTCACGTAAGTAGCGCAAACTCTTTGATACTACACGACAACTTCCGTTATTTCCTTTGATAATCGTGTAAACTGACTCTTTGTTTACACAACTGTGCAAGTCGTATACAATTTTTACCAGTGCGTTAATTATATTGGATTAATAGGCATTTAGAGGTTAATCTATTTCGTTTAAATTTCTCGAAGTGCCGTAACGTAGTCGTTAATGTGCAAAGCGTGCGCACTAGAGCATTGTTTACAGTGGATTTCTTTTTCAATGGACGTTAAGCTTCGCAGGCAGTGAGGTTTGAAAGGAGGTGCGATTTTATTCTGTCCTTTGTTTACTGTTCCTTTTCAGTGTTTCGATCGTCATCTGAAAATTGTCTTTTTATAGATTTAAATCACACGAGTAAACAGCGCGTTCATGTTAGGGAACTTACTCACCAAGCGCGAGAATTTTGCTTGAAAAGAGCAATAAATTATATCAGCAACGGTCGGGGGCATAGAACCGTGTTTTAAACTTCGTGGGCAGTGAGGTGAAAGGAGGTCCGATTTTTTCGGTCTTTTTGTTTGATGTTCCTTTTCGATATATTAATCGTCATCTGAAAATAAGCTTTCTTTTGTCTGATTTAAATCACACAAGTAAACAACGCGTTCATATTAGAGAAGTTACGCTCCAAGCGCGAGAATTTTGCTTGAAAAGAGCAATAAATTATATCAGTTTAAAGGGCCGGGGTTTCAGAACGTGTTTTAAGCTTCGCTGGCAGTGAGGTGGAAGGTGTTATTTTGTTCCTTTATTTTTTACTCACGCTCTTCAATGCATTCAATGGGATGTGCATTTAATTCTTGTTCAAACAAACGACTGTAAAATATAACCGTCATTTACATGAAGAATAAAATTCCCTTGCGCAGAATTCAAACAGTGCCAACTCGGCAACAGAATATAAAGCGGGCTGTTAAAACCACTGATCAGAGCGCCGCGATCAAACCACCGGAATTGTAAGTTCTCGGCTCCGTCGATTCAATCCGTGGTTAAAGTTCCTTATAATTGTTACTACGAGAAGTCATTTTTTGAAAAATTTATTTGAAAACCCAAATGTTTCTGTACTCGAACGAAATTTGCGTTACAATTGCAGCGGAATGTGGCCGTAACTCAACTAAAATTTTTAATCGATGCGATGAAAACTACACCACAGAGCTGTCTCGAATCTGAGCGTTTTTCCTAAAAAAAAATTGTTTTTAAATTAACAGCAGCTGGGTTGGACTAAAAAGTCAATAACACAATGCTAATTGATAAATTGCCATTTCAAAACAGACTTTCTCTTCTCTAAAAACACATAAAATGTACCTCAAATCGCTGATTCGGTGTTTCTTCTGCCGATCCTAGCCGCTTAGGAAACAGTGATAAATTCATCCAGGGCAAATTTCTTTTGATCTTTTGACTTTTTTCTTCAAAATGACAACTGAGTACTTTCTTCAACTTCCACTTTTCATTTGTGCATTTCATCGGTGCATTTTACTGACTAGAGAGAAGATTTGCTAAATTTGCCTCACTTTTACCGCGCTTGCTCAGTTTTTTGGCGTGCACCCATGAGCAAATGGTAGACGCCTATCTGACCAATCAGAACGCGCGCTTTAATTTTGTTATATTATAATCGAACTAGTCAATGATATGCCGGTTCCACTATTTAGTGAAGACCTTCGATGGTGGGTTATATGGTTTGTCCATCTTCTTCAGCATTCAGTTACAGAGGCTTCATTTTCCTTGGGGGTTTCTGAAAGAACAGATGAGTGCTTTATTTCTAAATGTCTTGTGGCTGGCATTCAGTTCACTATGCGCAGACTTCTCATTCAACGTAGCTGTAGAGAGAGTGTCTGCTACATGCATGTACTTGCCAGGCATATAAGTAGTGCTGATGTCATACTTCTGTAGTCTTAGAAGTAGACGCTAAAGCCTTGCAGGGGATTTAACCAGCGGCTTCTTTGTGATTGGAACAAGTGGTTTGTGGTCTGAGTCCACTTCAACTGGCCCGCCATACACATAGTGGTTGAATCTCTCGCACCCAAATACAACTGCGAGAAGTTCCTTCTCAATCTGACAGTAAGTTTTCTTAGCTGATGTAAGGGACCTTGATGCGTAAGCATGCTTCCTGGAGGATGCATGCTCCCAGACCTGACTTAGACGCATCCACTTGCAGCTGGCTTGGTAGGATCAAACAATTTTAGAACAGGCTGGCTAGACAAGATTCCTTTGAGACGTTCAACTGACGGTGTGTGCTCGTGCGACCAGGTCCATGCTGCTTCTTTCTTTAAGTTTTGTCGCAATGGTGCAGTAATTTCCGACTGTTTGGGAATAAACTGGGAGAAATAGTTGACCATTCCCAAGAATCTCTGCAACTCTTCTTTGCTCTGAGGCGAGGGCATCTCAATTATGGCGCACACTTTCTCAGCATCCGGTTTCAGCCCTGATTCAGACGCGATGTTTCCCATGTACTTCGCTTCACTGACTTTGTACTGAAACTTTGCTGTATTATACTTTACGTTTCCCTCTCGGGCCCTTTGCAACAGCTTGACCATGATTTCGTCATGTTCTTGCTCATCTGCAGCAGCGACAATGATGTCATCGAAGATGACTTCCACGCCGTCAATGTCTCCAAATATTCATTCTTCTTCTGAAAGACTTCTGAGGTGGACTTAATGCCGAAGGGCATTCGTTTAAAGCGATAACGGCCGTAAGGTGTACTGAACGTGCAGAGGTAAGAGCTTTCATCATCTAGGGGTACCTGCCAGAAGCCATCCTTTTCATCAACAATAGAGTAGACCCTTTTGCCAGTCAGGCGACTTGCCATGTCCTCTGCTGTCGGGATTCTGTGATGCTCACGAGGAATTGCCTTGTTAGAATCTCTTGGATCCAAGCATAATCGCAACGATCCGTCACGTTTCTCCACAATGACTAGACTGTTAACCCATGGAGTGGGTATATCCACTTTCTGGATAATATCTCTCTCCTCTAACTCTTGAAGTTTCAGTTTTAGTCTCTCCAGCAGGCTTTTCGACACTCTGCGAGGTGGATGAACTACAGGCTCGACTTTGTCATCCAATTCAATGTGATACTCGCCTTCCATGCGCCCAACCCAGAGAACACATCGGAGAAGTCCTTTATAATTTCAGACTTGGTAAGCGGGGACTGGGCAAGGGTTTCAACCCTTCTGACGAGATTTAATTTCTGGCAAGCTGGAAGTCCTAAAATCGGCGGGGATTCAACAGCAATGACGAAATACGGGAGAGTTTTTTCCATTCCTTGAACCTTACAGCTTAAGTTCAGTTTTCCTTCAGGCTTCACCTTGAACTCTCCATACGATGAAAAAACAAGGCTTGTTTCTAGCAGCGGTGATTTGTTCTTGAGTTTAGAGCAAACACTAAGTGGTAATACGTTGGCTTCAGCTTCGGTATCCAGTTTAAATTTAACTGTTGTTTCACCTTTCACACTTGGGCGCATCACAAAAACTTTGCGAAAAACTAAACAGGGCTGCGATCTCTTATACCAATATTAGAGACACCAAAAGAAACAGCTACCTCAGAACAATTAGTAAAGTCTAAGCAATTAAAGTGGAGGGAAATTTACAACGAATATGATCATTGATGAGCTGCTGCAGGTCATCAACGTCAGTAATCCTGCAGCGCAAATTAGCATTATCATCTAACTGAGACGTAGCTAAGTTAAATTCATGTTGGCAACTAAAATCCACCCTACCCATCGTAACCCTTTTTATAGCGGAGCTCTCGCGCGGAACACCATGGGTAAGAAAATGAAGTAATTTACCCATCCTAGAAAACTTGGTACTCACGTGACCGTACACCGACCGACCGACCGACTGTCCGTCTGCACCACAGGCATACCAATGTAAAATAACTCAATCAACAGGTATGGCAACCCAATTGCAACTCGAGGTTATTTTGGCGGGAAATCGCATAGCCACCGGCGTCTTGTAAAGCAGAGACAACTAAAGAGTAAATAAAGAGGAAACGGAAAGCGGAAATTGTTTGTGTATCCGTGTTGTCTAAAGTATTTAGTTTAGATTAATTGTCGTGTCCGAAAATCTGGAATACAGAGCAGGAGAAAGACAGAGAAAAAGAGAAAGTAGGCGGTAGGCCAGCGAAGCTCAGCGAGAAAAAGGGCGACAGAGCTAGAGGTCTAGAGCGAGAGATAAAAATCAAAGGAGACATTTTTTTGTCGGAAGAACAACATGAAAATTTTGTAGCGCCGGTGACAAAATGGGAAATGCTAGCGGCCACCAATGCAAGGTGAAAATGAGCGGCAGTGAAAAAAAAGTGAACGAGAACACGTACGACATTTCCTCCATAAAACGTGCAACTGCGTTTCTGGACGTTTCACGTTGTAGTCGTGCAAAACAACGGCAAAGAAATGTACAAAAAAACTGTGCTGCACGTGCAAAGTTGCTTTTTTTGATAATTAGACTTCTTGTTGTTTTTCACCATTCTCCGGCGTTGCCTTCGCCGCTTAACATTACACGATTTTATATTTTGTTTGAACAAACTATAAATATTATCGAGAGCTTCGCTTTTAGCCCTGGCTAAATCTGTATATTACGTATATACCAACTGTGAATACGAATACGTTATTTTCTAATTTTTCATTTAGTTTTGAGATTCTAAAGGACTGGTGACGTTCTGCTTTACCATCTAATAGTCTAGGGATTATCTGGTAAGCTCCCAATGCATCGGTTCGCATTTCTTTGTCTTTTCAGTGTCCATCTTGTCCTCTGTGGGTTTACAAAGATAACGAGGTTGACAAGGGTTAAAGGGGCTACAGGGCTTACAGGTATTACGGAGGTTACAGGGATAACAGCCAGCGGATAACCTGATTTGACAGCTGTCAACTAACCACAACATGGATATGTAATATCAGGTTGCAGGCTCCCACACTAGCTAGAAAGTGTGACATTTCCTCTTGGTTTGCCTGTGATGCGGACGGGCGAACGTACGGTAACCTGACTACCAAAATTTCTCGGAAGGATCGATAACCAGATTTACTTGGATATGGGGCTTCGCTAATGTTTTATACATAATATTTGTATACTAGTTATAGCTATCGCTAAGTGCTAAGGAGCAAAGATTTTAGCTATGCGCGCGCTGTTCAATTTGTTTACAAATGTCATGAAATACAGTAATTGATGAAAAATAGATTGAACTTAATTCGATTGCATTGAAATTAGTGCAAGCTTAAAGCAAGGGGCACACATACACCAACCCACGCCGGGCCAGTACCTCACGCATACGGACAGCCATATCACGCGGGCAGTGGCAGCCACAGACAGCTGTTTCGCCCTTATCGGGGCCCATCAGCGTGGCAATAGGCTGAATTAGGAACAGAAGGGGAACGTCAGTCGACACCGGGAAAGCGAGCGGAAAGGACTAAACGCGACTTCCGGTGCTCAATTTGCCTCTCTTCGATTGGTCATTGCAGTTGTTTTATTTGCGGGCGCCGTCGTCAACTGACGTTCCCGTTCTGTTGCTAAATCAGCCTATTGCCGTTCGGTTAATGAACGGGGAAAACCCGCGTCTCAAAAAGCCCTTACTGCCGAGGTAAATGCAAAGCAGTCTATCAAGCGCCAGCTCCACACAACACATGTGACAGCTGTTGGCTGGGAGCCGCTCAGCAGTTCTACCACGACATGCGCGGAGAAGGTGGAGATGTAGAAGATGAAATACACTTTTTAACTCTATGCCCTGCGTATCAAGAAAAAAGAAGTACTTTATTTGAATACTTAAACAAAGAATACAGAATATCAGTAAACAGAATGGCATCATATGATGTTTTTCTGTTGTTAATAAACCCTCCGAGCAAGAACAAACCAGTGCAAAAGTTAATTGCAAAATACGTATTCGACTGCTATGAGAAAAGAAGATCATTAGTTCTTTAGGTTAACATTGATTATAGTTCCACTAGTGTGCAATGTGTGTTATGATTTTGAAATTATTTGGATAAAGTCGATCCAAATAGGACTGTATAAGACTGCAAATAAAGCATTGTCTTGTCTTGTCTACAACATATTTCTCGACATAATATATATTTGTATAAAGGGTTTAGTTTATTGTTAGTCTCACAATTGTCACTTTCATATTGATCGCGAAGTTTCGACCGCAGACTTCAGGTCTTCATCAGGCGATATTGTCGATTTACTGAGTCAGACTATTTGTACCACCGTGGTTGTTAGTGATTGTTGTATCACAAACCTCGCTAATGGTTGGTGGGT
>OZ037776.1:33426373-33621373 GCA_964035525.1 Porites cylindrica
CTGTACTTCATCACCGCATGAGACACAAAAGCTCTACAATATTCATACAATGGGGCCTCCGTATTACACTAAGTGAACAAAAGACATGGTCAGAAATTAATTGTTAAGTCTATTCACATCTCTTGAATTAGTTCGACAGTGAAATGATGAAATTCTGTTAAGCGGATGACATCACTGAACTCATGAACAGAGCTGGTCATTGCTGGCGGTGCGAGGCAGTCTGCACTCAAAAGTGTTCGCGATGCAGAGTAGCATTCTACTGCTCTAAGGAATGTCAGATCCGAGACAAGTGGCGACATCAACCAGACTGCGATGCAGTAGCGCTGAAAATGCTGTGTTTCGCCTGCAATAATGAACAAGAGAGAATGATGACGTGTACTAACTGCTTGAAATCCCATTATTGTAGTACAGAATGTCAAAGAGAAGACTGGAGAAGGCATAAAACTTTCTGCGAGATGACTGTCGATCAAACGTTGATATTAGTCCACAAAATAAAGGACGTTTTGCAAATTGAAAATAGTTTTAAGGGCCTTTACGCCACCTATTACTGGGGTAATGTGCCTGCTGTGGACCTGCTCAATTTGTCGATGAATGAAGGGGAGGAGTATTCGAACCCACTGGCTTTGTTGCTTTGCGGAGTTGGTGACCCAAGGAATGTTCTACTTTCCATTGCTTCTTTGCCTGATGTTTATACTCAACAAGTGAGCTTCGTTTTGAACGACATCTGTCCTTGTACCCTGGCCAGAATAGTCCTGCTTCTCTATATGTTATACAAAGGTATTTTTGTTAATGTTTGTAAATTATTGTACACTTTTTTAAGAGATTACATTTTTTGCTTAATTAGCTAAGGAGTTTTTTATTTGAAGCTTCAACTTTCACGCCTTATTGGATCTAAAGAAGGAATAATTTACACATATTAAATTCTGCAAGCAAAATACTGCAATGCTGATCGTACTACGTGAAAATTAACTCTGCAAGTCATCAACACGACCCCGAAAGAACTCAAAACAGAGCGGGATTGTAGCCATAGACAGCTGTTTCGCCCTTGCAGAATTTAAAACGTCTACATTATTATTTTTGCTGATCAGGTCTTTATAGATCCTACGTCCTTCGGCATATTCGTTGGCGGTCCTTTGCAGTCCTTTATGGTTAATGTTTGTACTTAATGAATTTTTGGGCCGTAGATCTTTTATAGATCCGTTATGCTGTAATTCTTGCATGGTTTTGTCCATGTTTTTGAGGTTGGTTTTGGCCAATTCTTTATTTTCTCTGCGAGACATCAACTTGACACTTGGACTCTTGCCCTCCAGAAGAAACGTGTTATGGCGTGATTCTGTGGGTGTTGAGAGTTCTGGGTCAGGGCTTAATATAAAATCAGAGTGCGCGGATATTTTTTATCAGAGTTTTCTCTGGTTGTTGCGCCACACTGACGAGCGCTAAAAAGGGCGAAACAGCTGTCCATGGCTACAATCCCGCTCTGTTTTGAGTTCTTTCGGTGTTGATGTCTTGCAGAGTTAATTTTCACGTAGTACGATCAGCATTGCAGTATTCTGCTTACAGAATTTAATATGTCTACAAGGAATAATTGTTTAACAATTTCATGCTTCTCCTCTATCAATGTAAACATAGCTGTGACCAGTCTCATATGGCTAGTTTGTCGATGCAGAACAGTTAGGTTACCCGTCTTTCTTTGGTGAGCTATAAACTTGTAAGTGGGTACTTTTAGGTACTCAAGTTATTGCTGTGAACGGCGCCACTATTCGTGACTCAGTCATACCATATTTAAACTTACTTTTGCTGGAAGCATTAAGCACAACAAAGTCATGGAGAATGTAGCGACATTTCACGAGGAAGACAATGTTCTTCTGTTGTTATGTTCTTAGAGTTTGGCCATCGATCGTATCGCTGTTTTGTTTCCACCAAGCGAAGATGAGATCTTGCGTTAAATTATATGCCTACTGTATCCAGCTATTTTATCGAGACTAATGGGGACAGTATGTGATGTCAAGTAGGGTGCAAACAAATTATTCTTGTGGTCGCGAGGAACTAATAAGTTTTATTTAGGTGTAGCATCTGAAGTTACTGCTGTTGTTTAAATTTGGGTTTCAAATCTCAAAGAACCCATATTTTTTATTTATTCAGTGGATTTACTACTATCGCTAAGTGTGGCTAGTGACCCCAAGATCAAAGTTTAATTATATTAATATTCAACACCCATTCTCTTCTCTTACATTGGCAGGAGGTGATAACATCTTTCATGCCATGATTCGAATTTGGTATTCAGTCTGCATTTCTGAAGAAGACTTCATCTTGCTGACCTCATCACTTCGAGACCTTGCTACAACTAACGAATTAAGCAGTCTTACTAAAGGAGTGATGGATATTTCTGCTGAACAAATGGAACAGCTTAAGAGTGTTTGGACAGCGTGGCTTTGCTTGTCAGAGCGCGAAGGACCATGGGTATCAAATGAAAGGAAAATGGTTTTCTCCGCTGATAGGTCAGACGTTCAGATTGGACTACCTCGTTACCTGGATACCATCCCAAAACCACACAGAAATTCTGCGAAAAAGTATTTTGACACGGGCATTTTTCCCTCTACAGCAAATCCCAAAGAACTAACTCGACAAAATCCTACTTTGACTGGTCGTGTACTCAGTCCACTTAGTCCAGAAGGCGCTGAGTTTCACTACAGCATGACTTCAGATCTGCATCCGTTCACTGGGTGGGATTACAAGGCGATAAAGAAAATCTGTTATTCTGACTCACTTCCAGAGATGTACACCATGTACGTGTCCCAGATCTTACAGAAATCCCTTGAAATGATGAACGCTGGTCGTGTTCAGTTCCGTTTTATTCTCTGCGATGCTCTAGAGATCGAGACGCATCTTCCTGCGATTATCACGTATGACCGCATTACCACTTCCAACTTATGGGATTACCTACCCCTTTCCGTGTTACTGACAAAGACGAAGAGGTTTTTAAATAGGTCGAATCCTCATGCAGTCCTGTTGACTGAAACAATCAACATGCCGAAGGTTTTGCCGGAAATCGTTGAGAAACTGCCAAATAGTTGTAGTGATTTACTGCATGAGAGGGCTGTAAAGGACACGCAAGATCCAGAAATGGTCTCCTCTTCAGGTAATTCTACTGTTATCGAATATTTAAACCTGAGTGATGAATTTGTCATGTATCTGCGTGCATCTCTTCTAGTGTCTTGTACAGAGAAAGAACTCGCTGCGTTTGACAGAAAAAAGAAGATCCCATCTGTGAAAAGTCTAGTGCGTTCCCTAGGACTATATCTCCGGGATTTTATTAGAAACGAAAACACCGTTTTTCCTTTTAAATGGGCGGTTAATTGTCGTAGAGTTAACATGATGAGAGGCTATATCAGAACACTGGAATGGAAACTAATTTCTACCTAGGTACGGCTGCGGCAAAGTGAGACAAATTAAATCTCTCACAGCAATGAAACGTGTGCTGATTTAGCACGACTCTCAGTGTTGAAAACAGGAAGTACTCTAAAATCAAATTTTTCTCCAAGTCGTTTAATGATGTTATAGAAGGAAATACTAAAGTAATTTAGCTCTGAAATACAAAGGAAGAGAGAAGTGTGCTGTCCGTGTATACCAGATTGTAACTTAATACTGCTATTATTATTATTATTATTATTATTTTGTTCATCTTCTTCTTCACCTGAATTGTACAGATTGTTTCATAACAGGATAAACAAAACAGTTTTGGATAACAGAAGAGAATCCAACCTCGTTGCCAGGGTTCTCTCTCTTGCTTCGAGAAAGAACTCTGGTTGCGGGTGGTCACATAGCCCCCCAAATCTGGGGCTAACAAGAATTTACCTCATAGGAGGGGTAGTAGAGTATAAAATTGTCGCCGTTGTGAGAAAGGCACAAAATACACTGCACGCTAGAGAAGCATTACTTTGAAGTTATCAGAACAAGTTTATAGCAAAGGTTTTTCATATCATTCACGTGCCTTCGACCTAAAAAAATTGAAGTTCAAGTTGTTGTTGACTCGCGGAAAGTAAGTATTGCGTTGAAAACGTTTGATTCTTCTTTGCCGCGGCATGAAGTGGGGCCGGTTACCGGTCGATTAAGAACTGCAAACTTGAAGCCGGAAAGCCGTCAAGTTTCGAAATCATATTATGAGATGAAGAGGAAACAAATCAATTTTTGCATCTCCAGTTACTGCAATACTTTCATTTATCAAGAATTTAAGGTCGCCGGTTGGAAAGGTTGGTGCTCATGCAAACCTTGCAAACCAGTCAGTGTAACGGCCGACCTCGATACAGAACTGAGACCAGACTTTAATCCATAAAAACCCTGAAATATAAATCAAAGATAACTTACTTTTCTTCTTCATGCTGTCTTTTATCGACATTTAAAGGTGATCAAAAAAAGGAACCGAATCAGAAAACATAAGCTTAAACAAGTTAGCTAACATAAATCCAGCAGTGTTGTTGACAAAATTAGAGATAGCTAGAAAAGCTTGAGCTTAATATTTTATCTGTGTGATGAATACGATAGAAGCACTTCTTGAAAGCATAATGAATAGAACTATTTGTATCACTGGTCATTAAAATACGACTTTTTAAAATAAACTTTGTGTGTGTTGTCAAGCGAGTACCTTCTTGTTTACACGACACTAAACAGACTGAAAATCAAACGGACCGAATTCAAAATTTTCAGAACGATCTTCACAAAACATTGTTTCAAAAGAACAATAATAAACAAACCTCGCCCCTGTATTTAACTTTCCACAACGAATAGCATGTGCCTGAATACATATTACTGCCTCCAGGTTTAGGCCATATTCAGATAATACATTTGCCCTACTTTGATGTCCCTGATGAGGAGTTCATTGTCACGAAGCAAGAGAGAGAACCCTGGGAACGAGGTTAAGAAGAATCTTGAAAGCAGTTGTGTAACTTGTATTTCATTTCGGTCGGCGGTGGAAGAACATAAAAAATTAAAAACCAATAACTGCAACGGGCTTTTAATTAGTTGTTGGTAAAGAAATTTCTAGCTGCTACAATTTTTCGCATCAGTTCCCCCGTCAAAATTTAGATAACTAACGTCTGCATTCGAAGACCTTTCTGGACTCAGCCTTAATGAGAGAGACGCCTCATCTCCAGTTATAAGGATGTATCTTCAGGCTGACCTAACATATGTGGTTTGAAAGAATTCTCTCACACTCAAGTCAATATTCAGAAATCATCAGTTTGAAGAAATGAGGATGGGCGACATTTTCCTCAAGAACAAGTCATTTGAATATTTGGCTCAGTAAGTGTTTTGTGACGTTGTGTAATCCCCGCTCTTTATAGAGTTTCTTAACGTAGGAAAAGCTAATTTGTCTCTTCCATTTTCGCGAAATGGAATAGTCGAGAGAACATTTACAATAATGACCATACAATTGAGAGAGGCAATAGCATCTGTCAGTAAAAAAATCACATGTTTTCGCTGAAACCGGTGCTAATGAATCACGTCTACTTCTCTATTGCAATTAAATTCATCTCATTGCTACTAAAGTAAAAGCAAATCTGCACGACACTGATATACTTTTACCAGAAAACATAAACATTCTCGCTATAATCCCTTTAGCTTTTATTCAGGTGTTTTCAGTAAGGACGCAATAAGACCCAAGTTGAAATTTAGAGTGAGTTTATCTTTCAAAAAATAGAAGAGACTGCACCTGTCGGCAAACTAAAGAACTAAACCAAAAGTTAACAAGTGTTTCCTCTGTTGTACATTTTGTCCTCAAAAGAACTTGAATTGTAAGTGCATACTAATGTACTATACAAAGCGATAGCGTCCGAGAGAGCTGTCCTTTCGCAAGCTGTTGGAAGTACCTCCAAAACGTGCCAGTAACAAACGACTGTAAAGTACTTGGCTCCCAACTACACGTCTTAAACCAGCGCTAGTAAAAAAGTAACTGGTAAAGGAGGCAGCTGACTGTGCAAATTGGTCGATCCAAAATGGAGCGTTATCTGAACTGGCCTCTAATTTTCAGTTACACGGGAGAGAGAAAACACTCCATAGCTCTAGTAGACCTAAAGGGTAGATTGTGTGGCTGGGCGAATAAGTCAGTAATAAACTATTGAGATGACGTGGGAAGGGTCCACTCTAAAGTAAATTCATCTCCCCTATTCAAGTTGACTCTACGGCAGTTCACAGCCCACTTGAAGGGAAACACAGTGTTTTCATTTCTCACATAGTCACGTAGCTCCAGGCCCAAATCAGAAGTGATAGTTTTTATGGATGGAAGCTTCTTCCTTTGTTTCCTGAAAGACTCCAATTCTGTTTCAGTGTGTGACTCGATAAGCGCGGCACGGAGGTAGAGCTGGAAGTCTGGAATAATGTTGTGGTATTCAATTAAGCTCGTCAAGTGCCCTGTCGCCACAAGTAATGGATTGTTTGTGTCCTTCACAACTTTCGGTGTGAGTTCAGGGGCCCTCAAAAATATATCAGCTTTCACTTCGGGCAAATAGTCATCCACCCAATTATGCATTTCAGTCATTAAGACTGAATGACTGTTGCTGATATTCAAGTACCCCTTGAATTTTGTTAGTAAGGAGGGAAGGG
Organism: Porites cylindrica; assembly: GCA_964035525.1. Lineage (NCBI taxonomy): Eukaryota > Metazoa > Cnidaria > Anthozoa > Scleractinia > Poritidae > Porites > Porites cylindrica. Next base: position 33,432,971 of record OZ037776.1, read on the forward strand.
AAATGTAGTCGCTTAGATTTGATGTTGCGATACGGTCGTAAGTAAGGTCGACAGGCAGGAATGGATCAATCATCATGCAGTCACATAGTATCACCTGCAACTTCACCCGACCACTTCTCAGTTTGTCAATGCACTTGTTCATGATATGTGATAGGTAGGTGCTGAACATATCTGTGAGCGAATCATTGTAGCAGACACTCTTCATGGCTTTGTAATCCCAGCTTGAAAAGGGAAGATTACTCGGGTCTATGTTGAAGTCGTAGTCGTCTTGTTCTCCAGGCTCATGCTGAAATAGATAACTTGTCAGAGTTACGTTCTCTCGCGTTAACTGCGATGATTTCACGCATTTTGAGGCGAAAAGCCCATCCTTCATCCACAACTTAGCAGATCTCTTGTGGTCTTTTGGTATCGAGTTTAGATAGCTAAAAATCCCAGCCTCTGATCCAGTATCGCTATCGAAGGCGTCATTCCTTTGTTCAGTTACCCAGGGTCCTGTGAGAGAAGACAACTGGACCCAAACTTGCAACACCTCCTTCAGCTTACCCAGTTGATCAACTGACACCATGTTCACGAAGCCATTCGTTAGAGTGTTTAAATCACTAGCGTCCAAAAGGTCGCGCAGTGCGGACATCAGCAGTGAAAAATCGCTTTCTGAAATTCGTAGCGAATACCATATGCGAATTACAGTACCAATTCCGTCATTTTGTCCTGCGAGATGAAAAGTATCAAATTTTATAATACAACCAAGCAAGTAGAAACAAGAGGAATTAGTGTTCTTTTGCTGAGATGGACTCTGTTAAGCCCATATTACTTGTTTTTTCTTTGATTTTTAAAGGCTGCGTAATGAAGAGAAAGCGATCCCATTGTTATGACCGTCTTATCGTAAAGCTAATCAACGCTTGCGGTTCATTAAAAGAAGTCATCTTTAAAACGATTTTGATAAAACGTAGGCATAGGAGTACTTGATAACTGATCCAGATAGCCTCTGTTTTGAATACGGCATGCTTATTCATTGCGGGAGAAAAATCATGTCAAAGCTTCAGTTTTGATCTGTATTATACACTTAATGTCAGATCCCAAGGGAAAACAAAACTAACTGGTTTCCCGAGGGACCTGACATTAAGTGTTTTGTTATATTTCTAGACTTTCACTTCAACAGCAACAAAAGAATAACCGGAGCGAACCAAAACAGTCGACTCGGTACTTATAGCAACACAAATTTAATTCTTAAAACCACTGAATGAATGATTTACAAACAAAAGTACTTTCCTCATATTATCTGCATCTTTTTTCTCCACTAGCTGCTGTTTTTCTTCTGGGAACTTCTGGGATAACTTTAAAAATCGTTGCTTTTTAGCTTGAGGCTTCGTTTTTGTGTTGTTGTGTTCATTCACGAAAAAGAAAACTGGCTGGACCTGGCGGTGTTTTTCCCGCCTTCTGTAACGCCACTTTCCACCATGCTTTGATTGTTTAATGTATCACGATCGGGATACATTTGATTTTAGTCAAGGCCACGTGATCAAGAATCAACCAATGGCAGTCCCTGTTTAGTTGAGTGAAAGTCTAGGAATATAACAACATCCTATATACGTTCTGTGAAATCAAACGTTTTCAAATGTGCAAAAACTTTCTTAACAATAGACCATCATAGCATGTATGTTTTGTTTTCCCAACTCACAGCACGCGATGTTTTCTAGGGAATTTGCCTTTTGTCTCTCCATAATTTATGCATACATATTCGCTTGGATGCACCTACATAGGACTTCATTAGGTAGAACCAGTTCTCATGGGTACCATTACGTAATAAAAAAGTCTATTAAGGTGGCTCGATACAGTTTTTAGGGTCAATACCTTCCAAGTTTGAGCATAAACTACGTCGTCATAAACAAATATTTGGAAAAATGGCCACAACAGTTGTATTAGATAAAGATGACAATTTGTTATGATCAGGGTTGCAATGACATCGGAGTTGTCATAGCACTGAAATGACGCTATTACCTATTTTACTTGGAGCAGTATATCTCGGCACTGGGAACTGTTCTTCCAAAATCATTCACGAGAGCTTTTTCCTCCAATAGCGGCCTTGATGTTCGTCACGTTTAAGCGAAATCTGTAAATTCGCTAATATTTTGTCAGTAATTTTGTGTTTACAAGTGAGAGTTTCTGATTATTCACGGTATTGTCTCCAAGTTTCATTTTTTCGGGCACAACAATAGCTAGCATTTTTGCATATTTCAAATTCATTGTTATTTACTGCTGTTCACGGGAAAATGAAACTTGGAGACAATACCTTCAATAACGAGAGGCTTTCACTTGTAATGACGAAACTTCCGATGAAAAATTAACGAACTGTAGCTCTTATTTTACTGACTTACAAGATATCAATAATCTTGAAACTAAAAGGTAATATAAAAGGAAGGTTAACCTCAAGGAATCTTAAATTTTTTTAAAAATCTATCGAACGGTTTAAAAATTATTCGCTAATCTGTTAAAGAAGACCAAAATGTTTACAAAACCGCTCACAAGAGTGCTTCGATACATACTAATCAAACCCTTCCTTCTAGCAATCGGCTGGAGCTATCGGCATGATCTTTCACACACGTTTTTAAAAAGATTGAAACCACTATGAGGTGATATTGCACGTCAAAAGCGCTTCGTTTTCTACAGATAACGGCCAAATATCAAGATTTTCCATTTTTTAGTGTGCATGTTTTTCTAACCAAAACCTTCATCCCAAAATATCTCGATACGGCTCTTACACATTTCGCTCAAACTTGACGAACATCGATCGCTATTGGAGGAAAAAACTCTCGTGAACGATTTTGGTAGAACAGTTCCCAGTGCCGAGATATACTGCTGCAAGTAAAGTAAGTAATAGCGTCATTTCGTTGCTTTGACAACTCCGATGTCATTGCAACCCTGATCATAACAAATTGTCATCTTTATCTAATACAACTGTGGTGGCCATTTTTCCAAATATTTGTTTAAGACGACGTAGTTTATGCTCAAACTTGGGAGGTATTGACCCTAAGAAACTGTATCGAGCCACCTAAATGATCTTTTGCCGTGCACATGTAGTTAACAGTAACGGGTTCACGTATAAGTGGACAAGAATAGACAAAAGCTGTCATTTGTTTATGTTTTAAGCAACAAGATCTTTCAATGTTATTTGCTAGTCTTCTGGCATTCAAAGAATGATTAAAGGAAAAAAACGTGGCATTTCGGGATTTCCTTTTTCGAAAATATTCCAGTCGAAAAGGCTACATTTTATTTAAGGAATGTCTTTTAGCTCACCTTTGTATAACATATATAGAAGTAGAACGGTTCTGGCCAGGGTACAAGGACAGATGTCGTTTAAAACGAAGCTGACTTGCTGTGTATAAACATCAGGTAACGAAGCAATCGTAAGTAGAACATTCCGTGGATCACCAACTCCACATAGCAACAAAGCCAGTGGGTTCGAATACTCTTCGCCTTCATTTATCGGCAAGTTAAGCAGGTCTACAGCCGGCACATTACCCCAGTAGTAAGTACGTTCCATGCCAGGGAACAGCCGAGCATTTATGCGGTTCATTTTTATACTCTTCGCCACCTGTATTGTTTTTATTACAACTTCATGACATTGTTCCTTGTGGCTTTCCCAGTTCTTTCTCTGGCAATCTCTATCGCAATACCATGATCTAAGACAAGTAGAGCATCTTAACATGCCTTCATCTGTTCTACCGCATCCCATACACTGCTTTTTCAGCGCTGCTGCATCGCAGTCGGGTTGATGTCGCCACTTGTCTTGTTTTTGACATTTCTTGGAGCAGTAATACGCCACTCTGCATCGCGAACACAGTTGAGTGCAGACTGCCTCGCACCGCCAGCAATGACCAATTCTATTCATGATCGGGATCTCATGCGATTTCAATATGGCGCACCGTTATTGTTTCTGTGTCGCAGTAATTAAAGAAGAGGCTTTACAATTCACTTGTGATCGAGTCTTTTCAAGTTCGTTCGTTACGCAACGCTGCTGCTGAATCACCCTTGATTAATGTGATTTGGAAGCCCTAGTATCTATAAATGCAAATTTTCTATCCTTGTTGTGAGAAGGAACCACTATGAACCCGGAAGCAGATCGCTGAGACGTCAATACATTCTGTTTTCTGAGAATTTTTTAACATATGCTAATTTATTCAGTGATTCATAGGGTCACCTGTTTTATTTTTAGGATTAAATTAGCTGCAAAAACCGTGGACGAAGATCCTGCTAGTTGTAAACGATGGATCTGTAGAAAAGAGATCAAATCAGCCAAAATATAAAGAACCAAGAACAAGAAGTCCAAAGACTACTGCAAAGCTGATTTAAAACAACGTATATTGTTTCTTATAACAATATTTCGGCTGGCCATACCAGCCTTCTTCAGGTTTACAGATGTTACTGAACTTATGTAGCAATCACAATATTATATAAATGGAGAATGTCGCAATAAAAGGGAGAGGCGGAAATGACGTACAACATAAAAAGAAAAGAAATTCTTCGACGATGAAGGATATATTAGCCCGAATCGATGGAATCGTGCGACAACGGGAATACAAAGCATCTTAGTTTAGTAACAGCCAAGGAAATATGCTTCTCATGGCAAAACGTTCACCAATCACTCCAAGTCTCTTTCATGAAAGAGTCTCTCTTTGATGATTTAAATATATTCATGAATGTGTGAGCTCAGTATTTAAGATCACCAGGCCGAACACCGGGGATTGGCCTCAGTTTTCCCTCTATGAGAAGACAAAGCTCATCCGAATCGAATACTTTTGAAAAGTGCAATTTGTTTGTGTTTTTAATGTTACAGAACCGCCATCATTCCAGTTGTAAATAAACTGGTATGTGATAGCTTCTCCAATATTTCTTTGCCACTCGAGTCTGCTTGCACTGCTAATGTATGCTGCAACTCAAGTTCTTGGAAAAACCCGCTCTATTCTCGGAAATCCGAGTATAGAATGATAAAAAAGCTCGTTTATCTCTTTCTCTCGTTTTTGTTGTGCCACGTCCGTTTAGTTCAGTCAAGTGAATTATCACCCTTATTTACCTTTTGACTTCGACTTATAAAAAATCTCAAACGGACCCTGTGCTTATGATAAATGTTTATCAGACACATTGTCACGGAATGGTGGGGGGGGGGGGGGGGGAGGATAGTGCGGCTTTGGTTTTTCTATCTCCCAATTCGTTGTTGCATTCAAGACTACGGTAACGTGGGTGGCTTGATATCAGATGTCATGGTGTCCTGTTGCAACTGACATCTGACCTAGGAGTGTCAAGTCATTTGTGTGGCATAGCAAATGCGTCATCATCATTTCTACTGAATGTCAATATCTAGTAATGTCTCATCTTATTAGTGATGAGAATATGAGCGAATGAAGGAGGAAAGGAAGTGCACACTAAGCCTTGAAGAAGAAGAGTATTGGTTAGGTGTCAGCTGGTTTGCTATATAACGGTCACGCGAAGACGATATCTCCTAGATTATTTTTAGTAAGTTTAAAATTCAAGGAAAAATATACCAAGGTAAGTTATCTGATTGAGTGTATTCTTTATCCTTAATGGCACCAAATGTCTTTGTCACTACATCTTGCTAATTAGTCTATGAAGTACGGGGTAATTTGAGACGCCCAATAACTGATTCATCTTGAGGAAACGATCCCAGTAAGACGATATAAAAGATAACCATTGCCGGCAGGAAGTATAGGTTTGTTTGCATTCCCGAGTATCCTTGTAGGCAGTTGCTGACTCAATGCTCTGCAACGAGGTAATCTAATAATTTCCCTTATATTCCAGAGACAACACGTAGCGGCAAAGATCATGAACAAACCCAACCATTGCTGGCGATGCGAGGCAATCTGTACTCAACAGTGTTCGCGATGCAGAGTGGCGTATTACTGCTCCAAGGAATGTCAGAAACAAGACAAATGGCGACATCAACCCGAATGCGAGACAGCAGCGTTGAAATTGCAATGTTCAGCGTGCGATATTGAACAAGAAGGACTGATGAAGTGTACCAACTGTTTGAAAGCCAGTTATTGCAGCAGGGAGTGTCAGAGAAGCGACTGGAAAAGACACAAAACGTTCTGCCACGATGCTGTTGACAAAACATTGAAATTAGCACAAAGAATGAAGGCGCTTCATGAGATGAAAAAGGATAACACAGGCCTCGGAGCTACTTACTACTGGGGTAATATCCCAGCTGTAGACCTGCTCAATTTGTCAATGAATGAAGGAGAAGAGTATTCCAATTCACTGGCTTTGTTGCTTTGCGGAGTTGGTGATCCAAGGAATGTTCTACTTACAACTGCTTCGTTACCTGATGTTTATACCCAGCAAGTCAGCTTTGTTTTAAATGACATCTGTCCTTGCACATTGGCTAGAACCGTTCTGCTTCTATACATGTTATATAAAGGTATGTTTAATTATCAAGATATAAGTTGCTTTAATAGGGCATACCGTAAATGATCGATTAAGCGCTGCAGCGCTTATTTATTTTTTTCGTTTCATTTTTTGTTATAGGTGCGGCGCTTATTTCAACTACGGGTAAAACACTGAGGGGAATATAGAGAGTATTAAATAGGGCGCGTACGTAATAGGTATGTTTAATTTAGTATAAAATATGTACACCTAGAATTCTTATGTAAACCAGGTTTGAAAAGTTTCCACATATTAAAACTTTAGAACTCACGAGTTGGTCGAGGTCTTATTTCTCAAGCGATATGGTTTTGATATCTCTTTATATCAAGCGCTGTGACAAAGGTGGCGCGTTAATTTGTAAATACCCAAATTAGCGCTGCGGCACTTATTGGAGTATACGTAGTGGCGCTTAATCGATCATTTACGGTATTTAACTGGACATGAAGCCTTTTTTGTACCTCAAGCTTTTAACTTCAAAAGGGGTCCCCTTAGAGCTTTCCTTCCTAAAAACACTTGATTTATTGATCTGACATTTTTGTTTTCGTAAGGATAATTTTTTAAGATCCAGTGAAAAGGGACTGTAGTGTACCTTGAATCGGTGAGATGGAAAGCGCCCTTTTGTTGCGGGTAAGGGAGTTAATGAGACCAAACGGTGCATCTACAGTCCCCTCCTTACGTGTATGGACATCCTGAAGCACAGTATCGGATTATTTTTTTAAGTGGTTCGCAAGGACATCAATGGCAAGGTTCCAGCAACGGGAAAATTTTCTAAAGTTTTCTAACTGCTTTACCAGCATCAAGTGATTTTCACGTAATCGCAAACACGAAGTGCAGCTGTAAGTGCCATACGGCGTTATTTTTTCAATGAGGCTTAGCGGTTGAAATCTATAATTCCATCATTGCGTATAATAGTTAATTCATTTGTTTTGAGAATTTACGCATTTATTCCTTTTTTATTTATACGATACCTTAATTAATCATTAAGGGGATGGTGAATGTATCCCGGCGTAGCCAATCGAACGTTCGTTAATCGAACCCCGATTGAACGCCAATCGTTTGATTGACTTCGATTGGGTTCGGTAATGGAACTTATCGAACTCACCCCCAAATTTTGCCAATCAAACACTGCAACAATTGAACATAAAACCAGTTTCATCTGGTTTCAAAGAAGGTGTTGCGTTCAAATAAATTGTATGTATTGGCTTCAATTTCAAACACGAGTGCGCAAAACTGCAAAGATGTCACCGAGGGCGCAAAGCGTGAAATAAACAATTCTGGAAGCGATGGATAAAAGCTACCACGCGTGCTCTTTCGCCGTCGGTGTCAATGAAATATTTAGTGGTCCTTTTTAAATTATCGAAACTTTATGGAAGAAAGTTTGACTTTTCTGGTATCCCTAAGGACATCACGGTCGGTAAAGTCCCATTTCACATGGTTTTTCTGTGCCGTTCATGTTCCCAGTATTGATTCGAGTGTGAATTTATCGATTTTGAAACACTTTAACAATAAGAATTTTAGTTCCGGGTTAACTGAAATATTTTTGTTTTCAAACTGCTTCACATACATAGCAGGGAGATCTTTCCGATTCAATTTAAACTGGCTACGTTTTGCCTTTCTGCCAAACAAAATCGAACTAATCGGATCGATTGGGTTCGATTGGTTTTGATTGAGTTCGGCTATCGAACTCACGATTTCGATTAATCGAGCTTACCGAAAAGGTCCACTTCGATAATGTTCGATTAGCTACCCCGGGATGTATTCATAGGCTACAGCTGAAAAGTGTCTACCCATTACAAGCAAGCTCTAAGTTTATCTCGACAAAGTTTTTGCAATTTCATGACTTAACGTAGCCTGTGCCAGGTTTTCAGATAGTAGGGTCCTCACGAATATAAATCAAGCCAGGCAAAAATAAGACGCGCGCGATCTAGGGAAGGGGGCGGTGGATCACTTTTTGCTGCACGACTGCACTACTATCTTGGAGGCTGGAACAGACCATCGTAAACGGTAAACAAATGTTTGACTAGCCTTAAGCGAGAAATATTCCGCCTCGGTGCTCGATATTAACCAGCAAATCTTCATCTCTAGTTAAAATTAGGTATTCAAAATTACTTTTCACCCGTCTTAGGAGGAGATGACGTCACTTCCGCAGTGGTCCGTATTTGGTACTCTGTCCGCATAACTAAAAAAGACTTCACACTGCTGACGTTAGCACTTCAAGACCTTGCGGCTACAGCTGAACCGAGTACCCTCACCGATGGCTTGATGGAGATTTCTGCTTCCCAGCTGAGCCAGCTTAAGATCGTTTGGTCCACGTGGCTTCGTTTGTCAGAACAGAGAGGACCCTGGGTAGAAGATCTCAGAAAAATGGCGATAAGGGCGGATTCAGGAAGGGACGATGGTTTAAGCCATTACCTGCATGCCATCCCCAAAGTGCACAGGGAGTCTGCACAACACTTCTTTGACACCGGCATCTTTCTCTCCACCAAAACGTCTGACGAATTAACGCAACAAAATCCTACGTTGACGGGTCGCGGTTTACACCGACTTTCATCAACCTCTAAATTTTACTACAGTATTCCTACAGATGTGCTTCCATTTACGGCGTGGGATTACAAAGCAGCCGAGAAAACTTGCTATGATAAATCGCTGCCGATAATGTACATCAAATATTTGTCAGAGATCCTGCACAGAACCTCTGACAAAATGAGCAGTTGTCAGGTAAAGTTTTATTTTATTCTCTGCGACTTTCTGAAGATCGACACCTTCTTACCTGAAGGTTTAAGATATGATCGCGTATTGACTTCTAACTTGTGGGACTATTATCCCCTAACGGATGTGCTGACAAAATTTAAAAGACTTTTAAACAGCACCAATCCTCATGCCGTCATAGTAACTGAGACTCAAAACTGGCCGCGTAACTATATGCCTGAAATCGTTCATCAATTGCCGTATTATCACGGACTGGACGATCTCTTAAGAAAAGCTTTGAAAGACACACAAGATCCAGAACTTGTGGAGGAATCGGGACTTACCACAGTTGTAGAATATATCAACCTATCAGATGAATTTCTTCTCGTACTGCGCGCATCTCTGCTAGCCTCCTGTACAGAAAACGAGCTAACCTTGTTTAAAAAACAAAAGAAGATTCCATCCGTGAAGTCTCTCGTGAATTCACTGGGGCTGTATTTACGTGATTTTGTCAGAAACGAGAACACAGTGGTTCCGTTTAGATGGGCGGTGAATTGTCGTCGAGTTGTCATGTTGAGAGGCTACGAGAGAGCACTGGAATGGAAACTTAAAACAAATTAGGCTGATCACAGCATAATCAGCGTTGCATGGAATTTCCCCGATAAGAGGGGCTCATAGTAATGTAAAAAACTCTAGACACTTTAAGTTCTAGATGAATTGACTGATAGATTGCCCAAGGAAAAGACTTGTTACGCTGATTACATTGGATTGAACGTTGAGATACAGTACTCTTATCAACAAAACATTAAAATTTTATTTACCTGTTGAATTTATGAAAAGTTACTTATCATACAAGAATTACGAACCTTTTCATTTTGCTCTTTGATTTGAGGAAACAACGGGAAGCCTTTGTAATGTGCGATTTTCTAGGACAAGAAGCGTGACGAAGCCTTAAGAAAGTCTGCATGGGAGGCTAGTGAAAAATATGCAGGAATGTTGTCTATTCGTTCATATAGACTGACAACTTCTAGGGAGGCCGGGCGAGAACTTAAAGAAACTTGCGTAAAAGATTCATGATAACCGTTTTGAATGAAAAGGAATTCTTGTCCAGTTAATATGCGTTTTTGACCAAGCGTGAGGTCAAGATGGTTGGATATTGGCCAAGTTCTTTTGCGTATTTATTGACCAAGCCGAAAAACGAAAGAGGCCAGAATCCAGCCATCTTGAACGAACAAGCCTGGTCAATAACGGATTTATTATATGGCTGGGAAGGAAACTTTTTTACGGGACCAACGCGGAAAATCCCGCGCGGGCAAGATATGCCTATTTGACTGTTACAGAATCCAATCAGAACGCGGGATTCCCTTCATCTTGCGAGTTTGTGGATTCAGCCATATATGAAAAAACTATATCACTCTGAAGTAGTTAGTGTAGTTGATATAGACCGGTGTAATCGGGTTAGTTCGGTATGCTTGGTGTAGTCTAGTTTTATTGATGTAGTTGCTGTAGTTAGTTTAGTTGACGTAAGGCTAGCGTAGTTACTGTAGTTTGGTGTACTTGGTGTCGTTTGGTGTAGTTAATGTACTTTGGTAAATAAAGTTGATTCGTTGGTGTAGTTTAATGTAGACGGTGTAGTTTTGACGTAACGTCGGTGTAGTTTTGTGCGGTTTGGTGTACGAAACTATACCAAACTGAACCAAATTAAACCAAACTGCCCAAACTAGACCAACTTTACTTTATTGAAATTCGCCACAGTGACTCAACACGGTGACAGGGGATGAAACGGGACTTACGCCCCTATTAATATCAACTCCTTCATTACCCACCCATCCCATTTAAGGTTGTACCACACCACCGGGGTCTACGCACCCTACTCTTTACGAACGCCAGTGTTGGTTTTTTTACGTCCCAAAAAAATCAGAACAGTGAAAGAGCTGTGAAACGGGGCCTTTGGTTTTTCGTCCTTATCCGAGAAGACACGAATGTCTAACCATTTGTAGAAGTCATAACAAAGGCAGCACATATCAAACACCCTGAGTGTTGGTCTGGCCAGGGTATGAACCCGCCACCTCCCGTTCGGCAACCTTGCCGCGAAATACACCAGTCCGCAACAACCTGCACCAAACTACATCAACCATATGAAAAATCATTCACTATATCCCAAGTTTCAGTCATCATACCATCAAAATCATAGCACGGAAACGGCTCTTGTCGAAGTCACGAGTGGCACTCGAAGTCACAGTTTATTTTATGGCTTGCTTCTCAATAGGGAACGATAAAGCGAATATTCTTGCTCTGATTGGCTACTCTCACGCTTGGTCAATAACGCATATATATTGTACTTCCTTCTTGCACTCATGAAGTTTATAAATGCCCGATTAACGCCTGTGTGTCAGTTTGTCTTCAAAGTTATTTCATGCCAAGCAATTAGTCTTAGGACCATCTTTACCAAAGTTCCGTTTATTCTCCTAGAAATTTTGTATTGGAAAGAAGCGAAAAGTCGAGCCCTATTTATTTTCCAGGCGGAATTTCCTGAAATCCTTTTGTAAACGGTAAAGGACCCTTGTTTTCCCGCTCGGGATGTGCCAAATGGAAATTCGCGTTTCATTTGTTCAAACTCATCTTTGATACCAGGTTCCGGCCATTACGGCGCTATTTTTGGTAAATGGACTAATTTGTGTAAATGGCGAAAAAAGGATAACATAAATGCCGGTAACCCAGAAGTTCAAATAATGGCCCACAAGGTTAAGAATCCCAATAGGCTGGAGGCAAACCATTTGGCTATTTACAAGCGTCAACAAGGGGATAAACTTGGGATTACCGAGAACAAATCCAGCTAGCAATAAGGTGTCCAGCAATTGAACTCGGAGCCTTCAGATTTCAATAATTGAAATCTGGAGGCTTCGAGTAGCGTGCTAACCGCTTGGCTGCGATGCTCCCTAAACGGAATTTACCGTTCTAATTCTCAGAAATATTTTGCTTTCCGAGAATTCATGTTAAATCTCCTAGGGGGAGGGGGTACGTGGAGTAGCCTACTTAAGTATTATGTGTTCTAGAATTCATTTTACCAACTAAGAAGGTAGATAAATCTGCTTAGTTTAACTTCTCAACAATATTTTGCGAGCTTGTACAAGAAGAAGATGTTACGTAGTTGGGAAACCTCTTCACTGCTTACTCAAAAAGGTCACAGGGTCTAGAGGTCCTACTGCACCCTCAAGGCCGGTATACTAAAATTTCTCGGAAACCATTTTGTGTTTCTGAGAACCGGAAATGTCATCATTTACATATATTCATACTAAATTACAGTTTAGGCCATTGTCCATAGCTCTCTGGTTTAAGGGTTGAAGTTTCAAGTAACTGGGTATAATGCTCAAAAGAGATCAGTGTTGGCGCTGTGATGCTATTTGTTCGACTCCGACTTCGAAGATCCTTTGCAGCAGATGCGGTGTAGCGTGTTATTGTAGCGATAAGTGCAAAGGCAGTGATGAGTTTCAGCATCAAGTAGATTGTCAGACGGCTGCTTTGAAGCGGAAGTGCTCTGGATGTAACCAAGAGAAGATTGGGTTGAAATCGTGTGGCGGCTGTCGTGAAGCGTGGTACTGTGATAAAGAATGACAGAAGAAAGCTTGGCCGACGCACAAGCATCTCTGCCGACAGGTTATAGCAACGATCAGCGAATTGTCTGAACGGTTAAACGATATCTTCGATTTCAAGAAGAGCACAAACTCGCATGGGGTTGGAACTGTATATTACTGGGGGAACACCCCTGCCACAGACGTTATCAATCTTCCCTTGAATGAGGGATGTGACTATTCCAAACCTTTGTCGGTTCTTGCCTGCGGTGTTGGAGACCCAAGAAATATTGTGCGTTCTCTGTGTGATCTTCCTGAAGCTTATAAAGAGGAAATAACCTTCACTTTAAACGACATTTGCGCCTGTACACTCGCCAGGACCGTTCTGATTCTTTATTTTCTTTATAAAGGTAGGTGATGAAGGCCGTCCCAACGACAATGTTCAGTACTCATGATTGCGGGTGGCGGTGGAGGGAGTTTGGGGGAAGCATTTTTTGTAATACATTTATTTTTAAAATTTTATGACGTAATGCCTTTATATTCAATATCTGTATGACCCCCTCAGTGCCCGTTAAGCAACAACAAAACTCGATAACCTCCCTTTCCGCCATACTTTCCATTTTCTAAGAGAGAATCCCCCGGAGACGAGGTTAAACCCCCTGCTCCAACTATAAATAATGAAAACTCCCTTGAGGGTAAAAAGAATCCTGTCCGTACTCAGCTGAGTTTATGATGGCCTAAAGGTATGTCGATTTACCTAGATTAGTTTTGGAGGCGTGGAAACATATCGATGTTTATTTTTCGTAGGAGGGGAAGAGGTTGCAAGTTCAGTGACGCAGATTTGGTATTCTTTGCGTCTCAGCGACATGGTCTATCGGCTAGTGATTTCGAGGTTGCAAGAGCTGGTCGAGGCATCCAGTCTTGAGGAACTGACAAAAGGAGCAATGAAGATGAACCAGGGCCATTTTCAAAGGCTTTTTGAAGTGTGGCGCACCTGGCTTGATCTCAGTTCACGCCAAGGAGACTGGATAACAGAGGCTCGAAACAAGCGATTTAAAAGTTTTGACGCACGAGAGGGAATGGATCTCTACTTGAAAGAAATTCCTAAGAAACATAAAGAATCGGCATCTGATTGGTTTGCGAACGGAATTCTTTCACCTAAGGAATCGCGGAAAGAACTGTTGCGAGAAAATTTTACACTCACCGGTTCCGATTTCCAACTTAACCGAAACAAGGGTGCCTTCTCTTACTTAATTCAGTCGTCTGTCCTCCCATTTGCTGGCTGGGACTACAATGAAGTACGCCAGTGGGGTCAGTCAGCGTCGCTCCTGAAAATGTATAGTGAGTATGTGAGTCACCTGCTCAAGAAATCCGCCTTGAAGCTGGCCACTGGGCGAGTCAAGTTTCACTTTCTGTTGTCTAACTGCATGGAGATTGCAAGGTTTGTTCCCCAAGGCAGCAGGTTTGACCGTGTGACAACCTCCAACATCGCAGACTTTGTTCCCTTGCCGAGCATCCTGGATACCTACAAGCCACTCTTAAACGTATGTAATCCCTTCTCGGTCATTATTACAGAGTTTTTAAATTGGTCAGTGTACACAGATGTTAAGAAAGAGCTACTTGAACGTGCTCACTTCATGCCGAAGGGTGACAGCTTTCGCCAAAAAGTTCTTGAAGATACTAAGAATCCCGCCATTGCCTACTCTAGAGCTTATCAATCTTTAGTGGAGAACCATGACCACAGTGGAAAGTTCCTCCAGTTCCTTCGCGCGGCCGTGCTGGTCTCTAAGCCCCTGGAAGAACGTAATTGCAGGCGCATATGGAGGTCAGTGGCTGACTACAACGGGCTGGTTGCTCGTGATTTCAATCGATGCCAAAATCGAATCTTTCCCGCCAAATGGATGTTGAATTGCCGCCGAGTTTCATTGCTCAATGGGTTTGAAAGAGCTGTCGAATGGATTATTCATCAATAATAAATTTAAAACAGTACTTATTTTACCTGTGTTGTTTTACCCATGACTTTTCCAGTAGTGAGTGCGCTACTCATTCTGTTAACATAGTAAATCTTGAGGACAAAGAGTAACTATTTTTTGCCCTTCTTCGTAAGGCTTTCACTAATTTCGACAATTATTATCGATTTTTCTTGTTAAGAACACTTGCCCGTGGAGATCAGCAAAACTGGGCACGTGTCTTAAGACAGGTTCAGACCGGCGCCGTATGATCGAACTCAATGGAGTAAATTCATGAGAAGTACGGATACGACGTCTGAAACAATACGAAGCAGTTAATTGAGTCCGGATCGGCTCAGCCGTTCTTTACACTTGGCTTTGCGGGGAATAACGGCTGTGGGCCGGCGTTGATTCAGACGCCGAAGTTCATATAAGCGGAACCAAATGTACAAATTTCCGTTAAATATGGTTTTACCATTTTGATTTTTCTCCATTTGAATTTAGGCCACGTTCACACAAATCCAGAGATTTATGAAACCGCACAGATCGGCCTTTTGTGAATCCGCTCACCGAAACCACATCTGTTCAAGACACTCTCCAGATTAGTTTATGGCCTCATCCACACGAATATCCGGCTAAAGAATATGCGGTTTAAAAAAATGCTTGGATTCGTGTGGACAGCCGGGGCCTCAAAATAGCTGGGATAAAGACCGGCGTTTGAATCAATTCAGCCTCTCTAAGCCGTTGGGTAGGCCTTCGAATTTAATTTGGCTCGTGTGAAGTGGCTGTGTTGCCAGGAGAGCTGCCTGGGTTGAGCAAGATTCTAATGTTTTTGATAAGCTAAGAGCTTCCTTGTTATATTGCCTACCCAGCATAAAGATAAATAGATGGAGTGATCCTAAAGAAAAAGATACGCATGATATTTAACTATATTTGGATATTTTTCTTGTTGAAAAAAAGAAGCGATTCTTGGCTTTTAGAGCAAGCAAATAACATGAATACTTTACGTTTAATGCGGTGCGCTTATGCTTTACTTTCACGGAGGCGTCGTTTATTGGGTTTGTCTTTCAAAAATTATATCATGACTGTATAGTAGCCTAATTATCAGGCCTTCCTAAGGGGTCAGGGGAAGGCAAGTTTTAGTGGGAGGTGGAGGGGGGAGGGAAAATGTATTTCTTTCAGTTGTTGATTACATTGTTTAGTTCAGTTTTATAAACCACTGCTTGTGAATTTCACACCACTTGACGCCGACCAGTTTACTCGTAGCTGCTTTTTGCCTTTTTTCGTTTTCTTATGTATGAGGTTTATAGGTATGCCTACGGTTAATTTGTACTTTGTTAATATCTTGTTAGCGCTTATGATGTATCTTAAATCTAGCTTTTCTTAGTGCTCTGTATCTGACGTGTTTTTCGCGTATATCCCTTATTTTCTCAGTGATGCTTTTGCTATAACTATCATTGGTCTAAGCAGTGGTGGATCCAGACCTTCAGTTAGGGGGGGGAGCAGTCATCCAGACCCTGAGATAGGGGGGGACCCGGTCTAAACAAAAAAATTGGACCTTCGGGCCCCAGTTTGGTCTAAAAAGAAGGGAGGGGGGGGGGGCCTTCCTGGACCCGCCACTGATAAGAAACTCGATAGCTGGTGGCTCCCTCCATTTATCATTGTGTTACTTTGTCTCTTCATACAAGAGAAATATTTTCTATTCGGCTGAGCGTAGCGATAGTGAATAGAAAGTGATTTGTCTCCGCTTTTCGCTTCCCTCTTCGCCCTCAATCCCCCAGAAACGCCTGCAACCAAAAGTCATTTTTTATCTTTCGCATTTAATTTTTCACTCAGGAATGACTTTTGGTCTACTTACAAAACTTGCACGGCAAGTTTAAAACAATTCGAAAAGATAATCATTTTGTTTGTTCACCAAAGTTAATGCCGTAAAACCCACCTCTACTGGCGAGGGATAAACCACAATTTATGGGTCAGGAAGGCTACAAGCTTACGTTGCCAGTTTTCCGCCACATGCGTATCTCCCCCTTTTTTCCGTGTTTCTCTTTCGTAACCTCGTAATACGACTTTAGGATGGTTAGGAAAGAAAGAGAGCAATTGTTTACTAAGAAATAGGTTTAACAGTGACATGGATGTTTAGTCTTAGCCACAAAAATTTATTTGAATGGTCTAAAAACTTTGCAGAATGTCTCCAAAATTTCTTCAAAAATCTTCGGTTTCACCAAATTCTCTGAAAAATCCCTTCACATCTCTAAAAATCCAGAAGTTTCCTAACTATCCCGTAAAACTCTCTTAATCTATACTAGAAGCCTATACAGGTTTGGAATTACAAAAGCGGTTCCGGCGTTAAGTAGTCTTGTTTATGAAGTCAGGACAACAACAACAACGACAACAACATTGATTAACAACGTTTGATCGGAAAGTTATTCATGAACCAAAAATTAAAATGCTAGTAGCATAGTATGTCTCCCCGATTAGTTTCAGCACTTGTGCTAAGCTTGAAGTTTGAGACGGAAATAAAGTTATCATCATCATAATCACCACAGCCCATTTAAAGCAAAAGAGGAAAAAGTGTGGTGTTTGGCAAATAATCTTCGTAAGAATAAAGAAATTCTGTATGTTTGAATTCAAATAAAACGCAAATAAATTTCAAACCTTATATTTTCAAAAATAGTGATAAATGAACAAATAATAAACAAATTCCAAACAATTCAAATTACTCAAAAGTATCATCACAATGCCGCCTAATATCATATATTTCCATGCTAGGAAATTTTGGTGTATTTCCTATTTTGCGATCTTGGAAACTAGCTTTATTATGAACACCATTCCAAGTGCAACTTTGTGCAAAATTTTGAACGCTTTTTCGTATGTCACAGGAACGGCTCGATAGTTTAGGCCACTTCCGAGTTCCAAACCCCCTCACTTTCAAAATGAGGCCATATGCAAAACCTTTCTTGTGAAAATGAGTTTTATTCGCATGAGAATGACAAATCATTTTCATATCAGAGGCCCGGGGGAACTCGGAAATGACCTATTCTATAAAAATCTCATAACGTAATGTTCATATATGACTGATGTGCATAATGATGTGTCAAACGTTCATTAACATTGATTCACTGCAACACCCTCAAATCCCAAGCCGAACCTAGCCTTCAAACAGGCCAAATTCTCTGCTTTCCGATTAGCACTGTTCTGACTTTATGCTAATTTCTCAAATTAGTGCGCACTACATACCACCATGATCGATACATTTCAGAATGATTTTTTATGCATCGCTTGAATTGGGGATATCTTTTTTTACGTAAGCGCACTCGTTGTGTTCGAGCATTTGCCCTCTGGTTCCTCCCGTCACCTTATTGATATTTTCAACATCTGTCGCATACCTATAGTCATGGCTCTCCCAAGCAAAGATTTCAGCTAGTACATTCTTTTTCCGTTCCGAGACTCTTCTACTGCAGGAATTTTAAAAAACGCTGAAGTAAAAATGTAGCTTTATAATTCGAGTCAAATAATGACACTGATATATAAATCAATCGTGAGGGTAGTCACGCGCAAGTGGTACGCCTGAGCAAGGTGCGAGGAAAGAAAAGGAGAACTCTTCTTTTCCTCCGCCACATACGGCTTCGTCGCTCACTCGCGCGTTCGCTTGCCATTCGAAATGGAGATGATGCCAATTCATAACATTTCTTAGGGCCTGTTTACATGGAGGTGGGGGACCCCAGGTAGGTAAGGTAACCCGCTTAGGTGTGGTAAAAAAATAACCCTCCTTTACATGCAATCTTACAACCCCGCCATCCCGGGCTGCACTTTCTCAAGATTACTGAATGGTCGCTAAGCATGTAAACAGGAAAAATGCTGGCAAATCACGTGTTTTGGCGATTAATGTTTTTCTACACTCACTTGCTGGTCTTGCTGCAACCTTTAGTGCTGTGGCTTGCTATTTTTACCTTTAATAATGATGCAAAGCCACTGCCAAAGTGAATTTTGCGCGAATATGTGTCACGAATCCGACCCCGACTAGGCGGGTTACCCGGTCTGGCAGACCGGGTTACCCGCCTTGGCGGGTCACCCCACCTATCATGTAATTCTTCAATATACCTAGAGCATCCAAACTCTCGACAGACGCTTGCGTAATTTCGGGATTTACTGCGAGGATGACGCGATTTCGGTTGAAAACGTTAAAGAGGTTGTCAAAAAGGAATTTGAAGGCCCAGAAAGGAGTAGCCTGTGAATACAGCTGTCATTCTTGCTCCTCGCCGCTAGTGACGTGGCAGAAGGTCCTTAGCGGTGAGAAGCAATGAGAAACGATTGGATTCGCAGGCTAAAGAAGGAGGCATGCACAAGAAAATCAGACAGAAATATGATTTTTTTGCTAGACGAGATCAAGTGTCAGGGGCGTAGCCAGGATTTTTCAAAGGGAGGGTCACAGAGGCTACTCACCAGATTGTCATGTCGACCTCCACGCCACGCCACGCCCATATTAACTAAAGACAAGAGCCTTTGACGAAAATACTTTACAAAAAACCAAATTTTAAAAAAGTGGGCTTTTCAACAATGGCTTTTACGGCCAAGATATTGTCATGGCATTTTCGCCACCTGAATATTGTAGGTTGTTTGCTCAAAAGAAGGCCTACCAAGGGGGGGTCACGGGCACCCCAGGACCCCCCCTAGCTACGCCCCTGAGTGTGATGTGTGATGTCTGATCTTGACCTTGGCGAAGAAGTTGCCGTTTGAGGAGACGTAGTAGCCAAGAAGGTCAGACAAAAGAAAGGAACTTTCTCTTCGAAGGATCCAAACTGGGTCCATTCCCTGGACGGACTTGATAAGTTAATGAGCTATCAAAATTCGACATTTCGGGTGCTTTCCATTCAACAAAAATTCGGTAAGTGCCCAAGTGCCCAATGGAACGGTACATTCCGTTTGCACAGCCCCGACCCAGCCACCGCGCGTCTGGTTATAGGGACCTTAAGATACGAGGACCGGGAGCTAAGAAGGCGACGGGCGTGGATGAGGAAGACTAGGTCGAGCCCCGTCGTGCATGCCAAAAACAAAATACTTAAAAGCCAGCAATTTGACGACGATAAATTTATTCTACTATGCGATGAAACCTTGAAGAAGCCGAAATTTCCATATGATTTTTTTAAAATTTTTACTTGAAATAATGACATCAAAATACAAGAATACAGAAACAACACACTAAACTCCTCTAGTGCCACTTCAATGCTGCTCATGTCGATTTCAATTCCACCTAATTAATTGTCCTTTTAAGGGGAATACAAAAGAGCGGTACTAGGGAAAACAATTTTGTCAAAATGGAAAGGGACGATTCGGTCGGACCGACTGAAAAGACCGGACCGCTCAAAGTGGACCACCTTCAAAGGTATTCCCAAATATTCCAGTCGGACCGAACCGAACTGGTCCGTTCCATTTCTAACCGAAATTTCCGGAATTTTGGGCTGAATTGAAAGCGCTCTTCCATTTCTATGGCTGCTTGGATACAGCGAGTAAATTGCTGCTGTGATTGCAAACGTCGTTGGGTTTTTTAAAACCTTAAAAGGAGGATCTTTCTTGGTCCTCTTTGTCCTTACTTTTTCATTTAACTTTTCCCACTCGCCTGCCATAATGATTACACGTACATGTGATAGTTCAGCAATGCATGCTGGTAGTGGCAGCGCTCGGCTGGGTCAAAAATTAATTTTGATTTGATTTGATTTTGTATTGATTTCATTTCAATTTCCTTTGGTCTCATTTCGTGTTTATTTGGGTTTCACTTGATTATACCTTCACTTGTCTTTTAATTCAAAATTAAAAAGAAAAATAGTTACAAGTACAAAAGGAAAACTAATCAAACATAAACTTTAAAAATAAACCTCCAAAATTCGGATTTTTCGATTGGCAGTTCTCGGTCACCACAAAGATCTTTCGGAGTCGGTACTATATTTTCATTTAGATCTAGAACTGTTTCAGAAAGCTAAAACCCTGCAAATATGGACTTTTTATCGTTTTCTTTCTGAAACCTGAACCACCTCAATTAACATAACAAACATTCGGTGAGTTTTCCTGTTAAAAAATTGTGTTTTGGACGTTGACTTCGTCGTTGAATTAATTGTAAATTTATTGCCTCCCTTTGCTCAGAAAATTTAATCATAGTTAGAGTAGACTGGTTATGAAATCCGGTAAACATGAAAGTTGAAAACAACGTTGCTGTAGTTTATGTTGGAATCTCCCTCACCGTGCACAATCCTTTGTTTTTTGTTCAGAAATTGTGACGGAATAAATTATAGCGATGCCTCTCAAATGATAGAAATGCTATTGAACGTTGTGCACGGCCGTCCAAAAAAGCGAACAATTAAAAACATATAACAAAGGAGTCTAGCGGGTTTCATAACGATTCCACTTTAATAACTATAATTTACTAACCATAGTGCATGCTTGACAAGTTGTACAAGTATAGGTAATAGCATGATTTGTAGTGATATTTGGCATAAATACCACAAGTGATATTTCAAAATTGTTACACAAAATTTCACGAGCCGTTTGGCGAGTGAAATTTGAGACAATTTTGAAATATCACAAGTGGTATTTATGCTAAATATGACGTACAAATCATGCTGTTATTTGTTTATACTACTACCCACAAAAAGTTTGTAATTTTCACATTTAGGTATTTCAAATTGAGCTGAAATACCACTGCTCTAAGCCAATCAAATTGCAGAAATTTCTCATGTAGTAGTATAAACAGTGGAATAGAAGGTGGAATAAAATACGTGCAGATGTTAGTTTGGGTTCTCGATTTATCTTTGGAACATGTGCCTTCCTCTCAGCAAACCACAGGTCACCCATCCAAGTGCCCCACTTACCCCCACCCCTACCCTCTGCAGACAACAAGCCATTTCCAGTCTAACAACAACAAACTTTATTTGCATGACCGTAACAATGTAATACAGTATTGCAAAGCTACTTAAATTTAATTCTGAATTATTTAATTAATTAAAATAACTTTGAAATAAGAAAAGAGAAAAAATTCAATCATCACTTATTTTTAACCATTCTTAAGAGTAGTTATTTTGGAACATAGTTTGTCTGTCAATTCAAAGCAAGATGAGATGAATGAAATTTTATTGAATAAAGTAATCAGTAGAAGGGCCCTTATGCATGTTTACATTAGACCAGCAATTCTCACCACCAAGCCTCTTTTGTGAACAAAATTTCTGCTCATACGTACTGTTTTGAAATTCATATATGGAAGACTTCTTAACGTTCATTGTCGCCAAAACGTGGCTTGATGCTTAACATAACATAACATAACATAAACTTTATTTATACTCGAATTTTAGAGTAGCTAACAAGCTAATATCTTCGAGCTGACTGCTTAAAATTATTCGTCTAGGGTAAACATGCATAAGGGCAGTTCATTAGATTTGATTACAAGGTCTCATTTGATAGTAGTCGTAGAAATGGGATTTTAGGATCTGTTTTAGTAATTGAAGATCATGTTTCTTGTCGACGAGTAGCTTAAACAATTTAATAACAAATGAATTTCATCTTTAATTTTCACACAGTTGCAGTGACTACCGTAAATTTTCGTCACTCGGTATATTGTCGTATCTACCTGTTTAAACTCTTCGAGTTAGTTACTGCTAAATGCCTTCACGTTTGAGGATGTCCAATACTCGCCGCTTGTTCAAGTCGTGATTCCGATTGCTACAACTGCTACAACTTGTACGAGTGGTACAAGTCGCGATAGTGAGTAAAGCCTTCAGTGCATTTGTGCGATTCATACAAGTGGTGAATAGGATAAATCTCATTGAAATAATATAAGGTATTACTAAACGTTAAACCCTATCTCATTAGCGATACTTAGAATTAAGGGATGCAGAGAGGAAGCTGTTTTCAAGTCGGTTACGACTCGTACCAGTCGTGCAAATGCTTTAAACTACATCTAATCTGGGACACAAGCATGTCTATTGTAAGACACAACGGTCCTGTTATTTACAACTGAATATTCTTCGAGCGACAGCTAATAAATTCTTTCTCCTAACAAGAAAAAACTGAATAGAATTAGTTATAACCCCGGCATCAAAAGACGGTTTAAAAGTTAGTAAAAATCACTGTAACAAATAATGTCAAATGAAACCTAGAGTTGAAAAGTTATTATAACTGACAACTGTATGTGAGTTATTTCATAAACAAAAAAGGAGTTGTCCATCTTAAATGCTTATCTTATTGTATTTAGGTATCAGAGACTCAGTTTAAATCTAGTATCTATGACATCTTTACTGTTGTACTGAACAAATCGGCACTATGTTTGTCATTTCATTGTTTCATTGACAAAAACGCGAAGTTAATCTTGTATTTGTAAAGACAAACATGAGAGAGTTGAAGAAAAGGACAATCGTTTTGTTTATCAATTTCTACTGTCCTTTCGATAACCTTAACTTGTGAAAATCCAACGTGACGTTGTCTCCAATAAGCATAAATGGCGCCCACTGCGACATCTCGGAGAAACCGTTTTCTCTCATCCACTTCATGGCCTGTTGAAGGGATTCACTGGCGCTTTTCCCACGAACAAGGTTCTCGTAGAAACGACTCATGAAATCCTTTGTTGCTTCGTCTTCTATGGCCCACAGTGCCACCAACACTGAGCGGGCACCAGACCCTAAAAACGCACGAGCAATTCCAACAACTCCCTCGGCACTGATTTGTCCTTTTGCACTGTGACAGCAGCTAAGGACCACCAGTTTGGCTTGCAGTTGAACTTTCGAAATGTCCTCCATAGTCAATAAGTAGTCTTCTTCTTGAGGTGTCCTATCAGTATCAGTGAGGGGTGAAGGGGCCAGAACAATTTCACCTCTTTCGGCATCACCGTGACAAGCAAAATGTATCAGAGACACAGAATGAATGTTTTGAAGGACCGCCTGCTTTGTGGCCTGTTTTCCAAGCAGAGGTTGAGTACCGCACAGTTTTCCAATCATCTTTGCTTCTTTCTTTGCAGAAGGCAGCCTCGATATCTGCTGAAGACCTCCCTTGTACAACACCTCACCCACCTTAGGGTTCCCCACTATAAGCACACCAGTCTGACTGTGATAGTCTGCCGGACTGTCCTGAATAAGCTTTAGAGTCGTCAAAGAGGGAACGATACGGATCCTGAAAGACTCTGATAGACACTTTCCACTTTCGTCTTCTAGCGCTGCAAATGGAACTTTGTAAAGGTAGCGATCAGGAACAATGATGATTTCAGGCTCATCAAGATAGTCGGCTACAGGAGCAATGATCATTTTGTAGACACGAGCAGGAGTACGCTCGGGTGGCTGGTTCTCATCTTCTCCAATTAGGCGTTCACACCCCTGCTCCCAGTAAACGTTTGAGGGAAGCCAGGATCGATCCTCGCACTGTTCAGGAGCTAAGCAAAGTACCTCTCTGTAAATTTCGCGACAAAGCAATTCAGCCACACTGCATACTGATCCAAAAACATCATTTACTTTTATTTGCCGGAAAATTAAAGAGTTGTCTGCTTTAACAACCCAAAAATTTATTAATTTTCCGTAGTATGATATGTAAAGACAAGCACAGTTGGATTCTTTCTTGACGATACTTTCAATATAATCCCATGTTGGTGCACTGACTGGAATTTCGTTTTCTACAGAGTACCGAGCTGCCATTAAGTCTGTAAGGGCCCTGGCTCGCCTAAATTCTTCTGTGTAAAGAGCCTCATAAGTAAAACCAGCATCACAAAGAAATTGACTGAGCCATCGATAATTCAAACTAAACTCTTTGTCAAAATACGATATCTTTAATGTATCATGAACTTGGAGACGTCGAATAACGTCCATCTTTTCAAAACTGACAAAGGCGTTTGATTTACCCTCAGATTTGTTGCCTTCTTTGAACATAAGAACTGAAAGAAGAAGGTGACAATATGACTCTTCCGCGCTATTCCCATACTTTCTGTTCAATTCAAGGGCCTTTTCGAGGCATTCTTTAGCCTTGGCATTTTCATCAAGCAAATGAAAGGTATGTCCTAGGCAGCTATAGCTCCTGGCTTTTATTTCCCTGTCGCCAATTTTCTCTGCGATTGCAAGTGCTTTTTCGCAATGTTCTTTAGCCTTGACATGTTCGCCAAAAAAATTAAAGATTTCTCCTAAGTCTCCATAGCAATTGGCTTTTACTTCCCTGTCGCCAATTTTCTCTGCGATTGAAATTGCTTTTTCGTAATGTTCTTTAGCCCTGACGTATTCACCGAGAAACTTAAAGATTGTTCCTAGGTTTCCATAGCATCTGGCTTCTGTTTTCCTGTCGTCAATTTTCACTGCGATTGCAAGTGCTTTTTCGTAATGTTCTTTAGCCTTGGCACGTTCGCCAGCAATAAGAAAGTTTTTTCCTAAGTCTGCATAGCATCTGGCTTCTGTTTCCTTGTCGCCAATTTTCTCTGCGAGAGCAATTGCTTTTTCGTAATGTTCTTTAGCCCTGACGTATTGACCGAGAGACACAAAGATACTTGCTAATTTTCCATACCATTTTGCTTCTCTTTTCCTGTAGCCAATTTTCTCTGCGATTGCAATTGCTTTTTCGTTATGTTCTTTAGCCCTGACGTATTCACCGAGAGACTCAAAGATACTTCCTAAGTCTGCATAGCATTCGGCTTCTTTTTCCCCGTCGCCAATTTTCTCTGCGATTGCAATTGCTTTTTCATAAAGTTCTTTAGCCCTGACGTATTCACCGAGAGACTGAAAGATTCTTCCTAAGTCTGCATAGCATTTGGCTTCCGTTTCCCTGTCGCCAATTTTCTCTGCGATTGCAATTGCTTTTTCGGAATGTTCTTTAGCCTTGACGTATTCACCGAGAGACTCAAAGATACTTCCTAAGTGTGCATAGCATTTGGCTTCTGTTTCCCTGTCGCCAATTTTCTCTGCGATTGCAATTGCTTTCTCGTAATGTTCTTTACCCTTGACGTATTCACCGAGAGACTCAAAGATACTTCCTAAGTGTGCATAGCATTTGGCTTCTGTTTTCCTGTCGCCAATTTTCTCTGCGATTGCAATTGCTTTTTCGCAATGTTCTTTAGCCTTCACATATTTACCACGTGAAGTAAAGATCTGTCCTAGGTGTTCACGGCATTTGGCTTCTGTTTCCCTGTCGCCAGCTTTCTCTACGACTGCAAGTGATTTTTCACAATATTCGTCAACCTTGTCATATTCGCCAAGATCAAAAAACATCCTTCTTAGGTTTCCATAGCATTTGGCTTCTGTTTTCCTGTCGCCAATTTTCTCTGCGATTGCAAGTGCTTTTTCGCAATATTCTTTAGCCCTGACGTATTCACCGAGAGACTCAAAGATACTTCCTAAGTCTGCATAGCATTTGGCTTCTGTTTCCCTGTCGCCAATTTTCTCTGCGATTGCAATTGCTTTTTCGTAATATTCTTTAGCCCTGACGTATTCACCGAGAGACTCAAAGATACTTCCTAAGTCTGCATAGCATTTGGCTTCTGTTTCCCTGTCGCCAATTTTCTCTGCGATTGCAATTGCTTTCTCGTAATGTTCTTTACCCTTGACGTATTCACCGAGAGACTCAAAGATACTTCCTAAGTGTGCATAGCATTTGGCTTCTGTTTCCCTGTCGCCAATTTTCTCTGCGATTGCAATTGCTTTTTCGGAATGTTCTTTAGCCTTGACGTATTCACCGAGAGACTCAAAGATACTTCCTAAGTGTGCATAGCATTTGGCTTCTGTTTCCCCGTCGCCAATTTTCTCTGCGATTGCAATTGCTTTTTCGCAATGTTCTTTAGCCTTCACATATTTACCAAGTGAAGTAAAGATCTGTCCTAGGTGTTCACGGCATTTGGCTTCTTTTTCCCTGTCACCAGTTTTCTCTGCGATTTCAATTATTTTTTCGGAATATTCTGCACACTTGTCATATTCGCCAAGATTAAGAAACATCATTATTAGGTTTCCATAGCATTTGGCTTCTGTTTTCCTGTCGCCAATTTTCTCTGCGATTGCAAGTGCTTTTTCGCAATGTTCTTTAGCCTTGACATGTTCACCAAAAAAATTAAAGATTTCTCCTAAGTGTGCATAGCATTTGGCTTCTGTTTCCCTGTCGCCAATTTTCTCTGCGATTGCAATTGCTTTTTCGCAATGTTCTTTAGCCCTGACGTATTCACCGACAGACTCAAAGAAATATCCTAGGTTTCCATAGCATCTGGCTTCTGTTGTTCTGTCGCCAATTTTCTGTGCGATTGCAAGTGCTTTTTTGTAATGTTCTTTAACCTTGACATTTTCGCCAAGAATTTGAAAGTTTGTTCCTAAGTCTGCATAGCATCTGGCTTCTGTTTCCTTGTCGCCAATTTTCTCTGCGAGTGCAATTGCTTTTTCGTAATGTTCTTTAGCCCTGACGTATTCACCGAGAGACTGAAAGATACTTCCTAAGTATGCATAGCATTTGGCTTCTATTTCCCCGTCGCCAATTTTCTCTGCCATGTGTATTGCTTTTAAGTAAAGGCCTTCTGCTTCACTGTATTTACGTTGACTTTTGTATAATTGTGCCAGTGTACAGGTTGTGCTTAGTTCCACTTTTCTCGCGAAAACTTGTCGAAAAGTGAAGAGAAGTTTTGTGCCGTGCTTTATTGGGTTACTGTGAACATTCTCAAAACGTTTGACACACGTTTGGTCGATATTTCCCAGTGTCTTATGGTCGAGAAGAAACAAAACATCTTTACACATCTCGATAGCTTTTGGAACCCGATTTGTATTCCAAAGATATTGGGCAACAAGGAACAAACTTGTCAGCAGAACTTCGTCTTTGTTGTCCATATCAAGTTCTCTAAGAGAATAAAACCGATAAAACAACGAAGAAGAGATTTAGTTATAAAATCATCCAATCGTTCTTGAGAATAATAATAAACCCCTGCCATCGTACATTATTTGTAAGAGTAATAGTTCAAGATTATGTCATTTTAAGCTTAAAAGAATTACAATCTTTTGTTAATTGTTTTGAATATGTTACCATGTTTGCTAGTGAGAACAGAACACTAAATGCTCTAGCCTTAGAGTTCTGTAATCAGCCATTGCCTTTCTATACAGCTGGCACACTATAAGCCTCGGCCCCGTCTTTTTGAATTTATACTTTATGCTGTGTATGGCAGGCCATGAAGTTCCTAAAATCTCACACCCCATACTATTAGTTAGTTATTTCGCCCAAGCCTAGTCCGGCCCCAGACTTTCTCTCTTGGCTCGTTGTCCGAACAAAGTCTGGGAAAGGGTCTATGCTAGTCTATTTCAGTGACGTCACGTAGGGTTCATGTTTCACGGAACGGAGAATGCCTGGGGACTAAGCTTATATCGTTTCTCTCTTTTCTAAAGATGAAGCGATGAAAATACCATGCGAGCAGAGGCTACATTTTCGCGGTAATAGCTGGCGTGCGAAAAGTAGCCTCTGCCGAGAGCCGTTCAATTTTCTATCGTGCATGCGCAAAATTCGTCACGCGATTCGCAAGCAACTGGTTCGTCAAATCTGCGTGAGTTTCGCGGGAATCAAACTTGCGAAAACTACCTGCGAACTACTCTCCTCGAGCTTTTGTTATGTTTTTCTGCTTTGCCCCCTCTGGTTTTAAGTATTTTAGCCGCAAAATTTCCACGGATCGTCTTTTTTAGGAAAGTATTTTTATCATGCTATCAACTGTAATAAGTTCTGTCTGTTTTGCGGGGAGCACATTTTTCCGGCTTTAATATTACCTATAGTAATAGTTGTGCTCAAAGTGAAAAATGAAATTCGCGGACAACGCTACGCAGAAGTGATGCTTGAAATAAATTGGTTGCTGTAGTCTAACGATCGTGTTTTAAACTAATGTTATGAATGAACATAAACAGAACAGTAGTCAGAAAAATTATTCATCGAAAAATCTTATTCGAAAACCTATAATTTTATCCTTAAAAGCAATTCGCGTAAAACTAACTGGATCGTGGATCATTTCACGCAAGTAAAAGCTGACGAAGACATCAAATCCGTCTCAAGTCGTATAAAACATCTACGAAACAACTATAAAAACTTAAATTTCCATTTAAAAACGGAACTTCCTTGACCATTAATGTGCAAGTCGTACCCGAAAATTCTTTAAACACTTTGCCGCTTTGGCTTCTTTTCAGAACAGGACAAGCGTTCCACCGTGAAGAGAGCCAACCAGGTTGAAGTCCTTGAGGACGAATCAGTGTTCTGCTAAAAGCTTTTTTTCTGCTTTTTCCACTAAAAGAAAACTGATTGATGATTCTTTTGAACATTCCGGTTCCCATCTGAGTCTTAAAACAGTGCATTTAGCCTTGCATTGAGAGGCGACACAACAAAAATCACCGCAGTATCCATTTTCTTTCCCTGGCAAACAAGAACTACCATATGATAAATTAACGATCTTTACACGGTCCCGTAAGAGGCACCGGCGGCAGCTTGTTTTGATATTCCAACAGCTTTAAAATACAGAGCTTATTCAAGTTGTTGAAGACACTCTTGAATACATAAACAGGGATTTTTGAAATTGTTTTGAACTTTTCCTGTTGCTACGTTTGAGCTGCGTTAATCCGCGTTCGTCGTATGCGAGAATTTGGCGCGAAGGGATGCATGAAGGCGCAATAATGGTCAGCGTTCATTCGCTGACGCAAGACTCAGAACAAGAAAACTCCCGTTTTTTTTTATTTGTTCGTCCAGATTTCTGGACGGATTTGAACGGTTGTCGGCAGAGGCTACTTTTCGCACGCCAGCTCATACCGCGAAAATGTAACCTCTGCTCGCAGGGTACGATGAAAAAGACTATCATGTTGGAAGGCAAGCCCGTGTACATCCACCCCTTCCTCTCAAAAAAAAAAAAAGGAGAAGAGGCCCCTTCTCCGACTTTTTTCTGAGGTGAGGGGGCGGCTGGATGGCTGGCTTTTGTGAGTCCGTCTTAAAAATTCACACATGATGCTAGAACAAATTGATCAAAATCGAATTCCTTTTGTTAGATAAAAACTAAACCATAAACGTTACCATAGCCTCAATCGCGGCCCAAACTAATTTATATCCCAGGGGAGCCCTGCTCTGAGGTTTTCTTTTCTTCTCGTTTGATGCCGCAGAGAAGATAAAAAAAAACAAGCTTTTGAAGGACGGTGAGGGTAATACTATATGGTGTCACTGATGTTGTAGATGCAACAAAACAAATGTCAGAGATTTTTTCGATCAATCTTAACTTCCAGGAATATCAGAAATCAGGAGCCATCAATGATGGGCTCCTGCAGAAATATATTTTTTTTCCTTTCTCGGTTCTCTCGCTAATTATTCGTAAAATTTTAAAGCATTCGCAAAGCACAGAATAAACTGATTGATAAATTCTTGAGCTTTTTGCCCTCTTTGATCCGATGGACCAAGAAAGGTTTATGATTTTTAATAAACCATCTTTTTCAGACCAGGAACAAAGGACTTCAGACCGTCAGACAGTATCGAATGACAGGTTTGCTTAGAAGTACTGGTTTGAAAATTTAGGTGCTCTGATATCCCTCATTTGCCCAGAAAATTCTTGCAAGTTTCCCAAATTTTTACAAAACAGTCGAAAAGAAACGAGGGCCATTCGATGCGACAACATAGGCCGTAGTGGCATATGAAAGTAGCTCGATACAGTTTTTCAGGGTCAATACCTGCCAAGTTTGAGCTTAAGCTACGTCGCCATAAACAAACATTTGGAAAAATTGCCACCACAGTTGTTTTAGATAAAGATGAAAATTTGTCATGATCAGGGCTGCAATGAGATCGGAGTTGTCATAGCAACGAAATGACACCATTACCTATTATACTTGGAGCAATATTTCTCACTGGTAACTGTTCTTACAAAATCGTCCACGTAATATGTTATAGCGTTATCGAGATATTTTGGGATGAAGTTTTTATCGTTAGAAATACGGTAAAAAAGAGGAAAATCTTGATGTTTGGCCGTTATCTGAAGAAAACGAAGCGCTTTTGACATACAATTTCACCTCATAGTAGTTTCAATCTTTTTAAAAACGTGTGTGAAATATCATGGAGATAAGTCTGGCCAATTGCTACAAAGAAGGATTTGATTAGAATGTATCATAGCGCTCTTGTTAGCTGTTTTGTAAACATTTTGGTCTACTTTAACAAACTAGTGAATAATTTTTAAACCGCTCGATAGATTTTTTTAAAAAAAATTAAGATTCTTCTCGTAATTCAAACTGAGAATAAGTCAGCCACTTCCTCACTTTAACTTTAGACCCATTGCTGATGATATCTGCCATACACTGTTCTACGAGCGGAGGTGATTCTAGAGAGTTACGCGGAAATTTATTCTAATCAATTTACGACTGGAAATAGCCTACACCAGTTAGTGCAGTGCAGGCATTGCCCAACAATAAAAGAAATCAGTATATGATATCCTTCCCTTATAACCAGATACTCATCACGTGCTAGGCAACCACTCTCTCGTGTGAATGTAACTGGGTTATTATGCCGACTTTAGGTTAAAATAGAAAATATTTATCTCTTCAAAATAATAATAATAAAAAACATGGAAACGTCTTTAAAAAAACTGGCTGTGCCCAAGTATTCTCTTGCCGCCCCAAAAATATGAGTCGCTCAAAATTTGGGATGGGGGGGGGGGGGGGGGGGGCTGCAGCCCCCCCGCCCCTCCGGCCCGTACGCCTTTGCATCGTGAAATGATGTCGCCCTAAATAAATTTCTGTAGGGATTTCATGTCAGAAATTCTCTTGGTACCTTGATATCTTTACGACTGATGTCATGTCATCATATAGTGCTATTATCCTCACTCTGTACCCATTACCTTGGTGGTCGTGGATTTACTTTCATAACTTAGGATACCGTGATGCGGTGGTAGGTAGCAATCAAGACAAAACAAGAACTTGCTTGGAGATTAGATAAGAAATGAGTAGGCGATTAATTCTACACAGAAACAGGATTTCCTCGCTAAAAGTCTTTCACGTCCTACTTTATCGACGGTTGAGTATTCTTCAGGATATGTACTTTTTATGTCGCATTCGACGATTTGTTTCTGAATTGATTGAGGACGCGTGTATGCATACACGAAAGTCAAGGGCCTCGAAATTTCCGTCACTGCCAAAAAGCAAAAACGTGATGACCATGGCGCGTCATTTCAATAATCGCCGAAAATAAACCAGGCACGCTCATCACAAGACTCATTTGCATACAATTATGTCCGACACGTCGTGATTCTTATCCCCAGTTTCCACGGTCTCTGCTAGTAACCGCAGGGAGCATGACCTCTTTATGGCGCGCACACACGAAAAAAAAAAAAAAAAAAAAGAGCAAAGAAACCCTTGCATTTTTAGAGTCTCGCTTATAAAGGAAGGCGGAGAGACTAATAACTATACCCTATCTTGGGGTTCACGCATTGGACTTTTCTAGTCAAAATAACTGTATGAGACACTCATAGATACTTACGGTTCCATCTTGTTGTTGTGTCCCTTTGAGCGAATGACAGTCTATTTAATTCAATCTACTCCGGCTGAAATTAAACGGGGAAAAAAAGAAGTTACACTCTTTTTTTATACGTATACGGAATGTTGTTTTCCCGGCCCTGGCAGAATATTTTTATTTTCTACTGATTTCCGGCTGAAAATATTCTTGTATTATTCTTAAATTTATAGCTTATGTCATTTCCGTTTTAGATATAAGAATACATTGGGGTATCAATAATAGTTGGTACAGTTTTTTTCGTTTTGTTGGCTAGTTTTGCTATTTAGAGAAAGGAGTAAGTTAAAAATATATTATTGTATTGTATTGATAGATTTTCACCACACAAAACTATATCATTTTCATAGTCTCAGCCTGGGGTTTATTCTTAAGATATTCTTAAAATTTCGCAAATTTCAGCCTTGATATTCCTCTAAAATATACTCTTATATAAAAAGGGTTTATTATGGCATTAGCATCAAGGTAGGTAGGTGGGTGGTTGGGTAGGTAGGTAGGTAGGTAGCAAAGACTTTTATTTTGAGAGGGTAACTCATAAATGTAACTAAAAATTACTGACAAACTGGTAGCCCTCTAAAACGCAAAAATACAAATTAAAACAAAACCCACCCCCACAATATAGCTATTTACAATAAAGCCGCAATTCTAGCTATCGAAAAATCTGATAATAAAACTTTAAAAAAAAAATTAAGAATAGTCGATAAAGATGGAGATAGCGATAACAGAAAGCTGTCTATTTTCAAGCTTTACAAAATTATTTCTTTGCATGTTGGGAATAAAAATTGTGTCAAAATCAATCTTCTAGTGTTTTGTTCAGCGCCGCTGACAAAAACTCGGCCAGAAGACTCTGGGTACGAGATTGCGTCAAAATTATATCGTTGCCTGCGATCCTTTTGGTCAGCACCAGAGCATCACCAACCTCTACAGTAATGAAAAAACTAAATCTTGAAAAAGGCCATCTCTGATTTTCTGATAAAAATGTTTTCAGGACATGCAAATTAACCTGTAAATCAAAACACCTTTAACACTTTGTTTTGATTTAGACATGCCATTTATGTGATCATCAATAGGTCGTACGCCTTGAAACCGTTGCGAAAACAGTTTTTTTGTCCTATAAAGCAGTTACGAAAGCACGCTACAGTGGCGTTTGGTAAAAAAATTCCCTTCGTCTTAATTTTTAAGGGGCTTCATATGTCATTATGGGTTCCTCTTTTTTTGGTCAAAGCTGAGCAGAGATTTGATATAACTAAAGCTAACTAAGTATTCTCAGTCTCAGTCATCTTTTATCATACTTGGAACTCTTAAAGAAAGATATAAAAGGATTTTATCGAAAGGGAAAACAAAGAAATCATAGTTTTTGGTCATTTTTCCACAACATAGGGACATTTTTTTTCGAGTTGCAATCTGTTTCCATCCTGGCCTTCGAAAGTTAAAGACATACACTTCTCGTTGAGGCAAAGTAGTAGAGTAATTTTTTATAAAACTGAACCATTATTCAAGGCTTACTTTTCTTCCAAGTTTTTTTTTTTATGTTGTTTAACAGTAAGTAATGCCAAAACATCGTGACATAGCTTTTATAAGTCGTTATTTTAATGCCATTTTTTTTTTATATAGAGATCAGTCTTATGCTTACAAGTGACTGAAAAGGTCATTATCTTCTTCATTTGACTTTCCTCGGTGGAGTTGGGAGCTTCCTAATTTACAGACTTGACAGCTGTGCTCGTTCATTTTAGCCGTGGAACTGGCGCGAAAGAATGTGTGCTGTCATTATTTAAGAATGTTTCAGTTGTTGGAAACACAATGTAACGAATGTTGCAGTTGTTGGTGTACAAATGGATCATTCTTGTAGGCGCCTTTTAAAGATATTTTTTGATTTTTCTGTCTTCCTTCTTTCACTAAATGCTTCAATATTGAAGGTAAGGTGAAGAAAACTGCTTTGAAACGAATGTGCGAATAAAGCGTGGTTTTGTGAAAAATTCCCTTGAGAACGCCCCTAGGTCACCAATGGTAACCAATGGGGTAAACAACTGCACTTCACGCAGGCGCAATTAAACCGGAACAAGGATTTTGTGGTTCCGGTTTTGGATTCTTCCAGAGCGGTTCCTCCGGACAAGGGTAAGAAAGACTCAAAACGAGATTGGCTTCAAAAGCAGATATCGGGTAAGATCGTTCCGCTTGTCTTTTGAAAATTGATATTTTTGATTTCAATAATGCATCTTACTCCAAAATGGCGTCAAATTTTGTTATTCTTTTGTCTTTATAATAATTGGCCCTCGATGCCCGACTTCAAGGTAGAAATTATTTTGAATTCTACAGATGTAATCGAGGCAAAGAGAAAACACGAGGCGAGCCAAGCGTTTCAAACTTGATATATAAAACACGAAGTGCAAATGGCTTCAAAAAGTTCTGGTGTTGCTCTATTAATATTTGAAATAATCCTTAGCTTTTTTATTATGTTCCATCGTCATGCGTGGATGAAGTGACAAATGATTCGAATTTTTCTTGCAACAATTGAGATGGATTCTTTATCATTATTATTACTTTTTAATCTGGTCTTTCATTCACATTTGACTCTCTGTAAATTCTTACTCAACCTACCGACAAAGAGGGGGTAAACTTTTGCGAGAGGGGTGGTGAATAATAAAGAATGAATAACTTTTCACCCTATGATATCGGTGCATTTACGGAACTAAAAGCCTTTACAAATGATATGCCTTTATTAGACTACAAGTAATGTCTGATTCAATATGACTTACCAGATGTGGTTACTGTAGTTGCTGAGGTTTTTAAAAACTTCTCGTCAGTGTAGCAGTGTGTCTTCCCTACTAGCAGAATTAACCGAAAAGGAGAATCTGCTAGCAGGGAACAGTGTATCACAAACTATCAAGCACCTCTAAGATCTGGATCTTGATATTGCTCTGTGGGCGAATTAAAGAACGTTATTACTTGCCTACAACATTACGCGCGTTCTGATAAAGAGGCCATGGAGCGTCAGTGTAAAACGGATAGCATTAAGAAAAGTTATTGTTTTTTTTATTAAATTTTATTAAATTGAAATTTGTTTGAAATCTTCCAGAAGGCTAGTCGATTACAATTCACTTTTATCAGACCGCACGTTACGTCGAAATTTGAGATATTTTAAAAACATTTTTATAATAAAGATGTTAGAAAAATTTGTAAACGTAACATAATTCATCATTTTCTCATCAACGAAAACAGTACAACACCCGTATCGATGGGTTCAAAGATTAAATTACCCAACACGTTACTCAAGCAGGGCTGGAAGAAGTTGCGCGCGCACGAGTGCTGTAGTTTTCTGGCGGGGGACCCGCGAGAAGATTGAGAGAGAATTTCCCCCGCGACCTCGCCACTCGCTTCGCGTGGCAGCTCCTTGTTTCTATTTTGTTGCGATATTCTGTCACGGAACGAAACTAAATAACGCTTCTAGTAAAATAAAAGTAAAGACCGCATTAGTAGAATAATTACTGTACTTACCAAAACACCTTCTTTCCTGCAAGTAAAGCACGATTGAAACTGGTCCTTAATATAGTGAGATATTGAAAGTCTTTCTACGTTATCATTGGGCTATTTCTGTACATTGAGAAGCCTATTTCATATTTTTTTCAGTTTCTCTGACTTATAGTTATTCACATTGAAGGGATGCCAAGAAAAAAATAGAAAACTACACAAAACGATGTACGGTTGGAAATCTATTACTTTTTAACAAGGGATAAAAAACAGCTGATCTGAAATAACGCGAGTTTATTACTAACTTAAAGCTACTTAAGGTAATTATAGCACTAAGCAGATGCTTGAAAAGACCCTTTTGTAGGGCTTTTCGTGATGATTTGTGGTACGTTGTTTTTTTTTTGTTTCGCTCTGGCTTTTTCTTTCATTGCGGTAAAGTGGCCCAAAATTGCAAACAGGCCAAACAAACAACCGAAAGAAACTATCATCTATAGAAAATTCGTTCGTTTTATGAAAGACTCGAAAATGAAAACCCTTTCAGTATATTCTTGCTTAGTGCATGGACCTATAAATATTTTTCTTCTTCTCTTTTTGTTTCGCATAGCTTTCACTATCAGAGCCGTCACTAGTTTATAAATGGAATTAGAATTAGAGCCTGCGTAGCTGGCGGGATTGTTGAGCCCGAGGTTACTTTCTTGGTGAAGGAGCCGCCACACGAAGCGAGAGCGGCGAAGCCGCCAGTGATTTCAATTTGACTTGCTCCCAATCTTCACATAACTTACTTTAATTAGTTATAATTACCTTAAAAGGTAATTATAGCACTAAGCAGATGCTTGCAAAGACCCTTTTGTAGCGCTTTTCGTAATGAGTCGGTGGCATGTTGTTTTTTTTGTTTCGCTCTGGCCTTTTCTTTCATTGCGGTAAAGTGGCCCAAAATGGCAAACAGGCCAAACAAACAACCGAAAGAAACTAGCGTTTATAAAAAATTCGTTCGTTTTACGAAAGACTCAAAAATGAAAACCCTTTCAGTTCCCCTTTCAGTACATGCTGGCTTGGTGCATGCGCATAGGAATATTTTTCTTCTTCTCTTTATGTTTCGCATAGCTTTCACTATCAGAGCCGTCACTAGTTTAAAACTGGAATTAGAATTAGAGCCTGCGTAGCTGGCGGGATTGTTGAGCCCGAGGTTACTTTCTTGGTGAAGGAGCCGTCACACGAAGCGAGAGCGGCGAAGCCGCCAGTGATTTCAATTTGACTTGCTCCCAATCTTGACATAACTTATTTTAATTAGTTATAATTACCTTAAAAGGTAATTATAGCACTAAGCAGATGCTTGCAAAGACCCTTTTCTACGGCTTTTCGTGACGAGTTGTGGCAGGTGTTGTTTTCGTTTCGCTCTGGCCTTTTCTTTCGTTGCGGTAAAGTGGCCCAAAATGGCAAACAGGCCGAACAAACAACCGAAAGAAACTATCGTTTATAGAAAATTCGTTCGTTTTATGAAAGACTCGAAAATGAAAACCCTTTCCAGTACATGCTGGCTTAGTGCAAGGGCCTATAGATATTCTTCTTCTTCTCTTTTTGTTTCGCATAGCTTTCACTATCAGAGCCGTCACTAGTTTAAAAATGGTACAGCACTCGCTTCGAGTACAACCAGGATGCGGACGCCATCTTGGTCGAGCTAGTTATGCACATGCGTTGAGTCCTGTGGAAAGAGTTCTGGGTCATTTCCTGTAGGTTCCAGGTCCTATGAATGTGACAATAAGCGGGCAGAAAATTGATTTTGTTACTTAAATTTGCCTGTAACACACCGATTGCCGGTCAAAAAAGTTTTTTGCCTGATCAATAAATGACAATTTTGTGCCGAAAAACTAGCCAAAAGTGCAAATTATGCTGGCAGTGCTTTTTTTCGGAAAATTGATGAAACTTTTACTCGTAATGACGAATTATAAACAATTATTGGATGAGGTTTTTGTGATATCCGGAATATATAATCAAGATCGAGGTAAGCATTATCAGCCAAGCCGAAGGCCGAGGTTGATAACACTTGCCGAGACCTTGATTATTCCGGATATCACAAAAACCGAATCTAATAATTGTTTTATTACACGTTGTTTTGAAATAAATAACGACAAATAAACCGATTTGACATTACTCTCGGAAATCATGCATTGCGCGCGCAACCTGGATTAGTCAGTCAAATTATGCTAGCACAATCCATCAAAGCCTACTTACCTTGTACCTTTTCTTTCTAGAAAATATTTTAAGTGATCTTGAGGGGAGTCTTCGTTTTCTATATATTTTTTTTTGGGAAGGGGGGGGGGGGGGGGGTGTAGAAAACGAAGACCCTGATCAAATTCATTGATAATTAAATATCTTGTTATTTCTTACAAATCTCAGGTTGAGATAGCCGTTTTCCCCCTGGTTTTTAATTGAGATTGGCCAGGAAATATCAAAGGTTCTTACTGATGTCCATCAAGACTGTATCAATACTGGAACTACGCCCAGCCAATGAAAGCAAACACGTATTTGCCATTCACAAGAAAGGAAAGAAATCGGATTCATCAAACTATAGGTCCGTATCACTTAATTGCATGGCTTGAAAAGTACTTGTCTTGAGCACATTGTGCACAGCCATGTTACGAAACACCTGTCGCAACATGATTACCAACACGGCTTTAAGGCGAAACGATCAACAGAAACACAGCTCATATGTACCATTCATGACATAGCAAGTGCTATTCAGTCTAACAAAACAATTCACGCCGCTATCCTTGACTTTTCAAAAGCGTTTTACAAGGTTCCTCATCGTCGTCTTTTGAGGAAACTTGACTATTACGGAATTCGTGACTCACTACTTAACTGGTTCGAATCGTTTTTAACACAGCGTACCCAATCAGTAGTAATTGAGAGGACTTCATCTGCTCCTGTAGTTACGACATCCGGCGTTCCCCAGGGAACGGTCCTAGGACCGCTACTGTTCTTACTGTATATAAATGATTTACCTGTTGGTCTTAACTCGCTACCGTTAGACTTTCATGATTCATTGTTATATTGAACAATCTGTTGTGATGAAGATGCAGCTGATCTTCAGGATGATCTATATAGATTAGAAGCTTGGTAACAAAGTGGAAGATAGAATTCAATCCTTCGAAGTGTAAGATCATGTGCTTTACAACCAAGAAAGATCCCGTAAAGCGGGAATACTTATGCTGTGGAGAAATTCTAGAACTGAAGCGAATTCTCACCCTTATCTGGGAGTAGGGCTTGATAACAAAATGAGGTGGTCCCCACGCATCGAAGTAATCTTATCTAGGGCAAATATTGTCTTAGGACTTATATAACGCAATCTATGGAACTGTCCAAAGTCAGTGAAAGAAACTGCGTACACGACACTTGTGAGACCAAAGCTCCAGTATGCCTGTGGTGCATGGGACCCGCATTACCCGAAAGATAAATCCGCTCTAGAAAGGTACCACGCAAAGCGGCACGCTTAGTCACGGGAAATTACGATCGAGCGTGACGGGAATGCTGCAAGATTTAATAAAAATTGCTTTTTGCCCGCAAAGCTACATTTCGATATGGAAAACTCTGCAAACTAACGATAATTTTCAGTAAGAGTAATATCTCTGGAAAGTTTTGGTCAACCGAAGCAAAAGATAAGGAATTAGATAGGGAGGCTAATTGATACAAGCCCCGCAGAACTCCATGTTAAGCCAAAGCCAGAAAAAAAGTAAGGGGCGTATTGGCGTATTTTGAAATTAAAGACGACTACGAGCCGAGCGAAATGTTCTTAATTCAACATACACATCAGCGTATAGCTAGTCACCCCAGAGTGTTGCAGTGTGGATGAAAATACTTGTCACGTGACTTTTTGAAAAAAAAAAAAACCCCAGTCAGCGGCCACTACTCACCTTAACTGTTGAAGTAACGCACTTGGAGGTCAAAGCTCCAAACCTATTTTGTAATCCCAAGAAAGCCCCTTGGTTAGAGTCTAGCTGGGCCTTACCGAGTTTTTCGGAGTGTCAAATATCAAGGTCACGTCAGGAGCCCACAACCTGGAGCTAGCAACTTCCATGGGCTCGTGTCACGGCGTTTTTCACGGACCAGTTTATTTTCAGAACAGTTTTGGCGCGAAGTTTGAATTTCTTTATATTTGCATTAACCAGTCAGCAAAACCTACAGACCTAAAAATGAAATTTTTCGCCTTTTAATAACATTTAGTTTTCCCGTTTGATATCTTATACCTCGAATGCGCTCATAGACATGGTGGAGATTCTATTTTCGTGGGAAAAGGTGCCCTAAAATGCGTCTAAAAATAAACTGGTCCTTAAAAACGCCCTGATATAGGCTTAGTATGGGAGTTGCTCGCTCCGGTTTATGGGATCCTGGTCACGTGACTGAAATCGTTCCCTTAAAGTGGGACACACTTGAAACATGCATGAGAAGACACACAAGGCTTTCCGTTATGTACAAGATGTGCTGTAGTTTCCTAGATGCGAAATGGGAGGACCATTTGATTCCAAATAGAGAAAGGAGAACACCAGGAAGCCATGATTTTAACTTTTTTATTGTACCGAAAGGACACAAGGAGTATTTTAGATTTTCCTTCTTTCCCAAGACAATAACTGAATGGAACAGACTCCCAAAAGAAACTGTCACAAGCCAATCTCTGTCTATTTTCAACACTAAACTTTTTAGGTTATCTTTTATTAGGGGCACCTAACGACGATTTTCGCCTTAATACATTGAAAACACTTTTTAGGCTGTCCAAAGTACTTTAAGATATCTAAAAATGCATTTTAAGCGGCGCTATAAAATTTGTATCTGTTAGGTCATCCTTGGGGAACTTAATGAGTCTTTTCGAAATTTCAAGCGCTTCAGTATTATTTTCCCGACTGAATTTTAAATGCAATTTAACGTCTTAAGAAAGTGAGTTTTTTTTATATTTTCCTCTCTCCGTTACATTTTTGAATCCGAAAATTTTAGGTTTCCTTTTTCTACGAAAAATAGCCCAACATGGAAAGTGAAATGTGAAAAAATAAATTTCAGAAAATCGTAGGAAATTTATTAGACAAGCTTCGAAAATTGTACATGAATGGAACGGGCATCTACAAATTTTTAGCCGTCCTAAACCAATAGAAAATTCTGGGCCAAGTTTGCAGTCGTTGGGTGCCTCTGTTTTACTAGCAGTTAATATATGTTTTATTTGTAGTTTTAGCTTTTATTACCATTTGTTGTTATTATTATTATTATTTTTTATTTGTTTATGAGTTGGCGTTATATCCGCTGGATATAGAACTGTTGCAATCCTTTTAAAACTGTTTTGCCCGACCGCCTCGTGTTGAAGTACTTTTCATTCTTATCCACTGCGGTCACTGGAGCGATCTAACTTGTTTTAGCATCGATTACAGACTGATAATCAGTTTTCTTGCAAAAAAGAAGTATTTAAAATATTTTCTACGCTGCCTCAAATCAGTTTCGCCAGATCTAGAGCAGGAGCTTGGTTCGTAACGACAATAGAATGCAAGTCTGAACAAACAAACCACAAACGAGACACTTTGTCTACCCTATCCCTAACCCTACCCCGACCCCGCGTTTTACTGACACCACAATTGCATGTGTGGCACGGAAACTGCGAACAAAATGTTTATTCAAAAGTAAAAAACGGGCTTTGAATGGAAGTAAACCTTGTTTAAGCGATTTTGAGATAAATAAAAATGCGGAACACTTTAGAGATTTCAGGCAAATTTGATACCAAAACTCGTTTGTACGTTTTCTTTCTGAATCCTTAGAGCGCTTTTATAAAAAGATACAAGGGCGCTAATTTCAGATTCTTGCTGGCAAACTTTAAATTGTAAAATCTGCTCTATACATGACACACTAGAGGTAGTTTTGACCGATCATTTATTAATAAAACCACAGAGTGCTGTTTTCTATTCTTTCCGAAAAATTGGACACAAAATGACGATTTACCAGTTTGGTACAACTGTAGCTTAAAGCATTGCATAAAGCGCGATTTTCCAAATAAAAAAAAAATCCTCCCAAACTTCCATCATTCCACAATGTCTCTGTAAAACTAGTGAGATTAAGCATAACGGGAAACGTGAATTTGCACCACGTGTCGTTTACTGTTCATACAAAAAACGGTAGATTCACGCCAATTCTATCCATAAGAATTCTTTTAAGACGTTCATCTGCTCATTTCTCATGTTGAAAATTTCTCAACTTGAATGTTACGTTTGGCGTTTGCCGTAAACGCGATGCTTAATCTGTCTATTTTATCTAAGTCGCGTCTAAAACACGTTTTAAAACATGTAGCACAAGCAAAATTTATGCATAGATTGGTGTCCCCCGCGGCCTTAATTAGCGACTGGGCCGCGTTGCGTCGGGGCAGGGGAGGGCGGGGTTACAAGTTTACATCAGGGACGGAAAGTTAATTAGGGGGATGAATTGTTGGGTCGTCACTTGTTTCCATCCGCCAAACTGACATTTTCCTCTCAGTGGCTCTTACAAGACATTTCACTTTTCTTACAAGAAATTTCTCTGTCCCTTGAAATTTCGTTGCAGCAACAAATCGCTTGGTGTGTACTGGAGGCTTGTGAAAATCTTTGCCTCTGCAACAAGTCGCACAACTTCAGTCTGACATGATTTTTTGCGACTTGTTGCAGCGACAAAATTCTGTTGCGGAGACAACGATTTTCAGAAAAAATTATCCAGTACACACGAAGCGATTTGTCGCTGTGACGTGTCGCCTCACCGTGTTGCTGCAACTAGTCGCCCGACCTGTACACATGGAGTGATCTGTCGCCGCGACGAGTTGCTGCAACGTCTGCAACTTGTCGCCTAGTGTGTACCGACCTTTAAGGACTCGAAAATGGTCCCGGCCCTCCGGTAGTCCGGGATAAGTAGATTTTCTTGCTGGGCGAGTGACTTTGGACAAGCGGGTCCAGTCTAGTCATCCTCTAACAAAATCATAACTCGGAAGAGCAAGAAGTGGCCCCGGGAGAGCAAAAGTGTGAGGCTGGACCGGAGCGGTAAAATGTTGCAAATCAAACTGAAGTTTATTGCAAATACTTTCTTTACTAGACTGCAAAACAGTCCGGAGTTTTGCGTATTCAAGTACGCGCGAGCAGTCAAACAAAAGGTCTGGAACGAGGTTGAAAACGGAGAGCGAGACCACGGGCGTGTGAGGCTCGCGCGCTTCGCGCGCGCAAGACTCTTACGCCACTCTTCACCGATTTCTTTACTGATTTTGAGAAAAAAACCGACTGTTTTGCAGTCTATTTCTTTACCAGTTTTGTTTTAATGATCTTATAAACAATCCTCTTATCTTAAAAATCGGCTTACTGTTTTCTACTTCTTATTCAAGATTTTTACTGCTCCAGGAGCCCTCCTGACTGCTCCAGGTCTTTATAAGGTATTTGTCGCCGTGGTTTTGCCTTCATTTAGAATTTTTTATTTAGAAGCTGGGTAATAATTGGCTTGTTGCCATGGAGTACAGTCTTTATCAGGGATTAGCTTTCAGTTTAATTCGGATTACAGGAATAGGGATTAACCCAGAGATTAGAAAAAATTTCCATTCAGTTCTGCTAAATTGTTTTCTCAAGTTATTGCTTCAATGCATTTTGGGGGGTTGTGTAGTGAAAATTGCCTCTCGTGCAACGCAATGTGGTAGGCAAGGGCCATGAGAAAGTACATTTTTTTCGGAATGTCAAATTCGAATAGAAACAACGATAAATAGAGTAGGTGAAATTATGAGCTACATCATAACAAGAACTATGTCTTTGATATGCAAATCTAGTGTAATTGAAAGTCAGACAATTGCAATAAATAGACACCATTAGCTGGTTATTCAGAAATAGAACGGTCATTAAGCAACCCAGGTAGAAGGGCGTTGTAAATGAAAGAACCAACGCGAAATTTAGGTATTTAAAGTAGAATAAACTTAGCCTCTGGCTGAATGCCGAAAGGGAAACCGTAAAGGGTCGTCTACAAACCGCTAAATGAGACAAATATTAGCCAGATATTGAACGTCGCTAGTCAAGTTGACACCTGATTTACGGTATGCTAATTATAGCAGTTTCCGCTGTGCGTTGCCTAGCAACAACATTGGCAAAAAGCAAAATCAAAGGAAAAGCTTTCAAAGGAATTTCAGATGAGGTCGGCGGCTCGAGAAAATGAACAGCACGATGAAGTGAGCATAATTGATAAAGTGAACTTTTCGTTCTAAAACACTATGGAAAATGATACAGCTGATTTGTTGGACAGCGAGGCAAATAGCGTGGAACGCGAATTAATCGAAAAGCTATTAGAATTTAGCGAGCGCCAAAGCCAAGAGATCGAGGAAGAAGACTATGATCGTGTTGTGTTCACGAGCAGTCTGGACGAAGTTGCTTGTGGCTGGAAAGACGCTGCGCCGAACGTTCGATATATTTCTTCGGCTGATCGGAAGAAAAAGACGAAAGAAAAATACTGGCGGGTTAGCCCTGATTCCGAGAGCAATTATTCGAAAGTTAAGCGGCTCGCTGGAATGATCACAAATTCGAATTCAAGCAGCGGGAGTGAAATCAACAACGTGAAAGCTGGAGGAATGTGGCCAGGGAATAGACAATTAAAAGCGAATATGCGGAATTTTCAAAACGCAGATGTATTGTCTTATGATACTCCTTGCTGGAGATATATAATTGACCCTCGAACACTCAAGTACGTGGAGAGAACGCCGCTTCAAGTTTTGCGGAATATGTTTACGTCACACAAGTATCCAAACCAAACTCTCGTTCTCGAGAATGGTGGCATAATAACTTTTCAGGAAACTAGCAGTGGAGGAATTGCAATTAGCGATCCTGCTTTGTCGTTCGATCGTCGACTTCTCGAAAGCTTTCAGGCCGGGGAAGATTATCGGCTTTGCGCGGACAAGGTGTGCAGAATTCCCGGCAGTTATGAAACATCTGTACCTCTCGTAACACAGTTTAGAACAGAGGATAACAAAATTAAAGTTGTACACGCGGTGCCGCCTAGGAAGGAGAGCAACCCAACTCTATCCGTCTGTGAATTATGCAGGTTTAGAGCTCATGATTTATCAAAGTCAGACTGCAGGCTTGAGATAAACACAAGCAGCTGTACTGAGCTTAAACCATTGCAGAAAATAACACCAATACAGAGACAAACTGCTGATGATGCCTTCCTTGCGAGCAAGGCTCTGCAATCACAGACTAAGCTAAAATCAGACAATACGTCCTGTTCCAAGGTTTGCAGGAAATCCAAGGAGCACAAGAACCAGAAAAAAAGAACAGGGCCAGGTGGGGAGGGGAAATTGGATTGGCTGCCC
The DNA here is from genome assembly GCA_964035525.1 of Porites cylindrica. Lineage (NCBI taxonomy): Eukaryota > Metazoa > Cnidaria > Anthozoa > Scleractinia > Poritidae > Porites > Porites cylindrica. The sequence continues at coordinate 33,477,898 of OZ037776.1, forward strand.
ATAACTAGAAATACTATAGGCTATCCTTACCCCACATACCCGTCAAGTTATATGACTGCAAGTCACGGTAATTTTCCAGAGAGACCATCAGCAGGGTTTTCAAAGGCATTCTCCCTTCCAAGGCACAATAAGAAGGGAACGAAACTAACTCTTAGCGAGGCAGCAAATCTGGTGCCCAGTAAAGGAAAGTTAAATGATGCTTTGGAAAAACTTACTCAAGAGCTGGACAGAAAGGTGGAAAAAGCTAGAGTAACAATTTCAGAGACGTTATTACCAAGTGTATCAGGAACAAAGCTGGAAGTGGCTTTGGCAAACTATTGTGAGAACTGAATCGCTTTCTTTGTCCATTCTTACATCCTTGGGTAATGCCATGTCAACTTATCTTAAAGATCACCAGATCTACTAGACCCCTCTCAGCTTAGTTGACCTAAACTCGAAATCAACCCCAGGGAAATCCCAAGGATAATTTTCATGTGCCAGAAAAAAAAAATCAATCCAGGCAATCAGCACAACAAGAAAGAACTAGTTAAAGGACTTAAAATGACTCAAATGCTTTGGGATTTTTGACTAAACACAAAAAATACTGTCCTAGTTGTACATTAGTACAAGGCTAAACTTACTGGATCAAGACATGGAATATACCTTTATTGCAACTTTGTTTTAAAGAACAATAACCAAAAAAAGGCTCTGTTATTTTTCTACAAAGGAAACAGCCAAAAACCTTTTTCCTCAAGTGAAAGCAACTTGACTTCTTACTAAACAGTAGTTTTGCAGCTTTTCAGGGTTCAGTTTATAATATAATATAATCATGCAAAGCTCCTTTATCTGCAAGTAGACTTTAGCAGATGCAAGCAAGCATGAATATGATCACTTTTTATACAGACTTCTTTCTGACTGGAACAATGTGATACAAGTTCTGAAATTATGGCTGTGGAAGCTAGAAAAAAGGAATAAGGTCAACTGGATGTACATAGAAAATGTTATTTTGTAACACTCTCACAGTTATTGGAAAATACAAATTGGTTGTACATAGAAAATTCACGTATTTATTGACAAAGAACTTTCACTTTCAGGTGTTGATGTAAGTTTTCAAAAAAAAAGCAGGATATTTTGCAAGTGTACATAGACACAAGATGTAAAGTTCCATAATAAAGTTAACCTTAAGTAGTGTAAAGTATTATACATAGTTTAATTATCTAAGGTGACTTGAAGGGGGGGGGCGGGGTGGGTTTCCCTTTAGGTTCAGACTCATACCCAGTTGCCCCTTATTTATTATTGCAAAGGCACATGGAAAGACAAATTGATGCATGCAATGGCGCTGTTTCCTTCTTTTCTTCCGTTTGATGCACTGCAAATTCACTACATCGTTCCCATTAAACACAGTGTGGATACAGAGAAACAACTGGGTATGATTCTGCTACAGGCTTTGTTTCTCCCCACCCCACCTCCCTCCACTTTTATGTCTGTTTTGAAGGCTTATTCAGCAGCAGGCAATCGTACCAGCCCAGGGGGGGTACTCTGGATTTCAAGTGACAGGGAAGATCGAATGGGGGCAAATATAGAAACCACCCAAAATCCCTGGGCCTTCAAACAAAAAAATCCCTGGACCAAACTATACCCCCCCCCCCCGAAAAAAAAAATCCTATGCCAAATTCCCCAATCATAAAAATTTCTGGAGGAACTACGCAGCTGGGATGCGTGGAAACTATTATGAATCTTCATATTGTTTGAATACCCCTAAATACCCTACTAAAATCAAGCTACCCTGAAAAATACTTACCAAAATTTTCCTACCCGAAAAATCCCGATATTGAAAATTTCAAACCCAAAAAAATTCTTTGATCATCCCTGTCACTTGAAATCCAGAGTATACCCCCTGGGCATAAGAGTATGAAAAGTGAGAAAATGCTGTGGTATATATCAGAAGCATAATACATGCCCGGGGGGGGGGGGGGGGGTATTGCCATGTATGGGCTATATAGGTATGTGCCGCTGTGAAGGGTATGGTTTTCAAGCAGTTTACCGGTACTCTAGGATAGGATATATAAATCAGAGCATTTGGGTCTAGAATGTATAGAATAGGGTATCATTTTTCAGGAAACTGATCAGTTGGTTGAAGATTTTATCTAGACTAGGTAAACAGCTACTCTAGGATAGGGGGATTTGGGGAGTTTACTCTAGTATAGGGTAGCAAAATTCAGCTGAACTAGCTCTGGTATCAGTTAAGGGTTCCAGGGTCCCAGCGGCACATCCCCACCCAGAAATTCTTAAAGTACCCCCCCGGGAATACATGCTTCTGTATATATTTTACAGTTTTATTAGGTTGATTCTCATTTTCCTCTGTCTCTTAGGGCGAGGAGACAAAGGAATTGAGAATCAACCTAGGTTAAATCAAATTTAACCCAAAATCAAATCTGACCATTTTAATGTCAGTCTTGTTTGCAAACAGTTGAGCCTGGAACATGCCAGAGAAGCAGAAATTTGGGTCTAGAAAAGGCTGTCATTTCTTAGGAAACTGTCCTGGAAGGGGGGGGGGGGGGTACTCCCTTATATAAGCCATTAAGCCATCTAGGTATGTGTCGCCCCAAAGGGTATGGTTTTTGGGCCTTGTTGGTCTGAAAACAGGGTATACACTTTGCTCATTTTTGTTCTGGAATCGGGTATGGTTTTTGAGGGAACTGTGGGAGCGTATGAACCTACTGGTATTTATTGTTTCAAATCCAAATGAATAAGAAAGAAATAGAGATAAACAAACTTGAAATGCATTTGAAGAAATTTTTTGTTTGTGCCCTAATCTAAGCAATGATGACAAAGGTCTGAAAACGGGTATGGATTTTAGAGGTCAGATCTGAAAATGGATGGGGAAAATGACATTTTTTGGTCTGAAATATGGTCAGGATTTGGAGAACCGGGCGGCACACCCCCACCAAATATTCCTAGGAGTACCCGAGGAAACAGTTCCGTGTATTAAAGAGCAAATAAGACAGGTACTCTTCAGTGTTGCCTTGAGCACAGTGTACAACCCTGGGGTGCAAAAATCCTGCTGGACATGATCTGTAAGGGAACGCGTCCAAATATCGGTAGGGAACCCGATCATGGGAAACGGACCCGATTAATTTTCCGATTGATGGGAATCGGTACCGATCTATAGGCACCAGTTGCCGTTTCCGATTACGATAAAAACTTTGCCGATTCAGTCGGAGCCGGTTGACATTCCGATGTTCGTATGTGTCATCGTCATATTATTTCATCTGATATGTAAAATGAAGCGTGTCACGAAACCAAATAATGAAAGAGTCGTTTCACTCCAAAGTAATTTCAATCGACTGTACCTTTTTCCTACTCCATAACAAATAACAATATTGTATGTTCCTGCATGTTGTGTTTCGATTTTGTTGATTTGATGCGTGCCTATACACGTGATTTTCGGCGTTTTGCAGAGGTATTTCCTTCAGTCGATCGCAAACACCACGCTGCTCCATAACATTTATTCTATGAAAATTAAAAGGAGTTAAATATTACGACGCAAAACACCACTGTTCTTCGTTGATATATAGCAAACAAAACACCTTACTGAGTAGTGTGTTTTTTACTAGATACTTTCTAACAATGCAATCCAAAAACACAACCGGAACTCACTTTCTCGAAACACAGATGGATTCATAGACTTGTTACAAGTAGACCTCAACGGGTTTCCTAGCGAGCGGAGCGAGAGCAAAACCATGGATAATATAAAACCACGGGATAAACTTTTACGAAAATTTGCGTCTTTCATTCAACGATCCTAAACGCAAGGTGTAATGCGATCTGAGGCAAAAAATACCGACCAGTTAGATTGTGGCCTCAGATTGTCTCCAGGGAATTAGCAACAAGACCTGGAAGATTCCCACACTCGCGAGTCACGGAAGACACGGAACGAAGTTTCATACAGGAGCTACCAAAGAGAGAATGGCTTAGCGACTTTGCTGTATGTTCTGTGAGCTTGAGCATGGTGCCACGTGAAATTGCTTTCCACTCTCAGCACTTAGAAAAATCTGCACTTGACTCTAGGTGGCTGACTGTTTGACAAAAATCAGAACCTATTTTACCGGAGTGTTCGACTAAAGCAAACTGGCATACATCCGGTAAGTTCGACTCAATAGCAGAAAGACAATCGAGAAAGAGAAAACCAGTTGAACGCCTCCATCAGTCACTTTTTTGAGTTCATATGCAACCAATAAACAACTTGCAGCTTGATTCTCAGACGATGTCCTCTTCTCTCCTGTGGCAATTTAGCAGTTAAAGTACACGACATGGTAACCGGGCATGGTAACAACATTTGCATTTTGGTCGTGGATGTTCTGACTTCTATTTTTTTCGTTTACAGTCCTAAACTGTTTATTCCTCCAAAGATTCCTATAACCATGCGTTTTGGGTTCCGGTTAGCACAGGCTCAAGCTATTTTAAAATTATCATTTTTTAAAATTATCACGTCGTACACTTGCAATGTACATTGCGCCGTCTTTCACTCAAAAGATACCTGCTGTTTCTTCTCGTGCCCTTTTTGATACACAAATTTAATATTTTCTGGTCATACTCTGTCATAGAAAATACAAACAAATGTTCGAAACTGTGACGTTAAATTTCAGTTCAAACAAGACACATTTATAAGAAAGATAAGGTTATAAAAAACAACATTCACGCTTTTGCTTTAGCTTTTGTGACGGGTTATTTGAGCTGCCAGATATTTTTGATGACCTTTGTTAATTGGCCCGATAAAGACTTGAGACCCGTTGCCGATTCCGTTTCATTCGGTGCCGATAAAATCGGGTCCGACATTCAACGGAATCGGAAAAAATCGGTGCCCAATTGATCGGCATCGGTGTGACCCGATGCCGATATTTGGACGCGTTCCCTAAGTGGAAAGGCTAGAATACGAGTACAGTACATTATCAGCAGCCTACCAACCTTAAAAGGACACAAAGTATCTCCACCCTGGACCCAATTGGGTACTCCCCTAAATAACAATAAAGTAAGGGTAACCAGACCTTGGCAATCCAGACTTCACATTATATGGGTTATCCAGTTTACATTCAACACATTAGTAATATTTTTTCTGAGAAGGAGGGTTCATTTTGAAACGCAGGGAAACATCATAGCATTGGCAGCGTATTTAATGAAAGATAAATCTAGGGGTGCTTTCTATTTGATAAAACTGTCTGGCCAGACCAGTCTGGCTGTAAGGAGAATTCCATTATTTATCAGAACTATTCAGCCAGATCAGTCTACTCTTTAATAGATGGTATGCTTAGCAGTGGTGGGTTTTTATGGAAAATTTTGAGGCTAACATTTTCAAAATGACTGTTCTGTCAGCCAGTTTTAACTTTTGGCAAGCCTTGTTGTTGGACAGACAGGACTCTATCGCACCAAAGCATCCATCTATTATGTAAGGTGTAGGACAGCAGAATGGAATACAGCAGGATTTTTAAGATCAGTAAAGTATGAAGTGAAGAAAGATTTAATATACTTAGGAAATGAGGAGCAAGGGGCGTCTACCTGGAAGATCAACTGCCATATTGGATTGAACAAACTTTGCAAGGAAAGAAACTACATCCATGTCTAATGTGTAATGGCACTTTAATAGGAGTTGTCAACAGATGCTCTGCTGGTTCTGGGGTGATTGACTTCTCAAATAAAGGGATTAGCCTATTTCTAGAACATCTAGCATTACATTTCCATGCCTGGATTTGGGCAAAATCAGCCAATGTTAAAGTTTGATTGCAAATTTATTGTCTTTACACTATGTTTGTGTTTGACAGCTTGTAGAAATGAGAGAGCCATTGCTGACCTGTCCAACAGTCTGTGTCACTTGAGCCCAATGGGTGTCTGTCTGAGCACTTGAAGTTTGATTGCAAATTTATTGTCTTTACACTATGTTTGTGTTTGACAGCTTGTAGAAATGAGAGAGCCATTGCTGACCTGTCCAACAGTCTGTGTCACTTGAGCCCAATGGGTGTCTGTCTGAGCACTTGAAGACAAGACATTGTAGCCACCAAAGTCACTTTGTAATGTTTGAGTTTGAGAGTTGGCAAATACTGTGTCTCCAGATAGCTCACTAAAGTCAGACATGACAATCGAAGTCTGTGTGTGTATATCAACTAAATCATCAAGTGCTTTGTACACAAAATCACTTCCACTACTATCCAGACCAGGAGAGGTGAGTGGGTAGTCGGAGAACCATGTTTGGGTTTGAGACTCTGTAAGTTCAATATCTTGAGCACAGAACAAATCATCAAGAAAGTGTTGCGTCTGAGTGCCCGAGTCAATAGAGTTAGCAGTGTCAATGCCCAACAACGAAATTAAAGTCTGTGTTTCATTGTCTTCCAGGGGAACCTGTTCTAAGCCACAAGTCTGGGTTTGGGTACTGTTTAAAGGTCTAAGCTCATCTGTGTTGCTGAGATTTGTTTGTGTTTGATTGTTCAAACATAAAGGATCAATGGTCAGTGTCTGCATAGAGTTTTCATTGGTAGAAACAAATGCAGACCTCTCCTGAGCTGCGACAAAAGTCGTAATAGGAGGAAGCTGTTCAACTTGGGTATCCTGTGGAATGTTTGATGCATATTGAAAAGGCTGTCTTGCTGGGTGTCCTGTAATACACCCTAACTGTGCCAGGAAGCTATCATCAGTACCTACACCAAAATCACATTGATTTGCAAACATGGCCACTTGCGTTCCCACTGAAGCTTGGCTCAAGCCTAGTTGAAGATTGTCCGCACTGGTATTGAACTGAAACTGCTGGTTGGTAGTTGGTGGGGGTGTCTGTGTGAAGGTGTTGCACCCCTGCTCTGAATTTGGCCAACACCTGGGTGTTTGAGTATGCATGCTATGCATTCCCAGTGGTGTTTGTGTTTGCACAGCCTTGGCAACTTTTCTTATAGAGTAACCTTCAGGGCCAGGTTTAGGAAGAATCAGACATGGTTTTATGCTCTGTTGGCCTGGTCTCCCTTTCTTTCCAGAATTCTTTTCCCTAGTTTGACTCACGGGGTCAGCTGTATTGACAACAACTAAAGCCACTGTTTTTGTAGCTGGAATTACTGCTTTTGTGCTGGAAACAAAAATATTAGAGAGTTTTAGATGACTATGAGGGCTACATTTAATTTTAAGTTTTCTCGCATGTTCTCTAAAAATAGACACCCCAGAAAGCATAAATTGTACTATTTTTCACCACAAAAGTTAGTTCACTTTCATGTACAGTCAACTCCCTCTAAGACGGACACCTTTGGGACCGGCAGTAAGTGTCCGTCTTAGAGAGATGTCCGTCTTATTAAAGGGAATAAAGAAAGGCAGGGACCAACTCTAGGTGTCCGTTTTAGGGAGGTGTCCGTTTAGAGAGAGTCGACTGTATTTCTGTTGAAGGAGGTTAAGCCCTCTGCCAATTGCTAAGTAATAAAACATTAATTTGATAACTTGTTTTCGCCACTATGATATCCCCAGAAATTAAACTTCATGTGTAAGTCATGGTAGAGAGCAATGTAGAGGGTGCAGAAGCCACTCTTGACAATATTTTGCAGTTATGGTTAGAAAAAAAGAATTGTGATGATATAGGGATTGTTTAAATGCAGGCTAAGGATGAGTAAGAACTACATTAAATAATGCACCTTTCTTTCTTTGTTTGGTAGCATTCAGGCACTTTATGCATCTGCCTTCTTGCGTGAGTGAGAAGTGCTTCCAATGTTGTATAGGGACATCCACAGGAGCACTTAAACAGCTGTCCACACTTAAGCTCATGGCGACGACAAGCATCTAGTAAACCAAATCCCTTGTCACACTTGCTACAGATATTCTTTTTCTCTGCGTGAACTGTCATGTAATGCTGGAAGAAGAATGAAAGCAATAGTGTAAGTTCTACCACAGCACTTATAGTCTGTTACCATAAATAACCTTTGATGTTATATAATGTCTTTGTCAGTGACTTAGAGTACATTTCGTATACAAACTGCACCATCCCGAGGTAACTCTTCTTGCTAGTACAGTATGTAGTGTAGTATGTGTGTGAGTCTATAGGCAGGATCTTCATTACAAATTCTAGTAGCAGGAGAAAGTGTAACATCACAGGAGAATATTTTGAAAGAGGCCCCACGTCTGAATAAAAAATAGTCATAAGCTACCTGCCTAATGACCACCCGGCTATAGGGTTTTGGGAACTATGCACTGCAATTGGCTTCTAAATGATGCCATGTGCACCTCTTTGTCAGCACCTTTGAAAAATTTGTCCGAAGGGTCAAAATTTTGAAAACCCGTCATCCTTAGGGAGGTGCAGATAAAAACTGGAACGTCCCGCTCGCTATTTCATATTTCTCCTTTTAATAATTGATCGTCTACTCACATAAATTCAAATAAAAATCTGGCTTCATTTTGTTTGATAATATTACCTGCTTCAGCTGTGACATACGAGGAAAAGGTCTTTTTGTGCCCTGTCCTCGCACACAGTGCTTCACTGGGCAATAATAATGTTTTTCAACTGTAGTCTTCTGCCCACGAATATAACGACCTCTTTCTTCATCATTCGCAGCGACGCCATGAGTTTTAACAAGGTGCATTCTGAGGCATGGACGATTATGGAATACTCTCGAACATCCGGGTGTAGGACATTGAATAGAAGCTTCGCTTTCTCGCTGTGTAAGTGTTTCTTCCGACGGACAAATCTCTTCCACGGTAGTCGCCATCTTTTCAACTGTGAAGGCTGCGAGAAGACTGGTGTTAAATCGATCCAGGTCCCCACATTACTCGGACGCCGTCTATCAAATAAATATGGCCGACAATGGCCGATGGAAGAAGGTTCAGCACGCCGAAAAGAAGACTCACAATTGAAAAGGGTTCATTTCAGGATAAGAAGGAGAGGTACAAGGGTCAAATAGAAGACCACGTTTTTAATCATTCGGTAAGTTTCTCTGTCACCGTAACTCGCAAGCCAGCAAGTTATGGCTCTTGTCTCCCAGCGAGGCGTCCTAGTTTTGTGCCCGTGATGCAGGCAGGGTTATGGTATGGTGCTTGCAACATTTATCATGTGTAGGTCTAGAGTTCAATAAAGTTAGTCATATGAGCTCTTATTATGCCGGGGCTGTGTGAAGATATGTGAAACAAGTCGGTGTGGACTGATATGTCGCCCTTCCCTCACTGCCCTTAACCTTATAAAACCTTTCATTTATATCCCGAGCGGGTTGGCGTGGAGGGATACTCGTGGGGATTCTTCGTGGGGCTGTGCCGCCCGGTTCTCCAAATCCTGACACTATTTCAGACCAAAAATATGTCATTTTACAGACCTGTTTTCAGACCAGACATCCAAAATCCATACCTGTTTTCAGGTACCTGACCTGGCCTTTAGGCAAAAATTATGTCATCATTACTTAGATTCAGTGTGCAAACAAAAAAATTCTTCAAATGCATTTCGAATTCGCATATTTCTACTTCTTTCTTATTCTTTTGGAATTGAAACAATAAATATGCTCATACACTCCCATAGTACCCTCCAAAACCATACCCGATTCCAAACCAAAATGGGCAAAGTATGTACCTATTTTCAGACCAAAACCCGACCCGGTGGGGCCGCTCATACCTAGATAGCTTGTATAAGGGAGTACCCCCCCCCCAGGATTTATATGGACTCCAGGGCTCTCTGAATGTAGACTGTTCACAGTCCCCTATTTTGTCGTGAGATCGTTTAGATATACCGTGTCTTACCGTCAAAGGTGTCTTGATTTTCAAATGTACTGAGGGGGCGGGCGTCGGGGATTATAGCTCTGGGTAGGGGGGTGGGGGCGAGAAAAATAGAGGGACTGTAATAACATTACTGCAACTCGCTTTCACGGAGCGTGTTGTACCAGCAACGCAGGCATTTGATTGGTCATTAGACAATAGATGTTAATTTGCGTTGACAACGGGTTTAGTTTAAGTTGCCGACATTGACAAGTCGTTGACAAGTCGACTTTTCCATAAAACGTACGCTTTCATACCATAAGGCACATCTTGCGCAAACACATGAAGGATTTTTGGTATTTTGATTAGGAAAATGTTTTCTTGTGCATGTTTGCCGATTTTATTTCGAGGAATGGCCCAGAAACATTATAAAATCACTGTTTCGAAAGGAGATATTTGTAAACACGGGTAATCGATGCTAAATGTGTCTGGCATGTTTTTCATCACCAGCGGAGTTTCTTAATTAATGAATGGTAAAAGGCGTGAAATTCCTGTCACGCCTCCTGAACGCGAGCTGCGGTGATGTTATTACAGTCCCTCTATTTTTCTCGCTTCCTCCCAAACCGCCCCCGTCCCCTAAGTGGTTTTGACACTCATGCAAGATGGCAGCCCGTAACGCAAAGTTGCTCGATCTCTATGATCTTACAGAAAAATAGAGGACTGTGAACAGTCTACTCTGAATGGGACGTAGTAAGGCTGCATCAGGTATGGTTCTTGGCAGAGGGACAAGTCTGATAAAAAACCATTTTTTATGGGGCACTGTAAGGATTAAATCCCAGAAAGTAGCATGATCCTAGCCCCTGAAAAAGCGACAGATGAAATGTTGACAAATGACACAAAGATGTTTTTTTATACCAGTAGTTTTGAAACTGCAACAGCAATGAGGACCAGCACAAATGCAGTAGTAAAATACTGACTTGAGCACGGCTTCCTCCTCAATGTACAAAACAACAGGATTTGAAATTCAGACTGGGGACATGCATAACCTCTTCCTTCCAAAGGGTCCTCTCATGTGAATCTTTGGGAACTGCAACCTCATTCTCAGGGTTTGTCCCAGGGAACAAGTAGGAGGGAGTTGTGGAAATGAGGTTGTGGGAACTGCTCCCATGTAAATTCCCACACATGATGATACAGAGAAGCAATAAGATTTTAAAAAGAAAATGTATACTGAAAGAACACAAAGAAGCTGAAACCAACAGTTCAAGAAACTCAATGGGGGATAGATTGAAAAAATTCCAAAATACTTATAAGAGCAGATGACTTTAATGCTGAAAGTGAAAAATTTCTGTAGGCAGCAAGCTCTAAGAACAAAATCTAAACTTTTGTGACAGTACTGATACTGGCATTTGAGAATCACTGTCTTCTGGTGCAAGGGATCAGTCTTCTAGCATTGGCATGAAGTCTTGATATGCTTTCAGTTGAATGGGAATTCATACTCCTGTGTAAAGTTAGGGATGTATAATTTTCCAGTAGGGTATTCCAAACCTTTTCAGAATATCTGAAAACAATATGGCAGTGCATCTTTAAAGATATAATATTTTGCGATTGCATCTAAGCAATGTTGACTTGATATAATTTTATGCAGGTGCAGCTTGTCATCCCAGACTGTTCCTTGGACAGTGCTCTTCAGTGCTTTCAGGGTGTAACACCAACCCAGGATCATTACTGTTTGACTGAGATTCCTTTGTATGCTTTCACAGAAGTGGAGTTTATTAAAACTTTTATAAAGAAAGGTACGTGTAATAAAGTGGCTAAGAAAGGTATTAATGATATTAGTTTAGTGCATTAGTTTATTTTTAGAATACTCCTAATCGCCTTTGTGTGGAATGTCAACCTGGATATATAGGGTAATTTGTTTTTGTCTCTGATGAGAAGAAATCTCACTTCAGTCCAGTAATTAAAATTACTGGCAGATTGTTTTGGTTTATGGTCAGTTGTAGATTCGATTTCCATCACTCTCTTAGAAGAGAAGAGATGGTTGGATGCATGAGTGATCATGTCTGTGACATTAATTCATAAGTTAATTTATGCGTCATTCTGAAATGCCGAAAATGGGAATTGTCATCAGATACCAAACACTAGTTGTTGTTTTTTTGCCCCTTTATTACTTAGATCTTAGCCTATAAACGCATCCAGCAGCAATACCTACTGATTTAAGGTATTTCCATTGATCTTGTATTAGCAAAATTGGGCCGGGGGTGACAAAAATAAAAATTAAAATAATAATAACAAAAGATAACAAATTTTTGGACTTGAAAGATGTCTGTTTCATAATGGCTGTCAACAACTATTGATGCAGACTGGATTATTATTGTCAACTACATGTATTGACAATTCAGATCAGTTATTGCTTGTTTTTTTCAGGTCAGTTCATTGCTCTCAGCTGGGAAACCTTAGTCGATTCTGGTAACTGTGCTGCTGTTCTTCCTACAGGTATGAAATGAATTTACTGTACGCTTAAAAAGGTACATTATGAGCCAATTGTACTTGGTATTCTTTCTTCAACAGTGTGAAGCACCTACTACTAGGAACATCACTACACTGTAGGGTTAATATTAAAATAAATTCAGGTTAAAACCTATGAACCTAGATAATTATTAATTTCCTTATGTCTTCTAGACCTATGATTATTCATGAATAAGGTATAGGAGAAAAAGTTTTTCAGAATCAACTTAGGTTAGTCACATTCCCCCCTGGACAATATGCTAGTTCAACACAGGGTTAAATGTAGCCTGCATGGCAGGCGCTGGTCAGTTTTGGTTAGTTTTTATAGAGCGCATGAGGGGAACATGTAAAGAGTAGAGGAGGTGTCTGGAGCATAGGCCCCAGTGGCATACTACAGTGGTAGTATGCCATTTGCTAAGAACACCTCTTGAGAGTTAGTCTTTCAAAGCGTTGTTTAAAAGAGTGAAACTTAAGTTCCCTTCACAATGATTGTAGATTGTAGAATGGACGTTTTAGACTTTGCAAACCAAATGTTTAAGCTCATAAGCTTACCTAAAAACAACACAGACATAATTTGGAAACTTGGTGGCTTAGTTTAACTGACTAATAAGCTTGACAAAAGTTTACACTGTTGTAATAAAATTTTACTGTATTTCATAACTGAGTTAGTATTCACTTTCTTCTTTTTGAAGTACCAAAACCACTTTGAATTTCTGAGGGTGGTATAAAGAAGTCCCTTTTCAAAAATTCTGGAAATTCCGGGGGGGAGGTGGGTCCTCAAAGATGCACTGGAACGGAAAATCCTGGGTGGTGGGGACAGATATGGATATTTTCTTGAACCACACATTATTTTGTCAGTCACTGGAAATTTGCATCTTGTAAACAAAACACATATGCAGCACATTTTCAGAAACAAACTGGACAATGGCCGAAGAATTTCTTGAATATTGGTATGTTATAAGAGGGCAAGAAGGTGTTTATTAAAGTTAACACCCCCTCCCCATCCTCCAAGGTATTGTATTGTGTGGACAATTGTGACTATTTTTGTAGTAACACCTCTGAGCAGTAGATAGATAGATACTTTTTTTAATGAGTGAATCACTAAGTGTCTTGATATCCACAGATAATTTAGGTGTGGCCCTCAACAAAAAATTAAACATAAAAAAAATAATAAACAAAAATAGAATATACATAACTCTAGAAAGTCCTACTTATAAACAATATTTACAAAGATTATTGTCAGTTTCAGGGAAAATGTACTGACTGACTGGGCCTCTTTGATGTCCAATAGTGGGTTGGGGAGCTGACTATGCATATAATAGTTTGTTTATCTGGTTACGTACAGGATTATTAAGAATACTTGTTTTTTTATTTTTATTTTTATTTTCTAGGAGTATTGATTCTTTCTCTTGACAAAGACACCTATGAACTCTTGGGTCTTACAGGGAAGGCATCAGCTTTTCAAAAGAAACACAGATTCAGTGAGTATGGTTTTAAGCAGTATCATCAGGTTTAGGTTTGTTCTTTTTATGTCAGTACCCACATTTAAGGTTACAAAATTTACACTGCTTCATTTAACCACACCAGAATTTTTCCTTCCTTCTTTCCCATTTCTTGCCATTCTTGCACTGTATTTTCTTTGGCCTCCCTTTAATAATTATAATTATGTAAGTGTTTGAGGAAACAGGGGTATAATAAAATATACTTGCTTATTTCAAAGGTGGTTTACCACCAAACAGTCAGTTAAAGGGATACCTGAAATAAAGCCTCATTAATAATAGTTACTATGACTTCAATTGTTGTCAGACCAACAAAACTGTAAATACTATAAAATGTTTCTGGAATGTTATTGTATCGCAAGATAAAGCCTATCAGGCATGAGAAAACTAAACTGCAAGCAACAATGTTAGTGGTTTTGTTGCTAGCTTGTGTGTTCTTTGTCATAACGCATTCAATATTCCTGTTATAATAATATTTCAAGTGTTCATGGTCTTGTTGATTTGACTGTAACTAATATTATATATGTATTGTATCTACGAGTTTCCCCTGGCTAACACTTGCAGTGTGTGCCGTATATCATGGAAATCACAATAATGGAGGTGATATTATAACATCAGAAGTTATTTTGGGCCTTTTAGTCTTTAACTACAACTTATGTTGGAAGTTATTTAATATAGATATTAATTTTTGGCCTTATTCAGTTGTAGAAGTTGACCTGGCATCATCATATTTTGTTCCTGGTAAGAAGCAGTATGAGAGGGTGAGGTGGTGTCTAAAAGATAACCAGCTTTTAACATTCAAGTTTGTTATGAGCTGGACATGTGAAGGTTAGCAAAATAGTGTATGCATAGTAGTTAACTATAGGTAGTCAATTCTTGCAGCCTATACAACTTTATAATGGTGTTATTTTTTAGTTCTATCTTTTTCCTCTAAAATTTTGGTGACAGGTCAAGGCAGTACTAAAATAGTTTTCACTGGAATATTGGAATAGTCATAGTTCAAGAGGCTATTTGGCAGAAGAAGCTAAATTAAGAGGCCTAGGGATACAGATGATCGTTATATATGATCAAGAGAAGGTTCCGTATGGCTATTAAAACATCTCAGACAGTTCTTGTATTGTACCAGAGAGAAGGAAAACTTTAATTCATGAAAGAACCTGTCTTTGAATTAACAAACAATTTAATGGTGACAAACCATGGAAAATAACAGACCTGGTGTTTTCCCAAAAAATGTTATGCCAGAAATGTAGTGTGTGCCATGGCTTACAGGTTGTAATAAAAAAATGTAAAAATAATATCATGTGCAGGCATGACGTCTTCAGCTTTCTTTTATTGTCATGCTTGGAAAGCAGATATAGTGTAATTCACAGATTTTTATCTCTGTTGCTGGCTTCTTGACCAAAATACAGTTGTAATGGGTTATATTTTACATAATAATTTTTGTTACAGGGCACACCTCAACAGAAAAACTTCATGCATTCTTCAGCTCATACAATTTTCAGAGGCTGGGTAATGTGGAAGATGTACAAAGTGTGCCCAAACACCAAAAAGTTCCTGTTATCAACTACAGTAGGTCACAGTTCACAGAAGAGAGGTTGACTGCAGAAAACTTTGATGTGTGCAGTTGCATGTCTTTTTTTGAGTGGCTAGGCTGTGTTGCTTGTGGGATTGATTGGTAAGCTAAGAACACAGAACTTAATTACTCAGTTTGTCTTTATGTTGGTCAGTACTCTGTAAGTAAAGGAGTTCAGGAGTATAATTCCCATAATTTCATGTAATGTCACTGTGATACTGCCTTTGATTTGATTTCAAAATAGGTAAAGCATAAATGTTATTTATTTATGTAAGTAGCTGTAGCTGGCCACTGGTGACCGTCTATTAAAGTAGTGACACAAATAATTATATTAAGTTTTTATTTGTTTTCCCTGTTTTTCTGAATCAAAGCGAGAAAACTTCCTGCAACTTAGGTACACTAGATAGAATGACTCCGAAGTAATTTGAGGGTTATGTTTTCTTCTCTGTTAAGGAAAGAAATTATAATAATATTGCCAGACTGAGCTAATTCTATCAGTTGAATTCACATTAAATCTCTAGAACCTCTAGACATGTCTTAGTCCAACTGAATGCACTAAATTTAATTTCAAAACCTCAATTATTTTTCCCACAACCTGGCAGACAATCACGTAGCAATAGTTGCTTTCATTACTGGTAGGTGAATTTTATTGCCTCTTTTCATAAATTGCACTATAAATTATGTTTAAAATGAATTTGTTTTCTCAGTTCTAAGGCAGCATCAGACAGCTATGTGTCAACATTATCTTGTCCAGAGCCATCACGAGACCTAACCCAGATGATGACTTGCCGTTGGACTGGATTGATAACAACCAGCTCTGTTTTATCATTGGTAAATGCAGCACGGTAGGTTAATAACCCTAATTGGTCCCCCAACCCCTCCCACTCTTTTGGTTACAAGGCAAATGTTAAAAAGAATATTACCTTTGTTCTGGAAATGATATGAAAATTGTCCTGGAATTCCAAGTCTGACTTAGAATCTAACCACGTTAATAGCTAACCCTTGCTCTAGCATCAGATAATTGTGGTGGATTGCTTATAGTAGGAATTAAAAGGCTCCATGCAAACACTACCTCTTGTTGAAACTTTAATTTTCAAAGGTGGTGCAAAAAGTCATAGAAGTTGTGTCATTTGGCTTTATTTGCCTTAGGAGGGAAACATGAATTTTAGTTATCTTAATGGAGAAAAAATCTGTGGAAAACATGTCCACTAACTTTGGCAATCAGCCACAATAGACCCCCTCCCCTTCTCTTGATGCTCTTTTTGAAACTAGGTCTTAAGCTCCAGTTCTGTTGAAGATAAAAAAGCTGCATGTGCTTATTCTATGACATCGCCGAAAAGTGGAGGGTAGGCAGGGCTGGTCCCTACTATTGTTCAAAGATTTTCTTTGATTCCTAGCTAGAAGGACTGGAGCTCACTTCCCTATGAGACACCTAATGGCAGTCCTAAACTAATAAAACGTTTAAATTTTTTGAACTTTATAGATGAAGAAATGCAGACTTGTCAGCTTTTTGCTTTTTCACGCAGGCTCTAAATATTTAACAATTATTCACCGAAGGCGAAGTTAATATTGTTGAATAATCCCCGAGACGAAGTCAAGGGGATTATTCAACAATATTAACTGAGCCTGAGGTGAATAATTGTTTTAGTATATTCACACGAAGTGATCTCAACAGAATCAGAAAGGAAACCATTAAAAAACGATTAGTTTGATTGATGGGTGAAAATTCATGCGTGAACACGAAGCCGTAAACAGTGGATGCGCAAAAGTTAGATCTTTACAGTATCTTCAAACATGGGAAATGATAGTTTTAATCCTTTTGTATCGAGTTTTGTAAGCTTTAGCATCAACGGTTTAAAAGAAAACGCCGAAAATTTAAATTACTACCCAATTCTGAGAAGAAAAGAATCTAGAGCTAATTTATTTGCTTCTGTCAACTCACCGTGAATGAGAAAGTTTTCTTCGTCGCTTCTTGCAAATGCTGTCAACAGCGGGTGCGATCAAGGTGAGCGTTGTTTATCTCCAAAGTTCTTTGCCTTGTTAACTTGCTGGCACGTACAATTTTCGAAAATATTTGCCTTCCTCTCTTCTCCATAAATTAACTTCTATTTATAGGCAAAATTGGTCTTGCGAGAAAATCCCGAAATCACAAAACAGTGACAAAGCGACCTCGTTTTCCTCTGTAGTGGTAAACATAGCTTCGAGCGTACAAAAAGTCAGCTAAAGTAAACCACTTCACAATAAATCACGCTGTTTAAACACCATGAAGTCTTTTCTTGCCTTCAAAGTCATCAGCACTTGGATATTCGTGTATTTTCAAAAAGGTTTTACCTTGAAACTTTGGCAAAACACCCAGTTCACGACAGCGATTTTGTTCGGCTTTATATTCACCGCCTAGTGCGGTGAATATAACGTCATAGTCCGAGACAGCTAACCAATCAGATTGCTTGAATTACCAAGATCACGGAGTGTGAAAATACTAAATAACAATATTTAATAGAGTATTTGAGAAAATTGGGAAGGAAAAACATTGTAGTCAGAGGAGCGTGTAACATCTGGAGTTTTTTTTTTACACAGAGAACTAGTTAAATCCAGCCCCATCCCTTGGGTAGCAGTTACTGTGTGGGGATTTACTGACTGTCCAGTCACATGGAAAAAGAATGAACATGGACACTTCCTTAGTGGAGAGAACTTTTACACTTTTGTCGTCTTTCCTGGCGGTAATTACTGGCTATACAAGGCTATGGGTGACCATGATATCTGCTCATAGCATGACACCAGTCTGTAAAATGTTGGTTTACATGTAGCTGTCAGTGATGTGATTGTTTGATGGAGGATGCTATTTGTAAGAGAAGAATGTCTAGCTAGGTGTACAGAATGACCAGTTTTGGAATAATGTAATGCAGTTATGAAAAGCACCTATCCAGGATTTGTGGCCAAAGGAGTGGTTAGGAATAGACTGGCAATGAGGAATTCAGAGTAGATGAGTTTCACATACAGTGTCCTGTGTTGAGAATAAATTGCTAGTGTCCTGTCTGGAGTCTTTCCTGTCATTGCCTGTTCCATTACAACATACATGTGCATCCCAGCACCTTTGCATGCAGACCAGTGCATGTGAGAATATTATTGCAGTTGTCTCAGTAAAAACACTTTTATCACTCACCTGGTTTGGCAAGTGCACAGTTTTTAATGTGTTGAACAACTTTTATTGTACTGTTACTACAACTGATTACAATACGTTTTGACAGGTACAATTAATTTTGCTCTTCTTCTTACACTCTGATGCATTTTGCTGTTTTTGTGGGCTGGAGAGTGATAGAGAGAAATGTACATTATTTAAAAGGAGTGGATTTGCAGTTGAACTGTGTGATGAAAACAGCATGTGAGGGTTAAAGATCATAAAGTCAACGTATTGTTGCAGAATCTTTTAAAAAGTGCATCTGAGTTTATGTTCTGACCTTGTTTAACTTACTGCCAGGGGGTGTCATGAAATTTGCTCTTTTCTTGTTTATGTTTGATGTAACATAACATTCCCTCCAACCCCTTTGATTTTGTGTCAATGGTTTTTTTTTGGCTTTGGTCAACCACTGCATGTTGAATGAACAAAAGTATTGAGTTAGCAGGCATATAAGGTTTAAATTTTTATTAAAATGTCAACTTCAATAAAATTAATTATAATAAAAATGCCTTTACTGTTTATTATTTTATAAACCTTAATAGTGCTTCTGGAGTCATCCACATATTCTATTCCAGGTATGCTGCAAGTAACACCATGTTAAGAAAATAATTATACACTGTACTATTAAAAACAATGCATCAAGTATCCTCTTAATTTTATGGGCTTCTTCAAAAATTATAAAACCAATTTCACAAAATTTGCCTTTGTACTCTAAACTATTGGTAACAGCATAAACTAGGCAAGACACATAAAGAGAAAAAATAATATAACAAAATAACCAAAAAAGTTCTTGTCAGTTATTCCTCAGAACCAACCTCCAACAATACTTATAAACAGCTTTATTGATGTTACTTTTTTTTCGTACGAAATGAATTTGTGCGATATTATTGTTAAATATTATATTCATTAAATGTGCATCAGGATGCTGTTTCTCTGATTTTTCTTTTGTTTGCTTTGTAGCTCTTTTTTCTGCCTCCCTTTGTTTTGAAATCAAAACTAAAACGTTTCTGATTAAAATAATATTTTTATCATACAAGAACGCAATATTATCCATTACTATCTGGAGGTGCATTAATGCCTCAGATGAGGTGTTTCAAGCTTGTACAACTAGGCTGATTTAGCAACAGAATGGGAACGTTAGTTGATGACTATAATTGCAAATCAAACAACTGGCTTGACTAATGGCAGTGACAAATTGGGCTCCAGAAGTCACTTTCGCTTTCTCATCGTCAACTGACGTCCCCGTTCTGTTGCTAAATAAGCCTATTGATTATTGGCCAAAGCAAAAAATACCATAATATTCTTTCAATTCCCATTTGGGTGGTGCTTCATGTACATCTACATGTAAACCTGACTTCTGCAGTATCTTTTGTTCTCTGCATAATTTGCATGTGCAATGCACCAGTGTCTTGTAAATTTGGATATACTGCACATGCAGTTCATGCATAAGAACAAAACGTACTGCAAAAGTCAGGTTGTACATGAAACCCCAGCAATGGTATGTATTTTCCTATTTGGCCAATTGTTTCATTGCTGACTAAGTTTGAAAATTGAATTTGTTGCCTGTCTTTTCTTGTAGACTTATGGAGAGCTAAAAACTAAGAAATCTACCATCTGGTTTTTCTTGTTGTACAACATCTTAAATACTATTACAACTACATGTGCAATGTCTATGTGTATTTAAAAACATGTGTTAACTAAAAATATAAAAATTAAAACTGCTGTTAACTAAAAACATAAAAAGTGAATGTTACTAGTAATCAAACTAAAAAATGACTTGTCTAGTTTGCGATGTCTCATTGTTGTTGAGTACTTCCAGTTGCAGGGCTGGTGGTTTTCATCTCTGTCAGGAAGAAGGAGTTCTTGGACTGGGAATGGAGATTGGCCAGGTAGGATGGCAAGGGTACATCAACAAAGCTTTGTACTCCCAGATTTTTTATTCCTTCTATGACGCTTGGTCCTTCAAATCTAACATTGCAGGATATGGGTCTGTTGAGTTGCCAGGGCAAGTGTTGGTCACCACTGCGTAACTTTGTTTGCATCTTAAAACACAAAGTTTTCAGTAAATTAATACAGGTATTCAGTAGATACAAGTGGGTAGAGTGATTTTGCTTGAACTGTGAAACAAATACTAACAAATTGTGCAAAATAGCGAGAGGTAAACCAGCGTGCAAAGAAAGTAGTGTCCGATAGCCCGGCGCTGGTAGATTTTTCTGTCGGGCTAGTGGATTCTGCTATTAGCTTGCCAGACAGGCAAGTGAAGTTTTTTGAGGAATTCAAATTACAGAAGAACTGTGAAATCAATCTGCTCATCAAAATGTTTTTGGGGCATAGTTGAAATGATGTTTGGGCTAGTAAATGTTAGCTGCAGCTTTCCTGAATGGTAAGCTGTAAAAATGACTTTCTTTGCACCCTGGGTAAACAAAAGAAGACAATAGAATTAGCGCATAATAGTAGGTAGTATTCTAGTACCTATTTCACAGGTCAAGTAAAATCATTCTAAAAAGTATATTATCAACTTGTAACATGGGCTCCTGAGTCGCAAGAAGTCCTTTGAAGCCATGTTAATGTTTTCACTTTACTTTAGTGAACAAGATGGAACAAAATCAATGAAATGTTGCCATTTTTTTTTTTAGGTGGTGGGTATTGAAGGTTTTGAGTTAAGTTTAGTGTATGGTAAATTATATCATGTAGCAGCAGGTCGCTGAAATAAGTTCTATGCCTCTTGTCTGTTTTTAAGTGCAGGTATGACTAAAAATGAAGGTCCTAGAATTCAAACCCCACTATACCCCAATCCTAAAACCTTCTGAGTCACACCCACTCCTGCACCTGCAAATAAAACCCAGTGGCGTATTAAAATACTCCTTTTCAGAGACTGCTGGGCTGTAGACAAAACATGGGTCAGATTGGATCAGATCAACCTTTGCAACTAAACTTTTCTCATTCTGTGAGTTATGACTGCTCTTGTCCAATTGAGTATTGTTGACCCCTGGACTGGTGATAAAGAAATTCAACATTATTTTCATATCCTATCGGTGGTTGTTGATAAAGTATGTGGAACATAAAAGTGAAATAACTCCTATTGTTGAAGAGGTTTCACCCAACCTTGATCACACCTCTACAAGGACTGTTTAGCCATATACAGTTTTACTGGTAGCCTGCTAAGCAGGTGCCGTTTTGTTTTTTAGGGCGTGCTCCCCTTGCACAGCCTTTTAAAAAAATAACCGGCGCCTGCTATGGAGGCTATTCTACTGGTAGTAGGAAGAGCAAACCTTAAATTCCACTTTTTCAAGAACAGGCTGTGGATTAGGACCAAATGCATTATCTGTGAGTTGTTGTCTTTGCTGTTCTTCCTCTTTGTTTTCACTCTTGATTTCCTGACTTTGAACTTCCATTGTTACTTCTGCTTTAAAATGAAGGGAGAAAAAAACTGTGTAATAACTTCCTGCAAGAATTCCCATGTGGATAGAGAAACTAAGAAATGCATTTTTTAATGCAAATGAATTCCAAATTATTTCTCAACACTGTCTTCATGAGTTTGTAATCAAGAGTTTGTTTTGAGAAACTATCAATGTCATGTGGCTCCAACTCCTAGAATGCCAGTTTAAAGTGCAGTGTATAAATTATTTTTTGGATTTTGACTGAATTTTGACATGGAGCAATCTGGGGAGTATAGGGCTAAGAATTTTGGTGTAAGTTATATTAATTTTGTGTTGAACAGATGAGCCTAATAGAGATGGTCTAGCTTTCCATTATTTCTAAAATTTAATAGCTCAGTGTGGTTTTAGCACCCAAACTTCAATCCCACTGGGACGTATTCCTTTGAGAATTCGGTTCAGGGTGTACTGCTTTAGACCAAAATTGTGATCTCAAGAGGTATATATTTTCCTTCCAGACCCTGTAGTTTAAAGCTGTTTTTCATTTGTTTACTTTAAACATTTGCTTTGCTGCACCAATCATACAATCAGGATTTTAAAAAACATTTTTAGGCTAAAACTCGGGGAAAAAAACAGACCCTTACCCCACAAGTACGTTATAGCTTATAGTCCCTGTAATAAGGGAGTATCCCTAAGGCTCATGACATAGACTGCTTGTATTCCACCTGTTTTCTTAGATTCATTGAGTTCTCAGATGACGCATAGCCACTAAAAACGCTTTGAGCCAAAAAGGGACTTGTGTGACCAACTCTATTGTCTTTGAAGGAAATAATTTCATGACGTGACTTGGAAATTAATTATTTTTGTTTGTATGTGTCCATAGAAATACACAATAATAAAGGTGTTCATGATCAAAACATCTACAGGAGGGTACTAAAAAACAGTAATGCAGTAGACCTGAAGAACACGTTTATTATAACCTTTTTCTCGCTTTCTTTTTCGACTGAGAGGGTTTCCTTCAATCTGGTTTAATCTGTACTTGCTGAAGGCACCCTGAAAGAATCAGGTCAGAAAAAAAGGTATTGCTTGCAATGATTTTACCCACTGGGGGGGGGCTGCTCATAAGCACCTTAGGAACCCTCTACATGTTTTACATCCTTACTTGTATTGATGAATCTTATACACCCTGATGACACCTACTGTTTAGAAATGACTCTGCCCTATTAACGGGCAATTCAGTGCTGCTAGAAAGCAATCATTAAGAAATTTGAGTTACCTCTATCCAGAGGTTTCAATAAAAATTGAATTAGCCAGCAGGTTTGAATAGTGTATATAACCGACTGCATCAACAAGGAGCCATTGGTCCCCTTTGTACAGGGAGGGAGGGGGTCTGGACATGTTCTGCCCCAGAAAATTGTGAAATTTCAAAGCCCTAAAAGGAGATTTTCAGTGTTCTGGGGACTAAATTTGAGGACAAAAAAGGCTGTTTTTCATCGGAAAAATGTACATGTAGCTTTCAGTATTATTATCAGTCACACAATCAATTCCTATAAGCAATGAACCTCTATGAGCAAAGTAGCCAACCCGTTTTGACAGCCGTCGGTGCTTATTGAAACCCCTGCCTATCCATAGAACAGTACTGTTGTGCAGTACATTACTTTTGGGAAAACCCAAAGTTTTACTTTTTCTGAATAAGAAAGTAGTATTCTTACACTGACAAAAGCCTGGGCTGTTTATAATAAACAAACATTAATGAACTTCAAAGTCAGTTTACTATCATGTTAGGTGTGCTGCCATGTCCCTTTACCTGACTACTTTTGTTGAGAACAAGCTCCTTCAGTGACAACACATCTCTTCCTGACAACTTGATTTCATCTAGAGTCTGACAGTGCAGCAAAGATGAAAGTGTCTACAAAGGAAAGAACATTTTGATATCATTTGCTTATATAAGTTATGAAAGTGGACTGACAGTTAGGATGCTGTGATAGAAATCCTGATGTAAATTAAAAATAAAGTAGAAATATAAATAAAATAAATAAATAAATAAATAATGATTTGGAGGTAGCACATCCACAAAGTGGTTCTTCGTCTACCTGATTCCTGGTCGAATTGGAATTTGGAAATGTTGGTTTTTGAGGAGAAGGGAAAACCGGAGTACCCAGAGAAAAACCTCTCAGAGCAAAGGAGAGAACCAACAACAAACTCAACCCACATATGCGTCGACGCTGGGATTTGAACCCGGGCCACACTGGTGGGAGGTGAGCGCTCTCACCACTGCGCCATCCCTTGCTCCCCAAAGGAGAGGGTTGGTATTGGGTTGGTATGTAATAACAGCAACATTTTTGTCAGTGAATTCATGACAGCACTGTTAATTCTGGCATTTTGTGATGATCTAAGAATCTCCTTCATTGACCAGGCCAGATCATGCACTTACAGGCAGTATAGTCATGGTTTGATCAGTAATACTTATGTCCAGATTCAGCAAGAACTTTGGAACCCCAACATAATGAAGTGCTAAGGAACAGGGAAACTACAGTGAATATTTATTGTAATGGGCATGTTGTACTTAATTTGGGCTGGGCCCCTTTCCTTTTAATATTAAATACATGCAAATTTTTGCCAGCTACATGTACAACTGTATAACAACTGCAGGGAAAGACCATTCAAAATACAGTAGGTGAGAGGGAACAGAAGAAAAATGTTGAACTATTGAAAGCTTCAAGTGTTTGGTTATAATAATATTATAAATTTAGAGAGCTGCTTGTCAATGTTATATTCCTTTACCTGTAAGATGTACTGTTTATGGGCAGCTTTGATAGTGGACATGAAGATATATTCTGCATTAGGATAGTAGACTAGGAACACAGTGTTGCTGGCCAGTAAACTGCTGGGTGAGCCTCGCTCATAAACATGAAGCCAGGTCCACAGACTGTTTTTCCACAAGTGAACAAAGACATGCTTGGAACCAAAAGTTAAATACACGGACATGGAATTATTAAACATTGTTTGCAGCACATCTTTTAAAAGGATAAAAATTATTGTACAGGATTGTGCAGTCTTGTGTTTAGGTAGTTGCTTGTGGTGGAGGAAGAATTCATAAAAACTGGAAAAGACAGAAAGGGACAGGCATGCACATACGTACAATGTTGATCATACATCTGCAGGCCATTTAAATGTTACCCTACCCTCAAAAAGATCTTGAAAAACCTAGAAAACACCAGCTTTGTTGAGAAAATTTAAAGGAGAGCAAATGGATCAGATAAAAGATGTGGGCAACGGGGGAACAAATTTTTAGCCTTGAGGATACCATGACATATTTTATTTGCTTTATCATAGTGTTTATTTTGTTTAAAAAAAGTGTTAAAGTGTTGAGAAACAAAGCAATGAATTTACTTTTCTCACTTAAAAGTCATTTCTTTGAGTAACTAGCTCAACTGTGAAATCACTTTCACTGGTCACTAAAGCTTCAAGAGAATCCTGCAACACGATAAGTTTTTAAGGGGTTTTTTGTTCTTTTAATGAAGTACATACCACATGTAGAACACCAAATTTTTTTTCTTTTCTCCCACACAAAATAACTCTAACAGAATCAAAAGATTCTTGGCTTTGGTGCTTGCATGGGGTTGACAAAATACTGAAACAAGTAAGACCCATAAAGATACTGTTTTCAGTACTTTTACTAACCACTTTAAGGTAGAGTCCTAAACGGGATTCCAGTTGAGATTTAAATGCCAGAGGATCAGATTTATTCAGCACTTTTTCAGGAACTGAAAGTGAATTTATACTGCTGATATTAGTATTACAACCGAACGGAAATAAAGGGAGATGTAAAGAATCATCAATATAAGGGGATGAAGGTAGAACAAGGAGGGTCGTGGGTTTGAATCCCATCTGGGGCTCAGATTTTTTCTGTGTCCTCTTATACTTGATTCTTTACAGTCATCTCCTTTATGAAAGTGAATTTATGAGTAAATTTCCTCCTCAACATCCCAGGAAGGGGAATACTCCCTGTGATGGTTAATGAGGGGTGGCTCCACCAGAAAGGAGTCAGTTTTTCAGGCTTTGGGTATATGCACTGTAAAAGGGTGGGGATTTCTCGAGCTGAAGTTTACGAAAGAGTAAGAAAATTTGCAATTTAGGTATCTAATTAAAAGGGCATTAACTAAAATCTTTCAAGCTGAAGCACCTTATTGTTGTATAAATTATTTAATTTGCTCAAGGCTACATAAAATAAGAAGAAGACTTGCTATCAGCTATGTGAAAGGGGCATCATTTTTCAATGGAGGTACACAAAAAATGGTATAAAAAAAGGGTAAGGGGTTGGACCTCGGGGCGGAGCCTTCCGTATAAAATGGTGCTGAGTACGTATATGTTGTAGTTGATTTTTTATCTCAGTTAATTTTTATTTTTCCATTGTTTTTAGGTATGGTTATGTATGCTAATGAATTTAAAACAGAGAAAAAACAAAAATTAACTAAAATAAAAAATTAACTGCAACATATACATAGTCCCCAACCCCATCTCAACATACAGTATAGAAATTAATTGTTAGTTCTAGAAATGACCAATGAAACATCACCAGATGACCAGGGATACAGTGGACTATTTGTATGCTATCTTCTGGGGTAGATAATAAATTTATTATTGTCTACATAAGTAGGGGCCGTCTGCTTATCAGGTTGCCAGACGTAGCTCTGCCAGCTGAGAACTGCACTGACACTGAACCCGAAATAACAGCAGAATAAGAGACTACTTAAGTCTATGTTAGGTGCTTGTCAAATGTAGAATCCAATTATCTGTACATGTTCAGTAATCTGTAGCTACCATGAGTCGCATACTTCTCTGAGAACAGTATATGACTCAAAGGAATGTCTGAAATTCAGGCTACATGTACGACCATTTATGAATGAATTTTTAAAAAGATGTCATTGTCATTCAGTGGTACTATACAGTCTCTATTAAACAAGCATATTGATCCCATTGTCATTTCTCCACTTACCAAAACCTACAAGCTTGTAAACAGTCCATTTCTTGCAATGTGGATGTGTTTGATGATCTGAAATGTAGTATCAATGTTTTTGGTTTCGTCTCAAGTAATGGAATAACATTTTAATAATATGGATAACATGGATGACATATAATTTATGGATATAAATTTTACTTTTCTTCTTTAAAAATTCTCAAAGAAACCCAGGAAACGTCTGGCAACTGTATCTGTTCATCAACTATCAAGTGACAAAAAGTACCTTGTAACAAGCATTATTTTATTTTTAAAATACTAGAAGTATCGTAGAGAATAGCAAACATAAGTCAAAGAGACTTGCTTACACAATAAATCCATTAAGGCTACTTGGTCAGTCTTCACTTCGCCATGGAAGCAGCTCTTCACAATTCGATTCACGAAAGATTTTTTCGTTCCCTCTGTGTCTAGCGAATCATCCGTCAAGAAACCTCGTTCAATAAGTCCACGAAGAAGTTCTTCCTTCTTAAATTTGTTGAACAATTTGCACAAATCATGTCGACGTGAATCGTTTGCCATCCTTGATGAATCCAGAGTAGACAAATCAAGCGCCAAAACACAAAGTGACCAATCAGAGCATTTTCTGCTGATGTGCGAAGTTTATTCTAAGGGAGGGGTCATCCATCAATACGTTGTCATACTCAAACCTCTTGTGAAAAGAAATAGGTGTAAGCTAAAAACAAGTCTGCTCTAGAAGATGATGGAATATTGTCTTCTTTTTAGAGTTGAAAGACGTTATTTTGAGGAATGTTAAGTCAGAGAAACCAATTCCCAGTTTTGTTCAGGTCTACTACTCACTTGGTAAAGTTATGTTGTCTTTTAAAGGAAACCGCTGACAAATAAATGTGCCGAGGGAATTTTCAAGATGGCGACGGTGGCGGGAACTTCGGCTGTTTATCGTGATGTTCTGGGAACTGATTTATCAAAATGTGTTGAGAATTCGAAAGTTTTGGTGGTTGGAGCAGGTGGTATTGGTTGCGAACTTCTGAAAAATTTGGTTTTAACTGGCTTTAAAGATATAGAAGTGGTGAGTATTCGAAAAGGCCGATGTTAATTTTACGTCAGTCGATCAAGGAAGATAAGTTTTGTATAGCGTAATTGGTTGTGCGCTAAAACATGTGCTGTACGTCGCTTGATTGATTCCGGTAGTTGTTGTTTTATTTCAACTATGAAACGAGAATATTGTTATATCAATCATTGTGGAAATCTGTTAGCTTTTTTAAAGCCACATCAAGTTGTGATTTATCGATATCAACATGCACAATGAGCGGAAATTGTAATTTGAGAATGCCAGAGTAGTATGCAGGGTTTGCACAGTCACTGTGTCGTGGCGGTGAAATCCAAAGCACAGATACCTGGTGAAAGATGCTCAAAACAGGTGTTTTTGTTAATTTGCACGTGTAAGGAAGAGGGCATTAATTAATGTATGTGTAACTAATAAACAATTAACTGTAATCAATTATCTTTATTATAATTCCCCAACTACGATCCCTAACACAAAGAAAACACAATTCGCTTTTCGGCATGGAGAGAAGTTTATTAAGGATACAAACAAAAAGTAAACAACAGTCAATAAAACTGTCTGCCACCCTATGACATTAAATAAAATCACCCAGGGTGGGTGGGTAGGAAGTAACGAAACAGTATGATACAAAACTCTGGTATACACTCAAAGCAAAAACTGACTTGAAATGAAACATGAAACTCCTATTACCTGATACTGAAGGGTGTGTGTTGCACAATTAATCCCTTTGAACACATGCTTGTCCAAAGGGGTACACCATCATGCACTATTATGCTCATTTATCATCATATTCATCCTCCTCCTCCTCATCATCATCATCAGCAGCAGCTTTTTCATTATTTTTAGTATTTATGGACATTCAGATTGTCTGTAAATACTTGTTGGTCTTAATATGTTAGAGTTTCCTTCGTACTGACTAACCAGTAGTCTTAAGTCAATTCCCTTTATAGTGGGGTGTATATATAAATGCAAAACTTGCAATAAATTTACTCTACAGTTATAAAGAAAAAATTGGGTGGACACTGTAGGAACCTTGAGTTATTGTCCTCATTAGCGAGAGTCCGTAATAGCAGGAGTTTATTTCAGTCAAACATCTGTAATTTATTTTTGCCTGGGATTTAGCTGCTGTCTGTATTATTGGGGTGTCCACAAAGTGAGAGTTGAGTGTATTAGTTTTTTAGTAATAATTTTTTGTATTTTATTTTTTCTCAGATTGACTTGGATACCATTGATGTTAGTAACTTAAATCGCCAGTTCTTGTTTCAAAAAAGACATGTTGGAAAATCCAAAGCACAGGTACGTTTTGTGTATTTTTTTAAATAATTTTTGTGGAAAGAAACCTACTGGATTTATTTGAGATGTATGTGTAGGAAACGATTTTGAGTGTTCATGGTGAAGAGTCTTATTGTTTGTCTCATTGCAGTGTCGGATCCAGACCTTGCGATAAGGGGGGGAGGGGGGGGGGGGCGGTCGCCCAAAAAAATTTTTTGAGCCCTTCAGGCCTCACTTTAGTCTAAAAATAAGAAGGGGGGGAGGGGTGTCCGGCTCCCCCAGGTCCCTCCCCTGGATCCGCCATTGCGCTGTACTCCCTTGAGATGTAGGTTGTTACATATCAGCTGCACACTGCTGTTCATTTTGAGGTGATGAAGCTGACTGATTATGCATTACCTAGTAATAGTTGAACCACTAAGAAAACACGTTCTCTATCTTGCCAAAAAAGCTGATTGTCATAATACAATGCTGTTGTGTAAACAGTTGGCCTCATCACCTGTAGAAGTCTGGTAGCTCTCTCCTCCGCAGAGGCTCCCTCTGGGTATCCCTATAAAAATAGCAATAATGGAAAAAATAGAAAGCTCACAGGGGACAATGGGATCGAATACCCCGGGTGCTCTCTTTTCCTATCTCCCCAGCCTCCCCACAACACAAAGAGGCCTCTTCAGAAGAGGTAGTAAGCAGTGAAAAATTTAAGATGCATACCTCTAGTAACTGCATTATATTATGTTTTCTTTTTTCTCGATTGAGATGGTTTTACTAACGTTGAAGCCTTTAAGTTGTGAAAAGACCATTTTTTTAACATTGTAGGTTTCTCGTGAGAGTGCCCTGCGGTTCAATCCTGATGCAAATATCAAAGCCCATCATGATAATATAATGAGGTATGAAACATCTGATGTTAAAAGTCATTGTTAAGTACCCTATCCACCAAGACTATACATGTACATGTAATCTCAGTCTTCAGCAGTGAGTCTCTTGATTTACCTCCTATTCTTCCCACCACACCTCTAGCTGGGTACACATGTTAGGCTTCTCCTTGTTTTCAGCATATTAACAACAATAATTTATGTGAAAGTAAAGTAAATAAACAAATGAATCCAAGCAAATAAGCAAGCAAATTCAAAATT
Source organism: Porites cylindrica (assembly GCA_964035525.1). NCBI lineage: Eukaryota > Metazoa > Cnidaria > Anthozoa > Scleractinia > Poritidae > Porites > Porites cylindrica. Next base: position 33,508,148 of record OZ037776.1, read on the forward strand.
TTCCTCCACAATCTTTGATATCCTGTTCATGTTTAATTGAACAACATTCCCACTAATGTTTATGTGAGATACATATGCCCCATAAATTTGAACGGTTCTTTTTTGATTGGCCTATTTCCATGATGGGACGTCTGTGCACCCAGCGTTGAGGTGCGGAGAATTACAGGCTCACCAGCAAACCAATGTCTGGGGACCAGTGAATGAATTTATTGATATGTAGAATGCAGATGTAGAGTGGACTTGTCTACATTTTTATTTTCTATTTTTGTTTTCATAGCTCCGAGTATGGACTGGATTATTTTAAGCAGTTTAATGTGGTCATGAATGCTTTGGACAACAGAGGTGAGGTGTTTTCCTCATTTTGTTCATTGTTAAAAAGAAGAAGAAGAAGAAATGCACTGTAAGGGCCAATCAGCTTGTTCTTAGGACAAGCACTGTATCTCTCAAATATTATTAAGCCTGCATGGGCCTGTTGCATCCTTGCATTCTTTATGAATAAATTAATATTAGCAAGGAGATTATTTGCATGGTTCCTTGCCCATTAACAAGTGAGCACAAAAGAGTAATTGTCCAGCAGGAAAATCCAGGGTTTGTACAGAGTCTTGAATTCTTGGAAAAGCCTTGAAATTTGTCCATCAACTTTCCAGTGCTGGAAAAAGTCTGAAAAATAGAGATAAAGTATGGAAATAATAAAAAGTCGTGAATTTTTTTTTCAAAGCTACAGCAAGTGCTTCTTAAGTATTATAATTTCAGTTTTTTTCATTGTGGTAAAATTTTTTCAATCTCGCCCAAATATTTGTAGAGCATCGTAAAAGAACTTTGTTCCTGCACTTTTTAAGGTGTGTATTGATCACCTATGTGATAACCTCGAGTCTGGAGAAAGAAATTATTATTGTTTTGGAAAAAAGTCTGGAAAATGTCTTGAATTTTGGATCCAAAAATCTGTACAAACCCTTATAATCTACAGTTTATACACTGTACATGTACATGTAGTTGTTACATGTCCTGGATGACCAGACAGGACCTTGTTTGAGCCCTTACTGTAATTATAAATGATGTTTGAAGTACATGTAATCTGAAAGAAGAACACTTAGTATATTGCTTTTTATGGTATTTTTTTTAATATAATAGCTGCAAGAAACCATGTGAATAGAATGTGTCTGGCAGCTGATGTGCCACTCGTGGAAAGCGGAACAGCTGGATATCTTGGCCAGGCAACTGTTATTAAAAAGGTATGAAATGGTTATGCCTTATGTTTTCTTACACAGACTCAAAAGTTAGAACAAGTTTAGAAGGCAGAATCAGTAGTATCATAACAAAGTACTGCTGAAGAGGTTTTATTGTGAAAGTCACATGTCCCAGTTTCATTCACAGACTGAAAAGTAACAAAATATGTGTATATTTAATATTTCTTTAAATTGGAGAGATGAGAGCTAATGATTGGTACAATGTACATATACTCAACCAAAATAGTTATCTGGACTTAATTTCCAAAAATATATGCAAGCAAGTGGAATTTTACAGTGCTGTGGAATGCTATACATAGTTCCACTTTTAGGATTAACTGCGATGAAATTTTGAAAATGAAAGTGGGAATGGTCAGGGTACAGTGTACTTGTATTTCGTTGATTGAAATGGGATAGTCCTGGCAACTTTCCAAGCTGGACCTGCTCCAAAGAAAAACAGTTTTAACCCTCAATTTAGGTGAACCTTTTTTCTGAAACATTTCCAGTTAGAGCAAACCTACCCACACAGTTTTAGATTACAATTTAAAAGTTTTTGTTTACCTCATGTACATGTTTGAACACTTAGCAATAGAACATTATTCTACAGGGAGTCACAGAGTGTTACGAGTGTCAGCCCAAACCAACACAGAAAACATTTCCTGGCTGTACAATCAGAAATACTCCTTCTGAACCTATTCACTGTATTGTCTGGGCTAAACATCTTTTCAAGTAAGCCAACTTCAATTTTACATTAATTTGTTATTGATGTAATACAGTCAAACATTTTGAGCCCAAGAAACTGGACTGTATGTGCCATCTTGTGTGCACTTTAATGGTTTATTTTTTCACTTTCTTGGAAGATCTTGTGTTTTAAGGTTAAAATATCACAAATTTTTGTAATAGTTATTATTAAATTTAATATTTTAACTTTTTATTGGTAACAGAACTTTCTGTTATTCAATTCAGTCTGTTATTGTATGTTAATCACTTTTACGGACAGAATTGGACAGCTCTGCTCAGTCCTATTACCATTATGGTGGCTGTAGGATTTTACTGACATAACATTAATTGCGGGCGACAAGAGGAGCCCGCAATCCTAATCTCCAGGTTGTTATTATGTATGCGTCGCAAGTATGTAATCAGCATTGGTTTGGACTTCCACTAAGAGTGAATGGAATGCACAGAACGCATTTTGATCATGCATGCTTGGACCTTCTATTACTCGTAATCTGATCATGCGTGTTTTGACCATCTGTCACGTGAAACTTACGCAAAGCACAGGGCTGGAGCAAAAGCATTTTGACCTTCGATTGTTGTCGCCCGCACTCTGTAGCGTTTGCTTATTACTAGTAATAATTATGATATTTGCACAGCCAATTGTTTGGTGAGGCAGATGCTGATGAAGAAGTGTCTCCTGACACTGAAGATCCAGAGGCTGTAGGAGAGGCTGGAGAGAGGGCAGTAACTAGTAAAGAGAAGGAAAATGCCACTGGCGGTATAGAGAGGGCGTCAACAAGATCATGGGCCGAAGAGATAGGATATGACCCCGTCAGATTGTTTAACAAAGTGAGTAGTAGATTACAGCATGCAAAGAAAGACGTGTCTGAATTAAACCAGGGTCTAGGGGATTCTGCAATTGGGCTAGTGAATTCTGTTTCTTATCTTGCTAGACAGGCAGGTGTAGTTTTCGGAGAATTTATAATTACAAAAGTACATTTTTAAAACAATTGTATCACTTATACTGTAGGACAAGTTGTTGATGTTCATAATAAATTCATTTGGACTGAAATGTGTTTTTCAAGCTGATCTGATAAAGTGAAATATTTTATTATTACACTTATTATAGCAGTGAATTAATAAGGCAAGTTGCATGTACTAATTAACTAATGGAGTAATTACATGTAATTAAATGAATAATACATGTCATTATTATGTTTTCTTCTATAGTTGTTTAATGAAGACATAAAGTATCTTTTATCCATGGACAAATTATGGAGGAAGAGAAAACCTCCTGTTCCTTTAGACTGGGAAAATATTCAGGCAGGTGAGGTCTACTACGTGGCCACTTAACTCTTCAAGCCACGATATTGACATACAAATTCTCCTGACTGATTTCCATACATTTCCTTAAAGAATAAGTTGAGAGAATTTGATATTATAGATCAAAGCATTTTCCCTTAGATGATCATTTTATTCATTCTCATAACCTTCTCTTTTGACTGTTTATTGATAACTGTTAAGAGAAAATTGATGTTGGTCACTCTTGGGCCTTAAAAAGGGTTAAGATGAAGTAACAAAATGTTTCATCTTTGATGATTTCACCCGGCGAGGAGAGCCTTTCTTTCACTTGCTCGATTCGAGTAAGATCTTTGTTGAGCATATGCTGGATGTTGCTAGGATACAGGTTCAAACCCAGGCTTAATGGCCATGTGCTTGGTACAGCGGGCTCAGTTATGACTGTCAGTTTGTCAGTAAAAGGATTCTTGCATTTAGAGAACTGGTGTGAAGATGGAGAAGAATATGACTAATCCAGAAGTTCAGACTTCGGCAACTTACTCCAGAACACAAAAGGAGGCTGTGCTCACGGGGTGTGACCATTATACGGTTTGCTTCAGCTTTAAAAGTGAGCTCTAGCCATGAAAACAATTGTTTTAGGACAAAGTTTACTATTTGCTTTAAAATGGAGTTGGTGATGGTAAAGGTATGAACACTCTGAACTAACTGATATTTTAGAAGATTAAACCTGGAATTGTTTTATGAATAATGATTATTTTGTTCTGCAGAATGCAATAACGAGGAAAAAGACTCAGACAATGGGCTTCAAGACCAAAGAGTTTGGAGTCCCGAGGAGTGTGCTAGTATATTTCGACAGAGGTTGGTATTGTTTTTATGCCACTTAAGTTCCATTTTTGTTTTGAGCACACTTACAATATAGTATTGTTATTTTAGTTGCACTGTTTGTTATAGAATAATGAAATTTTTGGTTTTGTTTTAGCGTGGATACTTTAAAACAACAGTTACTTGCAAGAGGAGAAGACCTTGTGTGGGATAAGGTCAGTGTTTAGTGAACTAAATTAGTTGCATGATGATTGATGATTTTTTATTGCAAAGTCAGGTCACAAAATGTCATCAATTAGGTGCAGGTACACCAAGGTTAATAATGGTTACAAGGAGGGGTGAGATGCTTCCAGTACAAGATTAAACATTTTATAACATTGTCTTCAATCTAAAAAAAGTTGTATAATGTAAGAGTATTAATTTTAGCTGCTAGTTTACAGATACTCCACTCAAATTATAAATAATGTTTAGATAAGGTTTTTTTGACTGTAGAGAGATCTAGTCATGTTTACAGCCAACAGCAAAAGTCAAATTCAAGTTAATGATTTCTCAAAATGGAATATTAACAGATAAAAACTGTGCAAACTATTTTGATGTATGAAATTGGCGTGAAACTACTATGTTTTTATAGATATCTTGCACAGTAAACGACAGGTGAAGGAAAAAGTTGATCACAAATGGTGCAAATCAGCATTTGGTTAATTTGCTGTTTGCCATAATAGTGATTTAATACATCTCTCTAATAACTCACCAAAATGAACAAAATTGTGTCTGGGGGTTACATGTATGTTAGACTTTCACAGTCTTCCAAGTTCACTTTTCTGTATGTACTAGACTCTTTTTTTCACTAGCGAGAAGAGATTGGTGTCATTTCACCATTGTTTTTATTTTTATGTACAGGATGACCCAGCATCAATGGACTTTGTCACAAGTGCAGCAAATATCAGGGCACACATTTTTAGCATTCCTATCAGGAGTCGTTTTGATGTCAAAGGTTTGGAAAGAAAAATCCATATTATTCTTTAGTTGACTAAGAACTAACAATATCTTTCAAAAAAAACCTTTCAATTATTATTTTCAAAAAATTATTATTTTTGTCTATGCAAATAAGAACATTAAAATTTTTTTCATAATATTATTATGACATGTATATGTTACGGGTCAAAATTATATTCAGGTTAAAATTGTTTAACCTAGGTTGATTCTCAACTTCCTTTGTCTCCTGCCCTAATTCATGAGAATGTCAAAATTAAATCATGTTATCCTTCTCCAGTTAAAATTGCAGTGTGAAATTTTTCATCGCAGAATAAACATTTGAAAAAATACATGGAAAGCTGTTGTCCCTGTCTGTGGATGCATTCATTTATTTATGAGTGTGGATAACTCATGTAGGAATGACTTTGATCTCTGTGTGTCTGACCTCTTCCCCTGTATGATTTGGGACTTGAGCAAGTATTCACATACAAATGGCCTCGGTCAGTCAAAGGCTGGTAGTGCTATCCACTGCATAAATCTCTAATTATTTGTTTGCCAATACTGTCTTATCTGCTGGATGGTGATTTATCCAGTGGATAGCAATATCCAACACGTGAACAACCTTGGCCAGTATGTGTGTTTTGGTAGTTTTGACATTCCATAATGTTTATGATTTTCTTACTTTGTACATCTGAGTGTACCGGTATTTGGCACATGGACTGATATGTTTCTTGTTCTTTCTTTAGCCATGGCAGGGAATATTATACCAGCAATTGCCACAACAAATGCCATTATTTCAGGTGTGATTGTGATGCAGGCTCTAAACATTCTAAGTGGAAAGCTGGACAAATGTAAAACAGTAAGTGTTGAAATCAAATTAGCCCACTCTAAGCATTTTTAGTATTTTTAAGGACTTAAAGTAAAATTAAGCTGAAATTTTCTGGCTCCAGAAAATTTCCAGGAAAAGAAGTAAAGCAATAAAAATTAAAAAAATTTAAGTAAAAAATAACAGCCACCTTTTTTAGAGAAAGAAAGCTGGTTTCTCTTTTACTGCAACTAATCCATCCTTTGTTATGCTATTGCCAACTACATGTAACTCATTTTGTTTTATACTAGTATTGCTTATGGGATTTCATGCAATCATTCCAGCTGGTAAAGGGAGTTTCCAACTTACAAATCATACTTTTTGCCAATGTGCCCAAAAATATTATTTTACAAAAACTGTAATCTTTACTCAACGTATTACTATCTTGAGATTTTCCTCTGATTCTTGAATCACTGTCCACATACCCCTTATACTACACTGTATACTGAACTGTCAAGTGGATTTGAAAGCAGCGTTATGTTTTCTGTGCTATGTATAGAAGCAAACACACATTTACTAATCAAACAATATGAAAAATCTTGATTTTCCAATAACTGTCCATTATTATCCACTGTTGTTGCAGATTTATCTTAATCGTCAGCCTAACCCAAGAAAGAAGCTGCTTGTTCCTTGTTGTTTGGTTCCTCCAAATCCCAAGTGTTATGTTTGTGCTGCAAAACCAGAGGTGAGGATGTTAAGAAGGATGTAACAGTTTAATCATGATTTCCACAGGTCAGGAGATGTTCAGGGAAAAGTCAGGGAACTTCAAGTGCTTTGAATCAGGGAAAATTTCATCTTTGAAAGAAGTGAGAGAAAAGGGAAGTTTTAAGGTGACTCGACCCAGTTTTTTTGTGGGGGTACCATCCTACTTTGAAGCTCTCTGGTATCCCCACCTTTACTTTTATTGTAAGTCTAACACATAGAATGGATAACATATAGATCAATCTACAATATAACATAAAATTTTTGGCGATTGGAGTAAATGTCACGTGGTTATAATGCCACGCCCCTTTGAGGTCTGAGTCGAAAATCGGCTGTTGCCGGCATTTTTTTGTGAAAATCTCTTGGCTACACATAGTGCGCATTAGTGCCTTGCGCTGAACAGAGTTTCACCAAAATCGCAAAGACCCAATTCGAGAAATTCAGTGGTTTCCAAATTTAGGTCATAATTTATGCGAAAATGATAAGCAAACTTTACACGGATTATATCTAATAAACCAAGAGATTCATCCCTTTATTTTGGACATCGTTATAACAGATGGGTCGTTGCAAGTCAGCAAAACGCTTTAGGGCCTTGTAAATGCGCGCGATTTCGAGCAAAGCAAACATATAGAAATTATAGTTTTCACTATTTCTTGACGTTTGTCAGCGTTTAAGAGTCCTTCTCACGAAAAAAGCATTTTCTTAAAAATTCGTAGTTTTTTTCCTTCAAATTTTTTCAGGGCCACAATTGATTAACTAACTACCCGGACTCTGAATTTCATGGTCATTGAAAAACTGTGACATTATCTTCTATAAACTCAAACTTGAGTAAACATTGAAGATTTTTAGCGTTTTGGCTGAGTTTGTGCTTTGGGAGTTGTCTATTGTTTCTAGTCTGTCATTATACAGCATTCTTGTTCAGCACGCGTGCAATGACCACGCTTGGCTGACTTCCGAATGCTCACCGAGATATTATAATTTTGGTACAGTGAGGAGGAAGTCAGCCAAGCGCGGTCATTGCACGCGTGCTGAACAAGAATGCTGTATCATGACAGACTAGAAACAATAGACAACTCCCAAAGCACAAACTCAGCCAAAACGCTAAAAATCTTCAATGTTTACTCAATGTTGGGCTTATAGAAGATAATGTCACAGTTTTTCAATGACCATGAAATTCAGAGTCCGGGTAGTTAGTTAATCAATTGTGGCCCTGAAAAAATTTGAAGGAAAAAAAACTACGAATTTTTAAGAAAATGCTTTTTTCGTGAGAAGGACTCTTAAACGCTGACAAACGTCAAGAAATAGCGAAAACTATAATTTCTATATGTTTGCTTTGCTCGAAATCGCGCGCATTTACAAGGCCCTAAAGTGTTTTGCTTACTTGCAAGGACCGATCTGTTATAATCATGCCCAAAATAAAGGGATGAATCTCTTGGTTTATTATATATAATCCGTGTAAAGTTTGCTTATCATTTTCACATAAATTATGACCTAAATTTGGAAACCACTGAATTTCTCGAATTGGGTCTTTGCGATGTTGGTGAAACTCTGTTCAGCGCAAGGCACTAATGCGCACTACGTGTAGCCGAGAGATTTTCACAAAAAAATGCCGGCAACAGCCGATTTTCGACTCAGACCTCAAAGGGGCGTGGCATTATAACCATGTGACATTTACTTCGATCGCCAAACATTTTATGTTATATTGTAGATTGATCTATATGTTATCCATTCTTTGTGTTAGACTTACGATAAAAGTAAAGGTGGGGATACCAGAGAGCTTCAAAGTAGGATGGTACCCCCCCAAAAAAACTGGGTCGAGTCACCTTAAGACTACATATGTATTCTTTTCCCTCTACTTAAGATTGTTGTTTTCTAACATTTTAAAGTCTTTTGTACATTTTACGGACATGAATCATGTTGTATTGGTAGGTTATTGTTCATTAGATTGAATGACAAGTTATGTTAAGGAGTTATGTAAAGGGAAATTTTACATTTGACAGGAAAAAGTTAGGGAATTTCAAAATCCTCTGGCTGTAGCAACCATGTTAATCTCAGTCAGAAAATGACAAACACTGTAGGTAGCCCCGAAAAGCCATTATTGTGTGTCAGCTTTTGAATGATTGGCTGAACTTGGACATGTTGTCCTTGGAGTCAATTAGCATCAGAGCCACATTTTATGAGGAGATTAAGATACCTGATTTACTTCAGACACTGCTCTTCAAACTTTGAGAATTGATTGAGGCATTTTTTTTCTTTTCAGGTGAATGTTTTCTTAAACACTAAAACCCTTACAATCAAAACTTTAGAAGAGAAGGTGAGCTTATCTTGTAGTGTGCTAAATGTATAATTTATGCAGGGCCATGTTTTATAACAAAATGGAGAATAGAATTTATAAAATAATGATTTTTTTAAAAATAACTACGACATCAGCTTTGTGGAGTATCATCTTTTTCTCCATAGGTTTCTACTTTAGGTAGCACTTCTCAAAAAAAAGTAAATAGGCATATTCTAAGTGTTTTGTAATTTGAACTTTTGCACATTGTAGTTGGCAGTCTTGTTTAAATTATGTCTAAATGTACTAGAAAAGAGTTTTGAAGACTGCTGTTTCTTATAGACATTTATGACACTTTCAATATCATTTTTTTTAGTTATGAATTATACTCACTATCTGTCTTCTCATTGGCTAAGAGCCTACAGTTCAACCTAAAGATTAGTTACTGTAGATATAGTTATCTGCCAGTAGATAACTGTCCTAATTGTTAGGGTGTACCTGTCAGTCTTGACTTACAACACTGACCTCAACCTTGATTACTCCTGATATCACAAAACCCTCCTCCAACATTTACATTGTTTGATAACTGATTTTACATCAGTAATAAATTATTTCTTGGCTGTGTTGTTTCTATAGATACTTAAGGAAAGGTTTGGTATGGTGGCACCTGATGTTGAAATAGATGATGGCAAAGGTTGGTACACTCACTCTTGTTGTAGGTTTGTAGGTGTACCATAAGCACTTTATGACTGGACACAGGAAAATAGTGAGTTTTATTTCTCCCAAGACCCTCATTGTTTAGACTGTGAGCAGTCTCTCTCTTTCGTCAGATTTAGTGAGGGGAGTGCACGTGCATGCAAGTATTGAGCAGTAAAGCCGCGAGACGCGAAAAATGAGGCGGCCAGTCTTGCGCCTTTAGTCATGGGTGTGGTCGTTTGCATGTCTCGTGCGTTTTGCTTGATGGACTAAGAAAAAAGAGAGACTGCTTGTAGTCTACTCATTGTTCCCCAAAGTTAAGTGAGGCCAACAGGAACATGGTGGTCATTATTATCAGTCCGACAACTTCATTTGAGGCAAACAGAAGAGGAGGCAGTCTCTCTCTTGTTCCCCTTTTGATTTGTCCGCTCTCTCCAGTCCTGCTAAGCCTTGACTGGACCGACTGAAAAGGGAATTCCTGCAGAGAGTACGATGCTGAGAGATCTTCCTACGTGCGTGAATGTCTGGCATTGTTGTCCTTGCCAATTGTTTTGCAATGGCTTATTGTGTTTGTGGACCAAGTGTGGATCACTAGTCTGTGAGCTTCTTGCGGTAGTTACTGGCCATGTATTGACTAAACCAAGCTGTTTCTGTCCTTAGGCAGTATACTGATATCTAGTGAAGAGGGGGAAACCGAAGGTAGCTGTACTGTACATTATTATGATTAATGTCATTAAGAAAATTCTCAAATCTGATTGGTTTTCAACAGCCCATATTTATTGCTCAATTTGGCTAATGCAGCACCAGAACTGTCCTATTTGACCTGCTCAATTAAAAGTTGCTTGTTATCGGACAGGTCAAATCAGACAGTTGAACAGCTAATGAAAATCGAGCATCAAGTATTTCTAGCCAATGAGGTTTAACATTAATAATGAGTCCATGCTAACAAAACTTCAGTAAGTTAGTTTTCCAGCTTCAGTTCGATGCAGTAGTAAGTCGTAAGCCCTGTTTTTGATCTGGAAGCTGTAAGTTGATGCACAGTGTAATAGGAACTTTGCACTTTAATATAATATTCGAATCCTAAAATTCTCGCTTTTTGTTATTGACACAATTAATTGGTAATAGGATTTTGTGTTTTACAATTCAGGGCAATGGGGTTTATAATTTCAAACCATCCATGTGCTACGCACTTGACCAATTCTGAATTACTCGCCCGATGACTTCCTGAATTGTATTTTACGCAGTCCTGTAGTCATTACATATTGTCCACATTCATCAGTGATCAATTGATCCAACTGGAATGTTAGTTACTTATTCCTCCATCCCATTCTCAAACACATCCTCTGTCTGGTTGACTGAAGCTTTGAAATTGTTTGTAAACTGTTTTAAATGCCGGTGAACAGAGAAGGGTATCTAGTCTTGAAATGGTACTGCTTTTTGTCATTCATATTACATGTACATGTATTTCTTGATTAAGTAATGATCTAGGTAAGACGGGAAGCAATTTCTTTTATTATGGTGAAACACGCTTTCCTCACAGAGGAATGTTTCATTTTCACTTAGAGAATGCATAAACCTGCAAAAAGGCAGTTTGTGTTAGCGGATTCAACCAATCACAAGAGTTGCAACAAATAGCCAAGAAAAGTTTACAATTTTACGTGTTCCTCACATATGGTTTCTGTGTTACCTACGAGAGTTTGTTATGAGAAAGCCTTTTAGAAAACAAAGGATTTACAAACATGCTGCTTTGCGAAGATTTCGTAAAATTTGCTGTTTTTAGAAATATAGTAGAGGCAGTAGTAAAGTTAGCGCCTTTCTGCATTCCCACGTGTTCATTGTGTTTGGTTCTTTCCGTCTTATCTGGACCGTTACTTAATTGAAAAAGAAAAATTGAAAGGAGTTTGTTGCAATTTGATTATTCTATAGATCCTTCCCTTATTATGTCAAATCTTCTCTCTCAATTTCGTCAGATTTCCACCCCCCTGGCAGGCCAAAGTTAACTGCAAGTTTCAGTTTGATTGACTAATTGCTTATGTTTGAATTGCTTCAGCGAGATTTTTACTTCCTTATTTGCAGAAAACTTACCGAAGACGCTAAGCGAATTCATTATGGGAAACAGCGCAAGGCTGAAAGCTGACGATTTCCTTCAAAACTACCAACTCGTTCTTAACGTTAAACACAAGTAGGTTGACAACAAAGCAGGATTTTGCTTTTAGCAGTATTAACTCTTGTTAGCTGGATGAAGGCTCAGTTGCCGACATGAATAGCCCGGAACGTAAGAACCCTTAACTGTAAGAACCCCTGAAGGTAAGAAACCCTAATTGAAAAACCGCTGAATATAAAAACCCCTTCACTTAAGAACCCCTGAATGCAAGAGCCTTGGATGTAAGACCCCGGATGTAAGAACCCCTGGAACTGAGACTTCTGAACTTCAGACCCCTGGATGTAAGACCCCTGGTTGTAAGACCCCTAAACATAAGACTTCTAGATGTAAGACCCTGAATGTAAAACTCCCGGATGTAAGACTCCTGAATTTAAGACCCCTGGATGTAACACCCGTTTATGTCAGACCTCTGGATGTAAGATTCCTTGATGTAAGACTCCTGAATGTAAGACCCTGCATATAAAACCCCTAGATGTAAGACCCCGGAATGTAAGACCCCTAAATGTCGGACCCCTGGTCATAAGATTCCTCTGTAAATACGTGTATTTCCTTTGATATTCATACCTTCTTTTAACGTCTTGGGCGATTATTTTTTTGGTTTCTGGCAATTTGATGGCAGTTCTCAGTGGTTGAATTTCGATAAATTTTGTGACACGGCACCTTTATGTGAAAGTACGCTTTTAACAAAGGTGCCTGTTATATTGCAGAGAGAATTTAGAAAACGATACAGAATTTGAAGTGGAAGGAGATATACCCGCCCCTGGACCACAGACCCCTGAACCCGGCCCATCAACGCGGGCGGATGAAAAAGCTGAAAGCGGTGAGCTCTGTTTTTTTTTTTTTTGATCTGGTTCAGTTGCATTGTCGGAATAATAAAAACGATGTGACTTGTGTGTTACCGCCGTTCGGAAGAAAAGCATCGCCTCGCATGTGTGTTTCTTTATATTTTGACACATTTCTTGTGCGCTTTCTGTAATTGATCCACGGGTACCCCAAGGTCGAGCTTGAGAATCGCTGTTGCATAACTGATCTTAAGTTATAAGAGTATTTATGGGATCGAAAACTAGTAGTCAATGTAAGTAATCAAATTGCAAGTGAATACCTTATCTCATCCATGCGTTTTATTTACTGCGTGTTCTTGGCATTTTCGGCCGTTTTAGACGAATTCCAACGACTTTTTAGTGGTGTCCTTCGTTATTTAGACCCTTTATGATTTCTGATCAATTTTACAACATTAGCTCTACTTAGAATAAAGATGATATGAACAGGTACCCATAGCACATTTTTGAGAAGCCTGCGGTTTTGTGCGCAAACGTGCGGCGAAGCCGCGAGGACCATGAGTCACTCGTTCTGGCACTTTGCGCACATTTTCGCAGCTTTAATTTTTCCCTCTGGCCAAACAGCTACGCATTCTAGCTCGTGAGCTAGGTTTACCTGTTATTTAACGCGAGAAAATCAACCCACTTGATAGCTTTGCCACAAATTTAGGCTTTTGAGCAAAACCGAGGTGTAGATAATCGATCGGAAGGCTAAAACAGAGGGAGTCAGCACTCGAACGAGTTTACTCTGTCTCGGAGCCTGGTAACCCTGTGCGCAATTTCGCTCCTGACTTTTGGGCAGTCATTGATGCCTTAAAAATGTATCTGTAAGCTCGGTTATCTTTTTGGTTTAGCGGTTACATGTGAGCTTGCCCGCGGGCTAATTGGCGAGAGAGGAAATTCTTCCGTTTAAATTAAACATCCTTATTTTATTACATCCACTTTGAAATCACTGACTATCCGTGCAATCTGATTGGCTCTCAGCAGTGTGATTTATTCCTAAATAGCACCATTTTTTGCGCTAAATCGCATCTGTTCCAAATCGCGTCATTCATGTTCTAAATCACATCATTTCTGTTTTAAATCGCACTATTTTTGTTCTATATATTGCATCATTTCTGTTTCGAATACAAAATGAGATGTAAAAGCCTGTTTGTTTCGGCTTTTTAACAAACCGGCTACTCGATCAATAAAATATTAGTACTGACTAAATTCTGCGATTTCAAAATGGATGTAATAAAGTGGTAATTGAACTTCGTGTCGTGTAATTTTGGTCTGAAATCATACTTGTGATTTCAAATCAAACTCGCGCTACGCGCTCGTTCGATTTTCAAATCACGCGTATGATTTCAGACCAAATTGCACTCCACTTAGTTCAATTACCATTATCAATCGAGTCGTGTTTAACCCCAAGAACCTGATGGCCGGGAATGATATGATACAATTTATATCTTGGAATGGTTGTGATTGACGGCTTTCCAAAAGGCCATGTCACACCATACGGGACTGCTCTTGTACCGGCACGAAAACCACACCGATTAAGGCTTCTTTTCACACATAAGAACCGTGATTTCCACACGATTTCTATAAAGGAGCGAAAGTGCTCCGCGCCGACCTCGCAAGTGGGGCGTCACATATCGGATAGGTTCGGTGACACTCTTTGGTGCCGCGTGGTATTCGGACAGTAGCCGAAGTGAATAGGTACGAGCGAGAAATGGAATCCACTGAGACGGAAGTAAATATTCATGAGTGAAGACTAGGATTTAGTTCACCAAAACCTCTCGTACAATCCCTCAGACCCAATGTTCGATGTGTTTGGACAATTTGCTCTGGTTATGTATTTTTGCTGTTCACTCTATACCGAATAGCTTTTCGTGTAGGTACGAAAAGCTGTCCGATAAACAGTAAAAACCCACATATAAGAACCTAGATTTCACATTCAGGGTTTTCGCCGGTTGACTTAAATTTCTTAAATTTAATAGGTGAAAATGACGAAGTTATGGTGGTGGATGAACCCGTTCCATCCCGCAAGAGGAAAGCAGATGAAACGGAACAATCAGAACCGGCCGAAGAACAACAAGATTTAAAAAGCGTAAAACGAGCGAAGGTATCAAATGCTGCTGAAGATGGTGGCGAAGACGTCATTGTTCTCTGAACGAGGGTTTCGCGTAGTTACCTCATATAACTGCGTGTGAAGAACTGCTTAGAGCAGCTACGGAATGCAGGGCCAAATTGTAAGTACTTAAACGGAACTGGCTCGGTGGCTCGCTAGGCGTGAGAAAGAAAAGAGAAACGAGAAATATAAATATTTGACTTTATAAAGTGTTAGCAATTAGGATCATAAGTATAAATTTTAAAGAACAAGCGAAAGTATATTTTTTAGTAGACAGCGTGCAGTCTCTCTTTCTTCAGATTTAGTAAGGGAAGCGAGCGTTGATCGGCAAAGCCGCGAGACGCAAGAAAAGTGCGTGGTCATTTTCGAGTCTCGCACGTTTCGCTTGAAGGACTGAGAAAAAAGGGAGACCGCTCGTAGTCTAATATTTTAGTAGCTCGACGGCTCGGTGGTTCTTCAGTTGGGAGTACCGAGCTACCGAGCCACTTGAATGATAAGGTCTTTTTGGCTCTGAGGAACACCGAGCCACTCGAAAAGTTGCCTTGTATTTTGTAGTTGCGGTAACTGATTATAGCCTTGTAGGGAGTGATAAACGCAGGGACTCCTCTTGAAAACATTGCCTTTTCATAGAAACAAATTTATAAGGAAGGAAGAAGACTAATACAGTAAGAGTTTGGTTATGCAGTTAGTGATATTGTTCGAACACAGGTGGCCCAAGCGTAATATGGGCCTGTGGTGGCGTAATATGAGAGTTGTACGGGAAAAATAGAGTTTGAAAGTGCGATAAAAGTTATCAATAAAGTGTGAATATTGTTACCTGGAGTCGTTGTCTTTGTTTTTACGAAGTTTCAGCGCGATTTGAGTACTTTTACATCATCTGACAGGCATGTAAGGCGTGCATACAGGCATTATAACATCTTTTACAGTAGCGATATTTTTCCGAGTCTCTCTTGAAACACTGCCTCACATTATAAGATATGTTTTACCCTAAGGTTAGGATGTTATAAAGTTTCAGAGATCTGCACTACATCGTTAAATAAGCCAATCCCAATTTGCGTCACTTTCAACCGGCAATATGTGTATAACAGACCAACGTGGTATTTTCCATACTTAACGGGTCTTGAATTCAAGGCGTTGACTACATATACAAAATAATATTTTAAACGTTATAATTATTCGACTAGAACTGAGTTGGTTAGTTCACTTCCGAAGATACAAATGCAGTAGTGTGAATTGCTATACAGTGTTATTTTTTCATGTTCGGAGATTTTACCTCTTAGATAGTAATATCTTAGTAATTACAATTTGTAAATGAAAGTGTTCATGTTTCGTTCTGTTAGTTTTCTTTGAAGCAGCGATTCGCCATTATGGTGAGTCCTTCTAGAAAATAAAATACTTGAAAGTTTGTAACAAAAGTTGCGGTTATTGCAGGGGTTTGTCTTCTTGCAAATACATCTCAGATCGAAAAAGAGTAAAGAGTTGTATCAGACGTTTTATTTCAAAATAAACATAATTTGAATCTTTGACCTCGTTTACACGCGTGTGGACAAATTTTTGAACGGACAAAAACTTTTAAAGATCCGCCTTCTGTTTACACGGGACCCACGGAAATGTGCTAGTTTTTGAACGATACAGTGTGCAACTTTAGCTAGTATTTTACCTGATTAGAGATCGGTGAAATTTTTGACCGGTACGGTTCCACCGACGCGGAATCGTGTAAACAAACGAACCGTGCACGTTTTTGCACCGTTTGCGCGGTAAAAGCCTCGTGCTTAGTTTACTTGCCTATGATGAGTCGGACTCGTGTAAACTGACGGCTCAGCTTTCTTTAACAGAATTTGCACGGTTTCGTGTAAACGGGTTGCACGGGTTAAAAATTCATCCATTCAAAAATTTTCTTGGACCCGTGTAAACAGGGTCTTCGATGGAAACATTAATATTCTCTCAAAGTAAAAACTTACTGAGCCCGAAAACCTTTCTGGAGTTTCGATTCTCAAAGTGCCGATTATTTTTCCTTCGGTAGATTTGGTTTAAAGCCACTGTTGCACCTAAAGCGGTGAGACTTCGTCAAACAAGAACTTTAGGCCCGGTTCGGACGCGGAACTTTTCATGAGCCGAACCTAATACATTAAATTAAGTACATGAAAAGTTCGGCGTCTGAATCAATTATTAGGAACGCCTGTTTCAATTTGGAACGGCTCAGCCGTTCTTCCCGCCTAGCCGGGCCGGGAATTTCTACCATGGATCGACTTTGGAACGGCTTTGATTCAGACGCCCTACTTTTTATGTACCAAACCTAATGCTTAAATTATAACGTATTTTGCAAGCAGTTTGACCCCGAAATGAGCGTTTTCCTCCTTTTGCATTTAGTTCGGCTGGAATTAAGATCTGCGTCTCAATCAATCCAGGCGGTCGAAATAATTTGAGTCGGCCTTAATTCGAATTAGGTT
Organism: Porites cylindrica; assembly: GCA_964035525.1. Classification (NCBI taxonomy): domain Eukaryota; kingdom Metazoa; phylum Cnidaria; class Anthozoa; order Scleractinia; family Poritidae; genus Porites; species Porites cylindrica. The sequence goes on from OZ037776.1 coordinate 33,525,267, forward strand.
CGGCTCATGAAAAGTTCGGCGTCTGAACCGGACCTTAATGCCCGCTTGACCATTTTGCGATCTTTGATGGTAACGTTCGCAAATAAGATGGCTTAATGGCTCGTATAGTAAGTCTTCCCGCGTTTCAAATAATTCGATCTGAGAGATGTGATATAGGTGCCTAAATTTTCTCGCGTTTTTCTTCCCTACCCTCCAAAGTTGCGGCAACTTAAGAAACATCAGTCCACGTAGAAAATTGTAGCTTAACAATGAGGAGCTTGCGATCTTTTATTCGGCCTTTGCGGCTGTTCGAAAAAATGGCGGTAAAGTTTGAAAAACAGTTGGATGAAACAATAACCAGAAATTTTGGCCCAAAAAATTCATTGCTTGATTGATATGTTTAACAGGGTAGCTTTTATTGATTTAGCAGAGATTGCTGTTTGCTGTTCTTAAGTATTTTATCTATGGTTGAGTTACACTGAAGTTCGTCTATGTTGCCGACGGAACTCTCGTTGTAAGCACTCTACTTCGCAATGTTTCGCTTTCGCCCAAATCAGGTCCGTAATTCACCTGACTCAAAGCTTGGACTTGGTCTACAAACATAGCTGTTACAATTTACTGGATAGTAGAGGGATAAGAGAGCGGCGCTCTGTTTTACGGAAGGAGCTGTTTGAAAGCCACTCATTCAGTTTAAGATTTCAGCATGCCATGAAAAATATCATGTGTTATTATAAAGTTAAGACTGATAGACTTTCGGTTTCTATAATCACATAGTGTTCACGTCTATCAGGCTTTACTTAAGTAGCTGCCTGGACGCAGGAGCGGAATGCGCGCGAGGAATCCTTCCTCGCGAGTCCATACCGTTTTAATGTTTCGGGGTCGGTTATTTATATTAAACGAAGTTAAACTTTGGTCGCGGTTTAAGAAATCATTGGACCTCCAGATCTCTCTCTTAGTAGGTTAGTTTAAGAAAATAGGTGCTTTTCTAGTCAACTTAAAATGCTTTATTGAAATTGTTCACGATAAATGGTGTTTAGATGAAAGCGTTGGGCAAACTGAAAATGGCTTAGAATAATAATAATTTAAATAATTGGCCCTTAGGGTTCTGAACGCTATTTAAAAGTTTAATTTATTCGAAAACTTTGAGTCGACATATGTCAGTATCACGCTTGTTTGTGCTGTGATTAGAGCCGTTCTGTGTTCTAAATGGCTTCAAAAACGTTTGAGCTTTTCAATGTAATCTGCTTAATCCAGAGACCCGCTTATTCTCAACATTTTTCCACTGAATAGTATTTTCTGCCTTATCTAGGCTTCCAATCAAATATAGTCAAATTCCGTCAAATTTTCTCTGTCAGTTCGCTTTACTGATCTATACAAGTTCGCTTAATGGACTGCGGCAGTATAAGACCGTATGACATTAGTATAATCAAATCGGACTCAATTCGTCAATTCGCGCATTAGGTTTAGCTAGATTATTATGCAACAAAAATCCGTTCGAAGTCGATTGCCAAACAGAGCAACTTAATCGATGTACGGATTGAGAACGATCGAGTTCGATTAAGTTCGATTAAAATCTGTTTATCATGTTCCATATAAAGGAGTTGTGTCACCGTTGTCTGGTTCACTACACGCCGGCTTATTTGTCTTATTTGCTATGGAACTTGAGAAATTACTTATGGTAAAGTTACAGCTTTGTGTTAAACAAATATGTCTACCCAGCAATATATCAAACGTTATACAAACAACAAAACTTTGAACTTTGAAAAACTGTGAGGCAAACAAGTTTTTAAAGACACAACTGTAATCTGTTTCAATCTTCTTCAAGTTTGTCCATCCGTGCCGCCTTGTATTTGCTATATCTAGTATTTATACCTTCTTTTCATGTTTTGAGCAGTTCTTTTTATGTCTCACTCAGTTTGCCTAACATGAAATTTATTGAATCGTTGATTTTCAGAAGTTACTAGAAAGCGAACAGCAACTGAATTTCATGCAATTTGTATCGTTGCGTTCTGTCAATCCGGAGTAGGGGAGAAGCATTTCAGTGAGACACTTTTAAACCAAAACAGAATCTCGAAAACTGCCAGCTCTAGTCCAAACGGAGACTGTTGCAGGAATTGGGAGTAAAGTTATCACATTTTCGATTTTTTTTTATAAAAGGGACTTAGCAAAGTCGTCTTCAAAAGAAATCAATTCTGCTCTCGTAATTTGCTTTAAAAAACTTTTCGAATTCTCTCAAAAATCCTAGAAATGAGGAAGCTTCTAATTCTATTTTCATTCAAGCCAAGAGCTATTATGGCTCTTGCTTCAAGCTTAACACCTGAACATGTAACCATTACCTGAACGTATATTAAGTTATATTTTTCCTTTCATTTGAGTTTGCTTTCTCTTTAACAAGGATGAAGCTGACTAGAATCTGTTTCAAAGTATCATCTTGGGGCCAGGAAAATGATTCTTTTGGTATATCTTATCATGCCTTTGGGAAAGAACTGAAAATAAATCATGATAAAACAAAATGCAATCGGAATAAAACACGAATGAGATACACTAGAAAGGGAAGCCGCTTGTGTGCGGTTTCTTTTGCGGACAAAGGAAGTTAACACTGGAACCGCTGTATACTGTATTAAGTATGTACTTGGCCGCTACTTGAAAGAATTATTTGAAATTCCCGCCTTTGACTATTGGCAGCAGTACAGTGGAGTTCAGACAGCTGAACAATGCAAACGGGACCTGCAATTGTTTTCGTTGCCCTTGAAGCGCGTGCAGAACCGGCTGTCTGGCTGATTATCACAGTCACCGTGCTGGAAAAAATTTTCCCTTAAAAAAAGAAAATAGTAATACGAGTTGATCAAAAATAACAGTAAATTCTACCAGTTTTTAGGACTAAACTGACTCAAAAAATTATAGGACCCAACACTGAATTTACATCAATAATTAGGTTAAAATCTCTGACTGACTTTCATTGCACATTGCGGTAAGCGTAAAATTGGATCTGAGTGGGTCTGATTTTGTAGGTCACGGAAAAAAGGCTTATAAAGGACTAACGTAGAGTTAAAAGAACTTGCAGTTGCAATAACATTTGTGTCAATCGGAGTCCGGCGTGTTCTCTTGAAACAGAAAAAAAGTCAGTTCTAGCAGTAAGCGAATTAAGCTCAAGGACTGGTAATCTTCGGAAAAAATACAACATTTTATAAATATAAAAACACGTGGTAGTAAATAATCCGGCAATATTTGATTTTTGGTCGATTTTTTAGATCGTGCACGTGGGAAGGTGGGGCTCATATTAAGTATGTACTAATAGTCCAGAACAACTTCAAAATCGTTCGCTCTTCGAGTGAGCAAATACGCCGACAATAAAATCAATGATTTTGCTTTTGTTCAAGGTAAAGTAAGCGCATATTCTTTTTGGAACGGATTCGATTATCGGCAGGCTTCTGACCATTGTTCCGGTACGCGCCATTTTGCCGAGCGGAAACTGACCGCCAATTAACGAATTTCAATAGAAGAAACCTTCTGATTGGGTTTCGGTATCGGCAAGGATAAATCGAGCGTTTTCATTGGCTGATGAATGTACGCAGTCATTCTTTTCACATGAAGCGCCTATGGATATATAAGAGGAAAATGGCTGCCGTAGATCTTTATCGAATTATTTCGAACTTCATAAACTTACGTTAGACCTTTGCCTCGAGATTCTGTAGTTTTGTCAGTTTGTAGCGCGATTATATTATCTGGTTAAATTGTCATGGCGAAAAGAAATTGTTCGAGAACGAAAAATCTGGCTTCGAGCATCATCGGATCCCAAATCTCTGGGAGATGCCTCAGAACCAACATGGTAGGTGTTGCTTCGTAAGCGTTTTGGGTAATACTGATGATTTTAAGTTGTAGCGTTGAAACGGTCGTAATATCTGTGCTTCTGGTTTTTTGTTTTAGCTTCCTGACGAGTTTGTCCAATCAGTCGATCGCCGTCTGGACTTCAAAGAAATACCATCGCTTCTCGCCAAACTAGAACGAAACAGCAGCCCGGAGAGATTCAACCTTGCAAAGTGCTCGCGATATTTAAAGGTAAACTTTTAGTTTATTACCAGATACTATTGATCCAAGTGCCATCCGACCAGTACCGACCAGTCTACCATGTAAAATTCGTAAATAGGTTGTTTGTTTCATGCAAGGGCAAAGTCAATTTCGCAGAAAACTCGGGAGTAATTTCTAACTGTTTTAAAACTTAAGAATTAAGAATGGCCATATTTATTCAGTATCAAAAGCATTGCATTTTCGACGATTTGGGTTTTATAGATCGCTAAAAATGTTTTTGTTTTGATCGCAGGATCTTTCAAGTTTGTTCTCCAACAACGTGCATCTGTTATTCCCGGACAACGAGTTTCCACAAATTGCTAAGGAGAGGCTTCGACTCGGTCAAGTGATAAATTTATTCGGTGGAGTTGAGGTGAGTTGGACTTTTGCGTGAATTTATTCTGATCACCCCCAAAACACATGTTTTTGGTAGACAACATGGTGGACCCGTGTAGCGATTCTTTATAAGCCCGTGTAATTATTATTCACGTTTTAGTGTCAATTTCACACTTCGTGTTTCCGAACGATTTCAGCACCATTCAAATTTATTGATAATGTCAGCTCATGGGTGCAAAATACGCTTTGATTTTGTGATGAAAATACTTAGTATTCCAATCAAGTCATTTTTCTAATGTCACTAGTGTTCCGTTCCGTTAAATTTTACTCCGCTCTCCTCGTCTGTCATTTACGAAACTGACACGTTATGTACATCTGAGTTAAATTTCGCTTTCGTGTTTGCAAGGTATGGCGAATGGGTACTTTTATTTACCGTCAAGCATGATTACTATTGATCTTCAAGACATTAGTTATCTTTATTTGTTGTACCTTAAAATCGCGCTTTCTCGTTTACTCCTGATCATATTTCTGGAGATGACAAAAATGACTTCATCTAACTTCCGGTTAGTCTTTTGGTGAATTTGATTGACATTTTCTAGCTTGGGCGGTAAGAGCACCAGTAACATGCTTTTTTTTTTCCAGATCGTGTTACAAATTCTTTTTTATCCCACCACTTATGGTTTCAAGTGTTGCAAAATAAGACCAACAAGTAAGTGAATATTCTTATTTTTAGTGGTAGTATTTTCAGGTAACCTTGATTAATGAGCTAGTTTCCTGGTATTTGTCATTTGAGTATGTAAAGCCAGCGGGGGTGGGTGGAAGGGGGGTGAGGCATGGCATGTTGTGGGGATCTGACATTTTGCAAACATGTTCTGTCAAATCTGGCAAATCATTCAATATACCTTTTACCAATATGGGTTGTCTTTGACTTAAGTCTTACCTGTGTTCTGGTTTCTAGTAAAAGCAATAACTGACATCTTTTATTGAAATGAAACAACAGTATCAAAACATTTTAGTCCCGTACAGCATTGTAGTCATTTTTGAACTTAAGTATTAACCTTATACTGAGCTCAATCCACATTATAGAATATTCACTAATTGCCCTGTCCCATGGATAAGGTATAAGAATGTGAGGTCAGATTCTCTTGTGAATGACACCAAATAAAATTTATTTTTAAAAGTCTTGGTTTCTAACTGGGGCACTTACTTGAAATAACTTGCTCATTAGTGCACAAAAAGCAAAAATATCTTGACGTCATACCCTCGTGCAAACAACTCTCTCGGCCAATCAGTGCGTGCATACTATCTTAGTTGTTTTATAAATCTCAATATATTGTTATTGTGTTTTATTTGGATAATGAATGATTTGGATGAAATTCTCCATAGCACCTTGCATTTGTTATGTTTCTATTTTACGACTCAAACTTATGTTTGCTGATATTTATAAGGCAAAGTATTGAATAGTTTAGAATTTAGTATAGGGAAGTTCAAAGATCTTCCTTATGACATTATGTTATTGTACTTTGCAGGAATGCAGCAAGATCATTTGTGGACACTGTGTCTTGACTTCATTCACAGTCTTTGTCTTATGGTAAGTGCTTTTTTGATACGTATTTTTTCAATTTTTGTGGCTCTCATGTACTTAACTTTTGGCTTGAAGCTGATTGACATTTCAGTTTGGTTTTTAAAAAGAAAGAAATTTTATGTCTTCAGTAATGCTCCTAGTTTTAACATCTTTTAAGTCTTAAATTAAAGATATACCAAGATTTTTACAAGGAATTTAAAGATACTATTGTAAGGTTCTTCCTCTGTTCAACTGTATTTTGTCATGTGGGTAATTGCAAAGCCTGTAGTAAAACTGAAACAAGATTTTGAATGCTAGTGCATGTTCTCATGATTTAGTAATTACTGGGGCAATTAATGTGTAGGTTGGTTAAAATGTTATTTTGGGGGCAGGATCAAATACTTTTTAGTTTTTAAGACGATCTTTTTATTATTTTTCTGTTTTTCATCTGTTAGGTTGATGGAGTGGCTCTTAATTTGGCCAAGAGAAATGACTTGATAGGACATTTATTCACCCTTCTAGAGCAAAAAAAGACATTTAGGTAAGTAAAAATCCTTGACTTTGCTGTGATCGTGCAAGTTGCCATTTTTAGCTTAATTGTTTGAGCATTCTAAATCATTCATATTTATTTTATTTTCATTATTAGTTTTGCTCTTGTGGTGTTGGAGGATCTCTTTAGCTCAAGGAAAGAACTCATTGATCTCGAAAAAATTGGTAAGCTTTTACAAATCACTATAAATGCCAATAGCTAAAAAGTAACATTAAGAACAAGAAGGTCAGTGACAAACCAACAAACAGCAATGAAAGATCCTTTACAGTAATGCTGTTTTGATAAGTCAATATTTTATTCAATGGTGAAAGTTGATTGGTTACCTTAAGGTACCATTACTATGAAGTAATATACAGTTATGTCTTTTTCTGATCAGTACATATTTCATGTTTCTTTTTCCTTGCAGTAAATATGAGGAAATTGATGAGCATCCTTGATCAGCAGCAGCTAGCAAATCTCTGCCGAGTGTTGTCGTTTTCTCTCTCAGACTTGGAATCTGTTGAAGAAAGGAGCACTTGTGAGTTTAATTATTGTATTAATTTTTATACATATATTTTTTAATAAATTAGACGTAGAGAAAAATTAAAAAATATCTTTGTAAACTATTCAGAAGAGTGAGCGAGCGAGTGATTGCAATTGGAATCTGTGGAAGGAAGGAGCACTTGACAGTTTTATTCTTGTTTAAAAAACTGTTTAAGCTTTCAATATTATATATATTTTTACGAAGACTTTGTTAAAGAAAATTCCAAATATAATTTTGTAAGCTTTTTAAAAGAGTGAGCTAATTATGTGATTGATTTTCATGTCTTGGGATCAGTTATTACTTTATTGAAAATTGATTGTAACAAAATAATTATAAATTTTTAGTGCTTGCTCAAGATGAAGCTGACAAAAAGGGATTGTCGCAGAAGGAAGTGGCAGACAATAATCAAGGTAAACATGAGATAGATGTTTTATCCATGACTTAGGACCTTGCTAAATGATCAAACAATTTGCCTAACATCTTGTCAGAAAGATGAAAATTAATATTAAATTTACAACACAGTTGCTGTATCTCTGTGGATTAAGGATATCAGTGTTCTCCAAATATTTTACAAGTGGCCTATTTTAAGTACCAGTCAAATGGGCCATAAAACACTCTGTTTTAACAATTGGCCTTATGTTTTTGATGATAGTGGGTGTTGATTTTTTCCCTTTTTTCAACAGCTACACTCATTGGTTTGAAAGAGTTTCTACCAAGAATTGTTAGACTGGCCTGTCAGCCACTTGGTGAGTTAATAAGCATTGGTGAGATCACATTTTAACCCTTTAACTAATTAAGACCCAGTATCCAAATACAAATTCTCTAGAATGATCTCCATACCAATTTTCAAAGAATTTTTTGAGAAAATTAGACAAAAGTCAAAGAATCATTTTATTAATACTCCTAGTTAAACTTTTCTCTTGATGATGTATTGATATTTCCTGGACAAAATTGAGGTTGGGAACTCTTAAGGCTTAAAAGGGTAAAGGGTTTTTTAAGACGCTGGGGCGGGAATGTTACAAATTGGGACAGAGAACTACATGACTCATACGTATGGCAAAAAGGAATGTTTCAACAAGTTTCAAGGGGAAAGTTAACTGTTTTTGGAATAATTCTTGGGGGTGGAATTAGTTTTTGTATTTGCTTGCGTTAAATCAATTAATTTTTTTTTTCCAGTAGAAAGAAGTTCTTCTCCTGGTAGTTTGCTACTTGGACATGCCCAAGGTGGATTTCTTGATATGGTTGATTTCCACACCTTCTTACAGGATGTGCTCGAGACAGGAGGAATTGATATGGGTATGTACCTGTTTGAGTTCAGTTTAAGGTTCTGAAAATGGGTGTAGTTAGCAACGTTCAAGGATGTAGCCTAGAAAATGCTTAGCAGGCTTTTTTATTAGTCAAGCTGGGTTTTTATTCAGTTGCACCTTCAAGACTTTGACCATTGGGAAGTTCCGGAATACGGACGCCTCCCTTAAAAACACATAGAGTTTCCTCTGTCTATGGTAGTCACCTTCTTGTCAAGGCTTTTTATAAAGAGGATATCTTGAATTGGGGTCCCTGTTGTTCTTTAGTCATTTTCTTTCAATGTCTCCAACCCCGCAGAAAACTGCTCTGTCTAGTTGACTAGTATTAAAAGTAATATAAAACATATTGCCAATATTTTCTTTTTTCAGATCCTGAAGAGCGTGAAGCAGTGCCAATGTTGCAGTCAAGATTTAATCGCATACACGAGGTTTGTGGAAATTGTTTTTTTAATGGGTACTCTGTATATTATATGTATTGTAATGAAAGATATGGCTTTAGATCATTAATTTTAAGATAAAATGCTACATGTGACTTCACATTTTGATGTAATATTTTTCTTCCTTTTTCAGCTTATGCACAAAGTGGAGGTGTTTTATGTTCTCTGTTTGTTCTTGACGGGAAAGCACAAGGTTATGGTAAGTTGACAAAATCGTCATGACAACATTTCTTTCTTATTAGTATACCAAATATGAATGGATGAAAAGCTTTGAATGAAAGTTAACATGTTTGAATAGTTTTGGAATGGTTTTCCTTACAAGTGGTTTTTAACTCTTTCTTCCCTTGTATCTTTTATTTTGTAGGTCCAGAAAAAGCTCTCAGACTTAAAGTTGATTCCTGGAATGTGCATTTTGTTTGACAAAATGTCATGGCTTAAAGATACTGAAAGATTGTAAGTATAATATTCACTAATTTCTCCTTGTTACAGAAAGTTCAGTGAATGTGGTAGTGGTGAAATACATGTAGCCTTGGTTATTAATTGAATCTTTTTTTTCTTTTTACAGCAGCCCAGACATGATGGACTTAGGAGAAATGGGTGATCACGAGTGCACACCCCAAACTGCATTGAAGATTCAGTTTCTACGTCTTGTTCACAGCTTCTGTGATCGGCATGAGTAAGTTTTCATATACTGTTTGCTTTTGAAAATTCAACTGTATGACTGTGCCACATGGAGTAGGGAATATTGTTGTTGTTTAATATTATAATAATGGAACTACTTTATTACTACAGTTCTGATAGGAATTTTCTCTTATTTTTAGGAATAAGCATCTTCTATTAACTCCCAAAGAAGTTGATGAACTTCAGGAGCTGTATGGTGAGAAGAATTGTTTGTTTAATAAGCCACCAATTTTAACAAGTGCATAAAATGGCAATTAGTTCTGCATTAATATTGTGTCCTTAAACTTTCATTTGGTACACTTGCAGGGTTCTTAATGGACCACTGTATTCTTTTGTTTACATATTCTGCATTGTGCCTCATATGTTTTTTTTTTCTTTTTCTACAGTTCAAAATGACCTTGAGCTACCTGAAAGTTTGCCCAACACTAACAGGTTTGTTCTTTTTCTGTTCTTTGAATCACCATTCATCTATTTTCATAATTAAAACTGATTGTTGCCAACCAAGTGATTTGTAAAGGTCAAAATATTATGTCATGTTTTCATCCTCACTTTAATTTATTTGTCTTTCAGGAAGCTTTGTTGTACTGGAGAAAAGGGACTACTGACAAAAATTTTGGAAACATTGATTGAATGCCCTGCGACTGCTCCTTTAAGGTAATTTAATTTTGTTTAGTTTATCATTTCAGCTGCCGGTTGAATTTTAAGTAATGGGAAACCAATGTTTATGGTGAACAAAAGTAGTTTTTCTGGCCGGTTACAACTCCAAGTTTGATCTTGTGCAAGGAAAAAATAGAACTGGACCAAACAATCTTTTAAAATGTTATTTCTAGGTTCAAACTGATTATTTAGTTTTCATTTTATGTTCACCAGGTTTTGGCTTTCAAGGGCTATTGAAGGATTTCTTCGAGGCAGAGCATCAGTTGGAGACCAGCTATTCCTGATCAAGAGAGGCCTGCTTGAGGTATGCCAGTTTATGGGTTTTATATACTTACTTCATACCCTTTAATAATTCAGCCAATGTCCAGGTTGTAAGGAAAAGTCCAAGTAATTTTTTCAAGTATTGTTGATATAGTTCTTGTTGGGAGTGAGGAGCATTGTCAGAGTATTATTGTAAGAATTAAGGATATTTAAAAAACCTCAAGATGAATTCTGAGGTTACAGTTTATGATTGATGGAGCTGAAAAAGATAGCCGTTGCAGGTTTCAATTTTGATGCACATGTTATTGAACAGCAAAGGAAAAACCTTTAGTTATGAAACAAGTGATGACACTTGAATGAATAATTTGTTTAATGAGGCGCTGTATTAAATGTCTATTTTTTTTTGTATTGTCTTATAGCACCTTGTTGACCACATCACAAGTGATGAACTTAAGCCAAAGGAGATTCTTCAAAGTAGTTTTGACTTGCTTGGTGAACTGATGAAGTTCAATCCATTTGCTTTCAAGAGATTTGACCAAGTCATCAGCGACAAACAGGTAAGCAGCTGACCTTAGATACACACCATACAAATAATGCAATGGTTATAAGATTTTTTAGCGTATTTGGACTTGACAGTGCATAACATTTTGAGCTACAGTCTGTAACTGGCTAAGAGAAACAAAGCGGTAATTTCTTCAGTTACCATGGCTGCAGCCACCATTGCTATATTCATCTTAGGTTCTTTCTCTGGCTTTCATAAACAGTCTACTTGAGATGAGCAAGTGTCTCACCAAGTCCCAATTTTATCATCATCATCATCAAGTTACTCACTGAAGATGTATAACCATTAACGTTTCTGTTTTTTATGGTGATTAATTTTCTGTTCTCGTTCTTTTACAGTTTGAGAAATTTGTGTCCATCCTGACATCAAATGTAGTGGATTCTAACATGTTGATTCGCTGTCTGGTGTTATCTCAGGAACACTTTATGTCTGACCGATTTTTCTCAGGTAAGATCAATACTTTTCCAGACATGAGAGATCGTTGTTTGAAAGGACCAACAAGAAGTGCAGAAGTAGTAGAAGTGCATTAATCTTATTGATTTCTAATGACAACTGTCAACTTGTATTTGAATAAGTTTCGTTTGGGCCAAAGTAATATATGTTCTTCTTTTTATCAGCTTTCACTGGAACTTGCAAGCTTGGCTCTCTAATTAACAACTGGGAACAGATGATTTTCTTGCTTTACAAACTGATCAACTCCATTACTGTTGGAACTCTTACTCAGGTGAGTTCATTTTATTAAACTTTTGTGTCACACGTGACAGAGAGAAATTTAAGTGGCCTTGCAGTCTATTTTAAATCCTTAAATGGTGTTGAAAAAAACATAAGGTGGCACAGAAAAGACCAAGAAATCCATAAGTCCCAATGGTGACCAACATCAATTTTCTCCTACCAATATCCATAAAAGGTCAAGAGAAAAGGTTATGAGAACTAATAAAATGATCACCAAAGAGAAAATGCTTTGATCTACTATCAAATTCTCTCAATTAATTCTTAAAGGAAATGTATGGAGATCAGGTTGGAGAATTTGTGTGTGGTTATTGGGGCTTAAAGGGTTAACCAGAAGGGTGTACCTATTTTGTGAAGAGCACACCCATTATGGAATCATTCATATTGCCAGACGAAAGAAATTTTAAAAAAATTCAACTAGAGGTTTTTGACTCTATTCTGATCTTTTTTAACATTCTTTTTTTTCTGTAGGAAAATGTGAGCTGTCTGAACACCACTCTTGTTTTTCTGATGTTTGGTCACAGACATGGACGTCTCCCAGCTTATCTCACGGTGAGATATTTATCATATTTGGTTGCAACTGTTGAATCATTTGGTTGTCATTTTTACCTGTGTTATTCGAGAGCCAAAAAATAAAACAATACAAAGAAATCACCAACTTTATTTCACAGAAGTAGTGGCTCATAGATTTTGCATATAATTTATCTTGCTGTCACTCTTACTCAAACTTAAGTGTAACATGAAAAAAAAAAAATATTTTTTATAATACATGAGTATCCCATTAATTTTCTTATGTCTTTTTTTTTTTTATCTTTTGTTATTTTACTGTAGGCTTTTGTCAGGGAAGAGAACATTCAGAATAATCCAGGCTTCATCTTGACAAATTTGAGGTGAGCTTAAATTGCTGTCTTCAATAACTATTCATTACCTAATCCTTGTTCAAGTCTCATGAATTAATTTATTATCAATACTCCATCAATCTCTTGCATCATAGGACTAATGTTATTAAAAGAAGCAATTGCATTTATTAATACAGACAAAACAATAAGAATTTTTTTGTAGTTGTAGAGTCGAATGCCCAGTGTTGCTTAATTTAAAATAAATTTAATGCTATTGTTTCTCATTGCAATTTAGACTTCTGTTAGAGTTCTGGAAGACTCATTATTTGAGAAGAGGAAAGGATTGCTCTGCTCTTGAACAGGTATGGAAAGTTAAAACCCTTTAGTTTACTGTATCTTATCTGTATTGTATTTAGAAGAGCATACATGTAAGCAAGCTTGAGATGCAAGTTCTCCCCCGTTATCTCAATATTATATAAAAATTTGTGTAGAAAGAAAAAACGGGATTTTCTCTCCTGGATTCCAGTGCAACTTGCACATAATAGTCAAAATCAGATTTAACCACGATTATTGCAATAAATAATAAGTTCTCCTTCTAAAAATGTTAAATGTATTTATTTTTCCTCTTCTTCAGAGTTCCTGCATCAGCTTTGACAACTGGAAACAAGTTGTTGACATTCTTTTGTCAGATTCTACATCAAACACTTCAGTTCTTCATTATCTGCCATCATCTTGCGCAAGAGACAATTAAACAGACAGCTGTCAATCAACAGACTGGATATCCAATATGCAGAGAAGTGTCAAGCTGGTCTTGATCAAATTCAATATATCAAGTGATTACTGAGTTTAACCAAACATGTAGAACACATGGTAACATATCTGAACAGTATTGGTCAATACGGACTACTGGGGTGCTTGCATTGTAAACACCTTGCAAAAACACATAAATTTATAAATCCTACTGATAAAATATTATACATTGTTCCAATAGTTAAGCATAATATAATACAACAGTTACAACCCTATATTAAATTATTGTGGGTATTAGGAAAAACAGGATAGTCTTTTCAATAATTAGAAGGAAAGAAAATACAGTTTTTAAAGAGAATTTAGTCTTCAATGTTTTATGAAAATTTCTCAGGGTGTTTGTGAAAAAAAAAAAGGATTGAAGTCAGAAGACGGTTTAGTTTAGTGTACAGTAATAATATTTTTAAGGTCTTTTCATCACGTGTAGTGTGATTTTGTTTTTAGGGACAGTTATGCAATTTACCAGCTCTGCTTTTAATGAATTTTAGGTCTAAGAATAAGCATACCCATAAGGCTATTCATTCGGTGATTGTATAGTGTTATCAGCATTTTTTATATGTTTTCGTGTGCTAGGTATAAGTGTCAGGCATATTAGGGTATTGTGCTGTTCCAGAAAATATCCATCCCTCGCCCCACCCCTTTGGTAATTCCAGTTTGGCTTCAGACTTTCCTTAAAAAAAAATGGTCTCTAAGACCCCCTCCCCTTTTGACCGTCCATGAGGTGGGTACAGATATTTTGTGGAACAACATTGTAACTTACGGTATTGATCATCTTGGTAGTCCACAGAACGTCCATTCGTTTCGCTATGTGTGGATGCTTACTCGCTATTAGTTGTTTCGCCACAACTTTAGGCCTGTATATTACAGTGTTCGTGTAGAGAGGAATTGAAGCTAAAATGTTGTTGTGTATGTTTAACTTCAAAATTATGTAGCGAAATGACTGTAGCGAAACGACTGGACCATGTGCAAAAGCGGCTACAAGTTAGGAGACAATTGTTAAGTATTTATTGCCCATATAAACTGCAATGTATTATAGCGATAATCTTAGACTTGTAAAATATTAAATTATTTTTTAAAATTATCTTTTGTATGGACATGTATATTATGCACGCGCCATTTTAATAAATAGATAATTCATGACGTATCTGGTTGAGATCTTCTTCTTGTTGTTTCATTAGAATGCGATTAATTTTGGATCATTTTTAAAGTGTTTGACTGCCAAAACGGCAAAGATAAAAAAAAAAATTGCAAAAATTACCCCTTATATCTGACCGGTTTTACCATTACGTGTCATTTGACAGGAATAGGCAAAGCGCGATTTCTTTAATTGTCGCACTTTTAGTTTAGGTTACTTAAGAGATATCCTTGAACAACATATTTGCTGAAGATGGGCTGCACTGCCCTTTGCAGATCAGACATTTAGATTTAGAACAAAAAAGGGATGAGCAACAAGACCATTTTTGTACATTCAGTTGCAGCCTCGTTCCCAGTCGTCCTCGGCGATTTCGGATGTGACGTCACCTGTCAAGCTTGTCGGGAAAATTCGCCTAGGACGCATCGCGCTATCGCGCTCGGTTCCAAGCCTCCTCTGGTCACTCGGATAGCGCGAACAGGCCTGGGTACAAGGCTGATTCAGTTGGATATATATTTGTAATATAAGCCGATGTCATTTTGGCTCATGATTGTAAAGGGGTAGTTCCAGTAAACTTTCAGTCTTATTGTACTCAATCAAAAATATGACAATCAGGGGGGATAAACATTGTGAACTTCCGCATTTTTATATAAACTTGAAGTTTCGTATGTTGGTCAACATACATTTTCAAAAGTGACCTAAAGTGACCGTTACAGTTTATGACGAGACTATGCAAAATTGACAAGGGGTTTGGAAATGAGGAAATGAATTCAAAATTCTTAACAGTAAAATTATATACGGCGGTAACAGCTAATAAAACATCAGCTTTTCACCGCTGATGTTATTGTACTTGATTTAGAACGTCCCTCTCCTGATAATCTTTGAACAGTCCCTTGTCGTCCTTCAAACAACTCGTCTTAGAGAAGGCACATGATCTGCTTGCCTGCATCGCAAACGCTTTAAACGTTCTGTATAGAGACGGACAATATTAATGTGTTTAGGCTAATGGTCTGCAAACAAACTTGGTTTTAAGGGTTGTCTTGTTTTAGTTTGGTGTTCTTTACTTCCAGTTTTCCTGTTCAATGTTACAAATTTTGATCACTGGAAACATTCAAGTGAGAAATTCTGAAAAACAAAATAAGCGCCCCCCTTTGGCACTGTCGTCCCGTAAGAATTTTAAACAATTATCGGGTGAGGTCTTTTGCGATATCTGGAATAATAAAGGTCGGGGTAAGTGTTATCAGCCGAGCCGAAGGCTGAACGGCTAATAACACTTACCAAGACCTTTATTATTCCGGAATTCACAAAAACCGAACCTAATAATTGTTTTATTGTGCATTGTTTTAAAGAATATAACGACAAACACTAACTTATCTGTAGGTTGAGTAAGTGTCTCTTTTGGCCAATGAGAAGACAGATAGCGAGCACAATGTATACTAAACGCTCTCATAGAACGGTTGTCTTTACACCTCCTGTACCAAACAGAAAATGCTGTCACCAAAACAGTCCGTTTCAGTTAAACTGAAATCGTAGCAGTTTTTTCCATCTCGCCAAACAAACCGCCAGCTACGCAGCGCGCAGTTATATAAGGATATACGGCCGGGATTTTTTTAAATTGTTGTTTTTAAAGTTGGGCGTCGTTAAAAAAAATTGTTTTCTTCATCGGTTAAAAATACTCTGGATCATAGTTCAGTTAAAGAACCTGTCGAGACGACAAAATGACCCTGTTGCTAAATCAGAAAATAATGGCAAATCTTTTTAAACAGTCGCTAAGAAACGGAAGTACACATCATTCAAAGAAGACAGACTGTAGATGGATTCATTTACAGCATCCACGCATAGCTGACGCATTTGCTTGCTGGTATTTTTTACTGTTCTGATCTTGATCTTAAAAACAATGCGGTAACTCATACAAATCCTACAATACGCGAAATACATTCTATATGATTATTGATTAGATCCCTAAAGATCTAATAATATCCCTAAAAGATGGTTTAACTTTAGCTGTTAGGAATATTTTCCTTCCTCAGCCTCATGAAATTATGTTTTTCGGTGACATTTTCCAGATCGATCCAGACCTTTTAATTCACATGTGGAAAACAAAACTAATTGTAAGCCTATTCAAATCTCCCAAATTTTCATGTAAATGAAAACAAAGTTCCGTAGAGTACAAGCCAATCGGAAACGCTTTTCTAATAACGAGGTTGCTCAGCGCACCACGTTCAAATTCAAAATTCTGTGGCGAAGGAAGACGCGAGGGTGCATTTTGCTTCTAGGAACAATTTTGGGGAAACAAGAAGATTGAGACTCACGATCACTTTATCTTGCCACTTTGTAAACTTTACTACGAAGTGAATGAAGAATCGTTGGACGTGACATGAACAAAATAAATGGTAGGTAGAGGTTGCTATTGAAGTAAGCTAAGTTCAGGAGTTAGACTAGTTGCAATTCGTATTGTGAGCGACAGTGTTTGGAAAAATGGGTTAGTCTGTGGTTTAATTTTCATGTCTTAATGTTGACAGTGATAATTACTGTGAGTTAAATCTTTTGTCATTACAGAAGTTACTAGTGGAAGTAACAAACCACGCTATCAAAATCAAGATGCACACGATGAATAAAATCATGCACGTGGACGGCAACTCAAACTTTGAAAGGTACAGCGATGCTACGTTCTCTTCTTTGAAATAAGCTTATGTGTTTAGTTTAATTCGGTTGTTTTTTTTTTTGTTGAAATGTGGTAGAAAACTATTCTTATTACAACGAATTTTGAAAATATTGACTTTGTAATTGGGGCATTTGGGCTCTTTCTTAATATTTCGTTAAATATTTCGTCGATTGAGTCAAACTCTTAAGTTTAGCTCTTTCCTTCAGGATAACCTTTTTACTATACATTTGTATGCGTGTGGTGACTGTAAGAGAGTAGAAGTCGTTCCGTCACGTTGCCATGGTAGCAAAATTTCTGGATGACAACAAATCAAAACGTCACTCAAAAAATGGGTTCGAACTGTTTCAAACTTCATCGATCTTATTTAATTTCATTTAATTTGTCAAATGTTGGCGAAATTTTCTTGGTTGATTCCGAAAGGAAATAAAAAGGGAAAAGAAAATTTTTGTGTTGCGCACACCTGCTCTATAGAGCGGGCGAGTGAAATTAGGAAGTTTTCATGTCGCAGTCGTGTAAAAAGGGCTAAGAAATGTACAAAAAAGCGTGATGCACGTGCAAAGTTGTTCTTTTACAAAACTAAACCTATTGCGTTTTTTGCTGTTGCGAAAACTCCCTTTGGTTGTGATCCAGAAATTTTGGTACCATAGTAACTGACATCACATTTCTCCTCTCTCTATTCCTCTCAAAACCAAACAGCAATAAAACATTACAGTAATGAGTACGTAAACGAAAGTATGCGTAGTGCATGTAGACCGTGACAGTCGAGAACATTATACACTTAATGTCCGATCCCGAGGGAAACAGTTCGTTTTGTTTTCCCGAGAGTCCTGATGTTTTCCGAGACGCGAAGAAAACGAAGCCAAGTTATGTTTGGGCGCGTGGGATTGGAACCTATTTTGGACGCGAAAGCGAGGCTTGGTGGAATAAAATGAAACAGCAAAACAATTTGGCTTAGTTTTCTTCGTGTTGCAAGATGAACGAGTTTAAAAGTAAGAGTGTGCCGTGGTTGAAAGACTATCTAACAAATAGCGGTTTCCAGGTATCAGACCAGGGGTAACATACAAATTTAGTGGGAACTGAGGAATACACGGCCGAGGACATGGAATCTTTTAAAAGTCTGCACGGGCACAAACTATTCTCAGATGGTCATGTTCAAGAATGCGTGACGCACTGTGTCAAATATGAGGGATATTCTTTATTTCGGTTCAAAATGCAACCGACAGAAAGATCCAAAACAGAAGGCAACATAAGCGTATAGTTGTCGCATTTGCCTGCTGGAATAGAATGGGCCATTTGCACGATAACGTCTTTTTACTACTAAGACCAGAATTCATTTCGTTTTTCCTTTCATATTTAAATTTGTAATCCCAGTGAGGTGTAAATAACAAAAGCCTTAATTTGCTCAAGAATGCAATACCCTGACGGATTCTGGTCTTAGTCGTAAAATGACGCCATCGTCCAAATGGCGTATTCTGCTGGAATTTTTTTATTGTTTTTAAGCCTGAAAACAATAAAAAATTCCAGTGGGCGAATGCCACAGCTATACGCGTATGTTGCAAATGAATCCACCCAAAATATTTTACTTGTGACTTCTGTCGCCCATGGTAAGAGAACTTAGGAATGGTAAGTTGAAGGACTGTAAACTAGCGAAAGGGATGTAATCAGAGATATAAACAAACTAAAGCAAGCATTTTGCAAAGCATCCTGCAACTTTTAATATGGTCATTTACTGCCATTATAATTATCGATCTCCCAGTAACTCACAGACCAATACACTGGATTAGAAAGAATAGGCAAGAACGGATGTTTTGTCTCGGTATCTAGAACTGAGCCTTAGGAACTTCTTCAATGAAGATCCGGGACACAGACTGCCACCCCGTGTAGGCGTCACCACGATTTCTATGTTGGCAATTACCAACCCAGAATCCCACGCGCACCTTTCCTTTGCGAATGTTGTTACAGTGCCCCTCAATATGGCGGACGCGGTGAAGATCTTGAGTATTGCCATGCCACATGTACACAATACCGTCAATAGGTAGGGGAGCTGAACATTCTGCTCCGTTGAAAGTGAAGTACCAGCGTTTGCAACAGTCTGTACACCTGTATATTCTTAGAGCACCAGTCCAGGCCACACGAAGAGCTGTGTCAGAAAAGTTCTTGGTGAAGACACAGTCCTAAATTTGTGGAAAATAAACGTAGAAAAGCAAATCATTTGGTTATGATAGCAAAAAAAAAAAAAAAAAAAAAAAGACTATTCAGCCACTTAGAATTAAACAAAACTTTCTAAGTCTAAGTTTTACCTTTATTAAACCATTGTCTTTGCCATCGTTTAAATTATTCCATGCGCACTCTTTCCAGTTCTTAAAAGGCATCAGACCTGGGTTCCCAGGATGCCCACTTTGTCCACGCTCTCCTTTTGGACCTGGTGGGCCCTGTACACCAGGCTCTCCTTTAGCACCATCTTTCCCATTTACACCAGCAGGTCCCTGGGGCCCAGTCTTTCCCGGGCTTCCCGGGTCACCTTTCGCTCCTTCTCGGCCATCACGTCCGTCACGGCCTGGTAACCCGTGCATGCCTGGAATACCACCAAACCAAGATGGAGGAGATTGCTAGAGAGAGAAACAAAAAGTTGCTTTAAAAAGTGTTATTGTGCGTTGAGCAAAATAACTCCCTCATTGATTTAGTCTCATCGGCGATGCTTAGCCACCTCTAGGGAAAAAAAAAATAAATAAAGATAAAACAAAACAAAACAAAAGAAAGAAAACTCGTGTGCCTTTATGACACACTTTAAACAATTTAACTCCCTTCCTTTCTCCCACAAGCCTTTCGGAAAATAAACCCCTGAAAAATTCCGACGAATATTTTTATAATGTCTGCAAATATTCTTAAAATATCCTTTCCCCTTCGTCTCCCTTTTCCCAACTCTATTTGGCCCCTTGTGTTAAAAGTGTTGTGGAGAAAACTTACATTAACGCATCGTTACATCACTGTAGATATATGGTCAAGACATACAATTGAATCGAGACACGAAGTTAGTTGACGTCATGATTTAAGAAGTTCCCTAAAACCTCTTTCTAAATTATTTGTGCTGATAAAGAGCGAGACTTTGTCAAAGCTATGGAAACTATTCTTTTTTTGAAAGGAATCTATACCATATTCGAGTTTAGTATTAGTTGACGTCATTTATTATGAATTGTTGTTTTTCTAAATTATCGGAATCGAAATTGAAATTGTCTCTGAGCTTTGCAACCTTATCACGATTTTCATGATTATTGAAAGGCGCGCTCTATTATTTAGACATTCCTTCACGTCGAGCGAGACTAGATAAATACTCACAGAAAAGTACTCTTGATCATTTATTGGACTACGCAAAATGCAAGGTTCTGTTCTTGAAGTTTGTTTGCTATCATTTGTTCCAGTTATATCAAGGACGATCCGGCGCAGAAAGTTAATTGACTCACCATATTGCTCGAAGTTTGTTTGGTTTTGTTGCCCGCCACGGCTGTCAAGACCAAGAATGACGCAACAGCAAATAAACACAACAGAGCCAGAGAAACTTTACACGCTGTACTCATTGTGTCTTTTTTTAAGAGTTTTTCTGAAGGCGAAGTTGGAAAATAAAGTCAGAAATTAAGTCACTTAAATCGCCAAACAAATCCTTCCAGTGTACTTAAAGTGTTTTGTTTAAAGTTTCCCCGAAGAAGACCCTCTCAAAACTGAACCTTGCTGAATCCTGAACCTTCATTACAACTCGCAGTTTTCAATTTATCGTAAACTTACTCAGGGGCACCCAACGACGGTTTCCTCCTAAATAAATTGAAAACACCTTTTAGGCTATCCAAAGTACTTTTAGATCTCTAGAAATGCAGTTCTAACCAGAGCTATAAAATGTGTCTGTTCGGCCATCCTAGAGGAACTTGAGCCTTTTCGAAATTACAAGGGCTTTAGTTTTATTTTACCGAAAATTTTAGATGTTATTTAACGTATTACGATAGTGAGAATATTACTAATTTCTTTCCGTGTTCAGCACATTTTTGAATCCGAAAATTTTAGGTTTCCTTTTTCCTACGAAAAATAGCCCAACCTGAGGAGTGAAATGTGAAAAATTAAACTTTAGAAAATCGCAAAGGATTTATCAGATAAGCTTCAAAAATTGTACATGAATGGTACAGTCATCTAGAAATTTTTATTTTTAGTCGTCCTAAAGTAATAGAAAATTATAGGTGATATTTGCTTCTCCGAACAGATATTTTACAGAAAACAGTCGCCTTCATACACAGTAGCACCTATTTCTGTGCCCCTCGTCGCTTTTAAGAAAAAGCACCCTTGGATGTTCATATTTTCAAACTTCACTATGTTCGTGAAACAGATTTTGAACGATTGATATTCTTATTTTTTAAGCTACAGTCCAGTTCGCGAATTTATTGCGAGTAAAGTGAGATTATCCAGTCTGTCTGGGTACTCGCATTGCTCGAAAAGTCTCAAAACAATTGCCGATCACTGTGTATCGTTAGAAAGCGTAATTTCCGATAGCAAGCGAAAACTGAACCTGACTCATACGACTTGAAAAAAGCGGGAAAAGTCGTTACCTGTGGACTCTTTTCTGCTCGAGTTGCTCTTCGTCATAGGCCACGTTAGTTTTCCAACAGCTTTTTCTTCCTTTCTGTTGATTTTTTGTTCGTGTTTTAGCACGTTTTTGTTTACTCAGTATAAATTGATGATAACCAGTTAGACTGATTGATAATGAACATTAAATATTGACTGAAAATTTCTTTCATCCAAAAACTATCTAGTGCTGTTAGGATTTTTCACTTCCTGTATTTAGTTACTTTTTGTTCCGAGTTCAGCAAGAACTTAGATTAAATCATACGGCGACTACGATTTTGCAGCATTGGTGAGGCGTGACCAATTTTTTTTGTTATGAATTCACTGCTTAACAAAAACAACTCCATACCTATGAGAGGATGAATTACATAGGTACAAATTTTATCAGGTATTTTTAACTATGCTAAAAGGCCTTACTGACTGGAATACAGCCACTTTTAAAGTTTTCGTCTCTAATCACAAATGTAAGTTTATTGAAATTGATAACATTGCTAGAACATCCACAACACGGGGGGAAGTGGACAGAACTTAAGGCTTCCTAAAGTGTGAAAAGGTGAAAGGTGTGTGTCTCTGAAGAGGATATTATTTTCAAGGCCTTGAGCTCTTAAACATGCAGGATATACAATTTCAATTTTTATGATATACGTCTTGAACAGGGTGTCTTATTGCACCGGGAATGGGAAAGTTGGCGGTGAGTGGTCTACATTTGTGGTACCGACAATTATACTTTTTGGAAATAAACCTCTTTGATGTTTGCTTAAGAAATGACGTACGCAAAGTCAGTTGTCTTTAGCATAATTACAAAATAAGTTGTATATTTATTTAAGGTTATGTTTGCCTTTTCACCTCTCATGACTTAAACTGTCTCGCTCGATTAGCTCACTTGCTCGACATGTTCTCGTTCCATTTGCTTGTTTAGTGGGGCTATTGTCTTCCATTTGATATCATGCATGGTTGACGGTACTGATTGTTGTCACTTTTTACATCGCGAACTTCTCTATTGACTTTATCAGTATAGAACCCTTGAATAAACTCGAAAACGTTCCTTTGTAATGATAAAACGCGAGACTGAAATTTGGAAAAGGGAAGAGCTTTACAGGCATTTCTAATACAATACATGTACAATGCTTCAAAACAAATATTTTTCTGCCGCAAAATTTGCGGTGGAAAGACTTGCTAAAAGCGCTCCATTCTTACTGCAGTCTACAATGTGAAACGTTATATTAACTAGCTATTTTCGTAAAATGAAATTATAACAACTTCTACTAGTAAATTTGCTTCCGCTATAATGTTAGAAGAAGCTAAAATTCGAGTGTGCGTTCGAGAAGTAGTCAAAGTTTTTGGTTTGTGACAAACAAAACTACTGGGACAAGAAACTGAGCGATAAGCGCCTGTAGCACTTACCGTGTTAGTTATAAATGCATACATATTCTTTTAAAATTAAAAGCATTTTTTAGGTTTAGCTAGGTTTGCAAGTATTTTCGTTTCATTCATTCTTTTTTCAGTCAGTCTTGCTGGCGGGATCCTTCCAGACGATCGAAGTTGAATTTGGATTATACTATTGCTTTGCTTTTTTATTACTATTAAAAACGGTTGTCGATAAAACAGAAGGAAAGTAATAAATTCAGTTTATTGTAAAATTTTTGTGTATTAAGTATCTGGATTATATATGCCAAATAGCCATCAAGATAAGATCAGATAAAACCTAGGCAGCAATTAATGCATTCGCTGTCTCTACTGTGTGCAGTCTAATGACAAACTGTGAATCTGTAATAACTGAACTAGTAATCGAATTGCATGTTAGTTAAAACCATAACCATAACTGCGGTTTTAGGAAATATACACCGACCTCACAGCACAAGTAGCCACAATTCATCACTCGCCGTTACAGCTGTATACGACAGTCGATCCTAACTGTGAATCTGTAATAACTGAAGTAGTTATCGAATTGCATATTAGTTAAAACCATAACCATAACTGCGGTTTTAGGAAATATACACTGACCTCACAGCACAATTCATCACTCGCCATTGCAGCTGTATACGGTAGTCGATCCTAGGACGTGGCTAAAATTAGGGAGCTGCAGATTTTCTTTCAAGGCTTTACTCACCCTATCTGGTTCATTCTGCTTGCTTTTCTGGAACTGAACATGTGTTACTCGGCGTCCGAGTGTTACATTCCCTTCTCATAGTTACTGAACTTCACCGTAAAAGCTCAGTCGATCATCATCGTTCTCATTGCCAATAACAATCTCAGAGAGTTTCGGTGTTAAAATGCTTTCGCAGTGCAATGAAATCTTCAAATATTGTTTTTTACATTTTTCAAACGATATGGTCAAAGCACCGTTTGTTTCAAACGGAAGAAATATAGCTATAATTAATTCATTTTAATTTGAGTTTATATTGTAGTGTTTTATGGTCGAATGTTCACCTCGTAGACTGCGATATTGTATGATAGTAATGATAATTTACGATGCCTAAGTATTAGCCAATGATGTCCTAATGTTGCGGTGCAATTTTTAATTGAGGGCAGCATTATATTAATAAAGGTTATATTATAAGCCGCGCATTGCAGCCTGCTAGCACCAGGGCGGATAAAGGTTGGGCGGTGAAACGAGCGCGTCCGAGCAAAAAGGTGTGATGCAGTGGACTGGGACTCTGCTTAGAAATGTCGCTTGTTTTCGACTTCGGTCAGGGCTTGCAATGTGGTTTGTCCATTAGACACTGCCGCTGTCACTGAATTATGGCGGCTTGATTTGTTTTCTTACACTTCTTCCTCGTTCCTTTGTGCTGGTACGCTGCTACTTTTTGCGGGAGGTTTAATTGGAGTAGACAAACATCTCTTTCAAAGGGTTCCTCTTATTACTTCCATGACTCTACCACTGAATTATATTTTCGTTCTACTACTCGCCAATGTCGATGTTATTCCGAAATAAAACAACTAAGTACTGTCTAAAACACGAAGGAAAACCTCATCCATGTCATTCATGGCAAAACTAAAAGACAGCAGATCGTTTTTTTTAACTAGATGACGTGTATTTCATCAGCGTGCAGCTCGTGCAAGGTGAGATTATGCTAATTTCAATCACCATCACCCTTCTTTTTAATTTTGAAAAAAAACATCTTATACGTCTTTGTGTTTCTTCGAAACTTCAAAATTAGTTTCCCCTCAGTTTTTACTGGTTACTTTGTTTTGTTTTAGAGAGAAAAACGGAGGAAAAACCTGACAACTAACCTCAATAAATTTTGTTTACATGCGGTTGCCAAATTTGCGACGCATTGCGCGAATCGCCATGGCGCGTTGCACCCGAGAAGCAAAGTTTGAAGCAGCAGAACGCCACTATATCAAAATATATCAATCTAATTTTTTGCTATGTTATGTAAAATTTATCCCCCTTTAACATATGTAAAAATTGAGGTTAAGAAGTGTTAAGCTTTTGCAAACGAAACGGCAAAAGACGATTAGGTGATATTTAGTGGAAGGAGGAGGTATTCAACATTTTCAAATTAAACTCAAATTTTGGCATTATACGACCAACAAGTTTGACTTATAGGCATACAGACACAAACATATGAAACTGTTTATTGATATTGTTATGAAACGAATTTATCTATTTAACATTGTAGCCTGAAATTACGGAAAGAAAATAGGATTTCCGGTTTGCAAAAAGGAAAATTTCGCCGGCCTTCAAGCGCACCGGAAGCGCGGAAAGAACGCTCGTGCCAGTCCTACTCCGCATCACACATTAAATGAAGAGCGGAGCGCTCGTTTCACCGCCCAACATTTATCCGCCCTGGCTAGCACGCTCTTCTATTTGGGGGGATACTGTGAAAAGTATGCACGAGCGGCGGCGCTCGTTCTCTCGCCGCTCGCTTTGTTCGTCACTCTTTCTCTCAGGTAGCGAGTACGGTCTTGTTAATCAACCGTTTGAACTTGGTATCAAGCCTTACATTAAATCTAATTTTGAATCGAAAAATTGAACCAGATTGTATCAAATGACCTGGAGATTATTATAAGGAAAAACTTTGTCGCATCCTTACCGCAAGCTTTATTCTGTTGAGAACAAAATGAAAAAAAAAGGTGTAAGCCAAAAAACGGCAAACCTCTTGTAGCACAATAAGGGGTATGAAATTCGTGTTGCATTTTGCGGAAAACGAAGCAAAGTAATTTTGAACTCAGCCACAGCAAAAATTCAGTCCTAGTAAAGTACCATTTTCATAGGCATGCACGGAAAAACTAATAAAAGGATCTGAAACCATGTCTATAAGGCAATACTCCAAGTTTGATATATTGAAATTTGAACATGACTCCGAGGTTTTCTGCTCATTTCTCTATATTTGATTTGGTTTTCTTAGTAATGGAGTCGTGAAAAATTTGCAAGTTTGACCCTAAAACCTCGGTAGCATACAGATGTAGAGTTTAAGGCAAACGTTCAGCTTTAGGAACTTCTTCAATGAAGATCCGGGACACGGACTGACTGATCACCAGCTACTCCATGTTGACAATTGACTAACCTAGAATCCCACGCGCACCCTTCCTTTGTGAATGCTGTTACAATGCCTTTTAATACGGCAAACACCGTGAACATTGCGAGTGTTACGTTGCCACATTTACACAATACCGTCAATGGCTAAGGGAGCTGAACACTCTGCGCCGTTGAAAGTGAAGTGCCATCGTTTGCAACATGCAGTGGTTAGATTATAGTATGGAACCGGCTCCTGGCTAAAGTTTACAATCCTCCTCTGGAAATACATAACAACCTTTCTGTTACGTTACGCTGATGAAGTTGGAGTGATTCGAACGAAATATTCGATTTGTTTGAATTTGTTGCTCTGAATTTTGGAATGTTATTTGCTAAAAACAGCTTTTAATTTTGTTAACATCGTATGGAAGTTATCTATCAATAAAAAATAAAGGATAATGTCAAATTCTTGTCAATCTACTCTGATTTAAACCGCCGCAATTCCGCACTATTTTGGTTTTCGCAGCGACATGAAATACCACATGCTTAAAATGAGACAAGTTCATCGTTTCAAAACAAAGATAAACGACCGTTATGTACGTATCGACAGTATCGGATCAGAATGAATGGTCTTAAATTGCAGAAAAGTGGACGTCGTTGCTATGGCGGCATAGAAACTTGGAGAAAAGGACTCTGAATAAACTGCAAATGCAGATAAACAGAGCAAAAAACAAACACGTACTGCCCTAAAAGAAGTAAAACTGGCCGGGGAATATTTCTAACTTTTACTAC
Source organism: Porites cylindrica (assembly GCA_964035525.1). Classification (NCBI taxonomy): domain Eukaryota; kingdom Metazoa; phylum Cnidaria; class Anthozoa; order Scleractinia; family Poritidae; genus Porites; species Porites cylindrica. The sequence goes on from OZ037776.1 coordinate 33,552,220, forward strand.
TCCTTGTGTTTTATTTGCTTCCAATTTCACAGTCAAGGCCCAATAAATCGTGCACCGAATGCTTCTGTTTATGAGAGTGTAAAACAAAGCATTTGAGGCCAATTCCCTTTTTTATGATCTAGTGTTCCATGTGATATTCACGTGATAAAACGAAGTGGGATTTTGATGCAGATACAATTTAACCTTACCTTTATCAGACGGTGATCCCTGTCATCATCTAAGTTTTTCCAAGCACACTCTCTCCAGTTCCTGTTAGCCAGCATTCCACTTGATCCAGACTCCCTCTTTGGAAAGGGGGCACCTTGCTCCCCTTTAGCACCGTTTGCACCAGTAGGGCCAGGAGGTCCCTGGGGTCCAGTATTTCCTGGCATTCCTTGGTCACCTTTTGCCCCGTCACGGCCATTCCGTCCATCACGGCCTAGCATCCCAGGTGTACCTGGCATCCTGGGCACTCCATTACAAAAGGATGTTGACTTCTTTAAAAAAGGAGGCATGATACAGATATAGGAGCAAAAGAGTAGAAAGCGTACCTTTTCTTTTAACTTGAAGGAGAGCTCTGAGCTTCTTTAAGGTGACACCCTGGGTTTTTTTTGGGGGAAATGATGTTGATTTGGAAAATAAATAAATTAGGGTAGAAAACATAAACCAGCTAGTCCGCTAATGGGCTCAGTGGAACCTTGTTGTGGTGGTTGAGTATCTGGTATTTGTTTACTAATTATTCACTTCATGTTTTAGTTCTTTAAGATCCCCAAATCCAATATTTTCCAATTTCCCAAAATTTTAAACAGAACCCCCCTATTTTATATTTATTGAAAACATTTGAAAGAAAATCCAAATATTCTCAAAAAATAAGGGAACTAAAGACTCCAACTTAATGGAGTCTTTTTTTTAATTGAAGAAAATCTTGGCTAGATATTAAGAAAAATGGCGCACTAAACGAAAAACAATACTTTTAACTAGATATCCCTTTAATTGTCCCGTTCAGGGTTCGTTTGTAACAAGGTTTTGGAACTGGTGCAATTAAAATATAGTGCACATTGTTTTAAAGTTTTAAATTAAAATAAAATATGGTCTTGATATATGAACCCTTTGCATGAGTATTTACAATTGAAATCAAAATAATATAATACCCGGGAGTTTGGTCGAAGTAATCTGAGTTTGTAAAGTTTACGACTCATGTGAACAGACACTCGATAGTTTCAATAAATTTTATATATTCAATCACGGTTGGTTGAACGTGTCATCTATTATGATGACGCCTACAAATCAGCACATTAGCAAACAAGAGACAATTTTCATGTGACAAATTGTGTTACAATCTCCTTTCCAGGGTATCTCTACTCCTTCATACGCGTCAGAAAGGACTCTTAACAGTAGTCATGGTGAAAATACAAGACTATCCAAAATTGCTAAATAGTAGCACATCGAATTTCTTTCTGGTTACGTTTGTCCAGTTATGGTGGTTTTCCATTGTAATGGACACCGTGTACGTTAATTTCTAGTCAGTTGACTATTCTGGGTTGCATTTTAGGATACAAAAGAGAGAAAATATTCTTAGCGAAGGTTAAAAAGGTCTATGAGAGCCACTGCATCTTAAGTTCTTGTCATTCATTGCATTCCAGGTAATCATGAACGTATCAGTATGGTGTATTAACTCGAAAGAGCATCGCACTCAAATAGGTTCTTGGACCCGTTTTTCGAAAGTCCCGATAATTACTGGCCCCGAAAAACTGTTTTATTTATCGGTCAAGATATAGGTTTCAACAGTCTGTCAGATAACTATCAGTTTACAAAACATTTGGACTGGTTTGTCTGCTAGGACCTGCGCTTTTTAATTTAGATTGATTTCCATATTTGGCTTTGGATCTGTAACGTTTCCCAGACTTCGAGAAACGGATCCCTCGGCCTCGTTCCCAGGTTCTCTCTCCTTGGAAACGAGGATGCGGATCCCTAAGTTGAGGAATACTGTCGCTATCATAATTTCTTGCAATACAAAAAGGACCATAAGAGAATCAAGTGGCAGTAGGGCTAATAGACTTTCTGCAACCTTTGGAGAAAAGATTCTCTCTTTTGTATCTTAAAATTCAACCCGACGTATCAACTGAGGACGCTTTTAAAGGTTCCATTCAAAAACTGTAACAAGGGTCAACCATATGCATATTTTTACTTTTTTTTATATGCAACAACAACAAGGCAAAATTACGATTGTGAATAGATAACTTTTCGTTGAACTTCTCACATCAGCATTCATTCTACACAGTTCTACGTTCTCTTATGTATGACTTCTTTCAATTGTTAAAAGAGAATTCAACAAGTGGTAATTTGAAGGATTGAAAACGCGAAGGACTTTTAACCAGCGGAAGACCTCTAATCGGAGCAGAGGGGATCAAAACAAACACAAACACGCACTTTGCAAAGCATCCTGCGATTTTTAATGTTATCATTCCATTACCATTACAATAATCGACCTCCTTTTAATCTGTAGAACTGGCTGGAAGCGATATTGTTTATCTTAGCAGAATGGATGTTTTGTCTCGGCATTTAGGCCTGAGCTTTAGGAACTTCTTCAATGAAGATCCGGGACACAGAGTACCAACCAGTGTAGGCATCACCAGCGCCTCCATGTTGACAATTACCAACCCAAAATCCCACGCGCACCTTTCCTTTGTGAATGTTGTTACAATGTCCCTCAATATGGCGAACGCGGTGCAGATCTTGAGTGTTGCCCTGCCACATGTACACAATACCGTCGATGGGTAGAGGAGCTGAGCATTCTGCGCCGTTGAAAGTGAAGTACCAGCGTTTGCAACAGCTTGTACACCTGTAGATTCTAAGGGCACCAGTCCAGGCCACACGAAGAGCTGTGTCAGAAAAGTTCTTAGTGAAGACACATTCCTAAATTTGGGGAAAATGAAAGCAGATCATTTGGTCATAAATAGGAGGTGAGATAAAAGTAGAAATGACGATGGCATTGAAAACCCAATAAAATGGATTTAAATCTTGAATATTTACCTTTACTAATCCGTTGTCTTTGCCATCGTTTAATTTATTCCATGCGCACTCTTTCCAGTTCTTAAAAGGCATCAGACCTGGGTTCCCAGGATGTCCACTTTGTCCACGCTCTCCTTTTGGACCTGGTGGGCCCTGTACACCAGGCTCTCCTTTGGCACCATCTTTTCCATTTACACCAGCAGGTCCCCGAGGCCCAGTCTTTCCCGGGCTTCCTGGGTCACCTTTCGCTCCTTCTCGGCCATCACGTCCGTCACGGCCTGGTAACCCGTGCATGCCTGGAATACCACCAAACCCGCAGAATGGGGGAGATTGCTAGAAAGAAAAACAAAAAGTTACTTTGAAAAGTGTCATTGTGCGTTGAGCAAAATAACTCCCTCAGTGATTTAGTCTCATCGGCGATGCTTAGCCACCTCTAGGGAAAAAAAAAGAAAAAGAAAGAAAAGTACTGTGCCTTCTTTATGACACACTTTAAACAATTTAACCACCTTCCTTTCCCCCACTAGCCTTTCAGAAAATAAACCCCTGAAAAAGTTTTGACGAATATTTCATAATAATGTCTGCAAACAACCTTAAAATATTTTTTCCCCTTAGTTTCCTGTTTCCCAACTCTATTTGGCTCGTTGTGTTAAGTGTTGTGGAGAAACTTTACATTAAAGCATCGTTAGATATACGGTCAAGACATAAAATTTAATCGAGAAACGAAGTTACTTGATGTTGATGGATTTAAGACGTTCCCTAAACCTCTTTCTAAATGATTTTTGCTGATAAGGAGCGAGACTTTGGTAAAGTCATGAAAGATGCGATCCATTGTTTGGACATTCCTTCACGTCGACCGAGACTAGATAAATACTCACAGAAAAGTACTCTTCAGCAGTTATTGGATTGCGCAAAGTTCTGTTCTTGAAGTTTTTTGGCTATCATTTGTTCCAGTTATATCAGGCATGGTCCCGCGCAGAAAGTTAATTGACTCACCATATTGCTCGAAGTTTGTTTGGTTTTGTTGCCCGCCACTGCTGTCAAGACCAAGAATGACGCAACAGCAAATAAACACAACAGAGCCAGAGAAACTTTACACGCTGTACTCATCGTGTGGGTGTTTTAGGGGTTTTTCTAAAAACGAAGTTGGAAAATAAAGTCAGAAATAAAATCAATTAAATGGTCAAACAAATCCTACCACTAGTTTTCTTAAAGTGTCGTGTTTAAAGTTTGCCTGAAAAAGACCCTCATAAAAACTAAATCTAGCTGAATCCTTAACCTTTACTAAAACTCACACTTTTCAATTTATCGTGAACTTACTCTCAGGGGCAGCCAACGACGGTTTCCTCTTAAACACATTGAAAACACTTTTTAGGCTATAATCCAGAGTACTTTTCGATAGCTAGAAATGCATCTCTAACCGGAGCTATAAAATGATCTAAAATGTATCTATTCGGTCATCCTAGAGGAACTTGAACTTTTTTGAAAGTACAAGGGCCTCAGGTTATTTTACCGAAAATTTTAGATGTAATTTAACGTATCACCAAACTGGTGAGAATTTTACTAATTCCTCTCTTCGTCACATTTTTGAATCTGAAAATTGTAAGTTTCCTTTTATCTACGAAAAATAGCCCAACCCGAGGAGTAAAATGTGAAAAATTAAACTATTAATAGAAAATCGCAGGGGATTTGTGAGATAGGCTTCGAAAATTGTACATGGTACAGTCATCTAGAAATTTTTATTTTTAGCCGTCCTAAAGTAATAGGAAATTATAGGCAATATTTGCTTCTCCGAACAGATATTTTACAGAAAACAGTCGCCTTCTTACTCAGTCACACCTATTTCTGTGCCCCTCGTCGCTTTTAAGAAAACGCACCCAAGGATGTATATATTTTCAAACTTTACTACGTTCGAGAAACAGATTTTGAAAGACTCTCCTATCAACTAAAAAAAATTGTAACTCCTCTTATTTTGTGAGCTGCAGTCCAGTTCGCGAATTCATTGCGAGTAAAGTGAGATTTTGCAGTCCGTTTGGGTACTCGCATTGCATGAAAAGCCTCAAAACAATTCCCGATCACTATGAATCGTTAGGAAGCGCAAATTACCGATACGAAGCGAAAAAAACCAGACTCAAAGGACTTGAAAAAAGCTGGAAAATTTGTTACCTGTGAACTCTTATCTACTCGAGTTGGTCGTCGTAAGTAACATAGGCCACGTTAGTTTAACAACAGCTTTTTCTTCCTTTCTGTTGATTCTTTGTTCGTGTTTTAACAAGTTTTTGTTTACTATAAATTGATGATTACTGTTGGGCTGATTGATAATGAACATTAAATATTGACTGAAAATTTCTTCATCCAAAAACTTTCTAGTACTGTTAGGATTTTTAACTTCCTGTGTTTAGTTTTTGTTCCGAGTTTAGCATGAAGTTAGACTAACACACGCCGACGAAGATTTTACAGCAGTTTTTTTTTGTGATGAATTCACTTCTTAGCAAAACAACTCCATATCTATGGGAACATGAATTACAGAGGTACAAATTTTATTAGGTATTTTTGACTACGCTAAAGGTCCTTCTGACTGGAATACAGCCACTTGTAAAGTTTTCGTCACTAAATAATCACAAATGCTAGTTTACTGAAATTGATAGCAGTGTTAGTAAGAAAATCCACAACACGAGGGGAAGTGGACAGAACTTAATTCTCCCTAAAGTGAGATCTAACACTGCCAGAAAGGCGTTTTACCTTCATTTAATAGATCGAAATCTTTTGACAATATTCTAAACAAAATTTATTAGTATTATTCAGTCGTGATTTTTTTATAAACCGTATTTTGGAATTCTATTGACAAATACATAATTTAGTATTTGGCAACGTTAATACAACCATCTAACATTTTTCAGTGCTTGATGAGATTGAAAAAATGAGGTTTTCCTGATTTATTTTCTATCGTTCTGGAAGACAGTTTTAAACTTTCAATTTGTTGAGTAATGCTTGCGTTTGGAAATTACACATTAAATATAAATATAATCAATTGAGTCAACGCACACAAAGTCTTTACAATAAAATAATGATATGAACCCGACTTGGTTACAAAAGGCAAGGGATTTTTAATTTTCCTTTAAAACGACTCTAAAAGATATTTTTGTGGGGTTGAGTTCTTACTAAATAGTAAGCCTGTATTCATTGTTTGAACAGACTACCAAGGGGGGTACTCCCTTATTTGGCCTCATTGTGTCTCTGAAGAAGATATGATTTTCAAAGTCTTGAGTCTTTACAGGGTATACAATTTCACTTTTTATAATAAGCGTCGTGAACAAGGGGTCGATCTTTTTAAACCGGGAATGGGAAGGTTGGCGATGAGTGGTCTACTTTTGTGGTACTTACAATTATTTTTTCGAAATAAACCTTATTCTTTGATGTTTGGTTAGAAAAGGACATACGTAAAGTCAGTTGTCTTTAGCATAATTATAAAATAAGTTGTATATTAAGCATTTAAGGTTGTATTTAATTGCCTTCTCACCTCTCATGACGTAAACTGTCGCTCTTGATTAGCTCGCTTGTTTGCTCAACATGTTCTCGTTTAATTTACTTCTTTAGTGGGGCTATTGTCTTCCATTTGATATCATGCATGGTTGACGGTACTGATTATTGTGATTTTTTTACATCACGAATTTCCCTTTTGACTTTATTAGTATAGAACCCTGGAATAAACTCGAAAGCGTTCCTTTGTAATAATAAAACGTGAGACTGAAATTTGGAAAAGGGAAGAGCTTTACAGGCATTTCTAATAAAATACATTGCTTCAAAACAAATATTTTTCTGCGGCAAAATTTGCCATGGAAAGACCTGCTAAAAGCGCTCCCGCAGTCTACAATGTGAAACCTTATAACTAGCTATTTTCGTAAAATGAAATTATAAAAACTTCTACTAGTAAATTTGCTTCCGCTATAATGTTAGAAGAAGCTAAAATTCGAGTGTGCGTTCGAGAAGTGGTCAAAGTTTTTTGGTTTGTGACAAACAAAACTACTGGGACAATAAACTAAGCAATAAGGGCCTGTAGCACTTAACCGTATTGGCTATAAATGCACACATATTGTTTGAAAATTAAAAGCATTTTAATGTTACGTTTTATTTTAGGTTTGTAAGTATTTTCGTTTTATTCATTCTTTTTTCAGTGAGTCTTGCGGGCGGAATCCTTCCAGACGATCGCAGTTGAAATTGGATTACACTATAATTGCTTTGCTTTTTAATTACTGTTAAAAAATGTTGCCGATAAAATAGAAGGAAAGTGATAAATTCGGTTTATTGTAAAATTTTTGTATATCGAGTATCCGAATTATAATATGCCAAATAGTCATCAAGATAAGATCAGATAAAACTTAGAGGCAGCAATATTAATGTACTCTTTGTCTCTACTGTGTGCAGTCTAATGAGAAACTGTGAATCTGTAATAACTGAAGAAGTTATCGAAATGCATGTTAGTTAAAACCATAACCACAACTGTGCTTTTAGGAAATATACACTGAACTCACAGCACAATTAGCCACAATACATCACTCGCCATTACAGCTGTATCCGACAGTCGATCCTAAGACGTGGTTAAAATTAGGGAGCTGTAGATTTTCTTTCGAGGCTTTACTTACCCTATTTAATTTGGTTCATTCTCCACGCTTTTCTGGAACTCAACAAGTGTTACTCGGCGTCCGAGTGTTACATTCCCTTCTCATAGTTATTAGTGAACTTCACCGTAAAAGCTCAGTCGATCATCATCGTTCTCACTGTCAATAATAATCTCAGAGAGTTTCGGTGTTAAAATGCTTTCGCAGTGCAATGAAATCTTCAAATATTGTTTTTGCATTTTTCAAACGCTATAGTCAAAGCGCCGTTTGTTTCAAACGGGAGAAATATAGCGATAATTTATTCATTTTAATTCGAGTTTATATTCTTGTAGTGTTTTGTGGTCAAATGTTCACCTATCGTATACTGCGATATTGTATGATAGTGATGATAATTTACGATACCCAATTATTAGCCGATGATGGCCTAATGCTGCGGTGTGATTTTTAATTGAGCGCAGCATTATATTAATATAGGTTATAAGCCGCGCATTGTAGCCTCCTGGTAGTGTGATAGCAAGCTCTTGAACCCTTAGGAGGATATTGTGAAAAGCATACACGAGCGGCGGCGCTTGTTCTCTCGTATTCTCTCGCCGCTCGCTTCGTTCGTCACTCTTTCTCTCAGGCTAATCTTTGCAAGTAGCGAGTGAGGTCATGTTAATCAACGGTTTGAACTTGGTAACAAGAAGTATATTAAGTATAAATTTGCATTGAAAGGTGAACAAGATTGTTTCAAATGACCAGGAGATTATTATATGGAAAAAGTTTGAGACATCGTTACCTCACGGACCTTGCTTTATTGTGTAGAGAGCAAAATGAAAAAAAAAAAAAACTAGCAGAAGGAGAAAACACTAGTGCAATAGGATGTGGGCCAAAAAAACGCAGGCAAATCCTCTTGTAACACAGTAAGGAGGCATGAAACTCATGTTGCATTTTGCAGAAAACGAAGCACAGTAATTTTGAACTCAGCCACAGAAAAAATTCAGTCCTAGTAATGAATCCCGAATTTTATTTGATATCATCAATCTTGAAGTCTAACAGAAAGACAAAATAGTAAAAAGTACCATTTTGCTAGGCATACACGGGAAAACTGAAAAGGATCTGAAATGCTATTAAGACAATGATTATAGCGTACAGATGTGGAGTTTAAGGCAAACTCTGAGCTTTAGGAACTTCTTCAATGAAGATACGGGACACAGACTGTTAGCTTGGGGGAGCAAGGATGGCTCAGTGGTGAGAGCACTCGCCTCCCACCAACGTGGCTCGGGTTCAAATCACGGCGTCGACGCCAGAAGTGGGTTGAGTTTGTTGTTGGTTCTCTCCCTTGCTCCAAGAGGTTTTTCTCCGGGTACTCCGGTTTTCCCCTCTCCTCAAAAACCAACATTTCCGAATTCCAATTCGACCAGGAATCAGGTAGATGAAGAACCACTATTTGGATGTGCTACCCGCAAATCGTTATTTTATTTTATTTTGTTTAGCCCGTGGAGGCCGGTTAGCATTAGATCCCACCGGCCTTAGCCACTTTCTTTTCTTATGATATACAGGTAGAACTGTTTTCTGCTTTTATATCACACTTTTATTACCACACTAGCAAACAAGTGACAATTTTCATGTGACAAATTGTGTTACAATCTCCTTTCCAGGGTATCTCTTTTCTCCTTCATATGCGTCAGAAAGGACTCTTAACAGTAGTCATGGTCAAAATGCAACACTATCCAAAATTGCTTATAGGAGCACATCGAAATTTCTTTCTGGTTACATTTGTCCAGTTATGGTGGTTTTCCATTCTAGATATCGTGTACGTAAATTTCTAGTCAGTTGACTATTCTGGGTTGCATTTTAGGATACAAAAGAGAGAAAATATTCTTAGCGAAGATTAAAAAGGTCTAACAGAGCCACTGCTACTTAAGTTCTGGTCATTCATTGCATTCCAGGTAATCATGACAGTATCAGTATGGCGTATTAACTCGAAAGAGCATCGCACTCAAATAGGTTCTTGGACTCGTTTTTCGAAACTCCCGTTAATGGGCCCGAAAAGCTGTTTTATTTATCGGTCAAGATATAGGTTTCAGCAGTCTCTCAGATAACTGTCAGTTTACAGAACATGATTTGCTTGCGAGAACCTACGCTTTGTTTTTTAGATTGATTTCAATATTTTGGCTTTGGGCCTGTAACGTTTCTGGGACTTCGAGAAACGGATCCATCAACCTCCTTCCCAGGTTCTCTCTCCTTGGGAACGAGGATGCGGATCCCTAAGTTGGGGAATACAGTCGCTATCATAATTTATTGCAATACAAAAATGACCATAAGAAAATCAAGTGGCAGTAGCGCTGATAGACCTTTTTCAACCTTTGGAAAAAAGATTCTCTCTTTTGTATCCTAAAATTTAACCCGACGTATCAACTGAGGAAGCTTTTAAAGGTTCCATTCAAAAATTGTAAAAAGGGTCAACCATAGGCATATTTTTACTTTTTTTATGTACAACAACAACAAGGCAAAATTACAACGGTGAATTGATAATCTTTCTTTGAATTTCTCACATCAGCATTGATTCTAGACAGTACTACGTTCTCTTATGAAATTTATTTTGTAAATCAAGATGTCCGGTTTAACTACATACATGTATGACTTCTTTCAATTGTTAAAAGAGAATTCAAGAAGTGGTTATTTGAAGGATTGAAAACGCGAAGGACTTTTAACTAGCGAAAGACCTCTAATCGGAGGGGATCGAAACAAACACAAACACGCACTTTGCAAAGCATCCTGCAACTTTTAATGTTATCTTTCCATTACCATTACAATAATCGACTTCCCAGTAATCTATAGAACTGGCTGGAAGCGATAGTGTTTATCTTAGCGGAATGGATGTTTTGTCTCGGCGTTTAGGCCTGAGCCTTAGGAACTTCTTCAATGAAGATACGGGACACAGACGAGTAGCCAGTGTAGGCGTCACCAGGTGTGTTACTCGGACAGTTACCAACCCAAAATCCCACGCGCACCTTTCCTTTGTGAATGTTGTTACAATGCCCCTCAATATGGCGGACGCGCTGAAGATCTTGAGTTTTGCCTTGCCACTTGTACACAATACCGTCAATGGGTAAGGGAGCTGAACATTCTGCACCGTTGAAAGTGAAGTACCAGCGTTTGCAACAGCTTGTACACCCTTGGATTCTAAGGGCACCAGTCCAGGCAACGTGAAGAGCTGTGTCAGAAAAGTTCTTGGTGAAGACACAGTCCTAAATATGGGGGAGATAAACGTAGAATAGTCACATCATTTGGTTATAATAGGAGGTAAGATAAAAGTACAAATGAAGCATTTTATACCAAAAAAAAGATTTAACTTGTGAAAATTTACTTTTATTAAACCCCGTTGTCTTTGCCATCGTTTAATTTATTCCATGCGCACTCTTTCCAGTTCTTAAAAGGCATCAGACCTGGGTTCCCAGGATGCCCACTTTGTCCACGCTCTCCTTTTGGACCTGGTGGGCCCTGTACACCAGGCTCTCCTTTGGCACCATCTTTTCCATTTACACCAGCAGGTCCCCGAGGCCCAGGCTTTCCCGGGCTTCCCGGGTCACCTTTCGCTCCTTCTCGGCCATCACGTCCGTCACGGCCTGGTAACCCGAGCATGCCTGGAATACCACCAAACCCGCAGAATGGGGGAGATTGCTAGAGAGATAAACAAAAAGTTACTTAAAAAGGTGTTATTGTGCGTCGAGCAAAATAACTCCCTCAGTGATTTAGTCCATCGACGATGCTTAGCCACCTCTAAACAAAAAGAAAGGCAAAAAAGAAAATGACACACTTTAAACAATTTAACCCCCTTCCTTTCCCCCACTAGCCTTTTGGAAAATAAACCGCTGAAAAATATTCAGAAGCATATTTTAAGATGTCTGCAAATTAAAATATTTATTTACTCTGTTTGGCTCTTTGTGTAGTGTTGTGGAGAAAATTTACATTAATTTAAGGGATTGTTAGATGCCGTAAAATTCCGAAAATAAGGCCCCCAAGTATAAACCCCTCCAAATATAAGCCCCCCCAAACTAGGCTTTGGTAGATTGTGCTAGCATAATTTTAAGCATAATTCAGCAAAACGAGCTTTATTTTAAGCTTCTATTTCAGTTTAGCACTGGTGGCATAATCCGAGCTTTTATGCGTTGAAAACAAAAAAACCCATTATAGCTCTAGAATAATTCAGTTTGTACTTTATTTCTGTATTGTGTTTGGAAAATATTGAGGTCTGTGATAAGGCCCATGGTCAAATATGGTCCGGCAGGCGGCAGAGGTCACCCTGTGCATAAGACTGAGACTCAGGCCACCACGCTTATGGCTCGGCGGCTCGGCCCCTCAGATGGCGTCGTCCTCGAGTACATCCACTTCCACCACTTCCAGTGCCGTACCGAGAGCTTTAATCTCTAGAGAACGTGTTTCTAAAAGTAATACTGGAAAGTACAAGGAAAGAGGTAACTCAGATCTAAAGAACATAAGTCCTCGTGATCGAATCGAAGAATTCCCAGGAGAAATGTTTTGTCTTCGAGGTGGAAAACTGTTTTGTAATGGGTGTAAGGAGATATTGAGCTCCAAAAAGAGCATTCTCAAAAACCACTTGTCTTCCAAAAAACATGCCGCAGTCAAAGAGAAGTTAAAAGTGACAAAAAAGCGAGATCATGTGCGCACATGCGTATTTGCCACTCTAAAGGCTGTAAGACTGGAAGGTGGACTATGTGAATGTTCATTAAAGTCAAAATGATAGGGTTAAGCTACTGATGATCTTTGTTTTCCTTAATCTGAGGAGCATAATTTCGGTGACAGAGAGCATAATTTTCAGAAAGTAAAAAAAAGATATGAGCACTGCTAAAAGTATAATATGCTTTTTTTTCGAGCACAATCTACCAAAGCCTACCCCAAACTCGTAACGCCCCCCCCCCCCCAAAAAAAAAAAACTCCGATAAATCGCCCCTCCAAATACTAGCCCTGGGACTTGCACTTTTCCCCTCAAATTGAAAATAAAACAAAGAAAAAACTGTACAGTAACTGCAACTATAAGCTAGCCCAATGGATTTTAAGACGCATATTTCCCTCCCATTTTAAGCCTAGCCGATTTTGAAACGCAAAATTTCCCTTCCTATCTAAGCCCCTCAGAAAGGGCCTTTGAAAAATATAAGCCCTGGGGCTTATTTTCGGAATTTTAAGGTATACGGTCAAGACAATTTAATCAAGACACGAAGTTAGTTGATGTTGATGGATTAAGAAAGTTCCCTGAAACCTCTTTCTAAATCATTAGGGCTGATGCGAGACTTTGTTAAAATTATGCAAACCATTCTATTTTTTGAAAGGAATTTATCCCATATCCGTGTTTAGTATTTTGCCCTCATTTATTATTATGAATTGTTACAGTTTTTTCTAAATTATCGAAACTGAAATTGAAACAGCTACGCATTTGTACGTCTCTGAGCTTTGCAGCCTTATCACGATTTTCAAGATTCTTGAAAGATGCTATCTATAATTTAGACATTCCTTCACGTCGCCCGAGACTGGATATTATAAATACTCACAGAAAAGTACTCTTTATCAGTTAATGGATTGCGCAAAATGCAAAGTTCTCTTGTTGGGGATTGTTGGCTATCACTTGTTCCAGTTATATCAGGCATGGTCCCGCGCAGAAAGTTAATTGACTCACCATATTGCTTGAGGTTTGTTTGGTTTTGTTGCCCGTCACGGCTGTCAAGGCCAAGAATGACGCAACAGCAAATAAACACAACAGAGCTAGAGAAACTTTACAAGCTGTAATCATCATGTCGGTTTTTTAAGAGTTTTTCTGAAGACGAAGTTAGAAAATAAAGTCAAGAATAAAATCACTTAAATCGTCAAACAAATCCTACCAGTTTTCCATAAAGTGTCGAGTTCAAAGTTTGCCCTAAGAAGACACTAATAAAAACCAAATCTAGCTGAATCCTGAACCTTCATTACCATTCGCACTTTTCAATTTGTAGTGAACTTACTCAGGGGCACCCAACGACGGTTTTCTCCTGAATACATTGAAAAAACTTGTTAGGCTACAATCTAGGGTACTTTTAGATATCTAGAAATGCATTCTAAGCGGAGCTATAAAATGATTATCTGTTCGGTCATCCTATGCTAGAGGAACTTGAGTCTTTTAGAAATTACAAGGGCTATTATTCAGTCTTATTTTAACGAAAATTTTAGATGTAATTTAACGTATTACGAAAGTGAGAATTTTACTAACTCCTCTCCTCAACATGCACGTTTTTGAATTCGAAAATTTTAGGTTTCCTTTTTTCTACAAAAAATAGCCTAACCTGAGGAGTGAAACGTAAAAAATTTAACTTTAGAAAACTGAGGGAATTTATCAGATAAGCTTCGAAAATTGTACATGAATGGTACAGTCAACTAGAAATTTTTATCTATAGCCGTTAAAGTAATAGAAAATTCTAGGCAATATTTGCTTCTCCGAACAGACATTTTACAGAAAACACTCGACGGGTTCCCCTGGCTACTCGCTGGCACCAATTTTTTGTGCTCCTCGTCTCTTTTAAGAAAACGAATCTAGGGATGTTCATTTTTTCAAACTCTACTATGTTCGTGATTCAGATTTTGAGCGACTGATGCTAAACGATCAACTTAAAAAAATTACCCTTACTTTTTAAGCTACAGTCCAGTTCGCGAATTCATTGCGAGTTAAGTGAGACTATCTAGTCCGTTTGGGTGCTACAACGTAACATTGCTCGAAAAGTCTCAAAACAATTGCCGATCACTACGTATCGTTAGGAAGCGCAAATTTCCGATAGCAAGCGAAAAAAACCGGACTCATAGGACTTGAAAAAAGCAGGAAAATTTGTTACCGGCGGACTCTTTTCTGCCCGAGTTGCTCGTCGTAAGTAACATAGGCCACGTTAGTTTAACAACAGCTTTTTCTTCCTTTCTGTTGATTCTAATTGTTCATGTTTTAGCAAGTTTTTGTTTACTATAAATTGATTAACTGTTGGACTGGTTGATAATGAACATTAAATACTTACTTAAAATTTCTTCATCCAAAAACTATCTCGTACTGTTAGGATTTTTAACTTCCTGTATTTAGTTTTTGTTCCGAGTTCAGCATGAAGATAGATTAAATCATACCCCGACGAAGATTTTGCAGTATTGGTGAGGCGTGACATGCATACTGCGAACGTAACATTGAAATACTTGAAGAGATCCCTACCAATTTTTTTCGTGATGAATTCACTGCTTAACAAAACAGGTACTCCCTTATTTGGCCTCATGTGTCTCTGAAGAGGAATCATCTGATTTTCAACGCCTTGAGTCTTAAAAAGGATATAAAATTTCACTTTTTATAATAAGCGTCTTAAACAGGGTGACCGGGAATAGGAAAGTTGGCGGTGAGTGGTGTACATTTGTAGTACCGACAATTATTTTCTTCTAATAAAACTTATTCTGTGATGTTTGCTTTAAAAAGGGCATACGTAAAGTCAGTTGTCTTTAGCATAATTATGAAATAAGTTGTATAGGTATTTAAGGTTGTATTTGCCTTTTCAACTCTCATGACTTAAACTCGTTCGATTAGCTCACTTGTTTGCTCGACATGTTCTCGTGTCATTTGTTTGTTTAGTGGAGCTATTGTCTTCTATTTGATATCATGTATGGTTGACTGGGTTGACGCCACAAGTGTCATTTTTTTCTACGTGAACTTCTCTATTGACTTACTTTATTAGTATAGAACCCTTGAATAAACTCGAAAACGTTCCTTTGTAATAATAAAACGCGAGACTGTAATTTAGAAAAGGGAAGAGCTTTACAGGCATTTCTAATACAATACAATGCTTCAAAACAAATATTTTTCTGCCGAAAAGTTGGCGATGGGAAGACTTCGCAGTCTACAATGTGAATCCTTATAACTATCTATTTTCGTTACCATAACAACTTCTGCTTGTAAATTTGCTTCCGCCTCAATGTTAGAAAAAGGTAAAATTCGAGTCAAGGCTTTACTTAATCACCCTATTTGGTTCATTCTCCACGCTTTTCTGGAACTGAACAAGTGTTAGTCGGCGTTCGAGTGTTACACTCTCTTCTCATAGTTACTGAACTTCACCGTAAAAGCTCAGTTGATCATCACATCCTGTAGCTTTCGTTCTCACTGCCAATAACACTCTGAGTTTCGCTGTGAAAATACTTTCGCAGCGCAATTAAATCTTCCAATAATGTTTTTACATTTTTCCAACGCTATAGTCAAAGCGCCGTTTGTTTCAAACGGGAGAAATGTAGCGAGAATTAATTCATTTTAATTAATTAATACTATCGTTCCACTGTTCCGCCACTCTTTGCAGTTACTGTGACACTCTACTGTTCCAGTGTTCCACCACTCTTTACTATCACTGTGACACTCTACTATCGTTCCACTGTTCCACACCCTTTACTTTCACTGTGACACTCTACTATTGTTCCACTGTTGCACCAAACTTTACTATCACTGTGTTCACTGTCACACTACATTACTATTCCTTTGATACTACTACTCTAGCGTCAATAGACTCCATTTGTTTCGTGTTATGAAAATTGGCGAATTAGTGCTGTATTGACATGGTGTGTGAAAGTTATTAAATTGTTGATTGTGGTACACCAAGCGCAAGCCGTAACCGTGGAATGGTGGGTGTGTGCAATAGTCCTGAACACGATTGTCTCAGGTCATGATTTAAGAATTAACGCCGTTGAGAGTAAAATGGCTTCTTTATAAACTGCGTCGATGTATGTAACAATTTATTGGCTTTGGAACTGGCGCACTTAAAATATAGTGCACAAGGTTTTAAAATAAAATGAAAAATAATCCTGATATATGAACCCTTTGCATGAGTTTTTACAGTTGAAATCAAAATAATATGACTCGGGATTTTGGTCGAAGAAATCTGAGATTTTAAAGTTTACGACTTATGTGACCAGACACTCGATAGTTTCAATAAATTTTATTTATTCAATGCTTGGTTAAACGAGTCATCTATTATGATTACGCCTACAAATCACCACTCTAGCAAACAAAAGTCTCCTTTCCAGGGAATCTATTTTCCTTCATACACGTCAGAGAAGGCTGGTGAGAGTGCAAGACTATCCACAATTGCTCAGGGGATCACAATGAATTTCCTTTCTGATTACATTTGGTCAATTACGGTGGATTTCCATTATAGAATTATTACGTGCATACGCACGTAAAATTCTATTCAGTTGACTATTCTGGGTTGCATTTTAGGAGACAAACTGAGGGAGAAAAATTTTTTAGCAAAGATTAAAAATATCTATCAGAGCCATTGTCACCCAAGGTCTGGTCGTTCATTGCTTTCCCAGTAGTCATGATAGCAACACTATGCCGTATTTACTCGAAAGAGCACCGCACTCAAATAGGTTCCTTGGACCCGTGGCTCCAAAGCCTTGTTAATTACTAGGCAAGAATAGCTGTTTCATTTAAACGTCAAGATCGAGGTTTCAACAGTCTCGCAGATAACTATCACTTCATAAGACAAAATGGACTGCGTTTTACTTGTGTACTAGGACTTAATTGCGCTTTTATTGTTTATGTTAATTTCAATATTTGGCTTACGGGGCATGCAAAGTTTCCGGGACTTAAGAGAAATGGGCCCCTTTTCTGTCGCTATCGTAATTACTTGGATGCAAAAATGACCATTTTTCAATATTTAGAAAAAATATTTTTTCTTTTGTATCCTAAATGTAACTCAGCATGTCAACTGAGGACGTTTTTAATGGTCCCGTTCAAAAATATTTTAATAACAAAGTGAAAAATGAAGATTATGAATGAATAACTTTTGTTTAAACTTCTCTCATCAGGATTCATCCCAGACGATGTTACGTGCTCTTATAAAATTTGTTTCTAAATCACCAAAATGTATCGTTTAACTACATGTATGAACTGTTTCATTTATTCTAAAGAGAATTCAAAAGTGGTAATTTGAAGGATTTAAAACGCGAAGGACTATTAACTAGCGAAAGGCTTGTAATTAGAGGGAATCAAAACAAACACAAACACGCACTGTGCAAAGCATCCTGCGACTTTTAATGTTATCGTTCCATTACCATTACATTAATCGACCTCCTAGTAATCTGTAGAACTGGCTGGAAGCGATAGTGTTTATCTTAGCAAAATGGATGTTTTGTCTCTGCTTAGGCCTGAGCCTTAGGGACTTCTTCAATGAAGATCCGGGACACAGAGTACCAACCAGTGTAGGCGTTGCCGGGTGATCCCGAGCGACAATTACCAACCCAGAATCCAACGCGCACCTTTCCTTTGTGGATGTTGTTGCAGTGCCCCTCAATATGGCGAACACGGTGAAGATCTTGAGTGTTGCCTTGCCACATGTACACAATACCGTCAATAGGTAAGGGAGCTGAACATTCTGCGCCGTTGAAAGTGAAGAACCAGCGTTTGCAACAGCCTGTGCACTTGTAGTTTCTAAGGGCACCTGTCCAGGCCACATGAAGAGCGGTGTCAGAAAAGTTCTTTGTGAAGACACAGTCCTAAATATGTCAGAAATAAATATAGAATGGTTAAATCGCTTAGGTATCATAAGATAAAAACAGAAAAGATAAATGGGGACCAAGCAATTTAGAAGAAAATAAGAGTTCTTGTAACTTTACCTTTATTAAACCGTTGTCTTTGTCATCGTTTAAATCTTTCCATGCGCACTCTTTCCAGTTCTTAAAAGGCATCAGACCTGGGTTCCCAGGATGTCCACTTTTTCCACGCTCTCCTTTTAGACCAGGTGGGCCCCGTACACCAGGCTCTCCTTTAGCACCATCTTTTCCATTTACTCCAGCAGGACCCATTACTCCAGGAGGTCCCTGGGGCCCAATCTTTCCCGGGCTTCCTTGGTCACCTTTAGCTCCCTCTCGGCCATCACGTCCGTCACGGCCTGGTAACCCTGGAGAACCGGGCTTGCCATGCATGCCGGGAACCCCACCATACCAGAATGGAGGTGATTGCTTTATTAAGGAACAAGAAGAGACGGAAAATATTAATTTATGTTTGTGAAAAGAAACATTTAGTATCTTGGTTTGTTTCCTCACGCACTCCAAAGTCATCTATGTACCAATTTTTCTTTATTGCTTGCTGTATATATTTCGTTTTTTTTGGTTTTAATTTTTCTAATTGTCCTTCCCTTTTTTCTTTTTCAAACCCTAGCCGAAGCTGCAATCTCATAATGATTTTCACTTACAAGTGAAGGAGATGTGATATTTTCTTTCAGGAAGAGACTAAATAAAGATTCTCTGAAAAATATTACTTTCTAGGTTGCGCAAAGTGCAAGGTCCTCAGTGGTAATGAATTTGGTCGTTATCATTTATTTCAGTTTATAACAGTTGTTGTCCCACACAGAAATTAAGCTATTTATTAGTGGCTCACCACATTATTCGAAGGTTGTTTGGTTTTGTTGTCAGCCAAAGCTGTAAAGGCTAGGAATGACGCTGCAGCAAAAAAAGACAGGAATGGAAGAGCAACTTTACATGTTAAACTCATCGCGTCCTCTTTTGACGGATTTTCTGAAGACAAAATTAAAAGTTCAAGATTAGAGTGTTAGAAAAATCAAGAAATTGCTACCAATCTTTCGAACGTCTCGTTTTTGAAGTTTTATATCTCCCAAAGAATAAGCCTTGAAACCTTAATCGTTTTCGTTAATTGTGCCAAGCGTTTTATGGTTATTGTACCAGTACGTAGTTAGTGCTAAATATTATACGGTTCCATTCGGAGGTATTCCGTTCTTATTCGTTTTTTTCAGAGTTGAGTAGTTGATGTGTCACTAGTTGGACACTCACAGGAATACTTCTTCTTTTCAAACCACCCTCTACTTGGAACGAATTTTAAAACGAGTGATTTCTATAAACAACTTTCAAGATTGCGTGTTCCTCTCAAATTTTGAACCGGAAAGTGCACCTTCTGTGGATTCATTACGAGTTAAGCGAGGCTTGGAATACTTGCCTAGCTTTAAAACTATTTTCTATCTTTGGTATCCTCAGATCAAATTTCTGTTGGAAAGAAGCAAAAGGAAGGCGACCCACCGAAGCAGAGAAAACGACGTTACCTGTAGACTCTTTTCCTCTTGTCGTGAGTCAGTAACATAGGCCACGTTGGTTTAAGCAGGGCCTTTTCTTCCTTTCTGTTGATCCTTTGTTCTTGTTTTGGCAAGTTCTTGTTTACCGTGAATTGAACTGTTAATGAACATTAAATATTTATAAGATTTCTTTCTCCAATAGTTTTAAGTTCCTGTTTGCTGTACCAAGTTTAGCATGAAGTTTATTTTAGGATAGATATCAGGGGCGTAGCACGTTGAAGGTGTACGCACGAGGGGAACACAACTTGTAGCGGGTCTCGGGGCATGCTTCCCGATAAAATTCTTAAATTTAGGGTCTCGAAAATGCTACTTCCAGCGTTTTCCGCAGGAAATTTTCAGAAAATTAACACGTAGGAAAACGCAGGAGTGACAATGTAGCTGTTTATTTTATTCATCTCAGGTGTTGTCGGTAAGGTACAGTTTTCACGGGAAAAAAAGGCCAGTGACGCAATCAGAATTATGGAATAATAAAAAGATAAAGGAAATACTAACACAAAGACACCAATAAAGTGCGAAAAATGTATCAGTCATCCCTATTCAATGGTAAAAAAATGTTTTTTTCAGAAAATAAAAAATATTTTTTCCATATTTCAATCGGTACATGTATGCCCAAGCTCATGTGCGTATTTGGACGCTACGTTCCTGATATGTGTTGACCACATGCAACGGATTCAAAGCCTTGAAAACCTTTACACAAACATTTGAACATTTTTCATTGTTAAGTTAGAAATAATTGTTTTCTCACTTTAGTTTTCTTTTACAGGAAGAGGGTTTTTGAACTTAATGCAAGCTTGTAGGAACCACATAAATATTATTAGTTTACCCTATCCATGTATGTTCTATTGAGTGGAATGATAAAAATGAATCCGACTTGATCGTATAGAGCAACGGAACCTTAATCGTAGTATATCTGTTTTCAGCATCCTACATCATAAAATTGAGGATGTATCCATTTTCATTAGAAAACTCTTTGGATTGAAGAATTTCTTAAAACTATTGACGAAATTCGGATTTTTTTTCCAGCCGCCTGTGTCACTGATCATGACTGAATAAAATCTCTCGTCTCAACTAAAGTCTGGTTTCTTAAAGCACATTATAAAAATTGTTTAAGTAAAAGGTTGTATGACCAACAACCCAAATCGTCGTTCTCGATTATACTGATTACAGCTCTATTGTTTGCTCGACATACATTGTATTCTGGCACACGCGTCATTTTTTCTATCGCAAACTTCTCAATTGACTTTAATAGTATTCAGCCATTGAATTAACACGAAGGCTTTCCTTTAGGAGTTCAATAAACTCGTGAAACTGAAAATTTAGAAAACGGAACAGCTTTACAGCATTACAAATATCATTTTTCTTTCGCATGAAGTTTTGCTTTGATCTTCGATCTTCAGCTTCAATTCCTCCTGAAAGATCGCACCATTCACTGAACTGTTGCAACGGTTTGTTTATTTTAGTAACGATTACCATGTGGAATATTCTTATAAACATATCTTTGGGGCGCAAATTTGCGATAGAGAGACTTGCTAAGAGCGCCCTACTCTTCCTCCACAATAATATGTTTTACGCCTTTTTGAACTCTTATAACGGACTGTTTTAAAAAATGCTGTAAAATCTTGGTTCTCGAACCTCTAGATTATTTGAATTCTGACCTCCCTTAACCGACAAACTCTGTTATTCTGCAGTCTGTCGAACAACCCGATAATTGAAACGAATTTCTTTACTATTCGTCTGGAGGTTAGAAAAATCGGGGTCTTTGAGCGGATCGTCGCCATTTATGTAAAATGAAATCATTACCACTTATACTCTTAGATAAACTTCCGCCATATAATGTTAAAAGAAGGTAATTGATCCGAGTGCGCGTTCTAGAAGATTTTAAAGCAGGAATTCTTATCTGTGTAGAATAATTAGCGTTCCTCTCACCGAACTGTTTTAGTTAATATTTGCGGTTGATGGTTGAATTTGACTTATGTTGACGCTTTGTTCTTAACCATTGAAGTTGTTCGCCAACAAATAGACGGAAGTGTAATAAATTCATTTAATGGTGGAATTATTTTATCTATCAAGTATCCGCATTATATATGCCAACTGGCCGTCAAGATAAAACCTAAGGAAAATCCCCAGAGAGGCTGTCATTAATGCATTGCTTCCCTTGTGGGTGGATTAAGAAACTGTAAATACCTATGATAGGTTTAGTCCGGCAGCCGATTTAAAACCACAATTGCGACTTGAGGAAATAAAAAATTATACACTGACCTTTCATGCAGCACAGTTCATCACTCTTCATTATACGGTTTTGGTGGATCCTTAGACTTCACTGGTTTAATTCCCAAGAACTGTAGATTTTTTTCTAGGCCCCATTTTATCACCTTATTTGATTCATTCTCCAGGCTTTATTGCAACTAAATGAGTGTTACTCAACGTCCGAGCGTCACACTCCCATCTCATAATAATTGATCATCGTAAAAGCCTAGTTGTCGCTTTTTTTCACACTGGCAGTAAAAAGGCGCTGAGTTTCACTGTTAAAATGGAACTGAGACTTTTACAGTGCAATGAAATCTTGAAGTATTGTTTTTACATTTTTCAACCGCTATGGTGATAGCGCCGTTTGTAACAAACAGGAGAAATATACTGATAAATAATTCATTTTAATGCGAGTTAAAATTCTTGTATTGTTTATGGTCAATTGTTCTCCTTTCGAAGACTGTAATATTGTATGATGGTAGTTATGATAAATTCACGATGCCCAAATATTAGCCAGTGATGGCCTGATGATGTTGCGTGACTTTTTATGGAGTGCAGCATTGTTTTAGTAAAGGTTTAATGTCATCAATCGCTGTGTAAGCCTGCGAGCAAGCACTTCCTTTTGAGGGATATCGTAAATAGCATGCGCGAGAGGCAGTGCGTGTTCTTTCGCGGCTCGTTTCGTTCGTCACTCGAAATGGAGGGCTTTTTCGCGGGCAAATCTTTGCATCTAGCGGAAACTATTACAATAAAATAAGCGTTTTACAACTTTCACATCAAGCGTGTGAACTTTAATTCTTAAATTCATTTTTGCATTTAGTTGAACCAAATTGTCGAGTAGTAGACGGAAAAACACTAAGACAATAGGATTTTGTATTACATTGAGGAGGCACGCTGTTTTCCAAAGACTGAACTGCTGTTGCATTCTGCGGAAAACGAAGCAAACTCAGGCACTGAAAAAAATTCAGTCTTACGAATTTTCTTTGGCAAATGATTTGCTTGATTCTGTGTTCAGATATTTGGTCTGAATAATAAACTCACTTTTTCCTAGTTATTTCTAATAAAAGACAATCCCAAGTTTCATAGAAAGACTGTTTTAAATCAAAGCCTTACTTATGAATGAAGCCCCCACAACGATTCCACCTGGGTTAGTAGGTAAGATCGTCAAAAACCGCTCGCACCCGGAACCAATCTTGATTTAGAATTTGGAAAATACCGCCCCCTTGCAAACTGAGAAAAAAGTATAAGACGTTAGTATTTATCTGGCCGACTTTTCTTTGTTTTACGTCTGGTGAAATACGCAGAAAGTCAGGTCCACTGATGTAAGCAAGAAAACATTTATTTTAAAGAATCGCTCTTTTTCAGCTTGATATCATTAATTTTGAAGCTAACAGCTAGTAAAAAGTATGATTTTCCTCAGCATACACGGGCAAACTATTACTGTGAAAAAGGATCTAAAACGTTTGAAGGCAAAAAAAGCGAAAGCGAAAGCAGGGAAGATCTTTAGTGTTGCCCTGCCACATGTACACAATACCGTGAATGGCCGCTGAAAGTGAAATATCGTCTTTTGCGACAGGATGTGCACTTATAGACACTAAAGGCACCGGTCCAGGAAACACGAAGAGCAGTGTTAGAAAAGTTTTTATAAAAGACGCAGTCTTATATCCACAATGAAAGTCAAGAAAACAACAAATAAGGAAATGAGGTAGCGATTTGATCGAGAGCGATAGGAATAGTGTGATTCTAGTGATTCTCTTATCGTTATCTTATTGCAAATCACTAATAAAATGAGTTATAAGAGTAGTTAGACTATAAAGTATTGAACCTCCCGGCTAAAGTTTACAATCCTCTTTTAACATTACAAAACATTCTTTCTGATACGTAACCCTGATGAAATTGTAGTGATTCGAACGAAATCATGCGATTTGTTTGAAATTGTTGCTTTGAGTTTTGGAATTTTGTTTGGTAAAAAAAAGCTTTTTGCTAATATGGAAGTTGTCTATCACTAAACAATAAATGATAATGACA
Organism: Porites cylindrica; assembly: GCA_964035525.1. NCBI lineage: Eukaryota > Metazoa > Cnidaria > Anthozoa > Scleractinia > Poritidae > Porites > Porites cylindrica. Next base: position 33,576,227 of record OZ037776.1, read on the forward strand.
ATTCTTGTCTACTCTGCTTTATAACTGCCGTAATTCCGCACCATTTTGGTTTTCGAAGAGACGTGAAACACGCGATCGTTGCTAATGATAGACAAGTTTAGCGTTTCAAAACAAAGATAAACGGCCGCTATGTATGTGTCGATCGCGACTGTATCGGATGAGAATGAATGGTCAAAATTGAAGAAAGGTGGACGCCATTGATATGGGAAAGCAACTGGGAGAAGTGGACTCTGAATAAACCGCAAATGCAGATAAACAGAACAAAAAGCGAATAGGTGTTGTTTCAACAAAAGTAAAATTGGCCAGGCCTCGGTTTAGTTGTTCAAAAGTTGGATAGCGCTATCCACCGGATAATTCACTATCCAGCGGATAAGTAGTACAAAAACCAATTATTGTGTTATCTACTGGATAATGATCTAGCCGGTGGATAGCGCTATCCAACATTTGAACAACCTCAGCAAGGAGAATAATTTTTAACTTTTACAACTCTTTGTGGTATATTTCCTATCTATTTCAAAGTTAAGGTCCAATAAATCGTGCACCGAATGCTTCTGAGTGTAAAGCAAAGAATTTGACGCCAATTTCTTTTTTATGGTCTGGTGTTCCATGTGTTATTCAAGTGATAAAACGAAGTGGGATTTTGATGCAGATACAATTTAACCTTACCTTTATCAGACCGTGATCCCTGTTATCATCTAAGTTTTTCCAATCACACTCTCTCCAGTTCCTGTTAGCCAGCATTCCACTTAATCCAGACTCCCCCTTTGGATCGGGGGCACTTTGCTCCTCTTTAGCACCGTTTGCACCAGTAGGGCCAGGAGGACCCTGGCGTCCAGTATTTGAAAAATAAATATATTAGGGTAGAAAACATAAACCAGCTAGTCCGTTAATGGGCTCAGAGGAACCTTGTTGTGGTGGTTGAGTATCTGGTATTTGTTTAATAATTATTCACTTCATGTTTTAGTTCTTTAAAGATCCCCAAATCCAATATTTTCCAGTTTCCCAAAATTTTAAATAGAACTTCCCTATTTTATATTTATTGAAAACATTCGAGCGAAAGAAAATCCAAATATTCTCAAAATAAGGGAACTAAAGACTCCAACTTAATGAAGTCTTTCTTTTTTTTTATTGAATAAAATCTTGGCTAGATATTTAAGGAAAATGGCGCACTGAACGAAAAACAATACTTTTAACTAGAAATCCCTTTAATTGTCCCGTTCAGTGTTCGTTCGTAAACAAGGCTTTGGAACTGGTGCAGTTAAAATATAGTGCATATTGTTTAAAAGTTTCAAATTAAAATGAAAAATAATCATGATATATGAACCCTTTACATGAGTATTTACAATTGAAATCAAAATAATATAACTCGGGAGTTTGGTCGAAATAATCTGAGTTTGTAAAGTTTACGACTCGTGTGACCAGACAGTCGATAGTTTCAGTAAATTTTGTTTATTCAATGCTTGGTTAAACGAGTCATCTATTATGATTACGCCTACAAATCACTACTCTAGCAAACAAAAATCTCCTTTCCAGGGTATCTATTTTCCTTCATACACGTCAGAGAAGGCTCTTAACAGCAGTGCTGGTGAGAGTGCAAGACTATCCAAAATTGCCAAAGGGAACACAATGAATTTCCTTTCTGATTACATTTGATCAATTACGGTGGATTTCCATTATAGAATTATTACGTGCATACGCACGTAAATTTCTATTCAATTGACTATTCTGGGTTGCATTTTAGGACACAAACTGAGGAAGAAAAAAATTTTAGCAAAGATTAAAAATATCTATCAGAGCCATTGTCACTCAAGTTCTGGTCGTTCATTGCTTTCCCGGTAATCATGATAGTAACACTATGCCGTATTTACTCGAAAGAGCACCGCACTCGAATAGGTTCTTGGACCCGTGGCTCAAAAGTCTTGTTAATTACTGGATAAGAAAAGCTGTTTCATTTAAAAGTCAAGATCGAGGTTTCAACAGTCTCGCAGATAACTAGCACCCTTCGCAGGATAGGATCGACTGAGTTTTACTTGTGTACTATAGCACTTGCGCTTTTATTGTTTATGTTAATTTCAATATTTGGCTTTCGGGGCGTGCAAAGTTTCCGGGACTTTGGAGAAATGGGCCCCTTTTCTGTCGCTATCCTAATTATTTGGATGCAAAAATGACCATTTTTCAATCTTTAGAAAAATGTTTTTTCTTTTGTATCCCAAATGTAACCCGACATGTCAACTGAGGGCGCTTTTAATGGTCCCATTCAAAAATATTTCAATAGCAAAGAGAAAGATGAAGATTGTGAATGGATCAGGGGCACACAACGACTGTTTTGTGTGAAATATCTGTTAAGAGAAGCAAAAATTGCCTAGAATTTTCTATAGCTTGAGGAAGGCTAAAAATTTCTAGGTGACCGTTCCATTCATGTACACAATTTTCGATGCTTATCTAGTAAATTCCCTACGATTTTCTGAAGTTTCATTTTTTCCATTTCACTCCCCGGGTTATGTTATTTTTCGTAGAAAAAGGAAACCTAAAATTTTCGGAATCGAAACTGCAATGCAGAAAGGAATCAGAAAAACTATCACTTTCGGAAAACTTTAAATTGCTGCTAAAACTTTCGGGAAAATAATACTGAAGCCCTCGTAACTTCGAAAAGACTCAAGTTACCCTTGAATGACCGAACAGATATAAATTTCTTAGCGCCACTTAGAATACATTTCTAGAGATCTAAAAGTACTCTGGATAGCCTAAAAAGTGTTTTCAAAGTAATTAGGGGAAACCGTCTTTGGGTGCCCCTGATGGATAACTTTTGTTTAAACTTCTCTCATCAGGGTTCATTCCAGACGATATTACGTGCTTTTACGAAATTTGTCTCTAAATCACCCAAATATATGGTTTAACTACATGTATGAACTATTTGAAGGATTTAAAACGCGAAGGACTATTAACTAGCGAAAGGTTTGTAATTAGAGGGTATCAAAACAAACACAAACACGCACTTTGCAAAGCATCCTGCGACTTATAATGTTATCGTTCCATTACCATTACAATAATCGACCTCCTAGTAATCTGTAGAACTGGCTGGAAGCGATAGTGTTTATCTTAGCAAAATGGATGTTTTGTCTCGGCATTTAGGCCTGAGCCTTAGGGACTTCTTCAATGAAGATCCGGGACACAGAAACGTAGCCTGTGTAGGCGTTGCCGGGTGATCCCGATCGACAATTACCAACCCAGAATCCAACGCGTACCTTTCCTTTGTGGATGTTGTTGCAGTGCCCCTCAATATGGCGAACACGGTGAAGATCTTGAGTGTTGCCTTGCCACATGTACACAATACCGTCAATAGGTAAGGGAGCTGAACATTCTGCGCCGTTGAAAGTGAAGTACCAGCGTTTGCAACAGGATGTACACCTGTAGTTTCTAAGGGCACCGGTCCAGGCCACATGAAGAGCGGTGTCAGAAAAGTTCTTGGTGAAGACACAGTCCTAAATATGACAGAAATAAATGTAGAATGGTTAAATCGCTTAGGTATCATAGGATAAAAGCAGAAAAGATAAATGGGGACCAAGCAATTTAGAAGAAAACAAGAGTTCTTGTAACTTTACCTTTATTAAACCGTTGTCTTTGTCATCGTTTAAATCTTTCCATGCGCACTCTTTCCAGTTCTTAAAAGGCACCAGACCTGGGTTCCCAGGATGTCCACTTTTTCCACGCTCTCCTTTTGGTCCAGATGGGCCCCGTACACCAGGCTCTCCTTTAGCACCATCTTTTCCACTTACACCAGCAGGACCCATTACTCCAGGAGGTCCCTGGGGCCCAATCTTTCCCTGGCTTCCTTGGTCACCTTTAGTTCCTTCTCGGCCATCACGTCCGTCACGGCCTGGTAACCCTGGAGAACCGGGCTTGCCATGCATGCCGGGAATCCCACCGCACCAGAATGGGGGAGATTGCTAGAGTATCAAAGAAACAAACAGTCATAAAACTGTAATTGTATCTCTGCCATTATCTCACACTTTAACCTAGTTTGTCTTTTCAAAATGCTAATTCCCATCGCTGATACTAAAAGCCATTAACGAGAATAAAAATGTCCGTGTTCCTGTACGCCCACTCCTAACTCCTATCAGTAATCTTAATTATAACAACCTTCTTTCCGCTCACTAATCTTTCGAAAAAAAAAAAGCTCAAAAAATATGATAAAAAATATATTGCGTTCTTTACAAGTCAGTCCATAAAAAAAGAAAATAGTCAAAACCGGAATGGTGATAAAGTTGCTTGCTTTTTATATCCCGTTTTCTACTCCTTTTTGTATTTAAATTTTCTTTTTCCTACTTTATTTAGCTCTCTTTTAAGTTCTACGGAAAGTTTCCTGAACTATTTTTCCCTAGTCTTTCTGAGTTTTATTAACAGCGAGCTGTTGCTTGGTCAAGTTAAAGTATACGTTTTCGCAATTTGTGTTTGGTTGTTTTGTAAGTTACAGGAATTGAAGCAGTAACACTGTTTTCTGTCTACGTAAACTTTGCACAATCGAATCAAGATTTTCACTTGACTTTGAAAAGATGCGATCTATTGTTTTAACTGTACCTTGATCCAGGGTAGAGAAATTTTTGTTGGATTGTGATAAATGTAAGGCTCTGTTGTTCAATTTGGTCGTTATTATTTGTTTAAGTTTTAATAGGCATGGTCGTTATGCAAAAATCTATCTAGCTGACTCACCATATTGCTCGAAGGTTGTTTGGTTTTATTGGCCGCCATGGCTGTGAAGGATGAGAATGACGCAGCAGCAAATAAAGATAACAAAGCCAGAGAAACTTTACACGGCGTACTCATAGTGTCGGCTTTTTCAAAAGGATTTTCTGGAGGCAAAGTTGAAAGTAAAATGGTTAGAAACATCGTTACGTTAGAAACGTGAATGTCAAACAAATATTACCAATTTTCGCCCTCCAGTACCAGTGTCGTTTTTGAAGTTCTCCCAGTCATGCTAAAGAGGCCTCGTCAAATGAAAACTGAAAGAGTCCTGAAAGTTCATATCAGCTTGCAATTTTCTTTTTAGTGGCAATATTTGCAGTGAATTTCTCTAGCTTCTTATGCGTTATTTTAACAGCAATAAACCATGTGCTAAATGATTCTTAAATATTTTCTACATATTTTTCCTATTTGGAGATATTCTGTTCTAATTTCACGGAGTCGCGAGTACTTGATTTCTCTTTGCTTGCTGAAATCTTCATGATTGTTCCCGTTTTCAACTAAATTACCGTGTAAATGAGACAATTATGAAACCTTGTAACTTCTTTCAGTATTCTCAGTTGAAATTTCCGTTACGGGCAAAAGGAAAGAGAACCAGGGAAATAAGGCACGAAAAGAAAGATATCAATTACCTGTAGACCCTGTTCCTTTCGACTTGCTCGTTGTGAGGAACAATTATGACCACATGCGTTTAAGAAGGACCTTTTCTTCCTTTCTGTTGATTTTTTGTTCGTGTTCTGGCGAGTTTTTTGTTTACCTTAATTGGATTGTTTCAGTCATTGATACTGAATAATGAATATTGATATCTTCTTTATCCAATAACTTAGAATATTATAAGTTCCTGTTTATTTTGTTGTACCCTTCGATTTGGAAATGAAACACTAACTTATTTAAGGCTAAAAATGGGTCCGTAGATACAGCCATAGCCAAATATGCTGCGACCGGTTGTAGAGTGACGACGGGTATTGCTTTTTCCCGCCAAACTGACGCTGGTTCACGCGTGCGAGCACTACTTACTAGAGCTGAGAAAGTCTCGTTCTTGTTTGCGCTGCCGTCTTAGAATCGAAAGGTCTTCGTTCTAAAGGGCTACATTTTTCATGCTGACGTGCCGTGTCTTGCTTGCGCTGATTGCAGCATACTGATGTAATATTAATTTTTCAGTATTTTACGACGCGAAAATCGAAGATGTTATTTGTTTTTTTAAAAAATAGATTTTGATATCGTTTTGAAGGGAATGATGCTTAAAAGAGGTCGTTTTCTCAAGAAAAAATATAACCATATTATAGCTATGTACTTGTTTAATAACTATCCAGAAACTAAAAACCCCCTCTGAGTTTCTTATCAGGTTCTTTTTACCTCAGTTTAACTGTCGCGTTAGCATACTTGTTTCCAACAGTTCAATCGTCAAAATTGCCTGATGAGTGTGGTCCTTGCACCATACGAAACAGTTCTGTAGCAATAAAACGATGATTACTCGTGAAACCTGAACTTCTGTGAAGTTATAGCTGATGCTCCTCAATCAATTGAGTCCAGCGCTCTACGAAATACGTTCTACTCAAATAACGAATATAAATATAAATATAAATATATATATATATTTTTCATTAGGGCTGCGCTATTATTTCTTATTGTTGCATTACGGCATCATGAGTAATCTTAAATTCTTTTGACTACTAATTTTATCAGTATTCCATAATAGTCGTCAAAGACTTTCCTTTACAATAATACACAATTTCACCATGAGCATGAAAGTGAGGCCTAAGGACCATTAGAGTTTCCCGTAAACTTAAAAAAAAATAAAATAATAAAAAAAAAATTGGGCGGCAAAAACCAAGAACAATTTGTGATTTAGAATTTAAAAAATAACCCAAAAGATATTTCTGGAGCAGTATACCAAGTGATGAACGTCATCGGAACGTAGAAAGCGAAGGAGCAAATTAAGCATTTGTAAGAACTATTTCTTGTCGTAGTTGTAGGGAGCGCTTCTGCCGCTTTATATACATTTGCGATGTGACCTTTTAGAACTCACTTTCATGATTACGTCGTAAGTGTGTATAGAGACATAAGTCACATAAGACTTAAAATGATGTATAAAAAAATCATGAAGAACTTTCCTGAGGAACGGTTTTGGGGATGAAAAATCTAAGCTTGTTAACAGATGAAAATCTTTGATACTAAAATTAGTAGTATATGACTGAATTAAAAAAAAAGCGCCTTATAGTTTCAGAAAATTTGGCTGATGCTAGCGAGTATAAAAAAATTGCCAATTACATACAGAAATCACTTTGTCGTAAAATACCCATTTCTCGAACCTCTCGATAAATTGAACTAAACCCTGAGATCTCGCTTCCTTCCCGGTCAAACTCCTTGATTTAACAGTCTACCTTCCCGATAGCTAAACGACCGAAATTCCTTTTGCACAGGAAGTTCGAAAAATCGGAATTATAGAGGGAGTGTGTTATATTTTCTAAGATACTGAAATCTTAGTCCTATGGATTTTGCTACGCCATCGTTGAAGAAAGCCATTAAAGCCTTATGTGCATGCTTTACGATAGATTCATTGCAAGACTTCACAAGTAAATGTATTAAAAAAGCCGTTTCATATGTTTTAAATTGATCTCAACTGAGTTCTTATTTGCTTTGGAACCCTTACCAGTCACGCAGTTCTTCTTTCGTTTGTAATTGACTGTCATTTATGCTGATCGTCCACCTGTAAAAAAGAAGAAAATATAATTAATTCACGCAAAGGTCAAGTTACTCTTTGCTTTCAGTTTGAAAACTTGATGTGTGAAGTATGTAGTTTTCTAGTTATGAATGCATTTGGTCAGTCTCTAGAAGTAACCGATAAAGGACCATAACTTTAGGGAATATGCACAACAGCTACTCTTCATTATAGGATAAAAGACTCTTTTTCGGTATTTGGCTCACTCTTCTGCTTTGGCCATTGTAGCTCTTTGTATTGAGTCCATTTCAAATGATTTCCACTCCACTGCTAATCAAGGAAAATGACTTATTTTCAATTTGACACTAGAATCAAAACGTTCGCCTTCAAATCTAGGAACTTTTGATTTCAATTTTCATAAGACTACAACAAAAGCGACGTTCGCTTTTTTACCAAACGGCTAGAATTTAGTAATAATTTATTCATGCTAATTTCGAGTATTAAATTCCTGTTGCCATTTATTGTCAATTGTTGACGCGTGATAGTTCAACGATACATTGTTTTGCACGTTCACAATGCTCAAGTAATACGTGTTGGACTTAGTTATAGGGCTAATGATGTTGCTGAAATCTCTAAATTTTGCGAGATTAAAGGTCATAAAGTTGAATATATAGAATCTAATTAAAAGCGAATTAAGTTCATAAAATCCTCATATCCTATAGACTTTTGACTAAGTTAATTAACATTCATTAATTGAAAAAAAAGTTCAGTGACAAATAAAATCATAACAAAGAAGACTTATGGAAGTTTCTCAATGGCAGAACTAAAACTCGCTACAATCCCGCTGAAACGGCCAGAAATGCTAAGAACATACCATGAATAAGACAAGGAGGCAAGGTAAGAAGTTTTGATGTAGTTTTATTCCTATTTTAATGCCCATAATAAAGATCGGGCGGATGTTTAGAATTTGGCAGGAATTTGGAAAAATCGGAAAATATTGGATTTGGGGGTTGTTGAAATTAAAGTACTTTAGTATTCGAAATTCATTGAGTGATGTTCCCTCTGCCCTGCTGTTTGTCTCCATCTTAGTTGCTTGCGCCGTTGAATTTCAAGTCGGCGTTCTCGCTCCAGAGGTTTTTTCGGTGTCAAATCTTCCCCTGCGAGGATTGACAATTCGGCGTTCTTGTGTTTGCTGTTCTGTTTGCATGAGAAATGCTTAAGATTCACCGACAGTAAACATTGTTTTGCAGCCGATGAAAAGACAGCTCTTCATGAATACTTTGGTCATTGATGGGAATTCGAAATCACTTTCAGTCGAATGTTGCCTAGGAACAAAAATGCGCCGTGACGTCAACTACTGTATGACGTCATGGCGGACACCATCGGATATATACAAGTAAAGATGAGAGCTGCGAGTTTGCAGCTCGCTAGGACCCACACGAAGCTCGCGTAATGCTTGCTCGTTTCGCGCGCGATGAGATTATAAACTCACTTCGCTCGGCGCTACGCTAGGAATTAATCCATGTTTTACCAATCCAATCCAGTGCAGTTCATGTTTTATAATATGCCCCCATTACTTGCTTTGCACAATATTGATCAAAGATAAAACTGAAATAAGTACGCGTCACTTGCCGTATCGTTCATCGATTGGTTTTGAAGCTAAAACTTATAACAGGTTTCCTATCCCATTCTAAGCAGTAGAAGCTACAGTGAAGCTTGGAAAATCGGGTGAATGAAAGTTTTCTGTCAGCGTTTGCGAAGATTCATTTCTCAGAATAGAAAAACTTTATTATTTATCTTTGTTATTTCCTCTCCTTCCTTATGACATAATTGAAAGCGACCCCGGCTCTTTTCTAACATTAAATTCATTTCCAAGGTGAAAACTGACTTTCAATTCATTTAAGGAGTGAGTTCTTTATGGCAGAAAAAAACATAGTCCTTGGTGTCTATTAGTGCAAAACTATGATAATCGTAAATGAACCCTAAAATATACTGGGCTACTGAACAGACCAAATGGATCAGACAATTCGTCTAGCGGGTAACAACTCTTGAAGTAAACCTATTTTCTTGTAACCATCAGATTTTCTCTGACCTGCCAGCCACAATTGGCAAAATTCACTGTCCACTTGGGACAAAGTCTGTAAAAACTTCTTAAATCAATATATTATTGATTTTTCTTAAGTGTGCAAAGAAAGTCAATAAGAACGAAAGTTGCTGTGTCAAAAGAAGCCCAACTCTTTTTTATAGCATTGGGGTGTCGAATTAGGGTTGTTTTGAATCACTATTCTTCAGTTGCGTGCCGTGTATCTTGACTTTGATCACACTGGATATCAGGTGTATATCAGATCTAGTGTCTGAGCACATATCCAAACAGGCATCACGCAGGGGCACCCAACGTCAATTTTCGGAAAATATCTGTTCGGAAGACGATTTGAGATCTAGAATTTTCGGAACATTTGTTGTAAAATTTCTTGCTTGTCTACCTCTCCTAGGATTTTCGAACATCTAAAAAATGGTATAATTGCCCATTTTTAACGGATGTTTACCCTAAAAAGGTCACCTAGAATTTTCCGGAGCCTTTTTTCTGTCTAAATTTTTCGAAAAGGTGTCTTTTGTTCCCTATAATTTTCGGATCACTAGACGTTCAGCTAGGAAATCCGAACAGATGAAAAATCTTTAGGGCATAAAAATATGCCTATATGTATTGTTTAAATACTAAAATACGTTTAACAGTGCTATGTTTAAGTGGTTTTGAACTATATTCTCGATGGATGCCCCTGATCACGCACTAAAACATTTGATGGTCAACTAATTTTGCAGGTTTTGTTTAATTAAACAGTGCATCGATCGTACCATGCATGTTCAGTGTTTAGAAAGGCCATCACCTCGACGAGTTAACCGTTGTTAAATGAAAAAAGAAAGGTGGGTTATTCAGTTAAACAAGTTGTAACGTCTTAAACACCAACAATAATTGCGTGATACGACGATAGCAACAGAAAGAATTGTAATTGGTATATTAAGTAACTGAAAGAAAGATAAAGTCGACTACGGTACGAACGGTCATTGTGATTGATAAAGTATAAGCCTTGCAATTAATCTCGTACAGATAATGATGGCAGCAGCAAGAGTTACAGATTTATATTTCAGTCACATACTGGAGCCATTTTAAGTTGTTCATAATAGGTTTTCTCTCTAGGTATTGCCAACAAAGATCATGGCTTTTCAGTTTACTTTGGTGACTGTGTTAATGTTATCGGGTTCTCAAGAACTGGAGGCTTCTGCGGAATACCGGTTAGTGCCAAGATTTGTAAATCCGCCTTTCACTTCCACCTTGATCACACTCATCTAGGCGGGTGAGCATTTGCATGTGGGCAACAGTCACCAAGTTATTCTGCACCTCTTCCTCTGTAATTTCCTTTCCATCCCTTAAGTGGTTTAAATAGTGTCACGGAGAAAAGTATCAAAGTTTAGATTGCAATTATTAAGATAGGTGGTCTTTATGGATCCTAAGTTAACATCGATGACATCATCCTTTAGAGCGTTGCAAATTGGAAGTCTCTATGAGGTGGGAAGCTTGACTGGTCGCGAGGGTTATCCCAAAGGTGTCTTGCTTACAAGACACTGTTTACGTAGAGTTCTGATTAGACGCAGTGTCAATGTTGTCGCAAACCGCAAAAAGGTTACGAAAGATTTTAATAAAAGATTACTTAAAAGCCTGACCTGATCCCTCTCGTGTAACTTCAATAATCCATTATGACCAGCTATAATAAGCAATTTTCCCGCTCTAGCTGTTCGAAAACAACAGATTGGACCTCGGAAAAAAGAATTTCAAAGTAATATTCGCGCCAGTCAGACAAAAAAATTTACTCCGCAGCAAACCCTCGCCACAAGAGGAAAAATTTACTCATTGAGTGATCAATTCATCTTTGAAATGATTATAAAGAGGTGTTATGACGGTTATACAGCGCAGACAAAAACATACAAAGAGTTTCGTTGTTCGGGCAAGCACTTAAAAGAAACCCTCGGGGTCAAGACATTAGTTTTGACTAAAATGTGTCCCGCTTTTGAAGCAAAGCCAATAAAAACCCCGGGTAAAAACTGATTGGTTTGAAAGTGGATTATCGGTTGGTTAACGTAATTAATATTAGATGCTTCCTGTTCCCTGAGACGGAAAGGGAACCTCCCGTTCTTTCCACTCTTTCACGAAGTAGCCTCATACCTTAAAAAACCTGTTATTTCATTGAACCCATTGTATGTCGCAGCTCTTTTGTTTTTTGGTTAGGTTCCTTTGTTTATTTGCTCATGCGTGCGTATTACTAACCATGCGTTACAGATGCGAGCTAAGCACCTCCTTTCACTACCTTCCCTAGCATGTTTTTCCCGTAAATTAAAGCGAGTGAGGGTAATTTATATCCGTGAAATGTATCATGTTAACAGATATTGCAAAATCATCGTCATCATATAAAGAAATACGAGCTTTGTTTTACTTGTGCTCATTGCCGCGAGACATTTCATAGCAAGCAGTACTGCTGCCCCTTTCTATTTAACGGAATACAAACAGTACAAAAGCGGGCAATTAAGGGAACCGTGAAGCATTAGGTGAGTTTGCCGTTTAGAATAAGGGCGAAAAAATGGATTTGCACGAATTTGCTCTCGGCAAATACGTAGCAAACATGTAAAAACTGAGGGATAAATCTGGGGCAAAAATGGTAAATGCCACATTTGCCTCTATATTTACAACCTGTGTTTTTTGGTATGCAGATGTGGCATTAACCATCTTTGCCCCATTACTCCTCCGTTTTTACATTTTTGCAACATTCGTGCAAATCAAAAGTCAAGCCACACTGTAGCATAGCACGTTTAAAACAAGTTTAGGGTTGTGAAGGGTTTAATCGGAATTTCAGCTTGAAGAAAGCAAATCATTTGGGATGAGATTCTTGTAACTAGCAAGGACCTACCATATTCGAGCTGCAACAATGAATTTTCTTTATTAAATTTAAAATTGGTAAATGCGAAATTCTAATCGTCTTCGCTGTCCATCAGGCTGTTTAGTTGATCTTTTGAGGGGATTAAAGAGAGGCTTTTTCTGGAATGTGACTTAAAGCACGACCTTTTTTTGTGTCAGCTGGCTACACGTTTTATGAAGGCTCAGAGTGACTTTGTTTTAAAGAAATGGAAACAAATTAAACGTCTTAATAAAAAGAAACCTTATCATCATAAAACTAACATGTATCTATATAAAGGGGCAAAACAGTTTGCGAGGGTAATTCAAGCTTATGCAACACGTTCCAGTAACGAAATCAGTGATCCAGTCAAGTCAAAGAACTTCCAGTAAACGAAATCAGTGATTGAGCCCGTCATGTCAAAGACAAGGACTGTTTTGACCCTGCTGTATGCCCCAATTTACATTTCTGTAATTTATGACGCTTTGTATCGGCTCCTTTACTTTAGCCTTCAGCATAGAGTAAACATGGTTTTTTTTAGCTACTTCAATTCGTTACATCCTTGTTTTCCAATCTGATGGTTTCTGAGTAGTTTTTTGATTCAGGCTTGTCCTCAGTTACGAAAGCATTGCAGAAACTTCTCTTTATAGTAAGATACAGTTTTATTTCAGGAAAATACATGAGATGGTGGGTCCGGGAATATTTTGCAGGGGTATATCCCCGGCATATATTGCAGGAGCGTATTTTGGGGATATGTTGCAAGGACAGGTGTCCTTGTTTGATCAAGGTGAACTTGATCAAGCAAAGATTTCTCGTAAAAGATTTTATATTTGCTTTTCCCTCTTGACCCCTTAAAACAACAGTTCTATATCCCAATTTGATCTGAAACTAAGGCAAAACAATTTACAAGTAGTTCCTCTCGAGTTGCTAGGGTTTTCGTTTTCGATTCATTTTTTATTATGTTTCAACAGTCAGACGTTATTGATGGCGCAACTTTCTATTTACCTTCTGCCACTTGTCATCATCATGTGTACAGCGGTTACAGACAAGAACAACAAATCACTTGACAACAGTGTGAGTTTTTTCATACCTTTCGCAAACACTAAATAAAAGGTTTTAAAACTTTGTTCAAGCTAACAGTTCAGTTTCTTTTTATTCAAGTCTTCAAAAATACATTTTGTACGAATTGTTTCAATAACATCTCTATTTGAAAATAGTGATTTCTTGATCAACTATAGCCTCTTCCATCGTGTTATGGTGTTGGACAACCAGGTACAAATGGTATTCCAGGAGTGAATGGAATCCCAGGATCCCCTGGAATACCTGGTCGTGATGGACGTGATGGAGTAAAGGGAGAAAAGGGAAGCCCGGGAAAGACTGGACAACAGGGTCAAGTTGGCTTGAAGGGAAAGCGAGGGAAAAAAGGAGAGAGTCAGGTCCTGGGGAGTGCCTACCTTCCCTCCCACGTGAACTGGAAAGAGTGCTCTTGGAAAAAAGGAGATGGCAGAGATACAGGCGAAATATATGTAAGTGTTCGGGTTAAAAAACAAAGTGCTAACCTGTTTACCGAGAAATATGTCTCTAAGAGGAGGGCATTCTGAAAATGATGAGAAAGTGAGAAGACTTGTGCTAGATTTACGAACACATCCTAAGATAACTGAAGATTTAATGTTTCTTATTTTGCATGCTCCTTGGTCGTCTCTTGCATTTCATCGCGCTCAGCTTTGTCTTCTCCATCACGTTTCATGCTGTTTAAAATACATTTTCAGTAGTCAGTTTTCTTAAACGACGAGCTAATAGACTATCACTTTCTTTTGCAGAGCTGTCAATTCATGAAGAACTTCACGGAAACTGCCCTCCATGTTTACTTTGATGGTAATCTCAGGATTTACAACTGTGATAGTTGCTGCAGTCGTTGGTATTTCACCCTCAATGGCGCCGAGTGTAGCTCTCCTGGTTCAATTGATGGAGCATTTTATATGGCAACAACAGCTGGCAAAAACCTTCACCGTCACCGTCATATTGAAGGACACTGCAATAACATTCACAAGGGAAGAGTGCGAGTGGGATTCTGGGTTGGAAACTGCAATAATGGTCATAAACTTGCTGACGCGTACACAGGGTGGACCACAATGTCCCGGATCTTCATTGAAGAAGTCTCAAGCGCCCAACAGTAAATATGTCATATACCAGCAAATAAGGCAATTTGGAAGTTAGACATTACTAGGCAGTCGAATAGAAGAAATGGAAAAAAATCACCAGGGCCACAAGCTAGAAGAGGTAATGCAAATCTATTTCTGAGTTGAGCCGTAAACAACGGCGTGAGTTAAAAAAAAAAAACCAGGAAGAAGTATGAACATTACGGTATTCGCCTTGTTACACGTTCTGCTATTATTTCACAACAGAAAAATCAAAATTACAAATTTGTGAAGCCATGTGAAAAATTTTCTTAAAAAAGCCCTAATGTTGGCTCATATACGGCATCATATATAAAATCAAATTAGGTTAATTGCCTAAATAAAATTTATTTTAGATTCTCTTGACGCTCTTCCGATGACAAGTGAACGACATTACATTATTTGTCATATAACAGTGCCGGAATGATCCACTTTCCAGTAGAAAGACACGTTTTCATAGACTTGTGGAATCTCTTCCTCATAAAACCTTTCACAAAACTGCAGCGTTTCTGCGATGTCTACTTCTTTTATTGTGCTAGCCTCTGTATATTTAATTTGAGGTAATTATTCCATGTGTCACTCAATCGATTAATCGCATATCCCGTACGCGTACCGCGAAAGCGATGAAATAAAACGGGTCTCAAAGCTTTTGGAAAGCGTCTATGCTGCAAATGAACCCACCCTAATTTACCTCCCAGAAGCTTATTGGCTCTAAAAAAAAAAGGTTCCTTTGTTTCAGTTATTTGCACGTTTGAATTATAATAAAAGCAGTATTTACAAACTGATAAACTATCGCTTACCACACTGCATAACCTGCTTTGCTAAACAGTTAATAAAATAGTCTCCCACATGAGCTATCTTGGGCAATGGAAACAACGATGTTTTCGAGTATTGTCATCTTTAGAGGCTCAGGGACGGCTAGTAGTATTCCCCAAGCAACCCTCTAATTGGTTTAACACAGATATTTAAGCCATTACTTCGTTGATATGACCTCTTTCGCAGTCAGAGAAGACAGACTCTTGCAGCTCTCTGAGGACCTCAAGGGATTGGTTGAGAAAACAGTAAGCGGAGTTAACAATGAAACCTACAGCCCGAAAACAAAAGAGTTGCGACATAATTTAAAGGCAGCGGCGGATCCAGACCGGATCCAGGGGTTTTGGGGGGGGGGGGGGGGGGGGGGTGAAGGGGCGGAGCGGTCAGTTTGGTCCACAAATAAGGGCCCGGGCCCTTCCCCTGGATCCGCCCTTGAAAGGGGTCCAATTAAATTAGAGATTCTGAACAGCTGCAAGGCTACTGTCAGAGAAAAGCACGGTAAAAAGTCTTAGCGAGTCAGCCGTATTTCGCGACCCGAACCTCGCTCCTAGAGATCTTTGCTCGGTCTACTTAAACTCACACTCTGTGTCGTTCATTGTCCATGTTTGGCTGTCTCGCTCTTAACCTAAAATAATGGCTGCAGGAGTAGTACAGTGCTAGATCCTCGTAAACCCGGGTGATTCTGCAGCGATCACATTTTCGTGTGGAAACTTTTTGAAAAGAACGGGCGATCGAGCTCCTGGGAATCTACTCTTACTGTATGAGTACAATTTCAAAAGCTCAGTTACAATTCTCCCCTTTCGACCGGCCAGAAAATAATTTTTTCACCTGCAATCAACAAAGAGGACCTCCCTGGTGACTTATGTCTTCGTAAAACAAACGTTCTTCCCTAACCTTTACCATTGTTGCTGGATCCGTTTTACGGAGAATATTCTTGACATGAGTTCCCGAAAAAAAAAATTCAACGAAGCCGGGATAATCGCAAACTGTAACAGGGTTCGTACAAAACATTGCAACCATAATTATTTCAAACACTTTTCAAGGACTTTTCTCGGACCAAGTAGATTTTCAAAGTCCATCTTTTAAGGAATATAATTTCACGGACCTACAAAAATGCACATTCCTAGTCTATTCTATTAAGGCTTGAACTGTTTGCTTCACCAACTTCTATACATTTTTTTATTAGTTGACTGGACTAAAATTGATAGTTAATTATTGCATACAACACAGAGCACTTTATGAAAATAACCTTTAAATTCTCTGAGCTATGATTTTTATTCTGTCTCGCACATTAAAAAAGATCAAAAAACTCTTTCCAGGCTACTACATTATAAAAGTTGAAGAATATTCAAGGACTTTTCAAGGACTACCCCAAAAATTCAAGAACTTTTCAACTGTCCGCGAACCTTGTGTAACATGGCCTCAAGAACACAAGAACGTAAGTCCACGGCCGACTTACCGAAGGTATGAAAATCGTAATTTTCTATAAGCGATACGGCTAGTCGAGTGAAAATATTACTTATTTCTCCTTATGTGTTGAACTACGATTGACACTCTCCATGGCCAGGACCCACAGTTATGGCGATTGTGTGTTGATCTTAGTGACAAGCCAAGTGATGAGCAGATCTAGGTGGTAGTGGAACTAACTAGCCTTGAAGGCTGAAAATTCTCAGCCTTTCGAGATTCGCAGGCAAAAACTGTTGAGAAGCGGAATTTTTTTTACATGATCGTTTTTAAATTCCGTCTGAGTTATCTATATTGGAAATACTTTTGTTTAAGTTCGACCACATCAATCGAGAAATGGGCCGCAAAATTGCCGATCGCCACTAGTGGGAACCCTCTCCGGCAGTGGAAATCTTTGAAAACGTCATGCTTATTAAAAGAAAATCAGCTATAAGGAACTGGGCACCAAATTGATTGAAATATAGAAACGATCGTTTAAACAATAAAGGAAAATGTAACTCGAGAAAGAAGACACGAATGGAAAAACTTGAAGTAGATATAGAATAAAAAGGATCGCGGTTGGGTTTTGGGAACCCGCCCGTATTAAGTCTGCCGTTTGTAATTCTGATCTATAACGTTCTGGAGGGATATTTTTTCTGTTCTTCGTGAAGCTATTATTGTCTGTGATTCTGTCAGTAGAGAAGTAATTCATAAAAAGTAATTGGCCTTAAAGCGCAGTCTCTTTAACAGATGAGTAAAGTCGTTCCATAATCTCATCAAATAACTTCAAGAACACTAACAGCATTATCTTGTCGTTTTTTTTTTTTAATTTTTAAAAATATCTTCTTAATATTAGCAAATCGTGCTGAGTTTGTGTTACATAAATACTTTGACTATAGCCATTACTAGTGGCTTTAATAGGGAGAATAAAAAGGCTCAAATTGGCCGTTTAAGTAAATAACTGTCGCTACCACTCTAAGTCGTGTTTCGCGCAAAGGATGTTTCTCTGTGTCGATCTTCAGGGTTCTGCCTCACACCTGAATCTTCAGAAAGTACCAGGAAAGTACTCTTTGAATTTCTTCTTGTGCTTCTTGAATTCCTCTTCAAAAGCGACAACGGTTTTGACAAAGTGCTGCCAAATTGGGGCTGTACAGGTTTTACCTTCATTTTTTACGCAATTGAAAAGTGGTTCGAACATGCTTGCGAAAATGCCATTCCAGCTTGTGCCAAAAGCGCAGTCCAGGATGGCCCGCTGAGCGCACGGTTTCATTTCGTCATTCTCTATTGTATATATATATACAAGAAGAAGAAGAAGAAGAAGAAGAAGAAGAAGAAACAGTTTATTAGATTAGAACGTGCAAAAACACTTTTGTCTTACTGTTTAATCCAATCTGGGATTTTATTGGTTCATCTACTAAAATCTTGCCAATTTAAATGAGAGCAAGGAAAGACGACACACAATTTTGTAAGGTGTCGATGAAAAACAAGCAGGAGTGTATCAGGCTTAAAAACTTAAGGCCACGGCTCGAGTTTTTAAACTTGATAATACACCCAACTGCGATATTTTTCAACGGCTTCAATTTTCTCCGATATAGATCAACTCATTCTTGCAGTAATATTTAGATTTGGGATTATTTTGGTGTAAAAATTGGACGTAAAGTTTAGCCGTGTTTTTTTTTATCAGATATAAACACACTCGTTAAACATTAATGTACTTTTTTTTTCTTTTTGATGTAGCAATGCTTTTTTTAAACTCCTATCCATTTATATACCCCTGTATGCCAGGGAAATTTAATAGAAGCATGTAGGGCAGAAGTCCGAAACTTTTCCTTCTAAATTCGGCTTTAAAGTTGTTCGAATGTTTTCTGGACAAGTATTCCTAGGGCTTGCTAATTCTGAAAACAAAGCCCATCGTCAATCTTGCCATTATTTAAAAAGTACTCTCTAGTTGTGCTATTAACACTATAAGTTTCTCAAACCCTTGCTCTGATGTCAAGTGTTATATTCTTCGATATTTCTGGTATATCGTCCCTCGGCGGTTTTAGCTAAAACTATTAATGTGCTGCATTAATCCATGCATTAATCATCATCTTCTCCTCCCTTTTATTTTTAGGAGGTGTTTCCCTTTGGACAGCCATTAAAGAGCTGTCTAATGACGGTAAAGCTTTTTTAATCCCTTGGGAGTTGCTAATTCCAGTTTCCATTATTTAAAATGAAGGCATTGGAGACTCACGAGAGAAAACTATTAAAGACAGGTTTTGTGGCGAAGGTTGTTTTAATTACCGATACCGCCAAGACGCATCTGAAGATCTTCCTAAACGAGGCAACATAAGAGAATGTATGAGAGCTGCTAAAATTTTGCCTGATCTCAGGTTGTACGAAAGGACGGTCCGCATGGTGAGTACAGAATTATACAGATTTTATCAGAGCCATGCAAACAAACATAGTCTTAATCTGAGAGATAACCGAAGATTTTTCGTTCCCATTTGTACAACGGACAGACTGAAGAGTAGTTTCTTTTTTACAGCAATTGCAAATAGGCAATTTTATTACTGAGGTGATTTTTGTTACCCTGGGTGCCAGAGACTTTTCTAGCGCGGCTTCCGGTTTCACTCGTGGCTTCGGCCTTCGGTCAACACCGAAAATTCCCGCCGCACGCGAGAAAAACCTCTGGTACCCAGGGTAGATTTTTGTGGATTCAGCGTAGTTTTGATTGTTTGTATTCATTTGTCAAGTTTCATCCAATTCAACTCAAGAGTTGTGATATAGATTTAAAGCGCGAATAAGCTATTTGTCTTAATTATCTATCTTTTTATTCCACCTAATGGGTCTTTAAAGAAGCGGTCCAACAACTGAGATTGTAGGAATCATAAAATCAGAAAATGTTCTCTAAAGCAATGGATTATTTGTCGAGAATTTTGTGTTGGCCTAGGCTGAGACCAGGCTCCTTGGTAGGGAAAAAAAGGGCCCCTGAATAAGGGGTAGAATTCGTTGTTTGTTGCCGTTGGGTGTTCTTTCTTTAAGATTTCTGTTGACCTTAGCGCTAAAATTACTTTACTATGAGTACTCACCAATGTTGTGCAAGTTCAGTTTTTTCATTACACCTAAAAACCGTAAGCGACAATAAATTTTAGACAACAAATAACACGTCTATAGACGTTATATTTCACAAGTCGATACTAGCAAAATCTGTCATTCCTCAATTCAATGCCCCTTTTCATTCGTAAAAGTTCTCTTTCCTGTTCTTTAAATTTACATGTCCACCTCTTCTGTGACACAAGACCGTATTCCTAGTTTACCTCCGTGCAGTACTAGCTCATAAAGCTAGTCTGTTTCTGCTCTGAATTCTTTCACTTAGTATTCACGTCGAGATTTGAACGTTTTGAAGCTTCCGAAGATGTCTTCCGAAGGGGAAGCAAGACTGCTAAGGCGAAAGAAATACTTGCGCTATTAGAAGCATTCGTTTCTGGCCATAGGCGACTGCCAGTGAGTAACTGGTATTAACAAACGTGGAATAGGATTTATTAGTTTAGTTTATTGCAGATTTTTTTAACACTGATCAGTCACCTGATTTCAAGGCGTAGCTTTCCAGGTCAGCAGTCGAATAGTTGAGGCAAAGGTAAACTTTGTGAACAAGAGCAAGTTCCTGCCACAAGGAAGCAACAACAAGATCCAGCCACAGCCTTGATCCGGGAGATACAGTTAGCTCAAGATCCCTAACGCACGGATTCATCCACTGTAATAAGTTATAAGTAAAAGATCAGTTGAATCAATTAATTACAGAATGACAGTTACAGAATGTTTTTATTACCGAGTGAAAATCAATGTCTTTTCATAATCGTCACAAACTCCAAAGTCCCTGACTCGTCATTGACTTGGCCAAGAATTCAGATTTTCTCTTACTATTTTTATGGTTTGTCAACTCTGGGATTTTATTTCAGAGAAAAACACCCTAGTTCTCGCGGTCTCGCAGCTGTCCGCATTCCTAGTAGAGATACGTGTGCTTCAAAATAGTGACCACTATATTTTCTTTGCCAGCTACAAATTATAGTGCCTTTGAACTAAGCCCATTAAAGGAGGCTAATTCCTGTATTCAGCAGCCTGGTGTTTCCTTTGTCAATTTTTTCCCCTCCCCTACCCTCGGCGCACTTCTAGATGGATAATCTTACCTTGTAATAGCAAATTGCGTCGCCTATATTTCCCTTTTGCAATTCCTTTTGCGAGTTCTCAAGCGCTATTTTGAAACACCCCATTACTTCCTTGAACGGATCAGGGGTACGCTTGACCAAATATCCACTTCCAAAGGAGATGAAGCTCAGGGCGAAGACGAGAAACATAATTCTAGAAACCATGGTGACCTAATGATAAGAATAATAGCAAAAACATGCGCCCTGATGAAGTGTGTCTGAGTAGAAAATGGAGAAACTTTCCAAATATTAGGGAAGATCAAGTTTGTGGAAAGGTTTGGTGCACAACTATCCTCACTATTCTATAATTGGCAAACTTTGCGTAGCAAAGAAATAAATTAAAACGTGAAGAGAATAAAATCCTTTGGGAATCTTAACATTGTGCCACTACAAAAAATTTATGTTCCTAGGCACCGACAGTGAGAATACTTCTCAGGGGACAAGCAGTCATATGAAGTCAATCCCATTGTCCTTAGTCGTGCGGGGATATCATCTGATAGACAGACGAGGAAAGAGACCAATGTCAAATAAAGCGCGGTATCAGTAATAACCATTTTAAAATAACCAATATATTGTTTAATAATAATAATAATAATAATAATAATAATAATAATAATAATAATAATAATAATAATAATAATAATAATAATAATAATAATAAGGGCATCCAGACGTTTGTACTGCCATAATAATAATAATGATAATTATTGTGATAATGATAATGATAAAGATCATCATCATCATCATCATCATCATCATCATCATCATCATCATCATCATTAAAAACTCAATCTTACTGATAATGCAATTCTAGAGTTTTGATTGGCTTAGCCATAATGGTGTGTGAGCCATTATGCCATGTTCTTCCGTGGTCAGTGTACGCGTCATTTCAAGATAAGAAGAGAGCTTCCCGGATGAAAGAATGGCGATCGAAGAAAACCGTTTTTATCCTTACACTGCTGGAAAAATGCTATTTCGTTGGAAAACACAAAGAAAACCACCAAGACACAACCAGACACTGCGATTAGAATTTGATAGCTATTTCTCAAACTCATTAATAATTCATAAAGAAAATTCAAAGGAAATTAATGTTTAATGACTGTTTGGATATCAGATGAAAAACTGCTCATTTTTGCATCCTTAATTTCTCCTTCAAAAATGATTTTGTTTAAGAAGAAATATCAAACATTCGACACAGTGTTTCATCGAAAGATGAAACACCTCGAAGTTCGTCAAAAATACTCCGCTGCGCGTCGTATTTTCAACTCTCTTCTCGGTGTTTCATCTGGTGATGAAACACTGCGTCTCATGTTTGATATATTACTTCCACCATGAACTCTCTTTCGCGTTTCCGAACCAATTACGACAATTACTTTAAAAAGATGTATAAAGCATGTAATTTTAAATAAGGTCTAAAACGTATATCGCAGTTATTTTTTTCTCCTTCTAGCATACTAGCAATCCTAATGCTAATCGAAAATCCGAAAACACTTTTGATAAATTCCCAGATCAGCATAGATAAAAGTGCCACATCAAGTTCCTTCCATGAGGAATGGGGAAAACCTTTTAACTGTAATAGGCGTCTCTCACAGGCGCTTTTTCGCTCGCAGGATGAACATTATCTAGGTTATGGTCAGTCAGCATCAAAAGCAGGTTAGTAGCTAGTAATCGCTTACGTGTACATCGTTATTAATTCATCCAGAGAATCAAGTGGGTGTGGCTTTAAAAACATTCAGACTGCTATATCCTGAAGTCCTGATACATTACGCGCGGCTATACGATGTATCGAGAAGTGAGGAACGTAACTTATCAGGTGTGCAGGGCTTGGCAAAACCTGATAAGTGTGAATTTCATTTTAGCTGTTCTCTTTATTCAGTTATATTAAACAAGAGTTTTGCAGTCTTTTATTAGCATTAGAAATGTCGGTATTGTGTTATCCTCTTTTCCAACTAACTTCTCAATATTACTAATAACTATTCCAACTTCCGAATCTTTTTTTCAAATCTCCAGTTAATACAAGCGCGTCCTAAGCTTCATAATGGCTCTCTCAGAAAGAGGAACTAACAACATGGCTTGCACCCAGCAAAGTACTCATTTTAGTAAAAATAATAAAACAAAAACTGGTCGCGTTAAACTGAAAAAGGGGCTTGATGCAGAATCACTCCAGCAAAGCAAAAGCATTCTAACTAACTAAATAAATCACTGCTACTTACCAGTTTTTACTGCAGAAGTCTTAAACACTCCGGGCTGCCTGCAAAAGAAAAGTGCTCGAGCGTGCAGCTATACAGGTAGTTTTACCCACTTAACTGACGGCAGTGAACGCCCACATTCCACACGTGGTAAAAATTCAATCAAGCTATGCACGATCAATATCGTCTTGGCTTTCTATTTTTACTAATAACAGTTTTCCATAAAAACAAAAAATGACTTGGGATGGTTTCAGGGATCTATTGACAGTCACGATTATGTGAACTGGTCTGGAGGAAGTCCTTAACATCTCATTTTTTACACAATTGATCCGTAAACGACGCAAACTATTCACTTTTCCTGCTTAGTCTCAGTTTCATAATAGAGACAACCTAAACTGAATATTTAGGAATATTAAATTTTTAATTGTGTTCTACAGAAAAAGAATATTATTTCAAATAGATACAATATCAACCTCAGAAACATGAACCCAAACAAAGCTTAATTGAAGTTTTTGAATCATTTGGAGTAATATTGAATCGCGTGTTGCTAGCAACGGTGACAAAAAGCAAACAATGAAGTTAGGAAAAAGGACAAATTTTTGGAGTGTTTGCCCTCTTTAAAATTGAACCAAAAGGAGCAATAAAAATTCTTCATATAAAAGATGAAAGATTACAAAGACAGAAAATAATATATGACCAATTATGGGTGTTGTAATTGTAATTGTCCATTGGGAGGACAAGAATTTTTTGCAACAGTCCGTATCGAGGGTTGCGATGGTATAACAAGATTCTAAGATAATTATGCAGTGTCCCCAAACTACCTTTGTCAATTTAAAGAGGCTTTTTCAAAGCCAATGACACGGCCATGAGACCATGCACGATTCGCGATTCCTGGAGCCTTTGGCAGCTGTTTTTACGCTTTCTATCTGTCTAAAACAGTTGCGTAAATATTCAACAAAAATAGCAAAGCTTAGCAAATTCATATAACTTCAAAACAATTGCTTATGGCAATTCCGTTGAGACATTCGTGTCCTAAATCTTGTTAAAATCGCATAGCAAAAAGGTCGCTGAGTCGGCAGAGCAGACATTTGTCGGTGATACAAAATAATATTTTTCGTGCGTGAGGGCTTGGCTGTGTTTGACATGCTGCAGTGACTGAATATCGCTGGTTTCAATTGTAAGCATATGGTTTTGATGGACATATGATTGTTGCCTGTCGGACTTTCGGACTTACGTATCAGTTTAACTCAGATACCGTACGCAGTTTAATGTGCGCAAGCAAAAACAAATGATGCTAGAAGTGAAAAACATGGGCAAAATTGTCAGCTAGTTAAAATTTAACACAACTTATCAGTCCGTTTCATGACCTTTCATGCTAACTTGCTTTCTGAGCAACAGGTCTGATGTCGATCTATCCACTTTGTAGAAATTATCAAGGAAGAGAATAGAAAATGCGTTGTTTCTTGTATTACATGTGGTCCTCCAAAAAGTGGCATGCAGTCAAAACACACACTGCAACGCCCTCCTTGGTAACAAAAGTAAATCAGCTGTAAACACAGGCCGCCCTAGCCTGCGAAGCCCAGACGCATTTCCGGTCGTCGCTTCTCTACCTCCGAAAAATAGCGTCTGCGAACCCGAGCAGCAAAACGATTTCCATGACGTGAACCTTTTGTTTTGATGTTGGCCAATCAGACCAAAGGATAGAATACAGCTCGCGTGCCCCCTCGCGACCTCGCGCACTAGCGTGTCTTGGATTTTGGCGAGAGTTACCAAACACGCTTTGGAACGTGAATTTCACGACTATAACAAGGTTTCCTGCGACGTTGAATGATGACTTCTTTATGAAGCAACGGCTTCTCAAGCTATGTACGTGATATGGGCCGTTTAATTTCGCTTCATAAAATATGGTAGTACGTGACATAAACAAAACGTGGACAAAATAATCGCTACAGCGAAAGGAAAATAAAATAGCTTAATGACATCACGCTCAGACGGGCGATTTATTTCAATTTAACCAACGCTGACAAAAGGTGGTGAATCGATCCTACAGACACAGACACATCCTTGACTGATTCAGAAATCTCTTATAATCGCTCGTTAATAATTCAAAATCCCAAACGTATCGCCACAAGACAATGATCTGAGGGCCGAACCCAGCGTGAAAAAAATATATACAACAGTAAATTAATCATAGTCATGATGACATTTCAGCTACGACGCTTCGACTCATCTTATAAAAAGCTATGGAAGTTAAAACTTTGAAAAGAACATGTATTTAATGAAATATAAGAACAAATATAAAATGCTTTCGATCTGATCAAAGTTCTGTCTGAAACAAGAAGCAACCACGCATGGGAAATCAATTACCAAATGTCCTAGCTTTCAAGATAATTGAAGATACTAAAAAATATCTGTAGCGGCAAGCAACAAACTATCGAAGAGTTCTCCAAAGCATACTTTCCTGCGAGGAACCAGAAAGGAACAGAAGCAACAAACGGCATGATGCGTCTACTGTCGTTAGGACATTTATCTTTTCAAATGTGATCAAAACAACTAGGTGTGATAAATCATTGACTCCGTAGGCATAAAATTTCCTGTGATCTTTTCTTCAATATGAATCCTCTTTATGCTTACTTCATCAATCAGTCCTACCATCCAGGCAAACAAACTTTCGTGAACGCGTCGTTCTGAGGAAAAAGGACAGCTGTACAGGCTACTTTGTCCTTTCAAAAACATATCCAACGGCACCGCGCACGATCTTGCGAGGAGACTCGCGAGTTAGTTCCTTGATTTTAAGAGCTAAATTGTGATTGGCTAAAAAGGTTCCACGTCATGGAAATCGTTTTGCTGCTCGGGTTCGCAGACGCTATTTTTCGGAGGGAGAGAAGCGACGACCGGAAATGCGTCTGCGCTTCGCAGGCTAAGGCCGCCCAAGCTCGCTATAGGAACGCGGACGTGACTCCGATTGCGAGCTATCGCTGTGTTGTGTTACAAACGGTTATTTACAAAGGCTTGTATGGAATGTAAACGGTTTTTCTTAAAAGCGAGAAAAATGTTATACTTTTAAATAAAATCGACTTACCTTATTGCCTTGCTGTATTCTATGTTGTTTGCCCGCGTCTCAGGCCGTTTTGAAGCGTTTTCGGCGAGTTAGCGCTATTTTGGTGTTCCACTGCTAAGAGAAAAACAAGGCAGAACAGGGCTTACTGTAGTTTGCGAAACGAAATGGAGCGCAACGAAACGAAATGAGAATCTGTAGTTTGCAAAATGAGAATCTGTAGTTTGCGAAATGAAAATCTGTAGTTTGCGAAATGAGAATCTGTAGTTTGCGAAATGAAAATCTGCAGTTTGCGAAATGACAATCACGTGACAATCTGTAGTTTGCGAAATGACAATCCCCACAAAAAAGCCGTTTCGCCCAGAAAATTCAGATTGCGCGGAATGCGTGACGTTTTCGTTGCCAACAACGCATCAAACCAAAACTTTGTAGGCCCGGGCCTACAGTTCTATGTGCTGGCTATACGCCCCTAGTTGCAAAAAGAATTTCTGCTTAGTCTTCGCCAAAGAAAAATACTAGTACTATAAATACTCGTGCATAAAATAATTGCCAGTAACTCCCTCCCCCTTCAGAAAAGCTTAGTTCTATCCCAATCCAGCATCTGCCTTGCAAACTAAATTTGATCAGTGGCTAATGGGATAACTGGAACTTATCTAGAATAATTATTTCACATCTAATAATGCACATCATCCGTACCATAACAAAGATCGTCGGCAACGTACACGAAACCGCAATCATAGTCGTACAATTGCGGAATGTGGCAGTTTGTGTAAAAGCATTTAACTATATTTGATATGCCCTACATGCCCAATGGATAACGAGATTGAAACTTTGTCCGTCGCTCGAGGCGAATAATTCCGCTGGAAAACTGAACATGAAAAAATTGAAAATGAATCATGCGAAGTAATGTTAAACCCGACCTTACGCTGTTAACCACGTTGACAAAAAGCAAGCAACTGACAAGTTTTCGACCCAATAAGTCAAGTAGTACGGGTACAAAGGAAAATGCGATGGGGGCGTTAAACATTTTCAATGTAAAAATAAAAAAATAGAAAAGAATGCAAAAGGATGGAAAATGTAAAGCCTTGAAAAACTGAAAGTTCTTAGTGAAGAGAATGTTACATTGTTTTGGGAGAGGGCAATTATTGTTGTCCACAGTAGGTTTAGTGTTTACTATCGTATGTACAAAAAAGATTCTAACACCTTCCGCGTCCGAAACTCATATTTTTATGACAGTCATCGGAACAGTCATGAGACCACGCACGATTCACGATTCGGAAGCCTTTGACAGCTGTTCTAATTACTTTTCCCATGTGTCTGTCAATCAGTTGTGTAAACATTCAAAGCGAAACATCGATTTTCCAGAAAAAGACAAGTTTTTACAGACTTGCGGAATCTCAGTTCCACATAAAAACTTTCACAAAACTGTATCGTTTCTGCGATGCCTTCTTCTTTTATTGTGCTAGCCTCTGCATCTTTGAGGTAAAAATTCCATGTGTCACTCAATCGATTTATCGCACACCCCATACGCGTACCGCGAGGGAAGCGATGAAAATAAAACGGGTCTCGAAACTTTTGGAAAGCGCGTATGCTGCAAATAAATCCACCCTAATTTACTTCCCAGAAGCTTATTGGCGCCTACAACAAAGGGTTCCTTTGCCTCCTTTTTTTTTGCACGTTTGAATAAACAGAAGCAACGTTTACAAACTCGGTTAACCTATCGCTTACAACTTAGTCTCTTCCCCTAGGGGACGGGGAGAATTGCTGACTCCGGCCCAAGCGGCTGCGAAGGCGACTACTTACCACGGTGTATATAACCTGCTTTGCTGAACAGCTAAATAGTTCAGTCTCAAACATGACTATGGAGAGCATTGGAAATAATGCTTTTTTCCTGTATCATGTTACTCGAAGACTTAGGAACAGTTATTGCAGGATCGAGATGGATGCACTCTGAAGTTTACAGTAATCTGATGTCCTTAGGACTCTGTAGATGGTACTGTGCTCAAACTAGGGGCACCCAACGACCTGCAAATACGCCATAAGTGCCTCAGATGGTTTTCTCTACATATGCTTTAGAAGCCTGTTTGGTTAGTTTGGAGTTGCCCTAAAAAATATTTATCTGTTCGGATGTCTTAGGGAAACTTTGGTCTTCACGAAAGTTTTAGGTGGCTTTTTCGTCTCATCCGAAAGTGTTAGCTACCCTGACGCTTATGGGTCTGGTCAAAAGTTCGAGGACATGAAGTAGTCTTGCTATCATTAGAAAATTATAGGGGACTTTTTGTCTTTATACCGATCGTTTTAGGAGACCTTTTTTTAACAATAATCACAATATCTTGGTATTAACATGTGAATAAAGCTCCGAAAATCGTAATTAAGCAAAAAGATTAGAAAACCTCCGGATATTTTAGACGAATGGAACGGTTATCTAGAAATTTTTAGCTTTTCTCATTATAAGATTTAGAAATTTCTAGGCAATATTTGCTCCTTCGAACAGTAATTTTACATATCATTTTCTCGTTTTCCGGTTTCTTACGAAGCACTGAATTTCACGAATTACGTCGGAATAATATAACTCACAAGAAAGATCACATATAAATTAACATATCCAAAAATAAGACGGATCAGCCGACGGAGGGAAAAAACACTGGTAATTTCTGAAACGTAACGGATTCTGTGTTGCAGTCGTATTTTTCCAAGGAGTGGATACTGGACAATGCCAATGAACATATTTTCAGGCCAATTTCGTTTTCCAAGAAGCAAAGGAAGATTGTTTCCTCCTATAAGCCTATCTCGACAACAGGGAATAATCCTTTAAAGCATCCTTTGAGGGGATTGTTCAGGATATAGAGGATATTACATGGCCGCGCGGAGATACGAAATTTCTCTTCGAGTGTTGAAAAATATTTTTTCAACACGAAAAGACAAATTTCGTATCTCCAAGCGGCCATGTAATGTTCTATTTACTATTTAAACACCAATGAACTACCAAACCATTTCACTTTAATAGTTTTTTGGTGTGAAAGGCGCGATTTATTATGTAGCTATAGCAACGGTGATATTTTCGCATGTGAAGATACCAAATTTTCGCGCGAAAGCTCACCTGGTATTTCATTGGTGTTTCTGCAACCTTTCCAATAGATCGGGGACTGCGAGTATTGCAGCCTATTCTGGCTTAAAAGAAGGATTTTTCAACGCCATCGAAGATGGAAAACTAGGACATGGGACATATAGCGACTCGGTCTCTTCAAGAGGTGCTGAGAATCTAGATAGGTCTGTGACTAACTGATTAGTCTGATTAGTTCACGTTGCGAACAATCTTCGCACAGAATGGCTATTGTTCTCGGGACATTTACTTGCAGTCGAGCTAGAAATAGAATCATATAAGTCTGTAATATTACAGGTGAAGCGTGAACCGAATAGCTTTCATTGGTTGACTCGTAGTCTTTCCTTTGTAGAAAACGTATTTTGTAATGCAAGACCAATCTAAAATATTCCGTCCGTGGTTTAAAGGATTTTGTTGGTGGTTTCCAGAAAATCGCGCTCAAAGTCAGCTTCCATACAAAAAATGTCTGTTTTTCAACAATTTTCAAATGCAGAGGGATAGTTCTTTTAATTCGTAAAACGCTTTTTTTCTTTTGCTTAAATCATTAATATATCATTTCATTTTCAATATTCCATCCGTGGTTTTGTAATTTCTGGGCTAACGAAGTCGTGCGAATGAGTTTTATCAACGCTTGTGGGCCAAAAGAGGCCCTTTCTTCTCTTATGCAGAGCTTATTGAAAGCGCTCGTTCATTCGAATTTTCCTCTTCGGCAGTCATGAATAGCTAATGATGTCCACTCATTCTGCGCGATGATCATGCTCAAGCCCTTTCTTCGTCTGTCTCTATGTTTGAGGTCCTTGCTAACCTACGGGCTCTTGTATCTATACTTTTTGTGGGTGTCTTTCAGGGTAGAGTGGGCATAATTACATGCAAGTGTTACTAAACACCCGCTGACTTTATGAGAAAAATGCAGGAGTACACACCTATTCAAGCTTAGCAGTACATGCGTAATACATACATAATGTATTCACTGCGAACGTACGCGGAGAAAAAATGTATTAAGTCAAGCGCGATCATATTCTTTTTTGGTTAAAAGAGAATTTTCATTTACTATTTAAACGCCTTTTCATGAACAAAAAACAACCTTGTGTCTCCTGGAGTATAAAACCAAGGGAAAATTTTTCTTGTTAAATTTTAAATTAAAAGTTTCTCAGTTTCTTGTTAACATTGATGTAAATCAGTAGTTTAAATTATGTTTTCTTGCAGCAGCTAATGTTTCAAATACATAAACTTAGCTATTCATATTCCTCATTTCAAGATGCGTGCGTTCCTTTTTGAATTACTCGCAAATCATGAGTGTTCTTCGAAGTTCGCCACTTGTTGGTGTCGATTGCATCTTGATCGATTGAAATCGCCGAAAACGAAACTTTGAGATCGCACACGGAATCTAGCTAAATTGTGTTTAAAGTGTGTAAGTTATGGCAACTTAGGGTTTTTAGGGTTAATTCACACTGAAGACCTTTCATTTCATTTCATTTCGTGTGCGACACTTAAAATATCCTTTTTGTTTATATATCTCAATAAATCGACTGGCTCAGTAATAAAGTTCATTTACGACGCCGACTTCAAAGACGTTAATGTTGCTATTAAACTGTTATATCTAAAATCAAGATTTATCAAAAGCTTTACCCAGCTAGAACTTCGACCCTTACGTGAACCAATCCTTTGCGAACAAACAAAACACCGCGCCTTGGCAATTTGATATAAAATAAACCATGCCCGGCCACATTTCTAGAAAACTTCCATTTTTTAGAAAGAGAACTGCGCACAAAATTTCTGAGTTAACTAATATCGATATATTCGTTCAACTTCTCAAGAGGGAAGTTATTTTAATGGCTTGATCAGAAATTGATAAGTAAATGATGCAAAACAGTCACGGTACGTTAAAGGCACGTATTTTTTGTTTATGATTATAACATCTACTTATTTGCATTTTTTTCATTAAAAGGAGTTTTGCTCATTTAACTGAAAAAAGTTGTTGTGATAATTGACACCTCAAGAAACTTAACTGATATTTTGCCCGAATGCCCTGTTTGTATTGAACTGTTAGAGATTTGAAAAAAAAAGGAGAATATTAACTTTCTGACTTTGAAAGAAATTGCAGCGTATCAGGGCAAGTGTAAAGCATCGATAAACCTGATTTTCTTGGTCCAAGGCCCTCTAAACCGTATTGCAGACCTATATCATTTCTTTGTCTGCACGCCGACAAGTTATAAGGGCCTCTTAGCAAAGAACAAAGATAAGTATCAAGTTTCGTGCAGGCATCCACGTGCGTGGTATCACATATAATCATGTATTTTTCCCCTACCCTGCCAAAAGCGAAACATGATCTTTTTCAGGCTCTCTTGCCAGCTTTGTTTTAGTTTCTACTGTTGTGTAGTTTTATTTTTCAATCACTAATCTGACGAGCAACAGTCACAGCATGAATGAAAAATCTGTCAGGGAAGGACGCTGTAGTTAATTTATTCTCGAATAGTACTGTTTTCGCTTTCCCTCGCTGTGACTGTGGAATTTCACGCTGGATAGGTCGACCTGATTACCCTTCAACTTCGTTTTCTTCCTCTACTGAATCGGAGCAGCACAAAGACCCAGCTTCATTAATCAATTTGTCGTTGTTGCTGTTCAATGGCAAGCGGCTCGTTGTAGGATTCACTTGAGGCCCGTTATGGTCCGTTATGGACTTGCGAAAGTGTTAAGAGGTGTAAAGGCTCTTCAAACACGCATGAAATCTGCTAATGGTTTTTGAAAACTTACTCCTGCAAGGACTTCCAAGCCATTCTGAAAATTTTTAAGATAAACTTTGTTATAAGTTGTTGTTGTTGTTGTTGTTGTTGTTGTTGTTGTTACATAATCAGCTCGACGTACAGAAGAATTAAGCTTATAATTTCTTTAAATTTGTAAGGAAACTTCGGACTACCTGTTTCGTCGGTAGAAAGCTCGCGAAATCTACTTTTTTCCGCCGCTTTGTCCACGAGAAATTTTGTTTTTCATATAAGGTCAAACTAAGGTATATGAGCTGATAACCGAGATTGAGTGAGCAAAACCAGAATGCTAGAAATGCATTAGCCGAGGTTGAAAGTTTAATAAAAAATATTAAATTACCGTAGTTTCCCGCCGTAGTTTGGACCTCATGCTTTCCCGAGGATTGTGGGGTTATTAAATGGTACCCGTACTAGGCAAAACTAGACCGAATCATGGCACGATTCGATCGGCACACTGCCAAATGTAATAAAACGGTTTTTCACTATTTTTCGAAACAAGCGTTCTATTTTCAAACATAGAAGTAAAATGCCGACAGCAGGGTCAAGCAGGCAGATCCATGACTAGTTGGTCTGAATAAAAACTCCCTCAGTTCTGCCGCGTCGTTTCCTTTTCTTCAATAGAAACATTTTACAATGAAAAAAAATATATTAATATTGATCGTGCTTTGAGAATTGTTTTTCAAGTACGGAAGTTGGCGTTGTTGTTTAACATCATAAAAGGTCGCTGGTGTGCCCTCGTACAGGCACTCTTGTCCTGCAGGCTGCACGGTGTAAACGAATACATGAATACTTGGTAAGTGACTTTTGCGATTGTTAAGTGTTTTGAAGGACCACAGTCATCTAAAATGTTACCATAACCGGGTTTATTTGGACTGGGTATGCTCTTTTTTTAAGCAATTAATTTCTGCTCTTAGTTTTGTTCCTGAGATTGCTGGATTGCTACAGTACATGTTAGACATTTATTCCGTAATTCGTTAAGGAACTCAGTGACTACAAGTTCAGTAAAATTTAAATCAATGTGATATATTCCACGAGTCTTTTGTTATGTTTTCGTGCTTGGAGAGAACTTGTAGCATTAATGTTTTCATGAGCTGGATATGTGATTAACGTAAGGCCGGAGATACGTGTTATGTAATCTGTTGAAACTGAGTTCAAGTGGTTGGCAAAGAAGTTAAGATCAACTTCAGACTTTTCGAGGGCTAAAATAGACTTAAAGTGGTTCGTAAATTCAGTAAGCCCTAGGAAGGAAGTAAGAGCATTACTTCATTGAGTAAAACAGTGATAAAAATGAAACGCTTTTTCTAATTGTATTCTTAGTATTCTCCTGGTTGATATTGTCCTTTGTCTTGGATATAGAGAGTTAAATATCATTTGTGTGGACTCTGTTTTTATGATTTTGTAGGAGAAAAGTGTTTAACGCCACGTCATAGATACTGTTTTTACACGATGTTATGGTACTAATGGAAATAAAACAGATAATATCTAAGAATGTTTAATTCTCGCCTTGTATATATTCAAAAAAAATGCGTCATAAAAAGTGCTTTGACGGATTTTTAATTCAAATTTGCAAAACTTTGGAAACTCACTCGTTCTCTGAACCCACTTGTTAGTTCTCCGAAGGTTTGCCACTCGTGGAAAAAAAGGAGAGAAATTGAGTTGTGACGTTATCGCCATCTTTTGATAATGAGCTTTGGTCCACCTTTTGTTACTGTTTATTTCTCATATAGGGGCGTTCCTAGGCTTTTTCCTTTTGTAAGCCTTACAGGAGCATATTGAAGGGAGATACAATATCGGCGCCCTTTTAAAAAGCGCCCATTGTCAGTTAATTTTCTTATATTAACAAAGGCGTTCCTGGGCTTTTTCCGTTTGTGAATCTTGGTGGAACATATTGAGGGGTGATACAATATCGGCGCCTTAGCTCCCATTGTTACTGTTAATTTTCGTATATTAACAGAGGCGTTCATTACTAGGCTTTTTCCGTTTGTAAGCCTTAGTGATTGAAGCACATTGAGGGGAGGTTCAATATCGGCGCCTTTAGGCACCCATGATAAGCGCTGAAGGTGTGAAATGTTAGCGGTACCTGAAGGCGTCCTCCGGAACATTTGAAATTTAATTACTCTGAGATGCAATCTGGTTGTGTCCTGTGTACCAGAGATTTTTTCTCGCGTGTGGCGGTGGCTTCGGTGCTGAATGTTGAACAAAAAAAATAACAGAATATTCAACAAAATTTAGCTAGCTATGGTCGTGGTAAGAAGTAATAACTAGGAAAACATTGGTTTAGCAAACATACTTAAAAACTTGGTGGGAAATTCGAAAGCTTTTCGTCTGTATTTTTTTGGCGCAGAATTTGCGAATCACAGCTTATTTGCTTAAAGGCAGAAACTTACTTGATTAATTTTCTCCAAGACAATTGTCACTGTGCGAGTGTATGAAAATGAAAAACAGACGAAATGTAGGAGATTACCAGGAGGGAGGGCCGTCTCATGTGCTAAAGGTGAAAAAACGAGATTAAAAAACTAAACAGTAAAAAAATAATAATAATAATAAAATAAAAAAAATAAAAAAAACAGAACAAAACTAAACAGAAAAAAAAAGTACAATAAAGAAACTGAAAACAGCTTCGCCGGGAGTCCAACCTTGTTCAGCTGCACGTGCAAGCAACTCCTTGCCAACTGAAACAAGGTGCCTGACTTAGTTTTGGTGAAATAAATTTGTTATATTAAAACTATTTTTCGCCGCCATAGACGGTGTTTGAAGCTGCTGGAGCTGTATTCTCATGAATTCAAAGATGCATATGAGGAGAAATTAGCTTAGGCACGTAATTCAAAGCTAATTGGCATTATTTCGGGTTCAAAGGGCAGATTGTTGTAGAAAATCGAACAGACTAACTGTACTTAATTTGGTGGAGAATTAAGAAATAAACAGAGGCTTACACTCGAAGGGATTGATGAAAAGTACTGTCGATTTGACGAATACATGGAAT
Organism: Porites cylindrica; assembly: GCA_964035525.1. Classification (NCBI taxonomy): domain Eukaryota; kingdom Metazoa; phylum Cnidaria; class Anthozoa; order Scleractinia; family Poritidae; genus Porites; species Porites cylindrica. Next base: position 33,611,287 of record OZ037776.1, read on the forward strand.
ATAAATGTGTGTGACCTCTGAATCGAACCTCCTAGTCTGGAGACTAGACGTTGCCTATTTTAGAGAACAAAATGAACTAATTTTTCATGCCCTCGCTGGTCCCGTAAAGAAGATGGCGATCCCGCAACACGACCCGCGACACAAATTAACAAAATTACACAGTCACAAAATACCAAGACGGTTAAACAAGCAGAAAAAGGCAACAACAAAGCTCACACACTTATGGTCAAATTAGCGATGTATAGCAATATTTGCCTAGCTTTTAATCTTTTCCTCGACCTTTCTTGCTCGAATGACTATGGTGCCCCTTGCAAATTTGCAATTTTTACCACTTGGAGAATAAAAGCTACATATTGTGTATTTTTTGGATCAATGTAGGTTTCTGGGAAACTACCCACCTACCCCTCCCCTAAGCCAACATAAGCACTTACTTCTCTTTTAAGGCAAAATGTTGGCTTAGGGGTCGAGGAGAGGGTAGGTGGGCAGTTTCCCAGAAACGTAAAGTAATCCTATTTTTTTTTCACCAGATCAGGGGACGATAACTATCATGGCGCAAGCTGCGATGAAATTTCCGCTGACCATCACTTTATATTCAATGACGTTGCGACTGTCAATGGTATGCCCTGCAGTTGCAGTGGAAAATTCCATAAGCAGCAATCCAAACACGAGCAAGGTGAATTTTGGCCATCACTTGTTTTCCTTAGGGACCAGTCATAATTTAAGTTGGAGCGGGGAGTGGAGGAGAAATTGTTTTTTATTCCAAATTTTTTCCGGACCCCCACTAATAGCACCCATGTTTTTTAGGTACCCCCCTTCAATCATGTTAAAAGATTTAAGGGCCCCCCTTTCTTATACATAATACCCAAATGGTAAAAACAAATAACATTTTCTTTACTTTGCCGTTCTTACTCACTGTCACTTCCGAATGTGCCAAATAACAACAGAGAAGCACTTCACACTAAACTGAGAAAGAGATTTCACCTAGAGCCTCTCAAACAGCTTATAGAGCAAGGATATATCAGTGATTGTGTTATAATTGAGATAAGACAAGCCATCGAAAGGTGAGAGGCCGACAGGACCACTTCAAGGAAGAAAGAAGATAATCAGCCAAAGCTTACTGCTTTTTATATGAGCAGTACATGCTATAATAGCAAAAATCGTGACGGTGACACAGACAGTGAGTCCACATCAACCTCATTTACAAATAATGATTCGGATAGTGAGATTGCATAACATGACTTTATGCATGTAATCATTTGTTAAAATGCCGATGAAATTGTTTCAGTGTTACACAATAATGGATTTTGTGTTGATGCACCTACTGTTTGAACATTAAATCTTTTTGTAAAAATGCTGATTGAATTGTTTTAGTATTACACAATATAGGACTTTGTGTAAAACTGAATGAAAATCAGGTCCTTTATACTCAAACATCATGCTACTTAGTAGGGATGCTACTTAAAAGAAACTTGAAGACCCCCCCAAGGTCATCTTTTCGCATTTTCAGGCCCACCATATTCCATCCAAAAAAAATTGAAGGTCCCCCAATTTCTCCTCCACCCCCCCCCCTCCAACTTAAATTATGACTGGTCCCTTAACTGAACGAATTCACATCTGAAATATTGTTTATCGCTCTGTACAGTGTAGCTTTGAATAAGAATGAGTGTGGTTGGTATGTAGAGGATATTACATGGCCGCTCGGAGATACGAAATTTCTCTTCGAGTGTTGAAAATATTTTCAACACGAGAAGAGAAATTTCGTATCTCCAAGCGACCATGTAATGTTCTATTTATTATATAAACACCAATGAAATACCAAACCATTTCACTGAAACAGTTTTTTTCCTGCGAAAGGCGCAGTTTATTATGTAGCCGTAGCAACGGTGATATTTTCACATGTGAAAATAACAATAATGTTATTTTCACGTGTGAAGATATCATGTTTTCGCGCGAAAGCTCACCTAGTATTTCATTAGTGTTTATATGATAATAAAAAGTATTCTTAAGTCAGCAATTATCAAATCACAGAATTCATTTAATTTTCTTTTATAGGGAACTTTGTGCTATCGTGGGCAACCAGGTAGAAATGGTATTCCTGGTATAAATGGAATTCCGGGATCCCCTGGTGCACCCGGCCGTGATGGTCGTGATGGAATCAAAGGAGAACAAGGAAGTCCGGGAAACACTGGACCCCAGGGACCTTCTGGAGAGAAAGGAATGAAAGGAGAGCGTGGTATGTAGGGTCCTGTTGGTCCCAAGGGAGATCAAGGGCAGAAAGGTGACAGTGCCAGCCAAGGAGGGCCTGCCAACCTTGCTTCCCATTTGAACTGGAAGGAATGCACGTTTACAAAGGTGGACCATAGAGATACGGGAGAGATATATGTAAGTTGCTCCTTGGCAAATATCACTACAATAACATGAAAATGAATGTCGGCAAGATTGAAGAAATTGGAATATTATTGACACAAGCCTATTAGATGACAGAAAGTATGCTAAAACCAGGAAATGATTTAGCGAATTAACTAACTTTAATCCCGGAGTAGTCAATCGATTAAAATCGGTATCGATTAATCAATCGACAAAAATCGATAAATTTGATGTGATTACACACAGAAGTCTCCCTCTGAAACCTTTAATTTTGTTCAATGACAAAAACGGTGCGGTTTAATTACATCCAGCAGTGCCGGATCCACACCTTGAGATAAGGGGTGGGGGGTCTCCAAAAAAATTTTTTTCGGCGCTTGGGGCCTCAGTTTGGTCTAGAAATAGGGGGGCCGGGCCCCCTGATTCCGCCACTGTCCAGTTCTCTCTGGCTAGAAATACAACCTTAGATGAAGATCTCCTACCCTGAATTCCAGACATTCCCTCGAGACTAAGCGGCCGGTGTCTGAACTTAATTCAGGTTAAAAGATTACTCTAGATAGATTTTCACCGTTTTCCCTTATCAATCGATAAAATCACTTGATTGCTACCGATTTTCACCGATTTCGATTTTTATTCGATTTTTATCTGTTAACTAGTCCGTGATGTAGCTACAACCGAAATGTTGAAAGGATGTCGGGTCTGAATCGTGAAAATGGGCGCCTTTAAAACTGGCCAATATCAGCCATCAGAAGAAGATTTTTAGCCTGGTTTTAAAGAAAAGATATATAAGATCGTTTTAAAGATTATTTCTACAAGAAGTGAGGGTAATTGTTTGATCCTTCGACTCTCAATTGAAACTCAATCAGTGTCAACAAATTTACTGTCTGCATTAACAATTGTTTCCATTTGTTGTTGAACAGATGAGCTGATGTAGCTTTCCGATATAAATCGATGAAATGGGGAAAAAGTAAGATAAATCGTTGAACGAAGTGAGTGTGTCATCGATTTCTACCGATTGACCGATACAACCGATGTCAATCAATCAGATTTACCTATTTTTATCGATTTAGTGATTGATAAATCGATACCGATTTTTATCGACTGACTACTCCGGGCGCTTTAACAGTGATTTTATCCTTGTCCGATGGCTATAAAACTTTCACCAGTGAATGACTATGAATGGAAGTTTGTCAAAATGTAGTTTTAAGTAAAATCGATATCACTATAAAAACAATAAAAGAAAAAAATTGAAATCGATTAAAGTCGAATTTTGTGCGATCTAGACCTGCTACTGAAAATCCGATACCAGGAACTTTAAGCGTGGTCCTCCATGAGAAGTAAAAAGTCTTTACATTTGAATTCAAATAAAGCGTAAATATATTACAAATCTTATATTTTCAATAGCCGTGAAAAATGGATTGATAAAAAAGTTCTAAATATCTCAAATTAATCTTAAGTATGATTGAGAATGCTGCTTGATATCATTATTCACTTCTTGGAGATTTTGCTGTATTTTCTTTCTTGCGATTGTGAAAACTACCCCGTTTTCTCATCACCTGTCTAAGTTAACTTTATTATAAATTTTGACTTTTAGTGCTTTTCTGTATATCTTTGAAACGGCTCGACAGAACTCTTTTTAAACCTCATCACATAATCTTCACGATGCCTGAAATTTTCATTAAGATTGATTCACTGCAACACCTTGAAATTTCAAGACGAACTTAGCCTTCGAAGAGGCCAAAAATCCGCGCTACAAAATTCACTGAGGGGCACCCACGTCAATTTTCGGAAAATATCTGTTCGGAAGACGATTTGAGATCTAGAATTTTCGGAACATTTTTTGTAAAATTTCTTGCTTGCCTACCTCTCCTAGGATTTTCGAACATCTAAAAATTGGTGTAATTGCCCATTTTTAACGGATTTTTACCCTAAAAAGCTCACTTAGAATTTTCGGGAGCCTTAAGCTTTTTCAAGCTGAAATTTTCGAAAAGGTAAGTTTTCATCCCTATGATTTTCGGATCTCGAGACTTTCAGCTTGGAAATCCGAACAGATGAAAAATTTTTAGGGGATAAAAATATTCCTATATCTACCGTTTAAATACTAAAATACGTTTAACAATGCTATGTTTAAGTGGTTTTGAACTATATTCTCGTTGGGTGCCCCTGATTCACTGTTTTGATGTTACGCTTACAATTAAATATGATGGGCAAAGTCGATCTGTTTATTTCATTTTGACTGTTGTAGAGCTGCGAATTCATGAAGAAATACACCGAAACTTCTCTCCATGTTTACTTCGCTGGTAATCTCCGGATCTACAACTGTAACGACTGCTGCAGTCGTTGGTATTTCAAATTCAATGGCGCCGAGTGCAGCTCTCCTGGTAAAATTGACGGTGCATTTTATATGGCATCAGGGGCTGGCAAAAACCTTCATCGTCATCGCCACATTGAAGGTCACTGCAATAACATCCACAAGGGAAAAGTGCGAGTGGGATTCTGGGTTGGAAGCTGCAACAATGGCCACAAACTTACTGATGCGGATACAGGCTGGACTACAATGTCCCGGATCTTCATTGAAGAAGTGCCAAGTGCTCAACAGTAAACATGAGCAATTCATGAAATAGGAAGCGCGTGATCAAAATTAATAGATGCACTGTCAAAAAAGCATTTTTCACTTGAAAACACCAAAAATTTTGGAACACCGTAATTTCCTCTTTTTTAAATTGCAAAACAAAAAGGATGGAACTGAACAGTTATGTATTTCACTCTGCAACTGATGTCAGTATTTTATACAAAACACATTTAATGTAAACAGTAAAAAAGATAATAAATTAGTTTTTAGTGTACACTTGAATAAAGTTTAAGCAAATTTGTAGTATTCATTTTCTCTTCCATCAAAAGTTCTAGCAAAGTAAATATGTTTGGAAACATTTTCCGTGGTATTCAGATCCAGTTGGTGGGTGGATTTCACTCCTGGATGCTTTACAGACCCTGTGCTCCTTCAGATAAAAACAAATCGATAAAAAGTCAGACAACCTGCACTAAATGGAAAGAAAAATAAGAATATAACCACTCAAAGCATTAACACTTTAAGCCCCAATAGTGACCAACATCAATTTTCTCCTAACGGTATCCATAGATTGTCAAGTGCAACATCTATGAGAATTAATCAAATGATAACAAAGAGAAAAATCTCTGATGTTTTATCAATTTCTCCCAACTAATTCTGTAAGGAAATGTATAGAGATCAGTTTGGAGAATTTGTTTGTGGATATTGGGGCTCAAAGGGTTACAAGAAGGAACAAATAACACAGTAAGTACAAAAGGAGACACAAGTGGAAAAACGTTCTAGGAGATTGAAACGGATTGAAATTGTGGTTTAGAAAACATGTTAGCCTAAGGATTTTTAAAGTTCATGAAATCATTGTTGTTGTTTATGACGATTGATATTATGTTTGACGGGGGAGACAAGGTTTAGCCAGGGCTAAAAGCAAAGCCTCGGTTGTACGTCTATATACTTAAAATAAATTAGGCAATTAATTTTAATGAACTTTCAGCCACGAAAAAAAATCTGTAAGACGGAATCCATCGGGAAATTGAGTCATTTTAATTTTCAGTGGACAAAAACCTTGTACCAGAATAATTTAAAGTGCATTGTATTCTTTTTTACATTTTTCAAGGGCCATAGATGTAATTAGTTATCGATAATAGCACCAAAGGAAATTTCTCATGGGAGCCTTAGAAAATAAATGTCGACGTTCACAAAGAGACATCTTACACATGAAATTTTCAGAATTTTACCTCTGTTTTCACAATTCTTGTGAATTTTGACATTTATTTTCTCGGGTCCCCATCAGAAATTGTCTTTGGTGTTATTACAGAAAACTAATTACATCTATAGCCCTTGAAAATTGTAAAAAGAATAATGCGATATTGTTTTTATTATTCTGGTACAAGGTTTTTGTCCACTCAGTATTAAAATTATTCAATTTCCTGGTGGATTCTGTCTTAAATTCCTACTTATCCCAGGGAGCCTTCCGTTTACCTTTTGAGAGAGGAGCTGGATGATGTTGAAAATATATCTTGAAAAAACACATCTGATATAACAAAACTCTCTTATCAAGCTAAAAATCTTATTAACAGCAAAAAACAAAAAAACAAAAACAAACAAACAAAACAAAACATCAATATATGTATCAACTTAGATCAGAGTAGCAGGCTTGGAAAAGAAATTCCTCCAAAATTAATCACCGAATCATCCACCACACCCCTTTGCAAAGTTATAGGTCAGCCCCTAAATTTAATGTTGCCATAGCTCTCTTAATAAGACTCCCCCGTCCGCTCCCTTGTAGATTATCCCCTGCTCCTCCCCCTGTAGGTGTGTACAGGCGGACGGGCGTACGCTGACGTCATAACAAAGTTTTCCCTGCGATGATCATATCTTCATTTAAATTTGTATTTCTGCAGTTCACATCATGTTCATTCTATTTTTCAGTCCTTTCGTGGGTTAAGATGAAATCAACAAATTGGCCTGCTCCCAATGTATGGGTTTTCATAACTCAGTTGGTAGAGCACTGCAGCGCTAAGGCGGAGGCCATGGGCTCATACCCCGTTGAAGTCCCGAAAATTTTTCTCGGGTTAACTTGCAACTGCTTAAATTGCAATTACCACTGGGACGATCATATCTTCATTTAAATTGATATTTCTGCAGGTCACATCATCTTCAAAATTTTTCTCCCATCGATATGTTCCCAATTTCTATAGCAATAAAGGCTCCGCTATAACCAAAATGAACTATACAGCCATGATACAGCCGCTTTAAATTCCAATAATTACGCGAGCTATTTTTCTTGACTTTCGCTTTGATAGAAGTTTTTGCCGGGAGAGTTATATAATTACACTTTGTCTACACTTTTACGGGCAGGAAATCAATTTATTTAATCTTGTTAGTTGGCGTAAGTCAAGCAAAAGAATCTGTAAGATTTTTTTCTGGAACAACTACCTTGGTGGCCTCCAGGTGAACTTGATAACCTTTCGCCAAGACAAACACATAAAACCTATGGTTACAGAGCTTTTTCACACGCAGCTCCTAAGATATGGAATTCCATGCCAGTCAGTTTATGCACATGTTGCGCTTTCAAACAAAAATCAAAACATTTCTTTTAAGCGTGCTTTTCAGTTGTAATTTCATGTTAAGTATTATTATTATTATTATTATTCATTTATTATTTTTTGTTTACTTATCCATTTTATTTTTTATTTTTTTAACAATTAAGTCATTGTAATATTTTATTAGGTTTATTACTGTAAGTACCGATTGTAAAGCGCTTTGGATCAAGAGAAAGGTGTTAGAAAAGTGTATATTATTATTATTATTATTGTTATTTTTATCTTTCGTAGACTACCCCTGCCCTCCGTTGCGGATTCTGCTCTGTCCCTCCCTGACAGTCTGTAGGGCGTGTATAACAGGCGGGCGGGCGTTTGCTGACGTCATAAACAAATTTTCTCCCATCAATAAGTCACTCCCAGTTTCTATAGCAATGCAGGCTCCACTATTAAAGGGACTGGTTCACGATAATGCGCATGTGTGAGTTCTGACAGTAGCTGATTGTTTTTCAACCAATCGGAAGCGAGTTAGATGCACGCAAGTAAATTTACAAAATTCAAATTAATTGTTCGCGACGCGAGAGTATTTCCGGGCATTTGGTTTGATTTTATTTATCCCCATAATTCAATTTTATTCTTTGCTACTCCTCAGATATATGTTGCAGCCGATAAGAATAAGATTTACAGCCCTGTCCTGCTTTGAAACAAACATTTACCAACGTGTATTTTTACGAGGTCGTACCCACGCTAACAAAACAGTCACCGATCGGCAAACAAAATTTGTAAACAAACATCTTATTACTGTTCTCTCAGTTCGCCTTATATAAACCCAGAAATACCTACAAATAGCGCCGGACCGGTGACAAAAACACACAACTTATGAGTATAAAGATTATCCTTAACTGAGCATAAATTTCAATTGCTTATCAGCAAATGAACAAATTCATTCGCGTTGCATCGTGTCAGTGTTTCGCAAAACAAATGTTATCGAGTAGCACACATAAAGAAACTAGATTATGAACAAAATATTCAGGCAATAATTTATTTTAAAAACATCAATTCTTAAACATATACGATCGAAAAGCAAAGATAAAAGGAACATTTCAAGTGTACCAGATCGGTGAAGATCGCGCGGCCTATTGCGGTATAACTACAGGTCAAAAATCAAATCAAAGTTGAACGAACTCATGCCTTTAACCACTTTCCAAGTGTCGTGTATTCTTTTCGTATGCCACACACTACTCCTAGAACCATACCAGATCGATAGGCTAAGCTTCTCTATCTCCAGAGACTCTTGAGAACGTCCTGTTGCCGGACGGCCACGATGCTCTTCTCAACCTCCATGATCAAAACATTATTTTTTGCGTCTTCTTAAAACGTAACCAGTCAAACGACACAACCACACGTTAATCACCACTACCGAAGTATAACTAGACCAGCCAAAGCGACGGATGTCCGAATAAAACGAAGGATTTTCAATGATTGTACCGGTAATGGCGATTTCGAATTTAGTGTTGACCCAACAAATTTATTCTGAAGAGACAAACGGCGCGCATGCGCATTATCGTGAACCAGTCCCTTTAACAAAGGCGGCGTGCAAGCTCTCCGGGGAGCCATGACACTGCCGCTTTCAGTTATACAACCCCAATAAAGACGCTAGCTATTTTTCTTGTCTTACTCTTTGAAAGAGGTTTTTGCCGGGAGAATTACACTCTAAAGTTTGCATACTTAAGGGCAAGAAATCAATTCATTTTCATGTTGTCAATTGCAGTGAATGAAGTCTTGGAAACAATGACCAGAATAGTAGGCGAAGTAGAATTAATTTTTTTCCTGTTTATTTAGAAGCCGCATCTTCAATATCAGAAAACATACCTTTTTGTCAATTTCAATTGGAAGGTAATAAGAACTGCAACCAGTTTTCGAGAAGTCAATAAAAGGATTAAATGAAATTTTACAATACGATTGTTTTCTTAAACTGTGGAAAGATAAAGGTAATGTCAATTAAAAGGCTTACTGATAAAGGCTTTAAATCAAACAAGCAAATAAATTCTACGATCAAAATAATGAATATGCCCAATCAAGTGTTGAGAAGTGATAATTACTTATTAATAATACTTTTTCCGCGTTGGGAGACCACGAAATTCCTTTTAACGTCGTAAACTTGTTTGCACATTGAAAAACTGTGTCGTTTTAAACTATTAATACTTATTTGCACGTTGAAAAACTATCTGAATGTAGTAAAGCGCATCTCTTCTAGGCTGTTCCATGATATGCTAACGAAGTCACTGTAGTAAAACAGTAAGCACCCCGAAAACAAACGAACGTTTAAATTGGAATTTTTGAATAGCTCGCCTGACCATTTCAACAACCGTTTGGTAATATGGCTTCCCTTATTCAGTTTGGCAAGCCGCTGGTGCAATAACAACAGTTCAAAAGGCGCGCGGTAGAAATGATCCGTAAGCGCTCACGAAATAACCTTCCGGCATGGGGAATCGATTGAAAAAGATGCTTATTGATATGTTATGCGGAGGCAGAGGTGTGTTTATAGAATTACTTTCTGGCAGTCTTAAGGCATTTGAACTGAGAACCGAGTTGGGTATCTCCGCAATACTGCAGC
>OZ037776.1:33626373-33711373 GCA_964035525.1 Porites cylindrica
AACATTTGAAGACCTCTTATATCTTTTCTCTTCCGAGGATAAGTACAAAGGATTTTCCTTATATTAAAGAGAAGATTGACTGATCGATTGGAATCAACTACAGTTCTGTCGATTTTAAATGGACCCAAATCTTTCCTTGTTGCCAGTCGTTTGAGGGCAGAGGTCAATGAATGTTTTCAAAAATCTGGTCATACAGGATAAGTCTAAACCAACGCTTGTCGCTATGATATGTCTGAGAGTTAACGTGAATAGAACTAGGCTGTGTACGGCGGCCCACTTCGCTAGAAATGAAATAAAATATCAGAAGAGTCGAGAAAGCGGACTTCAATCTTTGTGCATGTACGATAGCTTGTTTGTCATTTACACCGCTCTATAAACAGAAGTTTTAAAAATGTGACTCGCTGTCCCCTTCATAGAACTCGGAGGAAAGCAAAAAATTGTCATAGTCAGTATCTGTGACAAAAAGTAAATCTTGTAAAACTTTTCGTTAATCGCGGAGAGATATAAAAGGTCGCTCCACCCATTTTTTAAGGGAAAAGCCCTGGGGACGAGGTTGCATTCTCTGCTCAATCATTTTGTAATCTAACCGTGCAGTGTTGGTGTCGGCGTTTGCCCTAATAAGCTAGAGCGTCAAATGAAGAACAACTAATTTTGACTTACTTTCCAACAATTTCCGGAATCCTTTCCGATCTCTTCACTACGACAAGCAGTCGTTTGGTTTGCAAAATAAATAAACAATAAAACACACACTTTTTTGTGAGTGAACCCTTATTTACTAGAAATACGTGTATCCTAGAACCTCGCGAAGCTCTCAGGGAAAGGAGGGCGGGAGAGAAATTGAGAAAATTGTGTGACTGGGGAGGGCAGGTTTCAACACTGGCTCTGATATTGGAAGGTGAGATGTAGTTAACCTCGTTTTGTTTGGAGTAAATTTGAACCCAGTGCTATGCTTTGAAAAGGATCTTCAGGGACTTAAATGGGGTTACTGTTGTTAAAGAAGGGTTGCAATGTCGCGTTCTCGAAATACCTAGGATGAAGTAAACCGTACTCACGAAATATGGGGCGTCCGAGTTTGCAACTGGCTAAGACCACGCGCGGCTAACACACTCCGCGCGACGAGATTATAAACTCTCTTCGCGGGGGATTACCTATTTTCTTATTCAAAAAGGCAAAAGGTATGGAATAAGATCCTCTATTAGGGGAGTTTGGCGGAAACAATGTAGGATAAGCTCATAGTAGTTCATCGCGGGGCAAAGTTTATTCCTCGATGAAAGAACGGCATGGCAAGCCGAGGCTCAGATCAGACGTACGATATATCTGTTCCTGGGTCAGTATAATTTTCATACTTACTTTACCTATACTCAAAACCGTTGAGGTTAAACTGGTTTGGTGTTGATGCAACATAAAATTTAATAAAATTTAAACAGAAAAACCCAGTTAATATTCCTAAAAAACACAGCGGCGCAAACAATTTAGTAAAGAATGATCCGAGAGCTTCCATTTTCGCGGATGAACTGTGCCTTCCGGCTAAAATGTATCGAAAAATAAACCGGCCCTCTAAAACGCCGTGACATAGGCCTAGTATGGGTGTTGTTCTCTCAAAAGGTTAATATGGGCTCCTGTCTAAAGTCACTTCACTCAACCAGCGCTAACTGGAAAGAAAACTAGTATCAGTAAAAAAAAATGGTGTCATATTTTTGCGCAGTTTAATTCCGACTGTTGCAGCACACAACTTCTAACCACCGAAATTTTCTCTTATATAACGAAAAATAAGCCGCGTGTATGTAGTAAGTTTCTTAAAAGTTAGCTATATGAGGTACGAGCTGAAGGGGAAAATTCTAATTGCCATTCTTTATATTCTCACTCTGGCTTCTTTGTTTCTTTTATTTTTGTTTTCTGTTTTTGTTTTAGTTTTTACTATGGCTTGTAATGTTCTTGAGTCCTAAATTGTGAACGATGAAACATGCCTGCCTGCCTGCCGATTCTTGTAATTTCTCTATGTCGCATTTTAAAGTGCAAAGTTTAACAATTAGTTCATGCGTCAGCGTGCGTATGTCGAGATATTGAGCACGCGGGAAGTTTGGAGAGCACGAAAGAGGCGTAAGAGTTGCACGAGGCGCAGCCGAGTGCAACTCTAACCTCTTGAGTGCTCTCCAAACTTCCCAAGTGCTCAATAACTCGACATACGCACAGCTGCAGCATGAACTAATTGTTTTATAACATCATCAAAGCGATCAATGCATCAGTTAACTTATAATTTTATTATTGTAGGGTGCGCTCAAAGCAGTACGCGTCAATGTTTACGTGACTATATATTTTTTTTCTCACAGTTAATCTTATGTTTTTATCCTGAAACTGAGAGAAAGTGTACTCTAAAATGATTATAAAATCCATATTTAGGTGCCGGAAAACTATTAATTTACCGAAAAATTGTTATTGAGAGAAAACAAGTTTGCAAAGAATGAACTCACGCCATAGCTCGCACAGCTCGCGGAGATGACAACAACAACAACAACAACACTCACCTCTTTTCCTTACTATTGGTTAACAAATTCAAACGTTTCCTCTTAAATTTCCTTATAAAACACATCGTAAACGCTTCCTTGTCTATTGCTGAGTTATGGATGAACTCAGGAGACTCAGGATTGCTAAGCTCACAACCACTCGAGGAATTACGAATAGTTTATTGACGTCATCAGCGTGCTCAATAGGAATATGAAGCACGCTCGCGCTATTGAATTTGATTAGGCAAATTTTCTAGCTATGTTATAATGATAATTGATACCTTTTTTCGTATTCATTTTATAGGTATCAGGCGCTTTAAAAAGATTATGCTGTCCATTCAACTATCGTTGGTAGCATTTATTCTATTTCCCAGTTTCTGCTATGCACAGTATTATTACGACGATGATTCCTCGTCGAAATCGGTGAGTTATTGCATGTAGTTAGGAAAGAGGTTGTTGCTTGTTTATAGTAGTAGAACTATATTGCAACGATTTTGCCTCAATTTAGCCCCATACTTGAATGCTCCAATCATATAATTTTTACTTTCTTTCGCGATTCAGAATCATTTAAAACCACGTTGACTGAACGTGGAATCAAGTCTAAATGAAATACTGTAAACGTTATTAATGCCAGTTGTTGCTTCTCCTTTCAGTGCGGCTGTGACAAGATTTCGAAAGGCTGCGTTCCAGAAGTCCCTGGTAAACCGTATACATTAACCGTATATCAAGGCTCAGGTCCGGTAGGTCCTGCCGGTCCTGCTGGCCCAAAGGGCGATCAAGGAGCTAAAGGGCCTCCAGGACCGCCCCGCAACATGAACTGGAAGCAGTGTGTTTTCAACGGACTTAGTGAACCTAAAGACCTTGGCTTGATAAAGGTAATCTTTAAATGCGATCATTAAAGTGGCTGAACACTGTTTCATAATTAGGTTACGATTCATTTAGGGTATTATTTAAGACTCGTTGCATTGCAGATATAAAGTTCAAATTTGACATGGCCAAACTGAATTAAGACGGAATCCATCAGGAAAATGAGTAAGTTTTATTTTCAGTGACAAAATCCTTGTATCAGAACAATTTAAAGCATATTTCATTCTTTTTTACAGTTTCCAAGGGCTATAGATGATGCTATTAGTTATTTGTAATAATATTAAAGAAAATTTCTTATAACCGTGAAAGGTTTAAACCCAGGAGTCATTTCAAAAGTAGGTTGAGTTTGATCGTGCGGGTGAACGTAGACCTGAATAGGACTGTTAGTTGTTGTTGACAGTGACTGACGTTTCGACAACCTGTGCAGTAGACATCTTCATTTTTTTGGGCTCCCACAAAAAATTTTGTTTGGTGTTAGCAGATAACCAATTACATCCATAGCCACTGAAAAGTGTAAAAAAGAAGGCAATATGCTTTAAATAATTATGGTACAATATTTTTGTCCACTGAAAATTGAAATTACTCAATTTCCTGCCCATGGAGTCTGTCTTAATAGCAACAACAACAGCATAAACGAGGGGCACCGATAGTCAATTTTCAGAAAAACCGAACATTATGGCGCGACATAATGTAATTTATATCGAGGCGTGGTACGCACGTGATATTCCGCTGGGGCTGGCTTGTACCAGGCACGGATTCGATACTAGCATTAGTTTGGCCAATCAGGTTTAAGTAGGTCACATGCCTAGTATATGAAAGACAGTTCCAGCGAGATATTTTTCCTTCCACCTCTCGCCATCAGATTGAACAGATCCCAGAAAATTTCTTATTGCTACCTCCGGGGAATTGGCTCTTAAGGGGTTTCTCAACAAAGCTCGCCCCTTTTAAGTGGGTCGCTTAAGATCATATTTTACATGAAAACACGGCTCGATGTAAATATCTGTTTGGAAGACGATTTGAGATCTGGAATTCTTGGAACATTTGTTGAAAAATTTCTTGCTTGCCTACCTCTAGTAGGATTTTCGAACATCTAAAAAATGCTGTAATTGCTCATTTTTAACGTATTTTTACCCTAAAAAGGTCACCTAGAATTTTCGGGAGCCTTTTTTCTGGCTAAAATTTCGAAAAGGAAAGTTTTGATCTCTATAATTTTCGGATCACTAGATTTTCAGCTAGGGAATCCGAACAGATAAAAATTTTTTATCACCATGTTTTGCCATATATAGCCATGTATTGCCATGTATAGCCATGTATTACGATGTACTGCCATGTATTGCCATGATGTTAATACATCATTTCAAGAGAGGATGATCATCTTAAATGCATTCTGGATGCACTTTAAAGGGGCTGTGTCACGGCAGTCCAGTTCATTTTGTTCAATTTTGCCAATTACTCGCCCTCAGTCGCTATGGAACTTAAAGTAAGCAAAGAAATTACATGTAAATGACAAAATCAGAGACCCGAGACAAACAAATATGTCTCCTGAGCATTATTCTTGAAGTTGCAAGCAGCAGGGATCAACTTTGAAAAACTGTTAGGCTAAACAGTTTTAAAAAATCCTAATTTCAATCCGTTTCAGTCTTCTTCAGTTTTGTCCATCCGTGACATCTGTTGTTTCTGTTATGTTATTTCAACCTTCCTTTAACGTTTTAAGCGGTTATTTTTATGTTTCTCTTAATTTAATTTCCTAATTTGGCTGAATTTCGTGACACAGCTCCTTTAATAACCCTACTTAAAGTACCTACCGTCAGCTAGATACCATCCTCGGAGGCCCAGGGGCAGTAAGTCTGGCCAGGAGAAAAAATGCGACGAAAGTTTTCAAGCATGGGCGGAAGAGCCCCTGGGAACCGACCGGTCGAGCGAATGCTGGCTCCTGATTGGGCACAAAAAATGCTTTGTATCACGTGCCCAATCGGCGAACAGCATCTCCTGAGTTCTTTTCGCAGGACTGAAGCGTTGCAAGGCGCCATGAATGTTCGTGTGTATGTTTATAGAACAGGTACCTGCAGCAGAATCATTAGTTGAGGCAACCAAAGACACAAATCAGAATTTTTTTGTATGTCCATGTTGCACAGTCTTCTCTTTGTACTGCGCGCGATAAAGGGTGACTGTTATAGGTCACCGCAACATGTCTCAACTACGTACATTGTATGGGGCCCCTTACTGGGAATACTAGCTCCTTTACTGGGAAGCGATCGAATAGAGTAAATGTATAGTATTGACAGCAGGCAGTTTAGTTAAGGTAAACTTGTATTAATTTATTCTATTCCAATATATTACGTTATACATGTATTATATTTGGTACTACTTATTAACCGAGAGCGAGGCCAATAAGGGAAATCTCAGACCAAGGCCTTGATGTATTGAGGTCTGAGATTTCCCCTTAACGGAATGAGGTTAATAAGTTATCTATTATATTACGCCTTTCATTATGGACCTGAGCCTGCGATCACTTAAAACCAATAACTGGTCAGCAATTAACTTTAAAAAACACGTCACCTCAATGAGTTAGGCACTTGAGGCTGCGATACAGTCAAGTAATACTGGTCAGCGGATACCCTTTTTAACAGCTGTCAATTGACCATAACATGGATGTCCATAAGGATGTTCACTATCAAATTGAACACAGATTGTATTTGCCTTGGACACCTAGCCAGTAATGCCGGGTCATTACAAGAAAACAGCCAATCAGAGCGCGCGTACTATTGTAGCCATATATCATATTTTATTTTATAGACACGAGTGTTTTACTGGAAAATATACCACTCGTAAAATTCATAAAAACTACATCCGGCACCCGAGTGGTTTATTTTCCATAATCTCACACGTGAGTTTATCGATGACGTAATTTCGGTAATTTCCCTTCAAAATTTGTAGGCGTCTTGCGTCCTTTGAATTTTAATAACACATTTTTCAAAGCTTTGCTTATATTTTGTCATTGTAGAGCTTTGTTTAGCTCACTGTTATTTCTCAAGATTATTGTAAACAATGTCTTATATTGCTGTACTGTAAATTTGAGCCGTCACAATTACTTTTTGGCGAATAAAAATCTATTATTTTATCGATGTCTTTTTGTCTATATAATAAAAAGAACATTACGCGGCGGCTGGAAGATATGAATTTTATTTTCTCGTGGCAAAAACAATATTTTACTCACTCGCTGCGTTCGTTCGTAAAATATTGTTTTGCCACTCGAAAATAAAATTCATATCTTCGCGCCACCGTGTAATATCCTCTATATATTATATTACGTTATATTATTATATGGCTACAATAGTACGCACGCTCTGATTGGTTGTTTTCTTGTAATCACCGGGCTTTACTGGCTAGGTGTCCAAGCCATATACAATCTGTCTTTAACTTGATAGTGGACGTACTTATGGACATCCATGTTATGGTAGTGATTGACAGCTGTCAAAAAAGGTATCCGCTGACCAGTGTCACCTGACTGTATCGCGGGCTCAAGTGTACAACTCATTTACATCAAAGCCTCAGTCTGAGATATCCCTGTAATGACCTCACTCTCTGTTATTAAGTAGTATATAATTTAGCAACTCGACAATAACGTTTAAAGTAAGGGTATCTTACAGGGTAGGATATTTCATTTTAGAACTCAATTTGTTTGCTAACATTATTTCTTTTTTTCTTTCCAAAAATACCCTAGAGTTGTACGTTTAGAAAGTTATCGTCAAAAACCAGTCTTAGAGTCTACTGGAGTGGAGGACTTCGTATCAAAAAGTGCAGCGATTGCTGCAAGCGTTGGTATTTCACTTTTAATGGCAACGAGTGTTCTACCCCTGATCCTATCGACGGTCTAGTCTACATGCTTTCAGGTGCCACGTTAAACCCATTCCGTGTTCGCCATATTGAAGGAGTCTGCAATGCGCTCCCCGCCGGGATTGTAGAGGTCGGCTTCCATGTTGGCTATTGCAAGGATTACTCATATAATGCTGATGCACACTCAGGATGGAATTCAGTATCTCGGATTTACGTGGAAGAAATCCCGCCACCACAGCAATAGGCTGGTCACTTCTTGGTTTTTATAGATTATGCAAATATATTTTTTGGCATAATTCGTCATTATGGGCATAATATTAATCTATTTCCGAAAAAAAAAACACTGCTAGCATAATTTGCACTTTTTAGCTAGTTTTGTAGTTAAAAATTGTCACTGCCGATATCAGTGTTTCACGCATATTGACTTATTTTAAGTAACAAAATAAATTTTTGGACGGCCTGCTCATTGTCACATTCATAGGAACTGGGTCTCATGGGAAGTGAGGTAGGACTCTTTTTACAGGACTCAACGCATGCGCATAACTAGCTCGGTTACCTAAGATGGTTCCCGCGATTTGGTTTTTAATTGTCTTTTAGCCGTCAGACCATATAAAAGTTTCTAGATGAAAATAGGGTAAGTGTGTTTGCCTTTTACTTGTTTGTTGCAAAGTCATTGAAGTGTTTTATCAAATTTACAGTAAATAGAAAGCTATACAAGACAACCCCTTCCCGACGACCAGCATGGATAAAGATTTTCATGCCTGAAAATTAAGTCAAGACTTGATGTGCTGACGTCAGTACAGAGTCATTTTTAAATGAATCTGTACTTGCTATAATATAAAAGGGCGGCTATTTAAATGAGAAGTCATCTTTTTTACGATAGGAATAGGAGTTGGTAAGACGGGGGAGGAGAAAACATTTTAGACACCACCAGTCTTTGCTTTGTTTAGTTTTGACTGCAACTGGAACTAGTCGACTTATGGCATTACGGGGGTAAATGCGCCATTGTTGGCACAAAAATTGTCGACATCTTCTTGCCATGTATTTTTCAACTTGTTTCTCAATTTTTGAACAAGTTTGATGGGTTTATTAATACAGAAACAAAAGAAATCCATTATTCTTTCCAGGTAACTTAACTGTTGTATAGAATAGGTGACTACGAAAACTTCTAATCAGTGATGCAAATCGTTATACAGCAGAGGTACATGAAGACCAAGCTTGACCCACAGCATAAACATCTCTCGTTATTTATACACTAAAGAAAACATTGATACCAGTTTTCCAGCATTGAATGATGATGTTTAAAAGTAAACAAATAAATAGCATAAACTGTAAATAAATAAAAACACACACTCCATTTCCAAAAAACGCCAGGATGTTTGCGCCAGTATCATCCTTGGCTCGTTCAACTCATGTAATACCGGGAAGAACGCTAACCTTGGTAATGGGGCCAGCCGGGCAACGCGGACCAGCCCCATATATGTGACCACGCTCAATTACACACCCAGGATACTGAACGCCTCAAATGTTTCAGTCATTACCCATTTGAGCCATTTTTGGTTGAGGCAATGTGGACCACAAACACCAATCCAAACTTTCAAGATTTTGACTCTTGCTCTCTTTTATACATGTAGACTTACCTCTAAAGAATTTTTGTCATTTTTTGCGTATTTTAACACTCACATAAACACAAGCAAAACAATTCATTATTACCATCAGTTTCATTTACTGTAGTCTTGGAGACAAAACCAGAAAAGCAACCGAAGTGGAACATACTTTTTCCGCGTTCATATAGAAGCTGTACGTTCCATATAAAAAAATTTCTTCCAATTGTTTGCCAATCCCGCAAAACTTTAAAAACTTTGGCACTTCTAAGCTTTGAAATTCATAATCTTGCAAAGAAATCTTCTCCGCTCTTGCGAACACCGGCGAAGCGTCTGACTACGCTGCAGCTGTAACAGCATTGAATGTTAGCTTTCGCCCACCAACTCCAACTTTAGCCACGTGAGACTGTTTTGCAGTTTGAAACTCGATTGAGAAAAGAAGGGAAAGATGGCAATTTTGGGGCAGACTTTGGCAATCAGATAAGAGAAGCTGTCCTGTGCAAATGTGGATCAGACTATGTAAGACTTAAATTGCTTGCGGAAAGGGAAGAGCTTACTCTCGTACGCACACTAGAACTTGCAGAACAGTGTGAAAGAGGAAAAGGGAGGTTTATTTGTATTGGTTTCGTGCTAGATGAACACGGAAAAAGGTCAATATGTAACAAACGTGGGAACCATAATGACTGGGAAAGCTATTTTGCAATTGGCAAGATTTAGAGAGATGTGGAATTTATCAATTCGGCTACGAAAATAACAGAGTAACTTGGAACTTCTGTGATTCTTCTTTTATTATAATTAATGCCACTGACTTCGCTGATTTCATAGCTTAACATGTAAGATAACGAGCCATAACATTGTAATGCATGAAGCTTTCTAGATGTTCCAAGGAAATGTTTTGCCTGATATGAATTTGTCTGAAGGAAAGAAAAAAATTAAAACGTTGTGGTGGCTATCTGCCGATTGAAGGCACGGAATCTTTACATTGATTCAATAAACACAATTTAATTCAGTCTTGCAGGCACAAAAACAGAGATTCAGGTTAATGCGCTCGTAAAGCGCTTTGATATCATGGCTGTTGTGTACTTTGAAACGGCGACAGTCGTTATGCGTAACGTTAAGTCGCGTTATTCTGGGGGTAGCTTTGCCGACTCAACAACTAAGCAAGCAAACAGTTTTTTCTTTTCTTTTAGCCTAGTTAAACTAAGAGGTTATTTCTATTTACTGAAAGTTTGATTTTCCTCGTATTTATATAAGCTAGCAGGCCCTAGAACCCCAAAGGCATTACCATAACACTGGTTGGGGTACACGGTCCCCAGTATTTCCAGAATTGGTTTTTCGGGGTTTACGTGTCCGGCTTTGGTGTTCTCGTATTTTTATTTGGATTTATTTTGATAGATGTATTCTTAATGTACTTCTTAGCAATAAAGTGTACTGTCTTGGGCTTCATAAATCGCGTGTTTATTTCTTTGGTTGTTCACACTCAGGCCGGACGCAAAATATTTTGTCAACTAAAACATAATCACGCTCTTATCGTAGCGTAACTTGATGAGTAAATTTTAAAGTGTGCAAACGGTAAACATTATTTACTGTTAGAACGTCTAAAAGATTTAGGTAAGGGAGGGCGCTTCAGTGAAAGGTCCAGATGTAGTTGCAAAAACATTAATTTGCCTAGTTAGCAATTTTTGTAGATGCGTTTTATAAGCACTGCCCCAAGCTATTGCAGCATATGACAAATAAGGGTATACAAGGCTACAATAGATTTGTTTGAGTTGATAAATAGAAAGATAATTAATGCCTTAGCCTTGAAACAATGCCAGTATTACGCGAGATATGCGAGCAAGTATAAGAGATGTGATATTTCCAACTTACCGCGTTATCGATCATAACTGCGCCCACACATTTAATGATCTTTTTGTTCTAATAGGTGGCACCAACCATCTATGTTTCGCAATTTGAGTTGTATACTCTCGGATGGTTTCCTTAATGATTTGATAATCATAACCGTGGTACAAGGGGGTGGGGGGTGGATGGAACCCCTCCCCGGCGTTTTTGATATGTTGCAGTATGTCGAAATTATTTTTACCTCTAGTTGAAGGCCTTTGATCTTCTTAACAAGATGAGGTATATTTTATGGGTGGTGGCGCTGCTGGAGGCCTGTGACGTCACCAACAATGGTCGCCATCTTGGATTTTACCAAGAACTTGAAACCAGGTTTAAACCGCGAGAAATGGTGATTCTTTTGTGCTTTACATGGTAAATAACACATAAATAAGCACTTTGCATGATTTTAGCCACAAGATTTGCTTTTATCGTTGAAAGAAGTTCAAAAAACATGTATTTCCATCCAAAAATGGCTTGACAACCTGCTACTTATGACGTCATATCTTTTAACCATAGCAACTGACCATCACTAAACTTGTCTCAAAATGTACGCGAGGGATAAACGAACAGCTACTGAAAACGTCAGGTGCTAACGTTTTATCCTCTAAAAAACACTTAGAAAAACCTCTTTTTTTGGAGGGCCGTGGCATCCCCTCCCCCCCCCTACCTGTACTTCCGAGGGTTAAAACAAACTGTCTTATAAATTTATGATGATCGCTAGAAACGCATTACTAAATTTGATTAGAACTGCAGCTTTCTCTCCGAAATAATTAAGTTCACGCGCAATATATGTAGCAAATGATAGTCTACACCGGCCAGCTCATAATCACTTGAATATATATTCTAGCCAGATTTTGTTCAGCAATGGAGTTACTCAGTAGCGAAACGACAGACTGAAACAGAGCGGAATTTGAGCACCGTCTTCTTGTTTTTTAAAGGAACTGGTTCACGATAATGCGCATGTGTGAGTTATGACGGTAGCTGATTGTTTTTAAACCAATCGGAAGCGAGTTAGATGCACGCAAGTAAATTTACAAAATTCAAATTCATTGTTCGCGACGCGAGAATATTTCCTGGCATTTAGTTTGATTTTATATATCCCCATAATTCAAGTTTATTCTTTGCTACTCCTCAGATATATGTTGCAACCGATAAGAATAAGATTTACAGCCCTGTCCTGCTTTGAAACATTTACCAACGTGTATTTTTACGAGGTCGTACACACGCCAACAAAGCAGTCACTGATCGGCAAACGAAATTTGTAAACAAACATTTTATTACTGTTCTCTCAGTTCGCCTTATATAAACCCAGAAATACCTTCAAATAGCGCCTGACCGGTGACAAAAACACACAACGTATGAGTATAAAGATTATCCTTAATTGAGCATAAATTTCAATTGCTTATCAGCAAATGAACAACTTCATTCGCGTTGCATCGGGTCAGTGTTCCGCAAAACAAATGTTATCGAGTAGAACACATAAAGAAACTAGAATAGAAACAGAATATTCAGGCAATAATTTATTTTAAAAACATCAATTCTTAAACATATACGATCGTAAAGCAAAGATACAAGGAACATTTCAAGTGTACCAGATCGGTGAAGATCGCGCGGCCTGTTGCGGTATAACTACAAGTCGGAGTCAAAAAGCAAATCAAAGTTGAACGAACCCATGCCTTTAACCACTTTCCAAGTGTCGTGTATTCTTTTCGTAAGCTACAAACTACTCCTAGAACCATACCAGATCGATCGGCTAAGCTTCTCTGTCTCCAAAGACTCTTGAGAACGTCCTGTTGCCGAACGGCCACGATGCTCTTTTGAACCTCCAAGATCAAAACGTTATTTTTTGGGTCTTCTTAAACCGTAACCAGTCAAACAACACAACCACACTTTAATCACCACTACCGAAGTATAACTAGGCCAGCCAAAGTGACGGATGTCGGAATAAAACGAAGGATTTTCAAAGATTGTACCAGTAATGGCGATTTCGAATTTAGTGTTGACCCAACAAATTTATTCTGAAGAGACAATCGGCGCGCATGCGCATAACCGTGATCGCGCCCCTTAAGGTGATTCCATAGTAAAAGAACCTAACATAGACTGTAGCTAAACTTGGTGCACTGATGTAACAAGTCAAGAAGATGATAAAAAAGTAATAAAAAGTGGGGGTCGCCGTACTCGTTTTGACGTCACAATGCTGACAAATACGGGTATTTAGGACCCTTTTACAAAAACCGCGGGCAGCTCAAAACTAGACAAAAAGGAGAGAAAGTATTAAAAAATCCGTTTTTACAGAATTTACATCGAGATATCACATTTAGGACACAATGTGATAAAGAAAGTGTTTAAATGAAAATCAAAGTGAGTAAGTTCAAGTTAAACATCCACTATCGAGGTTCTCCGAGAGGAAGTCGAACTCAGCAACACGCGTGCTGCTTACGTTATGCACATTCCCAACACATTGAGTCTCACCTCGTCAAGAAACAAAAGCAAGCAGAAATTCCAATAGCGTTTCTCTTGAGTCAACTTCATTTTAATAATATTACTTCACATGCTCTTTTTTACGGCGGCCATCTTGTTATGCGCAGTGCAAAACTAGGGAATCACCTTAAACAAAAAAAGAATAATAATACTAATAATAATAAACAGAACGAGGGGGCTATTATGTAACTTCTTGAACCTTGTTTTTAATATATGAGCTTAGAGTCCATAAGAGTCTGTGAATGACAGTAAGGACACCCTGATAAACACTTGGGAGCTACCGTGACCTTGCTCTTTTGCATTAAGTGATACTGTTCGTGAAACTGTAAGAGCGGGTTCTAACTTTCGACACTCGAACCTGGGGATAAGTCCCAAAGTTGATGTGACCATTGTTCTATTGCACTTTGAAATAAAATCGTTGCACTTTGTAATACCTGTCGCACTTTGTAATAACACTTGTCGCCCTTTGTAACCAAAAAGCTGTCGCACTTTGTATAGGTAATCACACGATTTCGAGTGCAATTTGGAATAAATAAGCACGAGTAAATTTTTCAAAGACCAACAAAAGTGGTCTTTGTGGTCTTTGAAAAATTTACAAATGCTTATTTATTCCAAATTGCACGAGAAAAATCATGTGATTACTTATTAATGTTATACACGAAAAACATAACTACAACAACAAATTTTGACAGCGCGCGCGTTTTTAGTTCATTCAACTGATTGGCTGAAACAGACTACTACCTTTGTCAAATTCAAACTTTTTCAAGACCAATGCTTTCAAAATCATTCAGCTGAGAACTTGGAAATGTGCAAGGATTTTTTTTATATGGTCACCAGCCGGTTAAAGATAACTTGGTTTACAACAATCAGGAAAAGTAAATGTTTTTAAATTCATCCTCGATTATGAGAGCTCGGCGTTTACAAGAAGCGTTTTCAAGAAGTATACTGCCGTTTTGAAATCAGGAGAACGCTTCGAGCAGCCAAAGATGAAAGACACTTGCTAAGGTTTTTTAACGACTGTTTATCATTGTCTGTTCCTGGGACCTCATCATAGCCGGATTCATGGACAAATTTTTGAGATTTAAAACCCAAAAATGAAGGAGGCAATTTGTTTTCCTTCGACGCTGTCATCGATGGGTGAGTGGAGCCACAATTGTTGTGATGTCGGAAACTGCCAGTATTATATAATATTTCCTTTATATCAGCGCTGGAGTTTTAATTATCTTATTTGGCCTACTGCAAGAGTCATCGTAGCTCTTCTTAGTCGGCTTCATCGTGGTCGTTAAGGAAATTTATATCTCTGTGACCTGTGACACTGACGATATGTTCTGAACTTACAATCTTTGCTTCTTCAGCATCCTGACTGTTGTTTTTCTTGTACAATGATTCGTAAACTTTTTTCTCACTTTCTTTAAGGCAAGTACCAGCTGCGGATACTTTCATTATGTGAGTTGTGGTATTTTCGCCCATTGGTTTAGTTTGGACCACATGTTTAAATTTTCGGTTTCGTTTGCTACTGAGGTAGAAAAAAACACAGACCATCGCTTGGATGTCTTAATAGAGGTCTTCGCTCCACAAGACTCAAAGAGAGCAACAAATTACGTACATGACTTGAAATCCCTGTTGTTATCATGGAATTGTATCCTTGTTCATTCTGTAGCTGTCATGGTTTGTGTGTGGTTGCAACCGTTTTTGTTCTTTATTTTTTTACTTTAGCGTAGTCTGTTATAAGTAGCTTGTTTTCTGGTTTCTCTGGCTCATTTTCCTCGATTTTGTTGACAGTATTTTTCTCTTAGCGACGCATTTTCAATACATTTAGCCAGAAAGACGTACTTTTTACTGTGTTCGGGTTTTTGGAATATTTTTTTAACTTTTCTATTGTTGTTTTGCTTACAAAATTAAATCCCGCTGTCGTCTGCTGAAAACCATGGCCATTTTCTTGAATTTTTGTTGTTAAAACATCTCTAATCTGATTGGTTCTTGTTGGTTTCTTTTGTGTTTTCAGCCAATCAGAAAGCATTTGAAATTTGCACTGGTGTTACAAGTTTGCACTCGTGTTACACATTTTGCACTCGTGTTACAGAAGAGCTGCACTCTTTTCTCAGCCAATCAGAATTAAGTAATTTTTTCGTGTAAATTATTAGTAATAAAATAAGCTGTCGCATTTTGAACACTTGTCGCACTTTGTAGGGATTTCGCTAGTGGAAGTATATAATATAAAGGGGTAGGGAAATCTGTCATTTGGGTCTGTGAAAGGGCCCAAAAGGGCTAACAGATGAATTGTATGACTTTATAAAGTCAAGAAAACGTTCTTTTTTTGTGATTGATTCCTACTAAAAGACAGTGCATTTACAGAAGTTAAAAGGGGTGCAAAGTTCTAAACAAGGTATGTGCAAGGTGTACCATTTGTCAATAGAAGGTATACGAAAATGGTACCTTTCCGTGAAAAATCGTATATACAAAGATAAGGGGTTCGACCTGTTGAATACCCTCACAGGTCACAAGCCGGCACAATTGCTGTCCGTTTTTAGTATCTACTTGTTTGCCTATACGCATCGCGTAGAATGCCCGGTCACATCCGGGAATTTAACAGGCTAGAGCCGCATTCGAGCCACGATTTGGTCTTTAAAATATGGCAGAATAACAAGACTGAAGCGACTTTGAGAGTTTTTTTGTCTCTGATTGTGAATTACTCGTAACCAAATCTCAATGGGTACCACCGGAATATTAATATCAAAAACATCAAATTCAAGATCTTACCTTCGATTAATGCCAGCTTATCGGATTTCACTGGGTTTTTCGCGCTAAAAACCAACCAAAAAATCGCCGTTTTTGTATGGATTTTCACTTGCGTAGACTTTCGCGGACAGATTACAACCAAAGTTTGCTGCAATCGCGAACGGTACCACCTGATATAGTGACTTCTCTCGTCTGCCTTTAAAACCACCACAGTCTTTTAAACCCAGGAATGTGATAAAAACTGGGCTTTTTGTTTTCCTTTGAATTTGACCTGAACCCGTGAGGGGTAGCCAGCGCGAAGAAAATTTCCAGAAAACGTCTTTGAAAGCCAAAAAAATTCTCCGCGTTTCGGCCGCCATTTTTTTATGCCCTTTTTCTGTTTCATTCACATCAACTAAACGTGTTTATTTAAACCAGGTTTAAAAATGAAAAACAGACACAGATAACCGTAGAAAACAGGTTTTAACACAGGGCTGTAATGAAACTCAACATATTTTGTAATATGCACTAATTAATAATTAATATAAATTTGCTATCGACTTTTGTCAGCAAGCAGTTTTCATGAAGCAAACAATTTTAAACCGTGTTTAAGTAAACAGCCTTTAAAAATGTCGGTTTAGCTTTGGTGTGCATGGGGCTTTAGTTTGATGGTGGTTCCCACTGTTTGAATATTGATACATTTTAGCCTGTTTACGGACGCCCCCTTCCCTCAGTGAAAAAGAGGAAAGGGGGAGTCTGTAAACAGGCCAATACATTTCTCAGTGACACCGTACAGCTCCTTTCAGTATCAGTTTTTACTGCGAAGATTTCCTTGAACACATCTAAATTTTCCTGCCTCAGTTTTCTTTTATCCGCATTCAATAATTAAATAGGTTTTGCAATGGCAATTTGATCGAGTAGAGTTTCATCAACAGTCACTTCTAGCTCTGAATAGCTGTTTCATTCAACGATCTGTTCTAAGAAAGCATAAAACGGAAGTGCGTCAGAATAACATTTCGTGTTTTTGAACAAGCTTAGACAATATTAACAATGATAAAATACATTTTCACGTACACCGAAATTAGGTCGTTTGCTGTGAAAATTAAAGTCTTAAGTTCTTGTAAAGGTGTGCATGTTTTCATGCAGTTTTCCCTACATTTTTTTCCCTGCTACTAAGTGGTAGCAACAGAACCGATATACTTAATTTTTTTACGTGTAAGCTGCTTTCATAGTCTTTGCTTTTATGGTCCTAGCACTAATTGATCAAAACTTAGATGGACTAGTAGCGCTGTCCACTGGACTGATCACTATCCAGCCTTCGGGTGCGGTCTCTGCGATCTGTTGAAAAGTTGGTTTTAGCTGAGAAGTAACACCATAAAAAATACAATTCAGACTGACTAAACTCTGACGTATTGGTGGATACGATACCGATCTTGCTTGCTTTGGGTTTAATTCTTTGCAGATGAAAGCGCGGGTGCGACAGAACGTTTTAGGGTTATAGTTAGGTTTAGAGGACACTTCCGAGCATCTATCATTCTTATTTTCATGCTTTACCTTTTTTGCACACTTCAGTTCGAACGCTCTGATATTTAAAAGGCTGAATGAGGATGATGCTGATCATTCAGTTTGCCCACGTAGCAGTTATTCTGCTGCCCTGTTTCTGTCTGATATATGCAGCAGAATGCAACAGCAACGAAGAACAGGTAAGTGATATCGTCAGCTATGTACCCAGTAAGCTCTCTCCAGCGCCAATTTTAACTTCTGGAAAATAACACAAGGATAAACGCGAAAATGGCACTTTTTTTAAATTGTAAACTACTTTCAATTTTTTCGCTTTCATTTTAGCCAGAAATGGGACCGCCACTACGGATAATTAATTTGGTAGTAAATTCCTGTTTCGCTGACCTAGAAAACATGGTGAGCAGCAATCCTTAGCGACCGAAATATGGGGGGAAAATCTGTCCCCCATCTGACCAGAAGGCCTTGATTCTTTAAATTCAGCCAAGCATAGACCGTTGAAAGCTTGAAACCATACTTGAGCTGAAATGCGAATCTCCTTTCGTGACCTTCTATGAAGCTTTATCCGACGTATCTTTCAACGCATAATTTTAGCAAAACATCTGAAGAAAAGAACCTGATAGAATAAAACTTGCTCCGAAACAGTGCAGCAGTTGGAAAACTTGTGGCGCGTTGTAGAGGAGTTTTGCACAAATTATCAAACAGGGGATATCTCAGAATCGATGTGCATTCATTTACCGCAAATGAACGAAGTGCAGCGATTTAAATTTAATACAATTTTAAATTAAGTATGAATTTAAGTAATTTTTATAGTAGCTTTTTGTGCGAAGCAGAAATTTAAAGCGGGAATATCCCCTTTTTTGCAAAAAGGCCGGGAAAGTCTCCTATTTCATCCTGTTCTCGGCTTAAAAAAGAGGCTCTTATATTTTTCTTAGAATACAAACTTGTAAGGTCACCTATATGATGTTCCATAACTATGACTGAAATTATTTATTACATTCAAAACGGACTTGCCAGCCATAACCAATAGAAATACCAGGTTCTCAGGGGCGGATCTAGGGGAAGGGTGCAGGGGGTGCGCACCCCCCCCCCCCCTGAGATGACCTGCGGTTTTCTAATACAAATGGTATTCTGCAAAAAAAAAAAAAACTATGTGGTTTATTGGTGTTGAAGTAGAGCAAGAGACGAGTGCACCCCCTCCTAAAAAAAATCCTGGATCCGCCCCTGGTTCTGTTGCACTAATAAGCGAAAGGAACACAGCCGATTGCTTGCTTTTTCAGGCGACTCACCCAGAAGAGCACGTGCAGACGGTCGAACTTTGGTCATTGTTTTGAATCACCCAAAGAATAAGTTAAATTGCGAATCAGTTACAACGTCTAGTTGAAATACAATCCTAGCAAGCCCCAAACTAAAGAAATATCGGGGGCACCCAACGACAATTTTCGGGAAAATATCTGTTCGGAAGACGATTTGAGATCTGCCTCTCCTAGGATTTTCGAACATCTAAAAAAAGGTAAAATTGCCCATCTTCAACGGATTTTTACCCTAAAAAGGTCACCTAGAATTTTCGGGAGCCTTTTTTTGGGCTAAAATTTTCGAACAGGTAAGTTTTGATCCCTATAATTTTCGGATCACTAGACTTTCAGCTAGGAAATCCGAACAGATGAAAAATTTATAGGGGATAAAAATATGCCCTTATCCACCGTTTAAATACTAAAACACGTTTAACAATGCTATGTTTAAGTGGTTTTGAACTATATTCTCGTTGGGTGCCCCTGAAATATATTTGGCAAAACGTTTTCCAAAACTATTTTTCCTTGTAAGCTTTCCTGAGGCCTCGTTTTTTTTACAGAAAGATTCATTTAAGGTGACTCGACCCAGTCTTTTTTGGGGGGTACCATCCTAGTTTGAAGCTCTCTGGTATCCTCACCTTTACTTTTATCGTAAGTCTATCACATAAAATGTATAACATATAGATCAATCTACAATATAACATAAAATTTTTGGCGATCAGAGTAAATGTCACGTGGTTATAATGCCACGCCCCTTTGAGGTCTGAGTCGAAAACCTGCTGTTGCCGGCATTTTTCGTGAAAATCTCTCGGCTACACATAGTGCGCATTAGTGCCTTGCGCTGAACAGAGTTTCACCAAAATCGCAAAGACCCAATTCGAGAAATTCAGCGGTTTCCAAATTTAGGTCATAATTTATGCGAAAATGATAAGCAAACTTTACACGGATTATATCTAATAAACTATGAGATTCATCTCTTTATTTTGGGCATCGTTATAACAGATGGGTCGTTGCAAGTCAGCAAAACGCTTTAGGGCCTTGTAAATGCGCGCGATTTCGAGCAAAGCAAACATATAGAAATTATACTTTTCGCTATTTGTTGACGTTAACTGTGACATTATCTTCTATAAGCTCAAACTTGGGTAAAAATTACCCCCCCAAAAAAACTGGGTCGAGTCACCTTAATTTACTCGTTTTACAAAATCTTCTTGCATGCACTAAGCGAAGGCGAGTCACCCGATCACTCGCTTTTTATCAGGTTACACAGTCACCCAACACAGAAGCACGTACAAAATACGCTGAACCATGTGCCTTTCATGAGTTTGTTTTTCCGTGAATTAAAGCTCTCTGTTCGTGAAAAATAATAGAGACCGTTCGTGCAATGGTGTTTTACTAAAAAAACAAATAAGAGGAAACCGCGCTGGACGCAGCCAATCATCTAAAATTCATTTAAGTTTTATCCCCCCCCCCCACCCCCCGTAAAAAAATATATAAAGGAAAAAGAAAGCTGCTAAGATTTAAAGACTTATAACGAGCAACACGCAACCCCTCTCTGTGAAGTACATGGAGGTCGGTAGAGGCATGGGTAACAAGAGTGTCTGTTGTCTTTAACGCGTCCAAATCTCTCATTTCATTGTTGATCAAAATCGAAAGCTTTTATGAGGTTTATACTTGGAATAGCCCTTATTTATGGGCTACCAGTGGGAGTGATGTTGGCCTATCCGATACTTGGAAACGATCATTTTCATAGGCAGAGCTCCGTCCGGCTGTGTTGAATCAACGTAGAAATTCTCGACCGGGATACGGCAAAAAAGAACTCGCATATACTCCATACAATGATGGCTTGATCGGGCTCATCCGATCCGGAGAATAGTTGAAAAGACCGCGCTCGACTTTATTCACCCCACCTAGTACTGTTTTAACCATATTAACAGACAGTTGCGAGATTAAGAATTTTTTTATCGCCTCTGTGAAAATCACTATACAGTGAAATCTCTCAGCGGTATTAAGCAGATCCCCAATTAAGCGGACACCCTCTATTAAGCGGACACTAAGTCTGGTCCCGAAACGAACGTCTGATATTTCCCTTTATAACGAACCCCTATTCAGCGGACACCTCTATTGAGCGGACGCGGACACTAAAATAGGTTGCATTTGGCTAATTTCTATTGTTAAAAACCTCTCCGGCATCGGACTGAATTGACAATAGTAGTATTGGATTACGTCCTTGAAATACGTGCTGAAGTCAGTTAATGTTTTTGCATTTACTAACAAATTAAAGTTAGTAATCAAATGTAATGAATTTGAACTCTGGATAGCTTCTTTCGTGACAACATGCAACTTTATCACAGTACAGAGTAACCGTTGCCGAATGCTGATCGTCAACAAACATTGCGCAATTTTTACAACCCCTATTAAGCGGACACTTGGGAAGGTCCCGAAGGTGTCCGCTTAATAGAGGTTTCACTGTAGATGACTGCCAGTCTGACGCCCTAATATATTCTTTTTTATGTATGTCTTCTGGCCTCTTTGGCAAGTACAAAATACTAAAGAATTCTTACTTTCAAACAAGTCCACGAAGGCTCATCTATATACATATGAAAGAATGAATAAATAATAGGCCGCCGTTATGAAAGAGGTCTACTGTATTTCTTGACCAAGAAAAGCACGTCCCAGATTTTCTTTAACTCAATTAGTCTCACCTGATTCCTTTGGTTTAGAATATGAAGAGCAGCTTCCTATTCAGGTTTGCAAAAGCAACGGTAAAAATCCAAAATGATAAAAACCATGTACAAATAGCATATACTATTTTTATCTCGCTGTCTTTAATTTGGTTCTAACTTTTTTATTTCGCTGACCTAGTAAAGGGAAAGGAAATAGAAAATAAAAAATGTAAACGGAGTAGAAGACGAAAAACATTAACAGCATGCATATGTATCCCAATATTGTTGTTGTTGTTATTATTATTATTATTTTTTAATCGGAGATTTATCAAATGAATGTCTAGACTTTTTTATTGTTACAGACATCTCCTCCATTCTGTTGTGGTGGTATTCCCAGCATGCACGGGTTTCCAGGCCGTGACGGACGTGACGGCCGAGAAGGACTGAAAGGTGACCCGGGAAGCCCGGGAAACACTGGGCCTCGGGGACCTACTGGTGCAAATGGAAAAGATGGTGCTAAAGGAGAGCCTGGTGTATGGGGCCAACCAGGTCCAAAAGGAGAGCGTGCAAAAGGTCTAATGCCGGCCAATACTTTTATCTTTGGCAAGCAACGACGTCAGCAAGGACAGATATTTCTCCGGATACCTCGTTTTGGAAATTCCGACCAATCCTGACATAAATAGACACAAAAACGAAATAACAATTTCGAAAAAAAAAAAATTCCACTGCCACTGTCCCTTTCCTATAAAGGTAGCCAGCTAAAATTTAATGCGAAAGAAAGGCGATACAATGGGAAAAAATGTCACTTTAAAAAAGAAAGATGGTGGGGAGAAAAAGAGCAAGAGAGAAAGATCGCAATAGAAATTGTCGAAACCCAAAAAAAGCTTCCACTGAACTCTCTCTGTTGTCAACTCTTTGCTGCAATGATAGGCAACCGGGTAGTAATGGTATTCCTGGTGTAAATGGACTTCCGGGATCCACTGGGGCACCCGGCCGTGATGGTCGAGATGGAATTAAGGGAGAACAGGGAAGTCCGGGGAAGACTGGGCCTCAGGGACCTACTGGTGCGAAAGAAATGAAGGGAGAATGCTGTATCACAGGTCCTGTCGGTCCCAAAGGATATAGAGGAAAGAGAGGTGACAGTGGAATCCAAGCAGGGCCACATAACATGTGTTCCGCTTAAATTGGAAGGAGTGCACGTTTACAAGGGTAGATGGCAAGGAGAGGAGTATAAGTAATGTATCGGTCAAATCGAAGCTTCAACATGCCCCCCCACGGGCAACCCCCCGGGCATTTGACTTTTTTGAAAATTTTTGTTCAAATTCCCCCCTACCCGGGCCAAAATGCCGTTCAAATGCCCCACACTAAGGTCCATTCAGGTGATCAAATGCTCCCACCTCGGGGACATTTCACAGGCACAAAAATTACAGAAGGACGGCGGAAACGCCTTCAGTTGTCGAACAAAATCTTTATAAATATAAAAAAACTGAGAAACACGGTTAGCGTATTTACTACGAACAAAAGTCTCGTGCAAAGCGGCCGAAATCGCTGCTACAAGGTCACTGAATGCTAAGTTTTTCTTCGTCATGCAACATACAACGCGTTGTATAAAAAAAAATCCCACCTATTGAGATTACTACTTCACGACCATTTCACTGACATGCATCATCGCTCATCTTATTAATTAACATACTTACAGTAGGTAAAAGTAGTTGATCTGAGCTTTTTATTTTATTTTATGTTGTTGTATTGAATCGCCGGTATAGGTGTTGTATTTCATTGTAAACTCAACAATAAAATACATTCATACATTCAAAGCCTGAATCCAATATTAAAAATTTTAAAATTTAAATACTTCAAATACGGCACAAAGCTTGTTTAAGCCCTTTCCTCGTAAACAATTGGCCACAAAAACACAATCTTTTCCACGAAAATCCTCTAACACCGCATCCCCCATGATAGGTCGCCACGCCAAAGATTTTACATGAAATCGAGGGTACAGTTCAAATTCCCCACCCCTAAAGCATGGGGATCAAATTCCCCACCCCCTAGAAGACTCTGATAATCAAATTCCCTCCTCCCCGGGACGACAAAGGTGTCAAATGCCCGGGGTATGCCCGGGGGGGGGCATGTTGAAGCTTCGATTTGACCGATACATAAGTTGTCAGTTATATTACAGTTGTGTTACAGAATAAAAATGAATAAACTCTTAAATTATAAAGGTCAGACCACTCCTAATTGAGAAACTTTTACAAAAACCGAAGCCTGCATATGACAGCGCGAGAAGTAGGAATTATGCAGTAGGATTTGTTCAATGTGGGTCCGTGTGTTACTGTCGGGATAAAGTTAAGTTCTTTTCTTTAAGTCGGTGAATTGTACGACCAATAATATAAAGTCATTTTACTCTTTTTATAAGTTATGTTAAGCCATATTCAGTTATATTGTAAAAGACCGGTTGCAAGCCTTCTAATCCAGTTTTATACAGATGACTTAGAATCTGATCACGCAAAACTTAAATGCAACATAGGTTTAATTTTAAGAGAGGTGTGAAGATTGTAAACGTTTGCTCTAGCTCAAGGCCAGGATTCGTGGCCTTTAATATGTAGCTTTATCCAAACTTAAGCGGAGCTCTCCTAGTCAGCGTATATCATCTACAAAAAGCGAAACCTGAATAGATAGTGAACTTGAGTCGGCGATACGGTCAATTGATAACTTGAGCAGATTCAGGATCTAAATATTTTATTCGAAGTGTTCAGTTAGTTTAAAATGTTTCTGATGATGCTCCTTTATGTGCCACTGTCTGTTTTCACTATCATCTTTATCAACTATAACTCATTTTATTTTGATAACAATCAACAAGTCACTCGTTCTGTAGCCTGCGTAGCATGGCGGTTTTGTCGAGCCGGGCGTACGAGCGCCTTTATTACTTAGCGCGCCCAACCAAAACCGCCATGCTACGCAGGCTACTCGTTCTGTTTTCCTTGCGGCAGAGCTGTCAGTTCACGAAGAATTATACACAAACGGCTCTCCATGTCTACTTCGTTGGTAACCCTTGCTTTGCTTCCTGTGACAAGTGCAGCAGCTGTACTCGTTGGTATTTCACATTCAATGGCACTGAGTGTAGCTCTCCTGGTAGAATTGCATGGCGCGTACCATATGGAAACAGCAGCTGACAAAAACCTTCACCGTCACCGTCACATTGAAGGACACTGCAATAACATTCACAAGGGAAAAGTGCGAGTGGGATTCTGGGTTGGAAACTGCAATAATTGCCATGCACTTGCTGACGCATACACAGGGTGGACCACAATGTCCCGGATCTTCATTGAAGAAGTGGCGCGAGAGCACAACAGTAAGCTTGACTGACCACACATGTCCCCAAAGACGCATCTGATAGCAAAATTGTCTTAGTTCGTGATTTTAAAAACATTTTAAATACTTGAACACCGCATTGTTTATCTGTCAACATTTAACAAAAAAGTTATAACTAAGAAAGAGAATCAGGAAAAGTTAGAATTTGTTGAATGAACGTACTAATTAAACAATAAAGTTTAAGAAAATCAACTTTGTAGAATTTGTTATTCCAAACAAACTTTTTCACAGGATCGTTAAGTAAAAACTGTTACTTGTATTGGTCTTTCAGGCAGTTTGCGTTCGGTTCTGTTATTGCCAGTTCGCTTCTGCTAATCAGTTTTTAATCAGGAGGCTCTCTGCTACAGCCTGAGAGCCTAATTGTTCAAGGATCTCATGTTAGCGCTAACTGTGGTTTAAAGCTTTATCTCATATTACGACAGGGACGGGCCAAGTATACCATTTCTGATTTATATTTCGGGGTCTCTGCTGACCTTAAGGTTCATTAAAATGTTACAGAGAGGATCGGCATAGTTTTTCTCAGGGGTTTCCAACTTGCGCATCAAGTAAAAGTCAGTGTGCCAGTTATTTAAACGGAGTTTAACCGGTGTTTCACAATTAAAACCGCGTCCTAAGCCATTTTCAGTTTCCCGGCCAATGCTTTTATGTTTGTTAAAACCATTTATCGTGAAAAGTTTTATGAAATCATAACGCGCAGACTAGAAATGCAATTATTTTCTTAAAATTACTACCCACTAAGGAAAAAATCCCTGTATACAGAGGTGCAATCGAGTCGAGATCGTGCTAGATGTTAACGAAACCAGTTAATGCGAAATGTACATGGTTGTCTAAAAGTGAGAAGGACTGACTATATAGGAACTTTAACAAGGAAATTATGCCGAGTTATTTTGTTTGCTGGGATAAAAGTAGTATTTACTAACACAGTCAATATTATTCACTTTTAATTTAAACCAGTAATTCATTTAAGAACCGTTCAGTCACGTAGCCAAAGTCCAACGGGGACATTCCTAAATCTAATCAAGCAATTTGTTTTACATTCAACTGCATAAAGTTTCTCAAATTTCATATTTTAGCTTTCAGGGCGGTTAGCCGATTCCCGGTATCAATATCTATGTTTTAATGCATTCTACATTCTTATTATCGCATGCCAAAAGAACTGAGAGGCTGACTTATATAGAGAGAGGGACCAACGGGTCTGTTTATTGATCTATTGATCCACAGCAATGATTAAATTTCTGTTATTTTATTAAAATTAGCTGATCCGAGATTATATTTGCACAAAATATTTATGTATGGCTGAGGTTGACTAAGTGGGGAACTATGAGCGTTCCAATCCTTACTACTCAAGAACCCTGAAGAAAAAAATCATTGGCTGTAGTTGGTTATAGGATTCAGGCAAATGAAATGAATAAACGTATAAACTATAGAAGAATTTAATTAATATATAAATGTCAAGTTTACACTTTTCGTGTATGTATCAGTAAAGCCCTTATTTGCCATATAGTAATTGATTTGGTCTTTTTTTTGGAAACATGTTTAAATACTAATACAATGTTTAATTAAAAGCAATTTTCTTAAGTTATGCATGGCTGAGAGGTTGACTAAGTGGGGAACTATTCAGAGCTTTCCAATCCTTACTACTCAAGAATCCTGAAAAAAAAAAAATCGTCGGCTTTAGCTGGTTATAGGATTCAGACAAATGAAATAAATAAACGTATAAACTAGAAGAATTTGTATAGGTAATAGCTTGACTTGTAGTGATATTTGACATAAATACCACGAGTGGTATTTCGAAATTGTTCTACGTAATTTCACGAGACGTCAGGCGAGTGAGATTTGAGACAATTTTGAAATATCACTCGTGGCATTTATGCCAAATATCACGTACAAATCATGCTATTATTTGTTTATACTACTACCCGCAAAGGTTTTGTAATTTTCACATGTAAATATTTCAAATTAAAGCTGCAATACCACTGCTCTAAGCCAATCAAATTGCAGAAATTTCTCATGTTGTAGTATAAAATAATTAATGTCAAGTTTACACTTTCCGTGTATGTATAAAACCCTCATTTGCCATATAGTAATTGATTTAGTCTTGTGTTTGGAAACATGTTTAAATATTAATACAATGTTTAATTAAAAGTAATTTTCTTTATTTATATAGCTACTATGTCTTCAGTTAGTTGCTTGATATAAAGGTACTTGTCCAGCGTACGTATTCACGTGAATTTTTTCCTCCTGATAACCATCAGCCTGTACTGACATCCCTTTGACGCTTAGTGGAAAATTTTCAGGCAAGTTTCTTTTTTATTTTAATCCTTCTTTCTTAAGAGAGTTATGGCTACACATACCGTGACCCCAACACCTCGTGTTTTAATCTTGGGGCACTCTTTTATTCGACGCCCGCGGAAGTTCATTGAACATCAAATCGGTTACCTTGATTTACCCTTACAAATTACGGCTCCCGCTGATATAACTTGGCATGCCATTGGTGGGCGTACAATAGCAAAAACGATCAAATTTGATCTGCACGTAGTTCGATCTACACGCCCCGACATAGTTATCGTTCAGCTTGGTACTACTGATCTACCATTTCACTCGGCTCCTCTACAAGTTGGGTCAGAACTTGAGAACTTCTTTCGGTTGTTGCACGATTCCTACAGGGTAAAATTCGTGTGTGTATCCTAAACTATTCGTCGGCGCCCTGCTACTGCCTTTAACAAAAACGCAGATCTTTTAACACGTTACCTACGGGTTGTCTTAGAACCCATCCCTTACGCGGGATGGGGTCATACGGATTTTTGGAAGGCTCGTCATGATTTTTTTGTCGCCGATGGCGTTCATTTGAATAGTAAGGGGCAATATAAGCTCTATCGTAGTTTTAGAGAGGCAGTGCTTAAATCTATGCAGCTGTTGTCTAGTGCTGGCATTCAGTAGCGTAGCGTTGATGTTATTCTTTACGTTGTTGATCCTCTGGCCATGTAGGCCAGTTCCTTTGATAGTGACTTAAACAATTGTGTTTATGATTGTGTCAGCCTTCGATTATTTGCTTTGTCGTTGCCTCTTGCCTCTTGATTTTGAGCTCGACACTGACTGTAGACCATGAGTCGCAGTTTAGTGGCCAGCATCTACTGTGTCAGTTAGCCCCTGACCAGTACACCTGGGATTCTGTGCACTGGGAGCTGTGGCTTAAGGCGGTAATAAATTTTCGTACAAAATCGCAATTTAGCTCGGACAAGATCAATTCTGGGGTTTCTACGCGATCACGGCCTCGCCAGTCTTTTTCCCAAAGAGTCCTGCTGGACATTTCATGCCGGGAGATACTGCGCGGGTTGTAGATTCGACCATGTTTGTTTTAAATGTGGCGCAAAGCACTCCGCAAGCCAGTGCTCCGCCACCCAACAACATCGCGCCCCTTTCTCCAAAGACGGACCAGTTCAGTGCTACGAATTCTACGCAGAAATCCGGCCACTCCCGTAAGAGTGGACAGGCTTAATTTTCTTTTAACCGAATACCCTGCTGATTTGAAGCACTTTCTAATTTTGGGTTTTTCTTTCGGTTTTCGTATCAGTTGTATCATGTGTATCGTATCTTGTGGGCGAACGGCAGACCTTTGAATCCCGTAATCTAAAAAGCGCACTCGAGAAACCACACGTTGTTTTGTCAGAATTAAACTAGACACCAGGAGGTGTATACTGGGCTGCCATAAAACCTAGACTGGATAGAAATTATGTATTGTATGAAAACGAGAAGTTTACCACAACAGACAGCTGACAGCGTATGAAAGGAAGAAGTAACCCTGTACTTAATTTGATCCTGCTAAACCGGCATTCCCGTGCCGGACACCACCCCAACCTACAGGTCTCATTAAACTGATTGAACTAAAACTATAAGTAAATGATGATGATAATTGATGGTCGATACAAAACAAGCTAGGTGGGTGTACCGTGTGGCGCGAAAGTTTTGCGGGAGTTTATTTTTGCGGATTGGGCATTTTTTTCTGTTTCGCGGAAACTAATTTTTGCGACCAGGCGTTATGAAGCAAGAGTGTAGTGTGATTGTGAGATGAAGTGATTTTACTCCTTTTAAACGCCCCCGTGTTATTAATAGTTTCCCTCGTTTGCCAGATGCTGGGGTTAAACATTCGAAGTATTCAATTAAATTAACAACATACTGAGAGCAACAGAGAACTTGCTGCGAGATCGGTTTAAAAACTAAAGCTTGTATATAGATTCAAGAAAGTCACGATTTCGTGTAGTGTGTGAGCGAGCCATTGTACTGTAGGATTGAAGCTGTAAAATAAACCCTGTTTTTGCTTAAAAATGTTATATCGTGAAGAACGGCAGTACGGCATTCACGACACTAGGACACATTGGTTTTTCTTGCTGAGAATAAAATTCAAAAAGTACCCAGTACCCAGCATTGATAATGTTGTCGTTCTTGTTAAGTACGTGCAATCAGGGTGTAATAGAAATACAGATTTTCAAACAGTACTACGGCATGCTTGCGCTATGTAAAACCAATTCATTGTATACCGTTTTGTTTCTGAATTGAAGAGGCGAGTTGTAATTGAACGGACACGATTTCTTAGTACTGTATTTGTGTTCAGTAAATTTTAGTCAGAGTATATTTACTACTCTGGAGTAAATTTTTGCGGGTGAAAATGAACTCATTCAATTTTTTGAACTAATCATAGAAGGGACGTCTGTACACAGGCTACCGTGTGCATAAGATAAGAGCGTTCATTCCGGAGGTCAT
Organism: Porites cylindrica; assembly: GCA_964035525.1. NCBI lineage: Eukaryota > Metazoa > Cnidaria > Anthozoa > Scleractinia > Poritidae > Porites > Porites cylindrica. The sequence goes on from OZ037776.1 coordinate 33,655,872, forward strand.
ATATGGCGCCAGGAATGGGCTCCTGATGGCGCTTTTTATCTCTGGGGGTACTCCACATAATGACCTATCAGTGGGGAGGCTCCGCACGAAAAGGGTACTTTTTTTAGGCGTCAGGTGTACAAATGAGTAGAGATTTCACTAGCTGAAGTGTATGAAAGGGTAGCAAAAGGCGTCATTTCGGTCAGTAAAAAGGCCCAAAAGGACTAGGCTCACGATCACTTTGTTTATCTTTCCTAGCAAGAAGACATACTTTGCATTGCAAGATCTTATATCTTCTTTCACCTTTATTGTTACCTCGGAATCGTTGTAAACACTTCCGGTCGATTGATTTGTTTTATACATATTGAAATAACAACAGCCTCTGTATAAACATCTACATACGGCATTAGAAGATTGATCACTAAATACGCGATTACAATAATTGTATAAATGATTGCAAAAACAGAGAAATATAAAATAAATGAAGTCAATACAAAAATTAAATGTAAAAGCAAGGATATTGTTACCCAAAAGCTGGCTTTTGAAGTACTGAATTCTTCCATAAGGCTGTTGTGTTGATCAAAAACACTGCTGCCTTTCACTGATCCAGTTGCTCGTAATGTTTACGCACCGAACAGTTTGAGTTTATACAGTTAATTCGGGTAGCTCAGATCACTTACTGTAGCTCAGATCACTTACTGGGCTAACCATCAACAGCGTTTACATTCGTATGTTTGCATTCGTAAGCTTCCACCGAAGATAGATTGCTAATAGCTTTGAGTCACTTCGAGCTCCTCGGAATGTGCTCTGCTGAAGTCCGCTGATCTATTCTACGCATTCTAAGCATACACTTATATCTTGCGCACGCGCTGAACACGCCAGAGTGCGATTTGTGCCAGAAGGAAAAACCAAGTTTAACCTCTTCTTATAACTGGGCTGAGCCACAGGCAGCCCAGTAATTAGTAATTTTTACCATTAGTTTCAATTAAAAACGTCACGCTTATGGCCATTTATCCCAAACAGTTGAGATTCTTGCTCGGCTCATCTCTTCAGCAAACCAGTGCGCCACCATGCGGAGCTCTCGATAGTTTTCGTAAATTCAGTTTGGGACCGGAAGACTCGCAATAAAAAGTATTAGTATATACACACTCAGTGATCTTGGTGATTTAAGCAATCTGATTGGTTCGCTATCTCGGACTATTGTGAACAATATTCACCTCCTAGCGAGTGGATAATGTGTGAGCTTGGTTTTTTTCCCATTCTTTTAGAGAACGATTTTTTAAAAGTCGACAAAATCCTAGGGTTGACTTTTTTTTAGGCAAGAAAAGACTTCGAACGATATCAAAACGGCGTTTTTCCATTTACTGTAACTGAGTTTTGTGATCGATGGATTGTTTACAACTCCCATTTATTCGCGTAGAACAGTCCGTTTCGTGAACTCAGCGTTTCCTAACAAGAAAAATTTGGCCCAAAAATCGAAGTTTATTTATGACATACAAATTTGAAAGCAAATGTTTGCAGAAATTATTCTTTTCAATCTCGGTGAATGGTGGCTTTAGGAATATTTACCTTAATATTCAGCCACCATTCACGTCGATTTCAAAGAAAAGCTGTTAAATATTTACTAACACTTTCAACAATTCGAATATTATAAAAAAAGAGATAAACAAAACAGTCTATTATTCACTTTTGATTTAAACCAGTAATTCAAGAACCGTTCAGTCACGTAGCCAAAGTCCAATGGGGACATTCCTGATCTAAATCAAGCAATTTCTTTTACATTCAACTACATAAAGTTACTCAAATTTCATCTTTAAGCTACATGCTTTCGCTTTCAGGGCGTTTAGCCAATTCCTGTATTGATATCTATGTGATAACGCATGCTACATTCTCATTATTGCACGCAAAAAGAACTGAGAGGCTGACTTCTATACATAGAGGACCAAGGTCTGTATGTTGATCCAGCAACGATTAAATTTCAGTTATTTTATTAAAATTAGCTGATCCGATTTGCACAAAATATTTATTTATGGCTGAGGTTGACTAAGTGGGGAACTATGAGCTTTCCAATCCTTACTACTCAAGAACCCTGAAGAAAAAAATTGTTGGTTTTAGTTGGTTATAGGATTCAGACAAATGAAATAAATAAACGTATAAACTAGAAGAATTTAATTAATATATAAATGTCAAGTTTATACTTTTCGTGTATGTATAAAGCCCCTATTTGCCATATAGTAATTGATTTGGTCTTGTTTTTGGAAACATGTTTAAATACTAATACAATGTTTAATTAAAAACAATTTTCTTTATTTATATAGCTACTATGTCTTCAGTTGCTTGATATAAAGGTACTTGTCCAGCGTACGTATTCACGTGAATTTTTTCCTCCTGATAACAAGAGGTTAATACCTCAGTATAACTTGGTACGTGACATTTTAGTGTTACGAACTTACCTTAGTGTTGGAGATATCGAAAAATATCTTAAAATGGACAATGCCAAAATGGTATAAATCGGCTCAAAGTAGCATTCTTTTAAAATTAACTCATGTTCCCCGGGGGGGTTCTTGTTAGAGGCTGAAATTTGAAGTTGTTTTTCGAGTTCGTTCTATAATTACGGTCTGCTGGAAATGTGAGACATACTGCATGGACACGTTGCGACTGACTTCGAAAGTGGTAAACTGGTTACTCCTATATAAAATTTCTATTTTTTGTCTAATACTGGGACATTTAGATCACTAAATATCGTATGTATTGAAATGAGATCAACATTATTTTGTCGCGATCAGCTCGTCACACGTACATGAAGAAGGCGTAGTCTTTTCTTATTCTCATACTTTACCTTTTTTATACACTTCAGTTCCAGCGCTCTTTAAATCTGAATGAGGATGATGTTGACCATTCAGTTTGCCCTCGTAGCAGTTATTCTGCTGCCCTGTTTCTGTCTGATATATGCAGCAGAACACATCAGCAACGAAACACAGGTAAGTGATGAAGCTTTATCCGACATATCTTTCCACGGATCATGTTTTTCTTCTGGCAACACAACTTAAGAAAAGAACCTGATAGCCGTGAAAAATCGCTCCGAAACAGTGCATCAGTTGGAAAACTTGTGGCGGTGTAGAGGAGTTTTGCACATTATCAAACAGGGGATACCTCAGAGTCGATATGCATTTATTTACCGCAAATGAACGAAGTGCAGCGATTTAAATTTAATACAATTTAAATTAACTATAAATTTAAATAATTTTTATGGTAACTTTTTTTTGCGGAGCAGAATTTAAAGCGGGACTATTCCCTTTTTTGAGAAAAGGACGGTAAAGTCTCCTGTATTTCAGATCGCGGCTTAAAAAAGGCTCATATATTTTTCTTATAATACAAACTATATGATGTTCCTTAGTTATGATTGAAACCATTTATTACGTTTAAAACGGACTTGCGAGCCATAACCAATACACACCAAGTTCCCTTGCATTAAGCGAAGGCGACACACCGCGTCGCTTGCTCAGGCTACTCACCCAGAAGAGGACGTGCAGACGGAACTTTGGTCGTTGTTTTGAATCACCCAATACGTTCAATTGCGAATCTTACAGCGTCTAGTTGAAATACAATCTTATAGCAAGCCCCAAACAAAAGAAAAATATATTTGGGAAAACGTTTTCCAAAAAGTATTTTTTCCTTTTTAGCTTTCCTAAGGCCTCGTTTTTTGTTTTTTTTTTTTTTCAGAAAGAAACATTTAATACTTATCCCCGTTTTACAAAGTTTTCTTGTACTAAGCGAAGGCGACTCACCCGATCGCTCACTTTTAATCTGGTTACACACCCAACATAAAAGCATGTACAGAATATACCCTGAAACATGTACATTTCATGAGTTTGTTTTTCGGTGAATTACCACCGTTTTCGTTGATACGCGACTTTCGAAAAGAAAACACCCGCGGAAACGTTTCCAAAATTTCCGTCAATCATGCGTGTTATCGAGGTCAGAAGGTCACACTAGTGGCTGTGATTGGTGGATTTCGATCCGATCTGTCGATAACATGCATGATTGACGATAAATTTTGGAAACGTTTCCGCGGGTGTTTTGTTTTCGAAAGTCGCGTATCAACGAAAACGGTGGTAAACATCTCTGTTCATGTAAAATAATAGAGACCGTTCGTGCAATGGTGTTTTATTAAAAAACAAATAGGGGGAAACCGCGATAGACGCAAGGAATCAGCTAAAATTCATTTCAGTTTCGATTCCCCCGTAAAAAAATTATATAAAAGAAAAAGAAAGCTGCTAAGATTTAGAGACTTACAACTCATTTCATCTGTTTCATTGTTGATCAAAATCAAAAGCTTTTATGAGGTTCATACTTGGAATAGCCCTTTTTTATGGGCTACCAGTGGGAGTCATGTTGGCCTATCCGACACTTGGAAAACGATTATTTTCATCGGGCAGAGCTCCGTGTTGAGACTGCATGCAACAATGCAATGCTACGCAATTATTATTGGCTTGTTGTGCAAAGAGTAATTTAAATGTAAGATAATTTTCTCATTAATTGAAACAAAGATCTGATCATGTAGTGACAACTATAAATCGCACTGGATCATGATGTAGCATGTAAACGTCGGCAACAAGCAAAACAGTTGTATAAAGATCAAAGATATTAAATAGCAATTTGGCCGCCACGTGTGTACGTGTATTATGAAACACGGATGTCTATAATTTTCAACACATTCCATTGTTTATCAAGTAAATGTCGCACGAAATTAATATAGAGCTTTTCGACTTCTTTTAATTATAGGGTACCTTTTGTAACACAAAATTGCCTCCAGTGGAAGTTGTGCTGGGCCTGTTTCTTCCTAAACAATTTACGACCCCTTCCGAGCTAGTCTCCTACCCAGCCGTTTTTAGTGTCGTCACGCAAAGCTCCTCCCCACCAAGTGGTTAGTTAGTGGTGAGGAGCGTTGCGTGACGACACTAAAAACGGCTGTGTAGGAGACTACTTCCGAGCACGCTACATTAAATTTGGCGGGCATTTAGCCTGGGGGGGGGGGGGGGGGGGGGGGACTTGGGTATTTTTTGGGTGGGTATGTGCCGCCCGGGACTGAGTCGAAATAGGCACCCCGTTCTTAAAAAAAAATTCCCCTAAAACTGATACCCCGTTCTAGAAATGGGCCCATTTTTTATACTCCGTTCTAGAAAGTTTGTAATTTGAAATAGCCCTGTTTTTTTAAAAAAGATATTTCTTTACTTGTTCGACTTATACATCAAATAAATGCTTCTTCATAATCAGCAACAATAGCAGAAGATAAAGCCGTGATCCACAATTTTTTATACCTCGTTCTAGAAAACGCCTCTGAAATGGACACCCCGTTCTAAATCAGGAGCTTCAAAATCACGACCCCGTTGGGCGGCACATACCCGTATAGGTAATGTATGGGAGTACCCCCCCCCGGGGGGGGGGCATTTAGGAGGTTTCGGCGCAGAAAATATGTTCGAGGCGAAATAAATTAAAGGAAAAAAATCGAACACTGCGCTTGCCTTCAAGGAGTCTTAGGATTAAGCAAGTCATTATAAAAACCAGAATTAATGTGTCGCAAGGTAAACCAACTGATCTAAGGCTGGATTGGCCTCGCTTTAGGACCAGTGTCACGAAGGAAGGCTGGCCATCTCCAGTGGTCACAAGAGAAGCTTGAACTCTCCTAACCTCTCCGAGCTGTTAAAAGTTTCCTTCAAATACCAATCGCTTCTAAGGGAAATGATTTTGAACCAACACAGAAATTTTTGACCAGGATGCGGCAAAAAAAACTCACATATACTCCATACAACGATGGCTTGATCGGGCTCATCCGATCCGGAGAATAGTGGAAAAGACCGCGCTCGACTTTATTTACCCCGCCTAGTATTGTTTTAACCATATTAACAGACAGTTGCGAAATTTAGAATTGTTTTATCGCCTCTGTGAAAATCACTGTCGATGACTGCCAGTTTGACCCCCTAATATATTCCTTTTTATGTATGTCTTCTGACCTAGTTGGCAAGTACAAAATACTAAAGAATTCTTACTTTCAAACAAGTCCAGGAAGGCTCATTTATATACATATGAAAGAATGAATAAATAAGGGACCACCATTATGAAAGAGGTCTATTGTATTTCTTGACCAAGGATATAAAGCACGTCCCAGATTTTCGTTAAGTCAATTAGTCTCAGTTGATTCCTTTGGTTTTAACCTGAGATCAGGCCCAATTTTAGCGGTTCTCATACATTCTCTCTAACGGCGAATGTTATTTTCAAAGCGAAACGAAAATAGAGTCTGATCTCAGTTTATTTGGCTTAGAATATGAAGAGCAGCTTCCTATTCAAGTTTGCAAAAGCAACGGTAAAAATCCAAAATGATAAAAACCATGTATCAATTAGCATATGCTATTTTTTTCTCGCTGTCTTCAAATTTTATTAATTTGGTTGTAGCTTTCTATTTCGCTGACCTAGGAAAGGGAAAGGAAAAAGAAAATCAAAAAGTAAACGGAGTAGAAGACGAAAAACATTAACAGCAAGCATATGTATCCCAATATTGTTGTTTATTATTATTATTATTTATTCATTTATTTATCGGAGATTTATTAAATGAATGTTTGGACTTTTTTCTTGTTACAGGCATCTCTTTCATGTTGTTGTGGTGGTATTCCCGGCATGCACGGGTTACCAGGCCGTGACGGACGTGACGGCCGAGAAGGACCGAAAGGTGACCCGGGAAGCCCGGGAAAGACTGGGCCTCGGGGACCTGCTGGTGTAAATGGAAAAGATGGTGCTAAAGGAGAGCCTGGTGTACGGGGCCCACCAGGTCCAAAAGGAGAGCGTGGACATGGTCTAATGCCCTTTAAGAACTGGAAAGAGTGCGCTTGGAAAGATTTAAACGATGACAAAGATAACGGTTTAATAAAGGTAAAGTTACAAGAACTCTTGGTCCCCATTTATCTTTTCTGCTTTTATCTTATTGTACCCAAGCGATTTAATTATTCTATGTTTATTTCTGTCATATTTAGGACTGTGTCTTCACCAAAAACTTTTCTGACACCGCTCTTCACGTTTCCTGGACTGGTGCGCTAAGAATCTACAAGTGTACAGACTGTTGCAAACGCTGGTACTTCACTTTCAACGGCGCAGAGTGTTCAGCTCCCTTACCCATTGACGGTGTTGTGTACATGTGGCAAGGTAACACTCAAAGCATTCTCCGCGTCCGCCATATTGAGGGGCATTGTAACAACATTCACAAAGGAACGGTGCGCGTGGGATTCTGGGTTGGTAATTGTCAAGAACGATCACCTGGTGACGCCTACACGGGCTGGATTTCTGTGTCCAGGATCTTCATTGAAGAAGTTCCCAAGGCTCAGGCCTAAATGTCGAGGCAAAACATACCTTCCTGCAATGAAAAACTTTTAAAAGTTCTTTAATCAAGAGTGTAGTTTTATAGGTTAGTAGCAGATGGATCATATGGATTGTGATAGTATAAGTAATGGTGTAAACAAAATTTATTAGAAAATGCAGGATGCTTTCAAATATTGTGTTTGTGCTGATCTCTCTTTGCATGCTTGTTTTCTACGGGCTAAAATACATCGCTTGGTTGCATTTTCAACTTAGCAATGACCATTAATACATTCTCTCTGATTAGAGAGGGAAGAAGGTAACATTGTCTTGATTTATTATGAAATTCCATTAAAAGGAATCCTTAGGAATTTTTAAAGGCTGTTTCATTTAACAGGACCCAAAAAGGAGTTTTCCTCTGCCAATTTTTTTAATACGAACTTAAAGATGTCCCGAGTAAGGTTGAATTGATCGGGTTGCACTTACGTTGCAAAACAGATAGTTCTCGTAGCTTTCAAAAGTTATCGTTGCCAGAAGAAAACGGTGTTCCCAGAAACAGTCACTTAAAGTAGCCTGTGCTACAAAAGTTGTGAACAGTACTTCCCATTGGCGCGCGCAACTTCTTCATCAGCCAATGAGCTGGATTGGAGTGGAATAGAAAAAAGGTGCATGGCTCACACTGTGGTCTAACGTATATACAGAAATAGCACCACTCTATTGTATTAAAACCCTTTAACGACCGCTTTAGTCCTTTTCGTTCAATTTGGAATGATGCATATTTTCTTTCCAGGAGCCGTTAAGCCTTCAGTTTAAGCTATTAAGTTGGCTAGCAACGACATCAGCAAGGACAGATATTTCTCCGGATACCTCGTTTTGGAAATTCCGACCAATCCTGACATAAATAGACACAAAAACAAAATCAAACATTTCAGGAAAAAAATCCACTGCCACTGTCCCTTTCCTATAAAGGTAGCCAGCTAAAATTTAATGCGAAAGAAAGGAGATAAAATGGGAAAAAAGCTCACTTTAAAAAAAGAAAGATGGTGGGAAAAAGAGAGCGAGAGACAAAGATCGCAATAGAAAATGGCGAAACACAAAAAAAAGCTACCACTGAACTGACTCTGCAGTCAACCAGTCTATGCAGCAGTCCTTTTTCAACTGTTTTTACCTATGATTATTAGATTAAGACACATATATGCTGCATTGATGGGCAACCGGGTAGTAATGGTATTCCTGGTGTAAGTGGACTTCCGGGATCCACTGGAGCACCCGGCCCGGACGTGATGGCTCAAAGTAGTATTCTTTTTAAATTACCTCAATGTGTTCCTAGACTACTATTATTCACTAGGAAATCCCTAGTCTAATATTATTCACTTTTAATTTAAACCGCTCATTCAAGAACCGTTCAGTCACGTAGCCCGTAGTTCAAGGGGACATTCCTAATAATAATAATAATAATAATAATAATAATGGAATTTACATAGCGCTTATACATCGCTGTTCTAAGCGCTTTACAGTGTAAAAAAGGACATAATAATATCATTAAGCACAAGCTTACATATAACCCTACTGTACATATTGGGAAATTTATAGCATACACATCTTAAAAAGGGAAGGAAAAAAAAAAACAAATATGATGAAACTAAATGTCATATACCTTTTTAAAAAGAAACCTTTTCAACTTAGATTTAAAAAGATTAACATCAGAACAAGCTCGAACTTCAAAGGGGAGCTTGTTCCATAGTCGGGGGGCAGGAACGGAAAACGCTCGCTGGCCATAAGTTTTCATGTTAAAATTTGGTTCTTCAAGGCGTTAATGATCCCTTGATGACCGTAACGTCCTTGATTGATGGTAAAATATTAAAATATCTTCAAGATAACGGGGACCGGAGCCATCCAATGTTTTAAAAGTTATTAAATTTACTTTAAAAACAATTCTCTCCTCAACAGGAAGCTAGTGAAGATCTCTTAGAGTCTCAGTGATGTGATCTCGTTTTTTGAGACCGGCGATAATTCGAGCAGCCGCATTCTGAACGGACTGCAACTTAACTATGTCCCGTTTTTGGGCACCAAAGAGAAGAGAGTTACAAAACTCCAACTTCGAGCTAACAAAACTGTGAATTAGAATTTCTGTGGTACTTTTACTGACGTATTTTCTTATTTTAGAAATATTTCGTATGTGATAGAAGGCACCCTTAACTATTGTATTAACATGAGGTGAAAGTGACATTGTGTCGTCAAAAATCACGCCAAGATTGCGAGCCTGTTGAGAGGGCCTATGTTTTCCATGCCAACAGAAATCGTGGGAGGGGGCAACGAATGACGAAAACGGGAGTGCAGAAAGAGAAATTCTGATTTATCATTGTTAAGCTTTAACTTGTTGGCAGTCATCCTCAAATTGACGTCAGCAACGCAGTTCTCAAGACGTTGTTTTGCAGCCACTAGATCAGAGGTATCATTGCAAGCAAAAGATGTATAAAGCTGCGAGTCATCAGCATAAAAGTGAAATGACAAGCCATGCTCACGAGCAATATCACCCAGTGGAGATGTATACAATAAGTAAAGCATGGGGCATAGGACCGAACCTTGAGGCACACCCCAATGAAGGGGTCGTACCGAGGATGAAGCGTCGTCTACTTTACTAGTACGGTCTGTAAGGTAAGATCGTAGCCAATCCAGGGCTTTTCCTTTGATATCGAACCTAGAGGAGAGTCTTCCTAGAAGAATTTCATGATCAACCGTATCAAAGGCTGCAGAAAGATCCAATAGCAAAAGCAAAACACCGTGATGGCTTTGAGGATATCATCCTGTACTCCTAAATTATGAGATAAAAAATTTCAGTTCTTTTACATTCAACTGCATAAAGTCTCCCAAATTTCATCTTAAGTTACATACTCTCGCTTTAAGGGGGTTAGCCAAGTCCCGTTTCGATATCTATGTTGTAACGCATTCTACATTCTCATTATTGCATGCCAGAAGATTTGAGAGACTGACTTCTATAAATAGAGAACCAAGGTCGGTATGTTGATCCAGCAATGATTATATTTCTTTCATTGAAATTAGCTGATCCGAGATGTTAGTTTAACAAAAGTATTTATGTATGGCTGAGTTTGACTAAGTGGGGAACTATGAGCTTTCCAATCCTTACTCTACAACCTTGAAGAAAAAAATTGTTGGCTTTATTCACACAAATGAAATAGATAAACCTATGAACTAGAAGAATTTAATAATAAATGTCAAGTTTACACTTTCCGAGAATGTATACAGCCCTTATTTGCCATACAACTAATTTGGTCTTGTTTTTGAAAACATGTTTAAATACTAAAACATTGCTTAATCAAAAGCAATTTTCTTCATTTATATAGCTATTATGTTTTCAGTTGCTTGATATAAAAGTATTTGTCAAGCGTATTCAATTCAATTTTTTCCTCTTTGATAACTCAGTAGAGGTTAATACTTCAGAGTATAACTTGGTATGAGACATTTTAGTGTTACGAACTTACCTTAGTGTTGGAAATATGGTGCAGGAAAGATTATCTGAAAATGTATACTATGCCAAAATGGTATAAATTGCTCAAATTGGTATTCTTAAATTACTTCATAGTTTTTCCCGAGGGTTTTTGGAATCGGCTAAAAAAAACGTTAAATTTTTCAGTTGTTTTTCGAGCTCGTTCTATAAACCCATGACCAAGGATCTCCGGGTTTGCCTCTCAACTATATCTCACATTATTTTGATATCACTCATTCTATTTTCCTTGTGGTGGCCAGTTGTCAGTTCATGAAGAATTATTACACAAACGGCTCTCCATGTCTACTTCGCTGGTAACCTTCCTATTGCTTCCTGTGACAAGTGCTGCAGTCGTTGGTATTTCACATTCAATGGTGCTTAGTGTAGCTCCCCTGATAGAATTGATGGCGCGTTCTATATATGGCAACAGCAGCTGAGCGGGCAAAAAACTTCACCGTCACAGTCACATTGAAGGACAGTGCAATAACATTCACAAGGGAAAAGTGCAAATGGGATTTTGGGTTGGAAACTGCAATAATGGCCATGCACTTGCTGACGCGTACACAGGGTGGACCACAATGTCCCGGATCTTCATTGAAAAAGTGGCGAGAGCACAACACCAAACTTGACTGACCACACATATCCCCAAAGACGCATCTGATAGCAAAATTGTCTTACTTCGTGATTTTAAAAACATTTTAAACCCTTGAACACCGCTCCGTTGATCTGTTAAAGGTTAACAAAAAATCTATACGCAAGAAAAAGAATCCTGAGAAGTTAGAATTTGCAGAATGAACTTACCGATTAAATAATAAAGTTTAAGAAAATCAACTTTGTAGAATTTGTTATTCCAAACAAACGTTCTTACAAGATCCTTATGTAAAAACCGTTGCCTGTATTGGTCTTTTAGGCAGTTTGCGTTTGGTTCTGTTAATAATTTATATAAATTAAAAATATGCTGCCTTATACGTAGAATGAGAAATGAATTAACTGATAGCATTCCAGATATCTTTCTTGATGTCCTGACTCCAGCGCGTCGCGTATACACAATTATAACACAAGATTTGTCAGTAAACGGAGTTATTTTAAGCCAAGAGAATCCACCAACTTAGGTAAGATGTCCTTTAAATTCTCTGCTCCCACTTCTCTGGGAGACAGTACCACTTGGCCTGAAGTGTCTGCCATATCATAAGGTTGATTAAGAAAGAATGGAAGTCCTATCTTCTAATCCATCAAATCTGATCTTAACCTTGCTTATATGTTCTATCACTGATATCATTTGAGATTTTATTTCCTCTCTTTCGGCTGCCGATATCTGAACATGACGGTGTCCAACAAGAAAGCTCTTGCTACTTTGGACACTGTACGCAAAAGAACTTAATGCCATTTAACTTCAACAATCATTATTTATCGGGTACTTTCTTCTCCTGCTTACGTACACTTGTGTAAATGCCTTATAAAGTGTGAAATAAAGAAAGAGAGAGAGAAAGAGAGAGAAAAAGAGAGAAAGAAAGAGAGAGAGAAAGAAAGAAAGAAAGAAAGATTGAAGATTGCCAGTTCACTTCAGTATTGAATCTGGAGGCTCACTGTTATAGCACGTTGTTTAAGGATCTCATGTATGTTAGCGCTGAATGTGGTTTAAAGCTTTATCCCATCGGGCCGGGCCAGCTCTGTTATTCCTGATTTATATATTTGGGAATCTCTGATCTTAATGTTCATTAAAATTCTACGGTGAGGATCCGGATATTTTTGTTCAGGTCGTTTTCAACTTGTGCACCAAGCAGGAGTCAATGGGGAAGCTACTTAAACGGAGGTTAGCCATTTTAACAAAACCGAGTCCTAAGCCATTTTCAGTTTGCCGGCCAACGTTTAAGTTTTTCTCTTAATACCATTTATCATGAAAAGTTTTATGAAATCATAAGGCGCAGACTAGAAAAGCAACTAAATTCCCAAGTAGGAAACATTTGAATTGGCGGTCGAAAGAGTTGCTACACCGGGACCCTTACTTGGACTTCGTTTAAATAACCGACCCAATAAATTCCATCCTTCCATACCGTTACACATTGGTTTCTTTTACAGTACTAAAAGACATGCAAACAGGTGATATTCCGTCCTCGTAACAACCAATCACCCTTTGTGCTTTGTGATACAAATATCTTCCCAGGGTTGAAAGACAACGTGAAAAGACAGTTTCATTATATTTTTAAGCGAGGAGATGGAATTTGTACGCGACAATTTACGGGACTATTCAGGAGTGGGTCCCGACCTCTTTGACCCTCCCCTTGGATCCTACAGAATATCTTTTTTCAGCCTGTGCACCGAAGTGCAATCGCACGGAGATCATGCTAGTTGTCAACGAAACCAATTAATGCAACAAGCATGACTTTCTAAAAATGAGAAGGACTATATAATTAAATCAACAAGGAAATTATGTCGCGTTATTTTGTTTGCTGGTATAAAAGAAATATTTATCAACACTTTCAACAATTCGAATATTGGAAAAAAAGAGATAAACGAAACAGTCAACATTATTCACTTTTAATTTAAACTGCTTATTCAAGAACCGTTGAGTCACGTAACCATAGTCCAAGGGGACATTCCCAATCTATGAGGTAAACAAATCTAGTTCTTTTACATTCAACTGTGTAAAGACTACCAAATTTAACCGTAAGTTATATCAATTATTACCCAATTCCCTTATCAATATCTATGTGGTAACGCATTCTACAGTCGCATTATTGCAGCCAAAAGAACTGAAGTAGAGGCTGACTTCTAGACATAGATGACCATGGTCGGTATGTTGATAGAATAGAATAGAATAGAATAGAAACTTTATTAGAGTGTCAAAAACCGTCTAGCCAGGGAACAAATCTCTTACTAATTTGGGGACACCAGCAATGATTACATTTTAATTATTAAAACTAGATGATCCGAGATTATAGTTGCACAGAAATATATGACTGAGGTTGAATAAGTTGGGAACTATGAGTTTTCCAATCTTTACTACTCTAGAACCCTGAAGAAAAAATCGTAGCTTTGGTTGGTTAGAGATTCACACAAATAAAATAGTATAAACTAGAAGAATTAATAATGAATGTCAAGTTTACTCTTTCCGAGTATGTACACTGAAGCCCTGGTTATTTGCCACTGATATATCTGATTTGATCTTGTTTTTGGAAACATGTTTAAACACTAAATCAATGTTTCATTGAAAGCAATTTTCTTTGTTTATCTAGCTACTATGTTTTCACCGAGTTGCTTGATATAAAGATACTTGTTCAGCGTATTCACGTGGATATTTTCCTTCTGATAACTAGAGATTAATACTTCAGTATAACTTGGTATGTGATATGTTAGTGTTACGAACTCACCTTAGATATGGAAAGATATCTAAAAATGCACTATGCCAAAATGGTATAAATTGCTGAAAGTCAGTATTCTTTTAAAATTACCTCATGTTTCCTAGGGGTTCTTATAAGAGGCTGTAAATAACGTTAAATTTTTCAGTTGTTTTTTGAGTTCGTTTTTTAAACCCAAGGAGCTCATGACGGTTTGTTGGAAATGTGAGACATACTGGAGACGTAAGGTCCGCGACTGACTTCGAGAGTGGTAAACTGGTTACTCCTATATAAAATTTTTAGTTTTTTTCTTATACTGAGAAGTTTAGATCCCTAAAGATCGTATGTATTGAAATGAGATAAACATTAGCAGATGCTTTATTTTGTCGCGATCAGCTCGTCACACGTGCATGAAGAAGATGGCGTATAGTCTTTTCTTATTTTCATACTTTACCTTTTTACACTTCAGTTCAAATCTGAATGCAGAGGATGATGCTGATCATTCAGTTTGCCCACGTAGCAGTTATTCTGCTGCCCTGTTTCTGTCTGATACATGCAGCAGAACACAACAGCAACGAAAAACAGGTAAGTGATATCAACAGCTATATACCCAATAAGCTGTCTCTTACTTCTGGAATTTTGAAATAATAAAAATAACTTGAAGGCAACCACGAAAATGGCACTTTTTTACAGTACTTTTAATTTTTTCACTTTCATTTCAGCCAGAAATGAGACCATGACTAAGTATATAATTAATTTGGCAGTAAATTCCTGTTTCGCTGACCTAGAAAAAAACTTTTCAATAATGATGTTGCATTTTCGAAATATAGTTTATAACTACATATTTACCAGAGACTTCTTTTTGCTGTCCATTAGTCCATGCGGTAGCGTTTTTCAACTGTTTTTACCTTTGATTATTATGTTAAGACAGATACTTTCTCTTAAAATTAAACACAGACTTCTCCTTGCTGCAATAGTGGAAAGCCGGGTAGTAATGGTATTCCTGGTGTAAATGGACTCCCGGGTTCCCCTGGGGCACCCGGCCGTGATGGTCGTGATGGAATCAAAGGCGAACAGGGACGCCCGGGAGACACTGGACCCCAGGGACCTTCTGGGGAGAAAGGAATGAAAGGAGAGCGTGGTAGGCAGGGTCCTGTCGGTCCCAAGGGAGATCGAGGAGAGAAAGGTGACAGTGGAATCCAAGCAGGGCCACATAACATGTGTTCGCACTTAAACTGGAAGGAGTGCACGTTTACAAGGGCAGATGGCAAAGATACAGGAGAGTTATACGTAAGTTGTCAGTTATTTTATAGTTATATGCCTGAATAAAAATGAATGAACTCTTAAATTCTTAAATTGTAAAGGTCAGTCCACTGTTAATTAAGAAAATTTTACAAAAGCCCAAGCCTGACAGACCGAGTAGTATGTATATTGCAGTTGTATTTGTCAATGAGTGTTAGTGTGTTAAGTCGGTGAATTGTACGACCAATAAATTTATATCATCATCTTTTTTTCAAAAAGCTGTTTAGCCGAATTCACTTATATTGAAAAAGACCGGTTGCAAGCCTTCTAATCGAGTTTTATACAGATGACTTAGAATCTGCTCATGCCAATCCTTTGATGTAAAATAGATTTAACTTTAATAGAGGAGTGAAGTTTGCAAGGGTTTGCTCTCCCTCAAGTGGCATGTACTATGTAGCTTTATCCAAACTTACAAGCGGAGCTCTCTTAGTCAGCTTTTATCATCTTCACTGAAAAAGCAATACGGTCAATTGATAAGTTAAAAGGATTCAAGATCCAAAAATTTTAGTCGAAATGTTCATTTAGTTTCAATCCTTTATGTGCCGAGTTCTGTTAGCACTGTCATATTTATCAACTTTCACTCATTTTTTTATCTATCACCAATCAATCATATCACTCATTCTATTTTCCTTGCGGCAGAGCTGTCAGTTCATGAAGAATTATACACAAACGGCTCTCCATGTCTACTTCGCTGGTAACCTTCGCATTGCTGCCTGCGACAACTGCTGCAGTCGTTGGTATTTCACATTCAATGGCGCTGAGTGTAGCTCTCCTGGTAGAATTGATGGTGCGTACTATATGGCAACAGCAGCTGGCAAAAACCTTCACCGTCACCGTCAAATTGAAGGACACTGCAATAACATTCACAAGGGAAGAGTGCGAGTGGGATTCTGGGTTGGAAACTGCAATAATGGCCATGCACTTGCTGACGCGTACACAGGGTGGACCACAATGTCCCGGATCTTCATTGAAGAAGTGGCGAGAGCACAACAGTAAACTTGACTGACCACACATGTCCCCAAAGACGCACCTGATAACAAAATTGTCTTAGTTCGTGATTTTAAAAGAATTTTAAATTCTTTAACTCCGTCCTGTTGATCTGTATACCTTTAAAAAAACTGAGTTGTAACTAAGAAAAAAAAATCATGAAAAGTTAGAATTTGTAGAATGGACTTACCGATTAAACAATAAAGTTTAAGAAAAGCAACTTTATAGAATTTGTTATTCCAAACAAACTTTGTCACAAGATCCTTACATAAAAACTGTTACCTGTATTTGTCTTTCAGGCAGTTTGCGTTCGGTTCTGTTACTGCCAGTTCGCTTCAGTTTTGAATGAGGAGGCTTACTGTAAGTTATAGCCTGAGAGCCTAATTGTTCAAGGATCTCATGTTAGCGCGGGCTAACTGTGGTTTAAAGCTTCAGCCCATGTTACGACAGGGACGGGCCAGGTCTGTCATTTCTGATTTATATATATCGGGGTCTCTGACGTTAATGTTCTTTAAAATGCTACGAGGCGGATCCGGTTATTTTTCCAACTTGCGCACCAAGTAAAAGTCAATGGGCCAGACTTAGTTAAACGGAGTTTAGCTGGTGTTTAAAACCCACTAAGGAAGAAATTTGGTGGTTGAAAGAGTCGCCGACCGCGGCCTAACTTAGACTTTGTTTAAATAACCGGCCCAATAATTTCCATCCTTTCATGCGGTTACACATCGGTTTCTTTTACAGTACTAAAAGGCATGTGAACATGTGATATTCCGTTCTCGTAACAACCAATCGTCCTTTGTGCTTTGCGATAAAATACTAATGATCTTTGTCCAGATTTAATCAAATTGATCAAACCCCACAGTTGAAAGACAACGTGAAAGGCAAGTTTTATTTTGAAGCAAGGAGATGAAAGTTGTATGCAACAAATTCACGTGACTCTTCATGGGGTAATCGGTACTTTAAACATAAAATTGGTGGTGGGGTGTTCCCAACCTCTCTGACCCTTCCCTGGATCCGCCAGAATTTTTTTTTTCAGGCTGTCCCAGGAAGGGCAATCGAATCGAGATCGTGCTAGATGTCAACGAAACCAGTTAATGCAGTTAACCACTACAGAAATTGCCATAACATACCATAATAATCTTAGTTGGTCACTCCAAAATTTTGCGTAAGCATTGTTTTCAGTTTGTCTTGGGGCCATTTTAACTCCCAAAAGAAACTGAAGACAATGCCTTTATGCAAAGTTTTGCGGTGACCAACAAAGAGTACTGTGGTATGTTATGGCATTTTCTGTAGTGATCAATATGCATGGCTTTCTAAAAATGAGAAGGACTATACAGTAATTTCAACAAGGAAATTATGCCGTGTTATTTTGTTTGCTGGGATAAAAGTAGTATTTACTAACACTTTCAACAATTCGAATATTGGAAAAAAGGAGATAAACAAAACAGTCAGTATTATTCACTTTTAATTTAAACCGCTAATTTAAGAACTGTTCAGTCACGTAGCCATAGTCCAAGGGGATATTCCTGAGCTATGAGACAAACAATTTCTTTTACATTCAGCTGCGTAAAATCTCTCAAATTTCATCGTAAGTTATATGCTCTTGCCTTTCAGGGCGGTTAGCCAAATCAATGTCTATGTGGTAACGCATTCAACATTCCCATTATTGCATGTCAAAAGAACTGAGAGGCTGACTTCTATAAGCTTCTATACATAGAGGACCATGGTCAGTATGTTGATCCAGCAATGATTAAATTTTAATTATTAAGATTGGCCAATCTGAGATTATAGTTTCACAAAAATATTTATGTATGGCTGAGGTTGACAAAGTAGAGAACTATGAGCTTTCCAATTCTTACTCTAGAACTCTGGAGAAAAAATCGTTGGCTTTAGTTGGTTATAGGATTCACACAAATTAAATAAATAAACCTACAAACTAGAAGAATTTAATAATAAATGCCAAGTTTACACTTTCCGAGTTTGTAAAAAGCCCTTATTTGCCATATAAATGATTTGGTCTTGTTTTTGGAAACATGTTTAAATACGAAAACAGGGTTTAATTAAAAGCAATTTTCTTTGTTTATATAGCTAGTATTTTTTTCAGTTGCTTGATATAAAGGTGCTTGTCCAAGCGTATTCAGGTGCATTTTTTCCTCCTGATAACTGGACGTAAGACTTCAGCATAACTTGGTATGTGACATTTTAGTGTTGCAAACTTACCTTGGTGTTGGAGACAGGGAGGGGGATATCTTTATAAAACTCACTACGCTAGAATGCTATAAATTGCTCAAAGTAGTTTTCTTTTAAAATGACCCTATTTTTTCGGGATTTCTTTTGCCAGGCTAAAAAAACGTTCAAGTTTTCAGACGTTTTTCGAGTTCGCTCTAGAAACCCAAAGAAAGCGAAAAAAGCGCAAAACCGTCTAGTGCGACTCATAACAAAAGCTCACTATCTAGCAAATACCGCCCCTTTATTTAGCCAGCTTAAATTCCTTGACATATTTAGTATTAATTCATTTTCTGTCGCTACCTTTATGTATTTTTATCACCATAATCTTTTGCCTAATAGCTTTCATGACTTGTTCTTAAGTAGTAATCAAGTCCATCAATACGAAACTCGACTAGCCTCTCAGTATAGACCTCATTTTTATAGAACAAATATAAAGCAATTCAGTATCCTTTACCGAGGACCTAAAATCTGGAATTCGTTGCCTGTTTCACTAATTAGCTCTCCTTCCATATCAGTTTTTAAAAAAAAATTAAAGAATTATCTCACTGATAGCCGAGCTGTCGTTTAATTTTCTGATCTTGCTCACTCTACACTCAGCCATGAATTTAGTTCACTAGGTAGTTGAAGGAAGCCTATTAATATAAGCTTCAAGCTTCGTTAGGCTTCCTTGTCACATTAATTTTATAATTTATTTAACACGTTTTGTTCATGTTGTGTAAGGTTTTGTGAGTGACTAAATAAATAAATAAATAATAAATAAATAAATAAAAGACACGGTTTGCTGCAAAAATTATGAAATATACAGGAGACATACTTCTGCTGGTGACTTGGAGAGTAATAAACTGACTATTCCTCTTTAAAATGTTTAGCTATTTGGGAGCTTAAGCAACAACGACGGCTACGGCTACAAAAACGTCACTTATTAAGAGAGGTCGCGCTACTTCAAAGTTTATCGCGCTTATTCCATCTCGTTCGGTTCGTCATATGTTGGCAATTTTTTCTGTTGTTGAATTTTAAAAAACTGTATCGAAGTTCAGAAAAAGAAAAAGAAAGTCGTGGTCTTGTGTCCACGTTTTCCACAAAGGTGCAACGACGGCAAAGAAATGTACAGAAAAGCGTGATGCGCGTGAAAAGTAGTGCTTGTCTAAACCTTTTTTTTTTTTGCGTTCTCGTTGCCGTCGCCGTCGCCGTTTTCGTTGCTGAAGCTCCCTAATTGCTTAATACTGAGAGGTTTAGAACACTAAAGATCGTATGTGTTGAAATGACATAAACATTAGCAGATGCTTTACCGCGATCCTTGTCGCACGTAGAAGAAGGCGTACCTTTTTCTTAGTTTCATACCTTATTTTTTTAAACTCTTCAGTTCGCCCGCTTTGTAACTCTGAATGAAGATGATGCTGACCATTCAGTTTGCCCACGTAGCAGTTATTCTGCTGCCCTGTTTCTGTCTGATATATGCAGCAGGCAACAGCAACGAAAAAGTAAGTGATATCAACCCTTATTCGTCAAGCTCACTCCTGTACCAAAATGTTAAAAACTGAAATTATAATTGTTATCTAATTTTATTTTGTTTCACTTTACACAGTAGCCTTCCCAGCTGTGGCGAAATAATCCGACTGTTTTTCTTTATGAGAGTGACTAGCCTGTTACTGTTATCGCGGCAGGTTTAACTCAGTCGGTAGAGCACTTGGCTGCCCCGAAAGCGGGATGTCGTGGGTTGTTCGAGGTACCCTGTACCTCCACTGTAGAAGCCTATTATTAGTCTGGGTTTTCCCCTTACGGGCAGATAGGCCTAGCAGAACCTTTGTGGATCATAAAGACAATCACGTTTATGAAACCTGAAATTAACGTCAGCACGTTTGACCCTCCGGGGAAGGACGATGAGTCCAACGATTGCCCAACGATGGCTTTCACGACCGTTTCACTGATCTATGCGTAAAACCAGCAAATACAAGCTCTAATTTCGAACTGATTCGTGTGAACAACTTTCAAGAAAACAGTTCAAAAACAATGTTAATCCAAACGATAAACATTTTTTGTTAAGATTCTTTCCATAATTGTTAAAGCTAGTTGCACTTCAAGTGCCGCGTGATCTTTCCGCAATTGTCAAGACAAAGAATTCGGGTGTTATTACTTACAGTTGGGAAATCATAAGGGATGTTATAGCCTAGCTTTCTGCAAGAGTCAGTCCTGATTACATTTCTGGTCCTTCAGTTTACATACAGTGACAAATTACACATTAACTGACGTTGCGGCCTTCTTCTGGCGAAAGTCTAATTATGAAGCAAAACTTGGGTTGCTAATTTTTCCCTAAATTTTACATCACGTCGTCTCCATTCCTGCTGCCTTTGAATTAAAAAATCGGCAGACTCACGACTTGAAAACTGGGCCTTTTTGTTTCAGCAAAGGTCAACCAATATTTCATATTTTTCTTAAGCCTGTTTTATTGATTGAAATTTCCAGAGCTCTTCGTCTACCCATTGTGGAAGTGGCAGTTGCTGCGTTCCAGGTATCCCTGGCATACCGGGTTCACCGGGACCTCAAGGAAAAAATGGCCCAGCAGGTCCTCAAGGTCCCGCAGGTCGCGAAGGACCTGTGGGTCCTGCTGGTCCCAAGGGCGATCAAGGAACCAGAGGCATCCAAGGTCCTCAAGGACCCTCAGGTGGTCTGCGCTGGAAGCAGTGTGTTTTCAATCACCTCAATGATGGAAAGGACGCTGGATTAATCGCGGTAAATTTAAATTTATTTGATATTTCGCCGGTTAATACTGAGTCCTGACTGAATTATTGACCCCAACTAGTGAACATCGCTTTTGGTTTCGAAAAAGAGCCCTTCAGATTCTAAGACGAGTACGACTACGAGTACGAGATTTTCTCAGTACTAAGTAGTGCACGCGCGTGAACCAGCGTCATTTTGGCGGGAAAATGTGGTAGCTGTCGTCACTCTGCTACGAGTTTTAGCGAGAATGTCGAAGTGGCGGAAACAAGTTATATATCCCGATCAAATGTTAGTAGTTTTATCATTTTGCGATTGGGAGAGGGTAACCTCCTTCACTAAAGGTAACAGTGCTAACTTTTCTAGTCAAAAATGGTAAAATGAAGCTTTCCAGGGAGTCTATATTTTGAGAATACGCAAAAAAGACTTTAAGTCAAATCTGGTATTCGTAGTCGTTGTAACCAAATGTTGTATATATAATCAGTTCTCTGTAGCTTTTATTCTTCACTCCATTAAAGCTTATTTCTTCACATGTTCATATTTTAGAATTCCGTACTCTGTTCTACACTTAAAGGATTCATCGACATCAATGCGCTTAAAACTTGATGATCTAAACTCAATCCACACACTTGCTCAGCTCAACATCTCCGAACGACTACACAGTTCTAACAAAAAGCTCAGTTTTTCAGATCACGTGACGGGTTTTCCCGCCACGTTGACTCAATAATTTCTAACACACTCCCCGCCTTGATTGACACGGGTCAATCAACAACGAAACGAATAAAATAACAAATTAAAGGAAAAGAGTTCGCTGTTCTTTGACTTAATGTTAATGTTCACTGACATGTTCCTGTTCGGCATTTCCCACGAAGGTAATAGGGAAATCAGTGTTTCTGTTCTCCATTGTGCATGACTTGTTCATGGCACTTGAGGATCACCAATCTCGTAAAGCAATGTTCTCTAGGCAGAAGCACAGGAAATTTGGTATCATATGGTAACGACGACAGACTTATTCTTCCTTGACATCTGACTACACCTTCACTGTCCTGATAAAGTCCCAGAGTCGACTTCATTTGCTGGTACTTGTCACTGTTCAGGATACCCTTTTGAACGTGTTTAATCCACTTCTTCTCAGCTTGCTTGTAAACTTGCAAGGATTCTTCTTGGTCAGTTGATCCGTCCCTTCTTCTTTTCAATTTTTTGACAAATAGCAACACAAGTGAAGTAACTCTTATGAGCTTCGTGAGGGAGCTGTAGGATTCAGGATTGATGATACTCTCCAGATTTGCTTCTTGTTTTTCGGTACACGTGTTCAATAAGCTGGAGACTGTAGGTTTGGCTGATTTCAGTTCGCACAACTCTTCCTTGGCTTGTACATTTACAGGCTGGACTGGCCAGTAGGCGCTTTCCTTAGACAGGAATTCTGGACCATGTAACCACAAACTACTTTCTTTGAGTGCAGTGGCCTTAATTCCTCTTGATGCAATGTCAGCCGGGTTTTCTGACGTAGGACAGTACCTCCATTGCTCAGGCGGTGCATTTCGTCTGATTTCGCTCACGCGATTCTCCACAAATTGCTTGTATTCCTTATCAGTGTTCCTAATCCACCACAAGGAAATCATAGAATCCGTCCAATTGACTATGTCATCAACTCTCACAACGTTTTCTAAAGCTTGACTCACACTCTTCACCAATCTTGACGCAGTAAGGTTAGACAACAGTTCTAGACGCGGTATGGTTTGCTTATCCAACGGAGCTACTCGGGTTTTTGACGCCACAATCTCACATTGTACTCTTGACTCATATTCTACTCTCATGTAAACAACGGCTCCGTACGCCTTTTCCGACGCATCTGCAAAACAATGAAGTTGGAGCGATTTAACTTCATTCCCACCGAGACCTTCAGCATAACACCTTTTAAAACTCACTCTTCCAGCTAGTCTTAGGTCTGACAAAGTTGACAACCACTCTTGGTTGAGTTCGGTATCCACTAACTCGTCCCAGTCCCTTTGTGCCTTGCACAGTTTTTGAAACATAATCTTGAAGGGTAGAATAACTGGAGATATTAACCCCAAGGGATCAAAGAATCTCGTAGCAGTACTGAGAATCAGTCTCCTTGTAGCTGGCTGAACGTCCACACCCTCCAATATCTTAGTCAAGTCATAGATCAGTTCATCTTGGTTAGGGTTCCAAAGCATTCCCAAGACCTTCTGCTCTTTCTCAGTACCTTGCTTAAAAACTGACTTTGAGAAGCTCTCATCTTCCTCTTGAACGCATTCTTTACTGTTTATAGCAAAGTCTCCACTGAAGGCTGAATCTTGTTTCAGTGATTGCAAAAGACTTGCTGAGTTGCTGTTCCACTTCCTCATATTGAACCCTCCTGATTTGAGACAGAGTTTTATCTCCTTCGACAAAGAAAAGGCATTGTTCACATCCTTGGCCCCAGAAATGAAGTCATCTACATACAAAGACTTCAAAAGCTCAAGTGCAAGTGCATTGTCATTCAGCATACATGTATTAACATGGTGTCTGATAGTAGCATTGAGAATGAAGGGGCTAGCATTCACTCCAAATACAACTCTTGTAAAGCGAAGTAACTTAATCTCAGGTGATTCTTTATCGAAATCATCTACCCATAGAAATCGTAAAAAGTCTCTGTGTTCTGGATCAATCTCAATATTCAAAAATGCTTTCTCAACATCAGCAGTTACAGCAACTTCACGAACTCTAAATCTCAGCAAAATGTCCAGTAGAAGAGGATTTAATGAAGGTCCGACATGCAGACAGTCATTTAAGCTTGGTCCAAACACCTTGGATGAGGCATCGTATACAACTCTAACTTTTGTTGTATCTCTGTCAAGTCTCACAACTCCCCTGTGTGGGAGATAGTGCACATTTCCAGGTTCTAGGACTTGATCTTGCCGCACTTCTTCAACTACTCCACTTTCTAATTGCTCCTTAATCACTTGATCATATTGTTCCAGTATTTCTGGTTGGGTCTTAAGCTTCTTAATCACAGTTGCCAACCTTCGTGATGCATTTGTATAATTATCTGACAGCATAGGATGATTATCCTTGAATGGTGGCTTGACTTGGTATCTTTCACCAGTGAATCTTATCTCATTTGAAAACTTGTCATGAACTGAAGTTTCAGTGTCCCTTATGCCTAAGGTTTCCAAGTCCCAAAATTTCTGCAAATCATCTTGCACATGGCTGATGTCAGCTGACTCAATTTTCAAAACATGTGTAGCACTTAGGTTAACTGTGCATGACTCTGTCAATGCTGGAACTGCAGCTGGTCCTGACAGTACCCATCCCAACTTGGTCTCAAGAGCTACAGGTCCAGAAGGATCTCCCCTGATTATTCCTCCAGTAAAGAAAGACCAGTAGTGATCTGCTCCTATTAGTAAGTCAACACTAACTGTTCCATTAACAGCTCCACATGCAAGCTGTAGCCCTTGAAGGTATGGATAGCATTCTACTGCACTTTGAATTTCTTGGTTAGATACTGGACTGCATATTACTGGTACAACGTAAGCAGTGACGTACACACTCATTCCATCTATTGTTCTGATGCACAATTGCACAATGTCACATTCCTTTACAGATGCTGAATTGTCACCAAATGTTGTGATTAGCAAGGTTTCCTTACCAACAGTAGGCAATTTTAACTGCTCACGTGTCTTGCAGGTTATATAAGATCTCTGGCTACAAGAGTCAAAAATGACTTGAGTATACATTCCAGTTTCTTGATTATCTGGTCTAGAAACAAAGGCTTGGGCAGTCTGCAACAGTATAGAGTTATTATTGCTGCCAACATGCATTGTTGATGTTCCAACATCTCTGGATCTCTCCCGGGAAGTTTCAGATCTACTAAGTGATGCTAATTCAGCTCCTGAACTACTAGGTTGGACAGGCTTCTTAGGGTTTTCACAGATAGTCACATGATGTCTAGCTCCACAATTAAAACATTTGGCCTTTGACTGACAACCCGGTGCAATATGCCCCGCTTTCAAGCAAACAAAACACCTGCCACTTCGTCTCAGTATAGTTCTTCTAGCCTTTGGTTCAGTAATGGTACTACAGGTGATGGACTTGTGATTTTTCTTGCAAAAGACACATTGCAGAGTACACTCTTCACTGCCCGCATAAAGTGCAGATGAGGAAAGGGGCTGTTTGAATCTTCCCTTATGCTGGTCAAATCTAGGGTTAGAATTGGTTGGACTACTTGTTTTCACTGCATTACACCTTTCTCTTGCCTCCAACTCAGATTTCAGTGCATTTAACAGGACATCAAGGTCCCAAGTTTCTTTACTGCCAAACTTGCGACTGATGATTAATCTCAACTCAGAGGGAATTTTCTCCATTACAACTGGAACTAATAAATTTCCAAAGGACTCTGATTCGATGCCTAGTGCCTTCAAACTTCGAATGTTTATCTCAATCTTGTCATACAAATCACGAAGTTTCTTCGTTTCATGCACTGAACTGACTACTGGCAATTTCAACAAAGCGTCCATGTGGTTAGAAATCAACAGCTGTGGTTTACCAAATCTATCTCTAAGTATATCAATGGCAGTTTCGTAATTATCTTCAGTGAGAGGCAACCCAGTAATTGCAGATTCGGCTGCGCCTGTCACACAACTCTTCAAATAGGTGAATTTTTCGATTCTTGAAATGTCAGTGTTTCTGTTAACCGCAGATTCGAAAGTGTCCCAGAAACTCCGCCATTCCTCGTAGTTGCCTGAAAATGACTTTAGTTCTAGTTTAGGTAGCTTCACTTTCGCGCCCTCATTGCTTTTGACATTGTTATTAATTTGACTGACGCTTGGTGAAGTTCCCACATGTGCGCTATTTTTAGCATCCTCTAAACTCAAGTCAATTCTAGCCAAAATACGGTAAACTTTTGCACAAAACTCACCACAATCCTCGACTTCTTTCTCAATGTCTCTCCCCTTACTGTTTTCCAGAATTATTTCGTCCAGCTTTTGGATAGTTTCTAGTCTTTCATTGAGGGTGAATTTCAGTCCCATAAGTTTTTCCCTTGATGAATCTTCCACGTGATCGGCAGTTTGCTCGACTAAACTCCTCGTCGCACCTTGCATCGTTTTCTCCACAAAAGCTCTGTGGGCATTTCTAATTCTCTTTGCTTTTGCGTTGTCCATTCTTTTCTTCTTGTACTGTAATCCTGATCTTGACGATTAATTGATTAAACTTGTTTCGCCGATCCGGCGATTGCGAAGGACCATGTAACCAAATGTTGTATATATAATCAGTTCTCTGTAGCTTTTATTCTTCACTCCATTAAAGCTTATTTCTTCACATGTTCATGTTTTAGAATTCCGTACTCTGTTCTACACTTAAAGGATTCATCGACATCAATGCGCTTAAAACTTGATGATCTAAACTCAATCCACACACTTGTTCAGCTCAACATCTCCGAACGACTACACAGTTCTAACAAAAAGCTCAGTTTTTCAGATCACGTGACGGGTTTTCCCGCCACGTTGACTCAATAATAGGGACTTTAAGATCCGTGACGCGACGGCTGTAAGACGCGACAGGAAGTAAATTTTCAAAGAGGAGACATGTTGCGCATGCTCAAGCCGTTGTCCTGGTGTCACCACGTCGCGTCGAGAACGTGGGTTTTGGGTGTTTGACGTTCTGTACAAAACGTGAGTATATTTGTTCCTGTGCTTAAATTAAATGATGATATATTCCTCTATACATGTAAAATCAGCCTTCTAGGATCATTGGACGTAATTTCTGGCGACATTTTAGATCTCAGAGATGGAAGGATTTTGATTATTTTTAAATTTCTTTCAGGTGTACGAAGCTTATAAAATGGCAGTGCCTTCGACTTCGACTTCGAGCGAGGCTTGCAAGTAAGTCACGAGCTAAAACTGCAAATAGTGAATGCAGGAGTCTTCTGCATACTCTTCTCGTCTCTTGTACCGTTGCAATTCTCGATTTATTGCGTTCATCTGCCGCTAAAAGCCAATTTTAAGCCTGTATTATTTAATTTTATTTTATTAAACTTCGTGTGTTTTTATACTTCCCTTTAGTTCGGTAATGTTTTGGACTCATGATCATGAAGCCATTCTATGCAGAGAAGTCGTCAATGTAAATCCCTACACAACTAAGAAAGGGTCAACACAAAGAAGCAGAATGTGGGAAAAATAGCAGACACCTTGAACAAATTCACTGTGCCGAAATTCAGGGTTGATAAGCGATCAGTCCGAGACCACGTGGGAATCCTTGTTTACAAGCATAAGAAGAAACTTCTAGCGGAGGAAAAAGCAACTGGGATAACTCCCGATGAGCCAACGGAACTAGAAAACCTATTGGATATGATCATCGCGTTGGGGGAAAGTGGCGAAGCGGAATTACAGGAAACACAGGGAACAGCTAGCAAAAAACGTCAGTACGATCGGGCTAAAGCGGAAGATGTTAGACTAAAAGCAATGGAGAAGCTGTCAGAGACGAAGAAAAGAGGTTCATCAGCGGATGAAAGCGATGACAAACCGAAGCCTCAACGAAGAAGTGGAGGTGATGCTATCGAACAAAGCACAAACAAAGCATTTCTTGGACTTTCTTAAATGATGCCATGGCTATTTCTGCGAAAGAATTGCCGAAGAATCACACTGATAAAGAGCGGTTTGCAGCCGCGTCGTCTTGCATCGCGACGGAGATCTTAACTTTACTTTTCGCGCGCAAACGACGGCGTTCTACAGGTCCAGTCCTTTATCAGCCACCGCGTTCTAGAAGTCGTCGCGTCCCAGATCTTAAAGTCCCTATTTCTAACAGTCGTCCTCGTCCTTGAATCTAAAGGTCTATAATAAGTTTTTTGCATGAGCTCTCCCTCTGTGCGTATTTACTGATACCGCTTGCGCCCTAAATTCCAGCAGTTCTATTTTGAATGATCGAGGAGGTTAATCTTTTTCTTCATCTTTGTCGTATTAGTTGGACGTAAGTGCAGGTTTTTAAGAGAGTCTCTTCTTTTCTTTGAATACAATTTTCAGTTACTATAAAGTCTAATAGCACATGCCAAGAATGACGAGATGGTTAAGGACGGTTCTTTTGGGTTTAAACGGTAACTCACCTCTTAACTTTTCCCTTCCATTGAAATTATTTTCTGACGTTTTTAACCACCGAAGCCATGATTTTTAACAGGAGTAACAGGCTTCGATAAACGCTGACTAAAATCGCCCCTTTTACCTGCAGGTTTTGCTTTTTGAGACACAGTGATACAATATGAGTTTTTCCACGCAATATGCTTGGTGTATAGTCATAACATTGCTTTCAGGTTAGATGCGATCAGTGTTCGACACACTTACTGTAGCTGTTCATTTGCATATGCCAAGAGAGGTTCGTCGGATCGGGGGTTGTTTGGGGTGGGGCGGGGGAAGCTAGGATAAATTCACAGTTAAAAAATTTTGCTAATGGCGGTTTTTCACGTTATTCTTTCTTCAAAAAATGCCACAGCAATGTAACTTCAAGAAGTCGTCATCAGCCACCAGCCTTCGTGTTTTCTGGAGCGGCGCACTTCGGATCCATAACTGCAACGGCTGCTGCATGCGTTGGTTTTTCACGTTCAATGATGCGGAGTGTTCAGCTCCTCTGCCGATCGAGGGTGTGGTCTACATGGCCACAGGTGCACACCCACATCCAGTTAAAGACTTGCACCGTGTTCGTCATATTGAGGGAGTCTGCAACAAGCACACCGCTGGAAACATAAGGATCGGCTTTCATGTCGGCAATTGCCGTGGAGTCAAAGGAGCTGATGCGTTCACAGGTTGGAATTCAGTATCCCGGATTTACGTAGAAGAGATCCCGGCACCGCAGTCCTAATTATAGTTACAAAAGGCGGTCACCTAGAGTTATCCGAGGTTGTATTCGCCTGAAGTCAAATTATCTTCTTCAGCAATATTATTTTGTTCTGCTGTAAACTGACAGGTTGTAACCTCTGAAAGATTAATAAAAGCAGCATTTATCCCGACATTCTTTCGACTTCTTTCTGAAGGTACATGGGGCGATTCGCAACGACGACACAGCGTTGCAAGTTTGGAACAATGTTGCTACTTTTCGAAACAATGTCGCAACAATGTTGTTATGTTGTGTGGCGCTAAAAATCGTGATTGCGAATACGCCCTTATGACATCACTGAAATCGCACTGGATCAGGAAAACAGCCAGACACTGGAAGCAAGAAAAAACCATGTATCGACATGTAAATTAAAGTATGACCTTTTTATTGAGAACTTTTGCAAAAAGCTATCTCATTACATTTCTAAATTCGTTATTTTTGCGGCCATTTTAAGATGCAATGTTGAACCACACGTAACTCCCTTAACTGTACTGAGCTCGGGTGTCCTGCGGTCCAATTTTATTGTTTCTGTGAAATGAAACCCGCTGGCCTAAAATAATTGTATTGTATTTCCCGCTACAGGTATCTAATTATTGTCTATGATAGATATCGTATGAATTACTTTCACTATATACGTAGCGCGTGTTACTCTGTCTCCTAGTAATATTCAAATAACACGAAAATCAATAACGCTTGCGTGACTTGCGCTATTTTGCCAGCCTCTACATACCCCATCCCCATGCGTGACAGAGGTTGGATTCAACTACTCATCAATTTTCAAAATTTCTTAATCATTTTGTGACACTGGAGAGACGACTGTTCGCACATTTGATGTGTAGTAATCTCTTGCGCAATGAATCCATATTTCTTGTAAAATTCAACAGCATTGAGCGAAGAATGAACAACCATCGAGTCAACTTCACCAAGTTCTTTTGCTTTCTTCTCCAACTCTTTCAAAAGCGTAGAGCCTACGCCTTTTACCCCGCAGTCAGGGTCAACAAACAGGCCTCTAATCTGCATGGTTTTTCCATCAGTTTCTTTTGCATCACGCGTCAGGTGACCAAACCCAAGAATTTTCCCTTCTCCACCTTCGGCGACTAGGATCTCACTTGCTTGTATAAAAGGCAGATATCGTGCTTTGTCTTGTCTTGCGACCCAAATATCGACATCCTTTGCACTGTAATGAGTAGAGCACTTTGATCTAATCGCCGCAATGTGGATGTTGTAGATGATTTCGGCGTCTGATTCGGTTGCTCTGCGAATTGTGAATTGATCTGCCATGTTGCCTCATCTCGGTTAACCCTCCTCACGGGGGACACGCAACACAAGTCACGCAACTTAGCGCCCGCAATATCAAGCAGCGGTTAAAACATCCCAGGAATCACTTCGGGCCGGCTACAAGTCAACATGGCCGACGACGACATACGGAACGTACTTCGTGAAAACAACTAAGCTTTGAAGGCACTGTGAGAAACTTGCTATCGTTTTGTTTACAGAAAAAGATCCACGGGGTATTTATAAAGATGTTTTCACGTGCCCTTCCTTAGAAAGCAATAAGATGGCGGAGTTAACGACGTGGGTGTCTGACAAACTTCACGATGTTCTTGGATTTTCGGATAAGCGCACTGTGGAATATCTCATCGAGCTCGCGAAAAACGCCACCAGTCCAGATTCCCTTGTACAGCGAGTTTCAGAAAACTTTAGTTTTGATAATAAGATGGCATCATTTGCGTCTGAACTCTGGGAAAAATTGCCTCACAAAAGCCAACCTGCTGAACACCCATACAGGGCAAGGGAACGAGCTCTTGTTGAGCAGCGAGAGAAATACATGAAATACACTCTCGTATCTGATGATGACGACGACGAAGAGCTGCGCAATAAAGCTAAGGAATCGAAGAAAGATCGAAAAAGAAAGCATTTGCGAAGGAAAACAGAGTCTTCTAGTTCGGATGAGGAACCCTCCATAGTTAATACTGCCTCAAAGGAAAAGAGCGATGAATCTGATGTAGATGAGTGGGAAAAGGAGGAAGAAGAGAGAAAGGTAGACTTGGAAGAGAGAGATGCATTTGCAGATAGGTTAAAGAAACGGGACAAGGAAAAAACAAGGAATATTTTGGAAAGATCTGACAAAAAGGTATTGATACAATGGAACTTTTATTAAGTAGAAACCCAGAAGACTGTTAATTGCGTTTACTTGATAAAATCTGATGCTTGGTACAGGCCGGTTGGGTATTTTTGGTGAAGTATGAGACTACTTAAACAAATATTGTATTTAGTTAGCTTACACATGAAAGTTTAATTTTTCAGAATTACCTACTCAGGGAAAACTGAGTACTTACATTGTACAGGGTATAACCTCTTCTGTACGTTTGACACAGAAGACTTGATATACAGCCTTTGCAAGATCAGAGTGGTTGAGCATTTTATCAGGCCATCTGATATTACGCGATGGTGTGATTTCGCACAATTGACCTCAAATCGCATCCGATTGCACAATTTGAGGAAAATCACATAATTTCTAAAAAAATGCTAAATTCAAGTAAAGTAAACAATGAATTCTAGCTTTAATGAAACATTTTCCCAATCTTAAGGTCATTTAAAGTGATTTACCACTAAACAAAGCCTTGCAAGACATCTGAAACCTTCAATCGATATCTGGGCAGCCATTTTGATTTTAGAGACAAGCAGTGTGGTCAGCGGTGTAACGGCATCATGTAATATTAAGCAAGTGTTCTTTTTCTTTTCCGTGTCAAAATAGTCGGACAAATTTAACTATTTTGTTTTAAAAGAGATGTTTTATTATTCCTTTACATTCAGATAGCCCGTTTAACAACATTAAAGTGGTTTTTCTCCATTGAAACCTGGTAAAACAATGTAAATTAGCCCTGAAAAAATCGCATAATTTACCGGATAATAGTCCTATCTTATCGCACAATCTACCCTGAAAATATCACACAATTTCTGATTTTTTATCACACTCTGTCAGATGGCCTGTTTTATACATGAGCCCCTGGCACCTGAGACTGGGTGACCACATCCCACATCATCGACAATATTATGAAATAAAGTTACGTACTTACTTATCAAGTTATAACTGCCATAAGAAGCACCCATGTTTGCCTTACTTAGTTAGTTAGTTAGTTACTTACTTACTTACTTAGGCTTGGGATCATCCTGAGCCATCCTAACAAAATCTTTCCACATGACCTGATCAAGCTGCCATTAAATTTGTTGTTTCTTTGGTATTGTCCAGTCCAGTGTCAGCTTTGGTGGTGTCAATATATGTAGTTCTTGGTCTACCTTGATTTGGGGACCATGTTGGGGCTCTCAAGCAGCACTTTTGGGGTTCCCGAAGCAGTACTTTTAAAGGTGTCTCTTCATTGTGACATGTAGAATGGCCAGCTAATCCTAATGTTCTCTCACAAATTGTTTCAATGACTCTTGGGAAGCTTCCGTATAATTCCTGGTTGTTCATATGTTGATGCCAGTGCATATTCAGGGCCATTCGCAGTATTCCATGGTGTAGCATCCACTGACACTTTTCTCTGGCTTCTTGGCCACGGTCCACAAAAATTATATCTCCAGTGTCTCACTCTGTACGCTTCAAAAAGCTTACTTATATATGTAGATGTATGCGTTGTAGTTTATTTTTTATCTCGGGTAATTTTTATTTTCCCTTTGTTTCAACTTTATGAGTATACATAACCATACCCAAAACAAAAGAAAAACAAAAATTACCTGACATAAAAATTTAACCACAACGTATGCAAAAAAGTAATCATTGATGTAAAGAATTTATATGTTTTGTAAGGGTTATAAAATAATGTATCCATGAGTGGTTTGCTTGGTGACAGCCATTGTACAGGTAAATACCTGTATATTATTATATTTTTGCACCAACAGGCATTTGAAGAGGCAGCAAAAAGGCTTAAAATGGATGAAGAAGACAGGAAGAAAATGGTGAGCAAAAGAACCTCTTTCTGTCCAGTAAACATGTTTACAATTTGGAAATATCTGGGATGGCACTGCTTTGAGCTTTTTGTAGCCTGATTTTGTTACATATACACAGCATTGAGGTATCAAATTAATAAAAAATTATAACAATAAAAGCTTGGGTCATTTTAACATTTCTTTTTAAGCACTACAAGGGAAACATTAGAAGGGAGTGTAGTAGGTGTCAATTTGAAATAATTTTCGATCACTAGGAAAGAGAGTGTTTCTTCTACCTGTGTAATATAGCGTGTGTTACAGACAAAACTAAACTCTGGTAAAGTCTGTCTGCGACACAGCGCCAAAATCCTTGTTCTGGGCTCTCAGCTGTGTACTAGGATTTGAGTACACGTAGCCTGCAGTGCAGGCGTTTTCTTTGAGCGCACAATTTGCTTGTGAAAGCGCCATTTTGAAACTTCCCGAAGAGAGGAGGAGATGGGGCGAGTCAAAGGGAGCGGGGAGGGGGCGGGAGAGAGAAGAGAAAATGCCTGCCCGAAAACACTGTGAAAGTGAGAAACACCTCCTAATTAGACGCGCGTGACCGCTCTTCCAGAAATGAGTAGCCGACAATAACAAAACAACCAAACTGTCGCTCCAGTCCAAAGACTTGCACTGTCTTGACTGAGACACAATGCAATTCTCCACAGGTGATGAAGCTTCAGTTTAAGCTGCAATTCATTCTTCTAAATTCATCTCTGTAAATCGCTGTCCGTCAGAGTGAAACATTCTGCAAACAATTTAAAAAACTAACGAGCTGGGCCCAGCATGATACAACAGTGCAGGAAAACATCACATTCTCGGACTAGAAAGAAAATCGCTTAGTTATTCAGATCCTGAGGCACTTTGGACAAAAATAAAGAACCTAACAGCCTTATTTAGTGACAAAAAGAGCTTTACGCTTCAAAAGAAGTTAAAGAAAACGCTCTTGCATCAGAGGGCAAATCATGAAGACCAGAAATTCAAAAAACCACAGAAAATCAATAAGCGTGTCATGACCTCTCAGTGTGAAACAAGCGGCTAAAATCACATTTGCTCAGTCAAAACATAGAACCCCCTAGAGCATAATCTACTCACCAGCAAAAAAAAAATATTGGAACAAGCAGCATTTTGGCATGAGGTAAAAGTGGTGTAGGTTTTAGTACTGCAAGCAAATCTTGTCCTGATGAACAGTGTAGAAATCGCTTTGACTTGACTTGAACCATCAGTAACGAAATTCCTTCAATAAAGAAATTCCCCAAATTTAAAAAAAAAAAAGATAATAAGAAGGATGCAGTTTTCAGCCCTCTTTCACAGTTACAGAATAGTTTATGTTATAAGCATAAAATAGTCTTAATCACAAATTGCTTTAAAAAAAAAAAAAAAAAAACAAGAAACTGCTTTCTTGCTTTTTTGTCATAAGTGTTATTTTAGAACAAAGTTTGGAAGTGAAGTCTTCACTTAGTTTTATTAATTTTTTTCCAGATTCCTGATCTTAGGAAAAAGTCTCGCAGAGATTATGTCAAGAAACGAAGAGTTGACCGGCTTGAAATGCTGCAAGAAGACATCCTTGATGATGAGTATCTGTTTGAAGATGCCCAGCTCAGCAAACGGGAGAGGCGAGACAAAGAATACAAGAAGAAGGTTTACAGCTTGGCAGTGGAACATGCTAAGGCTGGAGAACTAGAAAAAGTACAGAGGTATGAAATGCCCCAGGAGAATAAGAAACCGGCCAAGTATGACGACACAACAGTGGAAGAGTTGGGACCTAATTATGAGCAGAAGAAATGGGAAGAAGATAAGCTTGGTTATGCTGTCATGAAGTTTGGTGCAAAAGATGCAAAGCAAAAGAGCAAGGTATGATCTTAGTACAGTCTAAAAGCAAGCTGACTGGAAGGGTAGGGGGCATGAGTATGAAACTGAAGGTATAAAAAATAATGATTTATGAAGTGAAATACATGTTCAGATGAGCATTTCCTCTGTTTTGTGGCGCGTTGTCTTATTTCCAAAGATACAATGTACTAAGCTTCCTTCGATCCCTGCGTCCTTTCATACAGTAGTAATGAGGTAGATGACTGTGAGCTAGTAAGTGGAAAAAGGTAGAATAACAGGAAAAGAAAGGGATGGTCTGCTTTCTGCTTCTTTTTCCCTTTTTGTGGCTTGATTGTTGTCCTTTACAATTAATCTAAGCTTAATATTTTATACGACATGGATAGAGACACAATTTCCACTTTCTGTTCTGTTTTTATTGACTCTTTAGTTGTCTCTGCTTCACACAAAGCAGGTGGCCATGTGATTTCCTGCCGAAAAACCCCTTGAGTTGCATAAAGTTGCCATACCTGTTGATAGAGTTGCTTTACATTTGTATGCCTGTGGTGCGGACTGATGGGTGGGTGGATGGACAGTTGTATGGTCAAGTGAAAGTGACTACAAATAACTGCCGAAATTTCACGGATTCATACATTTGTAGATACAGTGATTTTGTTACAAATAGTTATGGTGTGTCCTTGGATTCATCTTGTGAAAAACCATGAGTCCCAGTTAAAAAAAAAAAGGGTCCGAAATGGAAAATGCTTGGGTCTTTATGTAACGAGACAGTTAATCTGAAGACAGACTCCCAAACTCTGTATTACAGTATACTGAAATTAAAATATAGTTCTTCTATAAAGGCTAAAAGAAATATGCATCATCAAACAACTTCCATAAGAACTGCTACAGAAATTACATGAACAGGATATTGCTACAAAAATACATGTTCAGATTGATTGATTGATCGATGTTTGGGTCCTACAAGATGCATGCTGTGAATTATTTTGCGTCTTTTGGGGTTTTCATGTGTCAGGGAAGCAGGACGTAGGACGCATACATGTAGGTACATGTAACAAAATCTGCTGCGTGCACTTCGCATTCATGAGAGCTCTGCTATTATTATTTAGCATGGTAAATAATTATTATTGACATGTATTTTATTTCTTTTTCAAACTGCATTTTAGAGTAAAGACTATGACCTAGTTGTTGATGAGGACCAAATAAATTTTGTAATGGCTGAACAAATCCCAGGAACTAAGGAAAAGCAGGTATTTTGTCTTCTTAGAAGTAATATTATGAGCTCTTATGACTATGATACTCCAGGCATTTATTATCAGACATGCTTTTCTATCATTCTTTATTAATTTTCATATACCGCTGTAGCCAGCAAGCAAGCTCTCCTGGGGACCCTGCCCCAAGAAATCCCAGGATCAGAGCTTGCTTGTGAGTTATTTTATAGAGTAACAAATTAACATGTTTTCCATTTCCCCACCTTATGACAAACTTGTGTATGGCTTTCAAGTTGTATTGAATGTCCTTTGATCTGCTGCAAATTGCCACTTACATTTTTCTCTACGATGTTTTTCTGGATATGTTTTTTTTTTCATTTTGTTTTGCAAAGGTCTGCAGCTGTGACAGTTTGTTGCTTCTATCTTCTTCTCACTTTCTCATTCAACACTGTGATAAAAAGATTTTTTGTTCTTCTTTGCAGGAACCAGAGATGAATGAGTATCAGAAGAAGAGGTTGACAATTGAAGAGGTAAGTTGTTGCATGTGAGGCTCATGCAAAACCAAAACGGTAAATTCTACATACTCAATAATGTCTTCTTTATTATTGGTACCAGATGCATGTACATGTGTATGTTTGACTGTATGAAGTGAGCTGATTGGAGATGTATTACTATAGGCAATATTAATTTTACTCCTGTATTAATGTTTTTTCTTTCAATATAATATTATTTGTTGCTTTTTTATAGACAAAGAAGAGCTTACCAGTTTATCCTTACAAAGATGATCTCATCCAAGCAATAAGAGACCATCAGGTACTGATTACTGGTCATGGGAGATTTTACTGAGAGTCATTTAAGACTGGCAACCCTTTGTATGCATGGGGAATACTGGGTAGTCTAAGCCTGTAGAACCTGTATGATACACTGTACTTATCTTACTTATTGACTGTTTATGCTGTAATAAACAGTTACTATCAATACTACTTTGTAGGTGATAATAATTGAGGGAGAAACTGGATCTGGAAAAACCACTCAGATTCCGCAATACTTGCATGAAGCGGTATGTACACTGTACTTAATTTGTAATTACATTTTTGAACCCTCATGCAATATTCCAGAAACTTTTAATGTTATGGTTTGTTAATTACATATTATGTAGCAGTAGAAAATGTTTTCTGTGTTTGCATAGCCTGTAATGCAATATGGTGTGTGGAGTTTTTGGGTCTTTCGGGCCAACTCGAGACAAAATTGAGTGTTTGCATAACTTGTGAGAATTCTCCCAACCCCTGGATTGTTTGTATAAGGCTATGCAAAAACAGCAGATGGTTTTCTATTCCTCTTACAAAATATCTTTTTTGAAGAAAAATAAAAAAATTCTTCGTTACCGGCACTGATAAAAAGATAAAGTCTTAGGTCCCAAAATGTGGCAATCAAAGTTATGCTCTCGTATCAGTTCTGGTTTTGCAAAAAAGATTGCATTAAAATACTGATTTTTCTTGCTTAAAATGTCAGCTTAAGTGAAAAGACTTTGATACAGCATGTAAAGATTTTTCGAATTTCAAATTTCAAAGGAATGTGTAAATGTTGTGGATCTCTAAGCTTAAAACGCCGTTTAACCCTTTAAGTCCCAATAGTGACCAACAGCAATTTTCTCTTAACAATGTCCATACATTGTCAAGAGATAAGGTTGTGAGAATATAAAAAATGATCGCGAAAGAGAAAATGCCTTGACGTTTTATTAAATTCTCTCAACTAATTCTCAAAGGAAATGTACGGAGATCAGTTTGGAGAATTTGTATGTGGATACTGGGGCTTAAAGGGTTAAAGTTGTTGTTGCATGATCAGCGCTAGTACGGCTAACAGGGGGGGGGGGGGGGTGCAGCTGTCTATATAGGGTCCCTGTTTTGTCCCTCTGATGTCCCTTAAGTTAAAGTTAATAAGACGTTGCATTTTGTTGATTTATATTTCATAAATTTTTAGGGTTTCACAAAAAACAAGATGAAAATTGGCTGCACACAGCCTCGGCGAGTCGCGGCAATGAGTGTAGCGGCAAGAGTGTCAGAAGAGATGGGGACAAAACTAGGAAATGAGGTGACATTGCTCTTGGGAATCATGCCCTGTGCGTGCAGTCAACTGATTGGTCAGTTATCTGCCAGTACATAACTACCTCAGAAATCTGTAAGATGCGCTGATTTCCACAATTAACTGTAGGATCTTAGCAAATGAGAAGACAGGTAGCAAGTACACTGTACAGTGCATAATAAGTGATATTATGTTATTCACGTGTGTATCCTCAGGTTGGGTATAGTATACGATTCGAGGATTGTTGCTCAGAGCGTACGATAATAAAGGTGAGACATTAACCACCCCTACCTACGTAAAGGGGAGCATAAACAGCCACGAAGGCGACGAAAAAAAACACTAAAGCCCAGTAGTCTCCCTCGCAGCCGTCACGCAACGTTTCCCCCAACGTTGCGTGACATTCCAAAATACGGCTGCGAGGCAGGCTATAAAGCCCCATTGATATTGGAGAAAAGTTGTTTCAGGTGGCAGGGTCACCCGCCTACCCGAGCTACCCTGGGTGAGCCAGCTTTTCATATACCGTGTGGCACGAAATTTTTGCGGGTTCTACTTTTCAGTGACTTTTTGCGATTTTGGGGGTTTCTCTTGCGATCCGCAAAAATAAGTTCCCGCAAATATTCATTTTTCCCGCAAACATTTACTCCAGAGTAAATATTCTCTAACTTAAATTCTCTACACAAAAATACATTGCTAAGAAATCGTGTCTGTTCAATCACAACTTGTCTCGTTTATTCAGAAACAACGAAATACTGGCTTATTGCTTGAAAATATGTTTTTCTATTGAACGTACTGAATAAAAACGAAAATAGTACAATGCTGGGTACTGGGTACTTTCTGAAAATTGCAAAAATTAATTCCCCGCAAGAAAAACCAATCTGTTCTAATCGCAAAAATTAGTTCCCGCAAAACACCAAAAATCGCAAGTCCGCAAAAATAAACTGTTACTCCCGCAAAAATTTCTTGCCACACGGTATTCCCTTACGAAACGTGGCGAACCGTTTACATGAGAAACCAAAAGTTGGCTTGCCTAAAACGGTGACCCGCTTAGCCGATGTACCTGTAGGTTCACCCTCCTACAGCTTTAGTCGGTCCATCGCTTCTCCA
Organism: Porites cylindrica; assembly: GCA_964035525.1. Lineage (NCBI taxonomy): Eukaryota > Metazoa > Cnidaria > Anthozoa > Scleractinia > Poritidae > Porites > Porites cylindrica. The sequence goes on from OZ037776.1 coordinate 33,695,330, forward strand.
TTATAAGCACCTTGGCTTTCATAACTGAGCCGCATGCGAGCGCTGGTGGCTCGAGCAAAGTGGTCTGGGAGGGTGAGCCTTCTACCCAGGGCAGGTTTTCTTGGATTATTATACGTTTTTGGGAAACTACCCACCTACCCCTCCCCTAAGCCAACTTTAACACTTACTTCCCACTTTGGGCAAAATGTTGGCTTAAGGGCAAAATCTTGGCTTAGGGAGGAGAAGGTGGGCAGTTTCCCAGAAACGTATCCCTATGTAAATAGCTCTATGTAAATGGGTCTAAGCTTACTGGCAAAGCAGAAACTTGTCACGTGCATAACACGTGCACTAAAACGTTATGCTCCTTTTCTCAGTCTTGCCGTCGCTGCACAAACACGAGGTGAAATTTATTTATGCGACTTTTATATCGCATGGAGGTCAGAAACATATGACGACGTTTTCTTTCTCTTTCTCGACTTGCATGCGTTGCTTGAACCTTATTGTGAGATAAGTTGACGGTTCTTCCCTCCTCGTTTACAGTACATGACGGATGGAATGCTTTTGCGTGAGTTCTTGGGTGAACCTGATCTTGCAGGCTACAGGTACGTTTAACAAACTTTTCAATGTCTTCAGAAGGAAAGGCTTGTTTTTGCCCCAAATATCATCGATTGCAGTTCCTGCGTAGAGTTAAAACTTGCACTGCTTGCCACATTCCAAATCAGTGTTCCGTATATACAATGTTTGGACAGTATATCTTCAAGTCTGAGAACTGAATTTTTGCGAGGCTATCGTTTCCGATTCTTATATAATGGTGTAGGGTGCGTAGTTTAAGAAAACATAGAGCTGTGGGTTTTGGCTTCAGTTTGTTGCAACTAGTTTTTGTCGTATATGTTGTTTATGGCTGATTGATTACGTTTGCTTTTGGACCCAATTAAAAAATTCTTGTTTTTCAGTGTTCTTATCATCGACGAAGCACATGAACGTACACTGCACACTGACGTGTTATTTGGTTTAGTGAAGGACATTTCCCGCTTTAGATCAGATCTGAAGCTTCTGATATCCAGTGCGACGTTAGATGCAGACAAGTTCTCCCGGGTAAGGTCTCGAGCGTTTTCTTAAACCTTTTCCTCGCTTGCTGCGCTTTTCAAAAACACGCGAACTCTGAAGTTCAAAAGCCACCTTCGCAATTACGTTTTTCGCTGCCGTCAATCATAATTACGATCACAAGCAACGAACCTTGAAACACAGAAACACACATAATAGATCGAAATTCACCAATCACAAATCACAAATCATGACCTGTTCCTGTTGTCCTTCAGCAGCATAATTGAAAATATAAAACTGTTCTAGCGAGGCCTTAAACTGAACTCGTTGATGAGAAACTTCTGTTTCCTAAGAGGTCCGCTAAGGTGATTGACGGCAGCAAAAAACGCAAACGTCAGTTGGCTTTTGAACTTCAGAATTCGCGTGTTTATGAAAAGCAAAGTATAACGGTAATCAAAGTTAAATTTAACAAACGTTCTAAATTTTTACTTTGTAAAATGCCGAAAAACAAATAGTACCATTTGAAAGTTCTTTGAAAGAGGTTTCATATGAATGGTAATACCGTAGAATTTTAGACTTTCATAGACTCAAAAGTTAGAACCACAGTTAGTCACAGGTGATGTTACATAGGAGGATTTGCAACGACGATGTTTAACGCAACACATCATTTCAACATTGTTACGACATTGTTTCGAATGGTTGCAACATTTTTCCAACATTGCAGCGCTGTGTTGTGCTAAGAATCGTCGTTGCGAATCGCCGCGTATAGCATCACCTTACGAGACTCCGTCATTCACTCTGTCAGTGATCAGAGTTAAGGTGGCTCGATGGTCATTTCAACTGCCTGACTACCAATTCTCAACCTTGAAGAAATACACTTGGACATGATTTTCCCGAAACATCATCGTTACATGCAAACTAGCAATATATTGAAGTTTGATTTGTAGCTAGGTTTTTGAAGCTTGGAGTGTCCTTAGCAACGCGACGTTCCCAGGAAAGCTTTTGTTATTTGGTATAAAACGTCATTTTTGTGCTTTATTCCACCGCCAATGGTGCGACATATTTCCCTTTATAGAAGCCACACCTTTACTTTCAAAATTGTGGTAGCATGTATTGGTCGCACAATAGTCCTAAAGCGATTTACATAGCCTTCGTAGCAGGCGCTTGGAGGTAATGGGCGCTGCACCCGTTCTCTCTTACGCCCATTACTTCCAAGCGCGCGCTACGCAGTAGTATCACAAAGCGCGTGATACACAATAGTAACACAAAGCTTTAGTGGAACGCGCTACATGTACATGTACCCACACATATATCGTGATCCTATGACCAGAGAAGTGTAAAAACTGTCGAATCCCTCTGAGTTGTTTCATTTTCTTTGACTTTCAGTTTTTTGACGACGCGCCCATCTTTAGAATTCCCGGCCGAAGATTCCCCGTGAACATCTACTACACTAAAGTGAGTCGCAAAATGTATTTTTTTTTTTCACAATACAAGAGGAGGTTTTATCAACTGAGTTGTAGGGTAGATTGGCTACTGTAGCGAGATGGAGTAGTTCACGTTTGCGAAATGAAAGCCCTGTACCTTCCTGTTCATATAATGTCAGCATTATATTTTTCACGAGCCTAGTTTAGAATTTGTTGTTTACTGGATCAATGATTGTCACGGTACTTTTACCACAATCGGTGCAAATACAAAAATTTCAAGTTCTTCCCCTACAACTGTGTAGATAGACCCCAGGACACAATACCCTCCTCTGCAAGCATAGCTCTGCACGCAGAGAAATGTGTTACCATTTCGTTTCTGATTGGGTCACCCATTGATTGTGGCTCTATCTTGGTCAATATTGGCCCAATTGATACCAAGCTTGGAATTTTGTGAAGCTCGGTTTGCTCTTTCTGGCGATTTTGGTCTAGTGTTGATAATCCTGTAACACACAAACTAGTACGATGTGAAAGTCAACAATGGCACAATAAGATATCTAGTTATCTAAAAACACCTTAACATGTCTAAAAACACCTTAACATGTAGTAACCGTGGCAAACTTTTTCAAACTTTCAGATGAGAGCGTACAGACATTATCAGACAGGGCAGTGAAATTTTTGCTTGAGTGTGCCTTTTTCTGGCCTTATGTCCAGCAGTTTTTAGCCGTGTTCTTCTCTCAACAGTAGTCCAAACTACTCGGAGATTTTGGTGGTTATGGTGACTAGCTTGTTAACAACTTCTTAACTGAACTTTCCCCAGGCTCCTGAAGCTGATTACTTGGAAGCTGCAGTGGTAACTGTGTTACAAATTCACGTGACCCAGCCACCGGGTGACATCCTGGTGTTTTTAACTGGCCAAGAAGAAATCGAAGCTTCTCAGGAGCTATTGCAGGAGAGGACACGCAAGCTGGGATCCAAGATCAATGAGCTCATCATTTTGCCCATCTATGCCAACCTGCCGTCGGATTTGCAAGCCAAGATATTTGAGCCCACCCCTCCTGGGGCCAGAAAGGTGAGACAAACTGTGTGGCAGGTTTCTTAGAGTAAAGCAAATACACAATGTAGTAGAGACAAGTTGACGTGATTATTTTAAGTGAGTTGGCAAAAGAAAAAAACGGGGAACAAAGGATCGAAATACAAACTATTATTTGGCAATTTCCAAAACACCCGGTCAATCTGAGGAAATGTTTAAAAGCTGAGGTTGCCTTACGCGTCTTAATCATGTTAATTCCTTCGGCCCGTTTCTCCACTGACTTTCCGCAGAGCTGTGTGAGATGTTTATGTTAAATATTCCAGTTTTACTGGTATTGAAAATTTATGCAATAACATGCAAAGTAACCGAAACAAATTGGATAGGTGTATGAGCTAAATCCTACTTTACCATGATCCAGCGTTGTTTAAAAAAAAGGAAACAAAAACTTAAGTCCCGGATTTCTCGTGACCATTTATCGTCTAATACATACATGCTTTTGTTTCGTCACGCAGTCCGCCTCAAATCAACAAAGGAGAGTAACAGTTGATGGGACAAAAGAACGCTTGCAGAGTAGGACGGTCACCATTTCGCCTCCTAAACAAACTTGCTTTTGGCTTGTCACGCACTCCGCCTCATATTGACGAGGGAGGAGGTGTGGAGGTGGGGGAGGGTGGGGAGGGGGTTTGGAAGAGCGCGTGATGAACCAGAAGAATGCCGTCGTAGGACGAGGATACCTATTTAGGGTTTAAATTTGTATTATTTATTGTTAAATCTTTCGAGTTGGTTTCTAAAGTGTTTTTCGTTTACTTTTGTCAGGTTGTACTTGCCACTAATATTGCCGAGACCTCTTTGACTATTGATGGCATCATCTACGTTATTGATCCAGGGTTTTGTAAACAGAAGAGTTACAACCCTCGCACAGGAATGGAATCACTATTGGTCACACCCATCTCTAAAGTAAGATCTCCTGTGAAACAGTCTTGTGTATTTTGATCTCTTGAAATAATTTGTGAACGCAACCATAGGATGCTCGAGTCGCGAAACAGGCCAGTGGAATCTTGCTTTTAAATCACAACACGAGCAAGCAAGTCAAGGAGTCAACTTGTACTGCAATCAATAGGCATTAATATTATCTTCAGCCCCGGAGCAAATAGGCCAGATCTGGCCTACTTCGTAAGAAAATTCGCAAAAAATTGCGTTACTTCCGATTGCTCCCAAATTTGGCACAGAGGAAGTTAATAGATTTAGCCAATCACCTGCCTAGTTCCAGCCCCTGTGGACTTTTGACCGTGACACACGGAGCTTTCGAAAATTTTGAATTTTATGGCGAGTCGCGGGGAATTTTTGTGAGCCGGTTTTGCGAAGAATGGAAGCTTGTATCGACGAATGTCAACCAAATACAAGTCAAGCAAACTATTCTGAAGGATTTTAGAGGATAACAAGCAAAATAAACGCGAAAATTGAGGTAAGGAAACACTTAGAATCTGTGCATGCAAATCGCCGATCGCCGAACTCAGTGCCACATGTTCTTGAAACGGCGACGATTCCTTCCCGTTTTGCCTTCGCTTCGCTTTTCGCCGTCAAATTCTTGCTTATTTTGATGAATTATATCAGCAAATTCATGTCTGCTTGTCTGAAACTCGATATTTTTTTGGGAATGAAGGAAACAAAGCGTCTCAGTAAAGTAAACACGGGGTCACGAGGTGACGCCAAAGGATTATGCTAATTATGATAATCTAATTAGCATAATCATGACAGCGTGAAGAAAAAAATTTGTGGAAAATTTGTAGTCGCTCCATATTTTAGAACGATTTTCGGGTTTTTTTGCTTAGATATTGATGAAAACAATTTGTTACTACCATATCACCCAAAATAAAGAAGTTTCCTAGCTAAATGACAGTCTTTAAAAATTTTAAAAAATTTTTATGCAAAACATGCTTTTTAATTTTTTTGTGGCGGAATATTATGGGTTTCCTACGACCGAAATATTTTTTTTTCGAAAGGGTATTCTTTTCCCTTTCCAATGAGGTATAGCTTGATAATGAACTGTAAATAACACCAGAGATATGATTTTTTAAAGTTACATGGCAAAATACATTAAAATAATTGGCTGAAGACAAGGAGTTAAGAATATAAACTAAAAGTTACTATAAATATTGACCGCACTTGCCTGTTAGTTTTGTAGGGGCATATTGCCTCTACATCCCCTTGGCCCTAAAGCGATAAAATAACTTCAAAGAAGGAGTTTTCAACAAAGCGAGGCAGTAGGGTAACCTACAACTTTGCAAATTATGTCTTGTGTAATCAGTTTAGTGGAAGCGTGATGGCCGAGAGGTTAAGACCTCTAACTTCGGATCTATAGCCCCGGATTTTAAATGCTCGTCGGAAAATTCAAATTAAAGCCCTAAGAGAGACCAATGTGGGTGTGGCTCAAGCGTAAACTGACCCCTAAGGGAGATTTCTGTGAGGTCAAGGTCAGGGCATTTTTTGTGAATTTCTTTCTGCACAGTACTAAGCGATACCTGAATGGGCAATTATAGTGACTTTCCATACCAAAAACCCTAGGTGAGACCAAAATCTGCAATTTATACCCCAAAGAGAGACGACGAGCATCTACGTCACTTTTATATGGGAGTTCCCCTGGGATATCTGCTAGGGGTAACTAGGCGATTGACCAGCATGCTATCCGGGGGTAGTAGCACAGTGCTTTCAGGTGATCCATGCTCCAACCACCGGTATAAGGTCACGACTTAGAAACGCCTTTCCCTTTTACCCATATTTGCAAAATGTTCTGGTTGATTTATGTCCAGTGTGGAATGTTCGTCTCCTCAGGCATCAGCCAATCAGCGTGCAGGACGTGCTGGTCGCGTGGCAGCAGGCAAATGTTTTAGGATGTACACAGCGTGGGCGTACAAAAACGAGCTGGAAGACAACACTATTCCTGAGGTAACTACGATTTACTCGTCCGCTTTTTTAAACCAGTGTGGTGGCAAAAGCATGTTGTAGCCTTTGTGACAAGCGCAAGGGTAGCGCATGGCGCAGTGTGATAGAGAGTATAGTTTTGTGTGTGTGTGTGTGTGTGTTGTGTTGTTTTGTTCTTTGTATTCGAAAAATGTGAAACACAGGGATAACACGGAATTCTTCCGCCGTTTGTCGTGGATTTTGTCTGTTGTTTGCTACTTGCAATTCCAACGCGTGGAAGGCTCTCTCCCACCATCAGACACACACTCTCACTCGCCAGTCTGCCGAGTTATACTCCAAAGGAAGTAACTACATTACACAACCAAATAACGAGCTGATCATAGAAGATGGGGGCCACCTAGCCTCCGATCAAGTCTTCCCTTTCCTTTCCAAACCAACTCCTTCCCCTTCTCCAGTGGAACCACCTCCTTCATTGCTTTGGCCAAACTTGGTTCCCAATAACGTCACGTTCACCCGTTCACCTGGGGAAGAGGCTTCCAGTATTTGTCACTGAACACATGGCGAAATAATATTTGCATGGAGCTCTATACACTTTCCCTTTTGTCTACCATGTTTCCAATAACTACTATCTGAGAGTGGTCGTCAAAAAGTTTTATATTTCATTTCATTTTGTCTTCTGTAGATCCAAAGAACAAATTTAGGGAACGTGGTTCTTCTTCTCAAGAGTCTGGGTATCAACGATTTGATTCATTTCGATTTCATGGATCCCCCTCCAGCGGAAACTTTGATCATTGCCCTTGAACAGCTCTATGCATTGGGGGCACTGAATCATCACGGAGAACTTACCAAGGCAAGTAATAAACCACTTTCCTTAGGTGTTCGAAACTGTTATTAAGACCGTCACTCTTTTTTAAGAAATGGACAAAGTGACACAGATGGGTATCTTAAACAGAGAAATTAAAACGCCATCAGTTTCAAGGAGCATTTGCCACTTAAGAAACGAGAGGGAGACCGGGTCGAGTTAACTTTCGCAATGAATTCTGGGACTGTTGCTAAGGACAGGGAAAGAAAATGGCCAATAGCTGATCGGCGCGTCCCTACTAACCATCCCATAAACAATTGCGGGACGCATTTCAGCTCCAGTTCCCATCTCATTTCTAAAGTGGCGAATAGTAGAATGATCTACTCAGAAAAAAAAGAGTGATTCAATTTTCCCTGCAGTCGTGAAGGATTTTCACTGCTTTTCAGATTAACAGCTTAGCTGGTCATCAGGTTGTTACTTTCAAAGCAATTTTTTGTGCATATGGTGACAGAAGATCCATCAGGGCGGCATTTCGTGCGTACGTGTAAAGCAAATTGTGTGGTTTTTAATAATCATTTACCGTTTTCTTTCTTTGTAGCTCGGTCGTCGCATGGCAGAGTTTCCTGTGGAACCAATGATGTCAAAAATGCTGATAGCGTCTGAAAAGTACGCAAAAGAAAGTACTTTTGACAAATTCCCCCACTTTTTTTTCTTTTCCTGAAAGCAGAATAAGCCTTTTAATCTGAGCTTTTCAATAAAGAGTATATCAAGCATACATCACGAAAACGTATCGAAAAACATAGAATGAAAAAAGTCGTGAGTCTCGCGAGACACGTTCCAGACCTTCCTGCGTTTGATGAGTTGTGCATTTTCTTCCAACGCAAAGATATGCCTATTTCGCAGTGTGCCAGACATTAAGAAGTGGGTCGGTTGGAATAACGTTGCGTAGTCGAGCTTGCCAAACCCAGTTCGAAGTTTTGCGTAGTTGACGAAATATTGTTGGAGTGTGTGATATAGTTTCCTACAAAAGAAATGCCGAAAAAGATAATGGTATTCTAAGTAAGAAATATGAAGTATTAGGAAACCCTAAGAAGCAGTTCCTTCACACATCTGCCTCCAATTTGATTTGTAGATACAAGTGCGTAGAGCAGATTCTCACCATCACCGCCATGTTATCCGTCAACAACGCCATCTTCTATCGTCCTAAAGACAAAGTCGTGCACGCGGACACCGCGCGTGTGAATTTCTTCCGTCCTGGCGGGGACCACCTGACCCTTTTGAATGTTTATGATCAATGGGCAGAGACAGATTACTCAACTCAGTGGTGTTATGAAAACTTTATACAGCATCGTTCTATGAAGAGAGCCCGCGATGTTCGTGAGCAGCTGGAAGGACTGATGGAGAGGGTGGAGATTGAGATATCTTCTAATCCCAATGATTCAGTGCCTATTAGAAAGGTAACTGCTTCCTTTGGCCGGATTAAGATATTAACTAATAGAAAAGTTTCTGCGCAAAAACATATGGCAGATTTAGCAGTAACCACGAAACGTCAAATGATAACGCGAAGTGCATGATAAGGACTGAACGCGACTTCCGGTGCTTTATGTTCTGCTCTGCTATTGGTTTATACGAATTTTAAATCTGGGCGCGCCGCTTGCGCGCCAGCGTTGCTCTCGTGACGTTCTGTTTTGCTTAATCTGCCTATTGTCACATGTCGAGGAGAGTTAACTTTAACATTGTTTAACAGGCTCTTTCAATTTCGTAAAAAATCTTGCTAGTGCCCTTTTTTGTCATTTTGTTTTTACCCACTAGCATTTTAATTTCCTCGCTACCTACAAAATGGAAATAGCAAAGGCTAGTCAAGGCGGGTAGTAGCTACCGTTCATCCACTCTTCTTATATGATGATGGACTTAATTATCTACACCCAGAGTTGGTCCTCGGCGGCACTCGCAAAGCCTACTGTCTATGTGACTGTCTGAAGCATCCGTTCGCCCTACATTGTGCATTGGGCAATTTGCCCCGGGAGTTTGCTCCCAAATATTTAACCGGTTAAATATCGTGGAGCATTTTGCGGGGTGGAAATTCTGCTGCCAAGGATGAAGTCTACCCATGAAATCGTTGGTACACACGGAGGAGCTTTGCTCTCGGAGCGTGCCCCTGGAGCATGCTCCGGGAGCAAAATCCCTCGTGTGTATCGGCCTTTAGGGTGGTGTTCGTCTTGTCGCGATACTCACGCTGAAGTCACCTAGTGATATTAATGTGCCAATCAGAAGGGCATTAGTTCTTGAAACAAAAGATTCGTTTTTTTCACTCGTTACAAGTTCGAGTAACAAAAACAATGTTTGTAAACGTTGATGTCTCCTATAGGGTTGTCCATTGAAGGAGTTGACTTCCATTATTGCTGAGATTTTACACTGACTTACTTGTTGTTGGTTTACAGGCCATTACCGCAGGATACTTTTACCATACGGCAAGACTGGGTAGGAGTGGCCAGTACAGGACAGTGAAACATCAGCAGGTTGGTGGTTGGGGGGATGTCTATAGAATAAAAATTTTTATGACCTCTGTGCTTCGTACGATGTATACGATTCCATGATTTCATGATATATGTTTTGTTTCTTTTCTTTTCTTTTTTCCTTTGCTTTTTAGACAGTCCAGATTCACCCGAACAGCAGCTTGTTCCAAGAGCAGCCAAGATGGGTGATCTACCACGAGCTCGTGTTTACCACCAAAGAATTTATGAGACAGGTAAGGTCGTATGAGTAAGGTCAATAGTTTCATGATTTTGCGACCTTGAAGCGTAGTTTCTAACGGACTGTACAATGTTAGTGCCAGTTTCATTTTGCGGAAATTTCAGTTAGAAAGTAAATGTGGGGCGATTTTTCGAGGTCAAGATCAGAGTTCCTGATTTGTCCTGTTTACGTTTCTGTGTTTTTAGATTATTGAGATCGAGAACAAGTGGCTGTTGGAGGTAGCACCTCACTATTATAAAGCCAAGGAAATTGAAGATAGTTCCAGTAAAAAGATGCCAAAGAGCACAGGAGTCACGAAAGAACAGGTCCGGTCCACCACGTGATGATAGCTGAATACGTTACAAAGAACTCCTAACGTCAAAGAGACAAGGAGGACAGAGTGGTTTCCTCAACTGGCACTGCCAGTTGCTGTGACACGTAATATCTCCGGCATGCACACAGTTCGTCTTCCAATAATTTTAACCTGGAAATTGTTACGTCAGGCTAGAGACACGTCCAGTGTGATTTCAACTTGGAAATGCAAAAATTTCCATGACTTTCGAGCACCTTTCAATCTCAGATAAATATCCTCGAGGAATCCCATACCGTTTCCAGTTTAGCCCGACTTTTGACTGTGGTCGTGGAAACAAGCTGAAAAGAGACTGCATCAGCCTTTGGGAAAGCATCAAGTAAAGCTTAAGTGACGTCGTAGGTGGCGAGTCGATAAATCGTGATAAGTTTATTGTTAGGATTGCTTTTAGGCGACTAAAAAAACAAACAAACAAAACAAACAAACAAACAAAACAATCAAAAACAAAAAACGCCCTCAATTTAGAGAGACTGAGAAGACACAATTTGGACCTTTGTTGTTGAACGTAGCAGACAGATGACACAGTGGTTTATGCAGGAGGTTCTAGGGGAGAGTTGGAGGTCCGGAAGAGGACTGTAGTGGTAGAGTGGTGACAAAATCATCTCATAGCTATAATCATAACCCGAACATGATAACCTTTGTCCTTGTATGTAAATATAATAAACGTTTGATGGTAAGAAAATTCACAGAAATGTATGGCGGATCAGCTGTCTCGTGACAAGATGAAGTTATCGTAGCCAAACGCACCCCAAATCGGCCGGTGCTATTTTTCTAATAACATTCCGTTTAAGAGAGTAGGAACTCAGGCTATGTTTCATACTATACCAGATAGCATTTGCGCCGGCACGAAAAGTATACCCGATAGGGATTCTGTGCCAAGCTTCGCCCCGCCAATCTCTGAAGTGGTGCATCACGTATCGGATAGGTGTTCATAGTATACTGGATAACTTTTGCGCTGGCACGAAAACTATACCGGATGGGGATTCTGCGTGAAGTTACGCCGCACTAATCTCTGAAGTGGTGCATCACATATCGGATAGGTGTTCATAGTATACTGGATAACTTTTCGTGTCCGCACGAGAAGCTATCCGGTAGAGTGTGAACATAGCCTTAAACTGGCGACCATGGGGACGTTAATGATTTTTTTTTTGTACTTTAGTTCGCGTTCACTGTTTGACTACAACGTGAAACTTTTCAACGTGTCGTATTAGAGCGATTTTCGTATGACCTTGAAAATGAAAACGCGCGAGCACAACAGAAACAACAAACGAACGAAAATAGAGCGATTTGATTGGTGTATTGAATGCTCGGGTGGAAAAAGCTTCATGCTCGAGAACTTTCTAGAAATCAATCCATACTTCGCTGTGACGTCATACTGCAACACGATTGGCCAAGCCAACAATGCCTTCTCCATATTAGGGTTTTCTTTGGCGGGAAAACGAAGAAGCCACGTTTTGATCTTTCATCCATTGGCTGATAAAACAAAAAACGAACACTTACCGAATCCAGTTTTCAAGGTCATACGAAAATCGCTCTACAGAGGATGTAAACACTCAACGACACATTTTCTCTCTGATATCATTAAACGTTTATGCACTCCCTAAAAATTCAACTCCAGATGAAAAAACTTCTTGACATTCAATGACCAATTGAGCCAGTTAAAATAACCGCCAGACGAATGCACTTTCTAAATGACGCCCCATTGCCGTCCTCGTCCTGGTTGCTTAAACTCCTTAGTAGAATCGTTAGAATCAATAAACGGCGCAAAATTAATCTTATTTTACAAAACTAACTACGAGAGAACGACTGGACCACTGACAATTTGACTAACAATAAAAGACTGTTTAACTGTGACCGTAGACGGATCGAAACGCACCAATGACATTACGAGTCTTCATAGCCAATAACATCATGGCTTAACTGACAGACGACCAATAACATTCGACTTTATTGACCGATCAGGTCTATAACCAGAGTTTAGTACCATTAACTTACATGATACAACTCACTTTGACTCTGAAGATGACTACCGCACAGGTTGTCGAGACGTCGGTCTCTGTCAACAACAACAGTCCTATTCCTTCTATTCAGGACTACGTTCACCCGGACGATCAACCCACTTATGAAATGACTCCTGGGTTCAAACCTTTCAAAAAATTAATCGAGGAACAAATTTTACCTAATTTAGAAGTAGCCTGTGTACAGCCACCCCCTCCCCTCTGAAAAAAGTCGGAGAAGAGGCTTCTTCTCCGATTTTTTCTAAAGGGGAGTGGGGGAGGGGGCTGTACACAGGCTAGTTTCGAAGTAAATTCGAGTTTTGAACTGTTTACGGCAGACAGAGTGACAAATTGTAGTGAAAAAAGTTGTGAAAAACACCAGTTCACTGAACTGAAAACAAAACATGGTTTTATAAGTGTCAATGGGGTTAGCACTTAACTGATATTTGGCCAAAAAACAGTAGTTTTTAATAACTGATAATTTAAATTGGCCAAAAAAAAATAGTGGTTAACTGGTAAATGAAAAGTTAGCAGTTAAGTGATATCCTATGAATTTTACTGAATACGATCGTTGATGTTAATGAAAGCAACAAAGTTTTCTAAACACAATTGCTATTTTCTGACTTTTTTCTGTCCCGCTGATAACCCGGTGACACATTACCTGATATTACTACATGCAAAAAGAACCGGGGTGGTACCCGGCAAACAGAAAATAAGCGTCAGTCATAGAGCTGTTTGTAGACAGCTCAAAGCTCAACGAGTAATTCGTCTTCTAATATTAACAAGATTTCCGTGTTCGGAAAAAGGAAATACTCTTTTCACCGACCCAAAAAATCGTCAAGTTAAAATAATTTGATTTCTGGTGGCTCAGAGAAATCAGAATCTTTCTTTCAAGTACGTGCAATTTAATTTGCGCTCAAAATCGTATTGTCCCGTGTCAAATACTTTCATGCCTTTGTTAGCACTCTCAACTATGTCTCTCCCATCAGTGCAAACAATGACAAAAGAAGATGAAGTTGTGATGAGGGACTGGATTGATAACTTTCGACTTGTTAGACAACGAACTATAAGAAGCGAATCAAGTCAAGATAAAGCAGGATCTTTACCACCAGCGTCACGGGACTATGTCATACTATTTGCTATCTTTTTAAAACGCTAAAACTTTGTTTTTGCGACAGTTGAATTCCAAGAATACTGGTCCAGTTTTGTTATTTAAGACTATAGTTTGATACTGATATTGTTTCCCGTCGTCTGTTTCAATGGATTGCAAGGATTGAAAATGGATTGAAACTTATGCCAACAACAAGATACAATGCATGACCAGGTCGGGAAGATCAGTACGTGACTGGTGCGTCTGGATCTATGAGGCCGGTGTCATTTGATGGTTACACGACTTAATCTATTTTTTTATTTTTTTTATTTGTACTTACAGCAAAAATCATTTAATAGGAGCCTGTCGCTATCGCTTACCCGTTTTTACTACTTCAGTTAAATAATTGTTCTTTTCTAAGTCATCATGTTAAGTCATCCAAGAATCACTTAAGAAATAAGGATTTTCATATACCCAAATTTAATGCTGTACATTGCTGGAAACTTTCTATGAGGTACTATGGACCATAGATATAATCGTCTAGATTGGACAGCAAAGTCAAAGACAAACCTAGCTACAATCTTTTAAGTCCAGCATACGACGCGTTAACCTTGTAGATCTTATAAGCGATAATTGTCGTTCCTGTATAATTTGTAGTTCTTAAGAATTATAGTAATACTTTTAGCATTCTCCTGTATTTTTTAGAAGAGTTAACTCTGTAATTTTAAATTTTAGATGTTTATAAATTTTAGATTTTAGGGAATTGTAGAATAATCTAATTATATACTCATTTCATAACCGGCATTATCATTTTTTTTAGTACTGTAAAGGTCTTTAAAAATTTTTCTATTTACTTAGTGTCCCCAATTAGCTTGTATTAGATAAACACATCGCCACTTAAAAAAAGTCGTTATGTTAAGTTATGTTCTATACTAGTGGCGGAGCTTATGTGAATTCATGAAATTTATACCTTGATTTTGGTAGGCCCACCCCCAAAAGTTATTGACGTGCTGAAGTAAAGAGAATTCGGGTTCTGACGTAATAATAGTCGCTGTTAGAAAGTGAAAGTTAATAGCTAACCAAAATTAGTTTCGCGGTAGTTAACTGAGAATTGGCCAAAAATCGTAGTTAATTGATATTTGGCCGAAAAATTAGTAGTTAACCGAGAATTGCGTATCTCCATTAGCACCCTCTTATGTTACTAAGCTCGGTAAATATCACATGGAGCCACGCCACTTCATATGTTCCGTTCTTGGGTTCGAGCCTCGCCTGTAAAGTACCTGACTTATACTACTAAATACTTTCGATGTTCAACACTTTTGTCTCATGTAGTACATATTCTTTCCTTTCTGGCCTTTGTTCGGAGTTTTGTTCTCGGTATCAGTTTGTAAGTCGAAATTTAGCAACAGAGGTTTCGAAAAACCCGGCTTCATTTTACAGACAAGACCCGATTAAGAACAACACTACCTCAGGTAACAGTTGAAGGGCGCATGCCCGGGATTGATTTTGACGCTCAAACATCTTTAACGCTTCGAAAAAAAAAGATGTTTAAGGGGCAAAAATAGTGTCAATAATTAAAAAAAATTATTAATCCTGTAACAAAAACTCTACTTTGTGCATGACCGTGTTATATTATGGGGATATCAGGCTTCTAATTAGCTTGCCAATTTGGATACAATACACTAATTCATCACACTATATAGCTATAATGACTTAACTTCCCTTGACTATGTGTGTTTACGTAATTTACAGCCGTGTAATGGTGGATTTTCAATGCTGCGTAATTTTTACGTGCGTAAGCGCGCAAATTTTAAAAGTGTAAATAAAATAGTCCACTTGTTAACGTAAAAGTTAAGCGAGGTTCAACTCATGTACGTTTACGCGCGTCCTTCCATACATAGCCTCTATTTTATTGACTCACGTAGAGTTTATGAAAGTAAAAATTACCCGACAGTGGAAGTCAACCTCTACTCAGGTAAAATTTATGTGCGCACGCACGTAAAATTACGCGACGGTAGAAATCCACCTTATGGTACAATCGACGACAAAATTGTTGAGACAATGTCCTCAAATGGGCCACACCCCCTCCCTCTTCTCCATTTGTGGAAGGGGCGGGGAAGGGGAAGCTTTATTTTCCCTCTTTTTAGTTCGGCAAAACGTCAGAGAGGCCCTTTAGGGCAAAGCTAGGGCAAAGTGTCTCAACTAATATTGTCGACGATTGTTCTGATTGTAGATAACAAAGATCCCATGATTCACATGAAAACAAGCACTGCAAGCAATAATCCTAACACAAGCGAGATGGTCACATAACGGATGCCCACCCTTGGGATCTTGGAGGTAGCAGGGGTTAGGGTAGTCGATGACTTGAGTTGCGGGCAATTACCACCAGAGCAGTCAACTCTGCAGAGGGTTTGTGCATCACACTGGTAGAAGCAGGTTCCACGGTGACAAGTTTGAAAGCAATACTTCACGCTGGATGAACAGGTCATGTTACAGTCGTCAAAGCAGTCTTGGTGGCACCTTTCAGAATCACAGAACAACTCCTTCGCATTTCCATGCAAGCAGCCGCTACCAGGCATCGAGTTTGTGCATCTCATGGTGGTACAATTTCCACCCTTAATGCAGGACTGTATGCAATCCCTAGCATCGCACC
>OZ037776.1:33718873-33721373 GCA_964035525.1 Porites cylindrica
AATATCAGTCATCAGAAAAAGATTTTAAACCTAGTTTTGAAAAAGAGATATTAATTTTTTTAAAAGATTTATTTAAACAATATACAGTGATAAATGTTCGGTCATTCGACTCTCGATTGCAACTCAATTCTCAATAAATTTGCTGATTGCATGAATTCAGTTTTCATCGTTTGATAAACAGATGTAACTTCCGATATAAATCGATGAAATCGGTAAAAATCAAAATAAATGGATAAACGAGTGTGTCATCGATTTCTGCCGATTGGCGATACAATCTATATCAATCAAATCAGATTTACCGATTTTTATCAATTTATCGATTAACAAATCGATACCGATTTTTATCGATTGACTACTCCGGGATAATTACACGAAAATCAAGGGCCTCAATTCGGGGAAAATTATATTAGTGCCAAACTTACGTGAGTCATTTCAGTCATCGCCGAAAATAAACCGCATGTTCATCACGAGACTCATTTGCATACAATGAAAGCCGTCACGATTCTTAGGCCCAGTTTCCTCGGTCTCCGCGAGGAACGCCTGGCCTACAATTTAGGTCCCACACACAAAAAAAGGAAAGAAACACCTACATTTTTAGAGTCTCGCTCTGCTAAAGCAAGTTCGACTAATTCAATGTGCTCTCAGCTAATTTGCATAACAGGTTTTGAGCGGCTCAAAGCTCGTCCGGCCCCGCTAACAACTCGAATACGGAATTCAACGGTAACTCTATTGTTTTCCACCTAAGTTTCTTGACCCACCCCGCCTGCAGTTTTTAGGTAACATGCGGTGCAGAAAAAAAGGTAATTGAGTGCAGAAAAGAGTAACAAACGTGACATTCTGATTGGCTAATAAACAAAGGAACTCACTAAGAGCTAATCAAATGCGCCATCTAAATGGCGCAAAATTTGGATCCGCTCCGGACCAGTTTTCGAGCAAAAACCGCAATGGTTGGCATTTGCAGCACATTTGCTTTTGCGACCGAAACAACTGTAGAGGAGGTGAAAAACTGCTCTGAAAACGAAAACACTGCGAAAAGCACTTGTTTTTGGCTCTCTGTTTCGAAGAATTGGTGCGTAGATTAGGAAATTACTGATGAAATAGAAAATTATGAGCCGGCTGAGCTTAACACTTTGCTCAAGCATTTCTACGCTGAAGACAAACAATAAAAAAGGTGAAGATTATGAACCAGAAAGCTTTAAAGCAATGATGGCATCGCTTGATAGACAATTAAGGAACAAAGGTTGCACCCTGTCCATTGTACGTGACCGAGAATTTAGTTCGTCCAAAGAGGTTTGGAGGACAAAGCAAAACAGCTTCGCTTGGCTAGCCGTGGTAAGCGCCCACACAAAGCTCGGCAAGTATCAGAGGAGGAATAAGAAATTCTCTGGAGGAGCGGAAAACTCGAGGTAATAACCCAGAATCTTTAATTCAAACACATCGAACAATTCCATGAACTGTTCAGCCCGTTTCTGCAGCTTGCAAACTTTAAAAACATCGAGCAAAATGCTGTTTTGACTGCACGTGTGATGATATTTGCAGCATTTGAATAATTTATTTTTGCACGTAGTTCACGCGTGTTGACTCCCTATCAAAGTGATTTTAAAGCTACCGTATTTATTCGATTAACCGCCCTGGGCGCTTATTAAATTTTTGGACCTTGAGAGTGGGCGCATATTCGAGGTGGGCGTTTATTAAATTTTCACCATTTTCAGCAATTAGTACAGTATTTTTATTTTGCAACAAAACAGTAAATGCCAGTAACAAAACGCGAAGAAGTAACAAAGCAAGGTTTCTGTAAAAAATACTCGGAAGAACACTCCGTCTTCCGGGAAGTAGTAGTACTTATTCAATTTCGATCAGTTCAATCTCATTATCGCTCAAGTAGGTGGGGTGGGGGTGGGCGCTAATTGAGTTTGATTGGGAGGGGGAGGGGGTGGGGTGGACGCTTATTCGAGGCTGGGCGCTTATTAACTTTTTCTGCCTTTAGGATGGGCGCTTATTCGAGGTGGGCGCTAATTCGAGGTTGGGCGCTTATTCGAATAAATACGGTATATCGCAATTTTTTCATGAATATTATTTATAAGTAATCACATGCATGATTTTTCTCGTGCGATTTGGAATAAATAAGCACTCGCAAATTTTTTCAAAGACCACAAATTTTGTTAGTCTTTGAAAAAATTTACTCTTGCTTATTTATTCCGAATTGCACTCGAAATCATGTGATTACCTGTACTAATTTAACGCTTTTTAGTTGTAAAATAATTTGCTTTCTCATGTGACCGTCAAACACTTTCCGAACGATAGTGCACTTTCTTGTAAAATAGCTAAGTTTTACATAAGGCCGAGTTTTATTTAAATCGCGGTTTTAAACAATTATTCTAATGGTCTTCGAGGGTTTCCTATAAGTGCTTTCAAATAAATGTTTCCATATGCTGTTCACAAAGAGTACGTAACGGTTAGTCAGTATGTACTACGAGCTATTAGTATAGGTAATAGCATG
>OZ037776.1:33728873-33766373 GCA_964035525.1 Porites cylindrica
CGACAAAGACCAAAAACACTTTGAAAAGATAATGATTGATGCATATAATGCACCTACTTCCATCCAAGCCGATGAAGCGAAACCTAATAAGAAAGCGGTCAACTAATGTGCAGAAAATGAAAAACTTCACAGCATGGTAGTGGAGACGAAGATCTCGTTGGCATCAGTGGTGTAGGTCGTATTCCTCAAGTTCAGCATCTTCTGCTGAAGTCTCAAATGCAAAATCTATCAGGGGCAGCCAACGACTGTTTTCTGTAAAATATCTGTTCGGAGGAGCAAATATTGCCTAGAATTTTCTATTACTTGAGGACGGCTAAAAATTTCTAGATGACTGTTGCATTCATGTACAATTTTCGAAGCTTTTCCAATAAATCCGCTACGATTTTCTGAAGTTTAATTTTTCACATTTTACTCCCCAGGTTGGCTATTTTTCGTAGTAAAAAGGAAACCTAAAATTTTCGGATTCAAAAATGCGATGTAGAGAAGAACCAGAAAAATTCTCACTTTCGTAAAACGTTAAATTGCATCTAAAATTTTCGGGAAAGTAGTACGGGAGCCCTAATAATTTCGAACAGACTCAAATTGCCCTAGGATGACCGAACAGATACAAATTTTATAGCGCCGCTTACAATGCATTTCAAGAGATCTAAAAGTTCTCTGGATAGCCTAAAAAGTGTTTTAGATGTGTGTAGGAGGAAACCGTCGTTGGGTGCCCCTGATCTATCAGTGCCTCAGGATACAGGAAAAGACTGTTAGATGTAGTAGCCAGAGAATGTTCAGCTGCAATTCTTGAAGCTGCCGAAATCAAGCGCCAAGTTCTTGGTCAAAAACAGTCGGGGAGGGTCCCACTGCAGCCGATCGGGAAGAAAAAGAGCAAAATGAACTCCTTGCAGGTCGAGATGCATGCGCTTCTGCTGATCAGTATATAGCAGAAAATGCAGAGTCGTTGAGTGGGAAGGTAGATTTTTCAACTGATGTGGAAACGGCTCAAAATGACTATGGAGTTAACACCAAGGACAGCTACCGATCGAACCGAACCAAAAGAAAACCAAAAACTGAAAAAAAAGCGACACAGAAGCTGTTCCGCATAAGAAACACCTACGATACTTTGCAAGGAAAGTTGATGAGGTTACAATGGATCTCTTGGAATGTAACAGCACAATGAACCTATTCAAGATTAAAATTCTTGACACAATGGGTTACTTGGAGAATGTAACACTGGCTAAAGACTCTGCTTCGTGTACATGTCTGGCATGCAGAGGGACCTGTCATCACCTAGTTTGGGTGTTGCACAATGTTTTCCATTTTACTAAAGATGAGCCATTAATTTATAAAAAAAAAACATTTACCCAAGCTGAATGGCAAAAAATAATCAACGCTTTTCCTGAGAAGTACAAGAAAATACTTTTCGTGATTGGAACAAAATATCTGAAAATTTTGCACGGTTCGCACGGAACCGTTGTTAATGGTGTACAAGATAGACTGAGTCTGTTTATCACTTTGCTAACGCCCAATTTGTAAAACCGGAAGTAAGGATGTTTATTTCAAGGGCTCATGTCTCATGAGTTTTGATCGAATCCTCAAACACTGTAAATACATGTGGCTGGAACTATCATCGCATCCTCGCTCATTAATAATATCAACTCCCATTATTTATTGCCTGGCTAAGATTTTCACGGATTCTTCATCAGTTGTTTAATCGATCGTTTCGAAAACGTCATCAATTTCGAAGTAGTTTCTAAAAATACAATGAAGAGGGATAGTTCCCTCAATGTGTATCGGCAAAGGAAGATTAGCTTTAAAGACAGGGTTATAGTCGAAGGCTCAAAAACAGCTTTTATTAACCAATATGGCGCCGGTCCGACGGACCCAAAAACCGGCCATGTCGATAATTTCCGAAATGGGAGGAATTAGAACCAAAAGTTACCTATTCCTTATTAAAGACCCCAAATCGAGTCTACATGCCAATTTTTAGCCAATTCGGTGAGATAGTGTGGTAGCGACTTTTTAATATACGAATCTTACAGACAACTGCTCTTAAGACGTGCCATTTGTATTTTTAAAACTCCGTGGAGTGCAACAACCTTTAGAATAAATACGTTACTTAGTTACAGAGGCTAGTTTTGTAGTTTACGTTGAAAAGAAAGTTATTTTATACTGACTCGCATGGCTCGGACGGCTCGCACGTTAACTCGCATGACTCGCTGACTCGCTGGCTCGCATGTTATACACGCTCGATCGGGTGCCATTCGAGTGCCTCCAAAAGCCTATGGCATGACTACGTCAGCCATGAGCACGCAACTCCTCTGGACCCTGTGCAGTAGATTGAAATCATAATTCAACTTTTTCACTTACTGTCCGTGACTCTGATGAATTATGACGAACCCGGGGGGAGGACGACTCTGCATATGAAAGGCAAGGGGATGCTCGTCGGAAATTTTGAATTAAACCCCTACAAGAGACCGATCCGGGCGTAGCCCAAGATTTTTTGACCCCCAAAAGACACTATGTTACTGCGTTCTTGTTATTTTATAATCTACAATAAAGCAGAAAATTTTTGGCGATCGGAGTAAATGTCACGTGGTTATAGTGCCACGCCTCTTTGGGGTCTGAGTCGAAATTCTGCTGTTGCCGGCATTTTTCGTGAAAATCTCTCGGCTACATATAGTTCGCATTAGTGCCTTGCGTTGAGCAGAGTTTCACCAAAATCGCAAAGACCCAATGCGAGAAATTCAGCGGTTTCGAAATTTAGGTCATAATTTATGTGAAAATGATAAGCAACCTTTACACGATTATATCTAATAAGATTTATCCCTTTATTTTGGGGATCTTTATAACAAATGGGTCCTTACTAGTCAGCAAAAAAGCTTTAGGGCCTTATAAATGCACGCGATTTCGAGCAATGCAAACGTATAGAAATTATAGTTTTAGCTATTTGTTGACGTTTGTCAGCGTTTAAGAGTGCTTCTCACGGAAAAAGCATTTTCTTAAAGACTCGTAGTTTCTTTTCCTTCAATTTTTTTCAGGGCCACAATTGATTAACTAACTACCTGGATTCTGAATTTCATGGTCATTGAAAAACTGTGACATTATCTTTTATAAGCCCAAAGTTGAGTAAACATTAAAGATTTTTAGCCTTTTAGTTGAGTTTGTGCTTTGGGAGTTTTCTATAATTGTTTCTAGTCTGTCATGATACAGCATTCTTGCTCGGCACGCGGTTTGAAAGGTTTGTGTAAAGACTTTATTACACAAATTCAGCAAGCACGAGAGCAGGAGTATCTTTTACACCATTCGACTATGTTTCTGTTTACTTGTTGTTTTGCATTTTGGTAGCAGAGGGTGTTTACGATTTCTTTTCTTGGTCAATGTTTAAGTAATGTTTGTATTTACAATTCAGAAAACAAGAGACTTTTTTTTCAGCAGAATGAAATGCCAGGGGAACATTTTATTTTAGGAATAATGACGGAGTGTTACCGATATTTCTATGGTGCAATGATGCCCGAATGTAACTTTTATTCACAATTCAAGCTGGAAAATAACGTAAGTTTGCAGAATTAAATGACAGAGAACATATGATTTTAAATTCATAACGAAGGGTGTACCGTTTTTATTTTGAACCTGATAACGCGCCATACGCGGGGTGATGACCGCTCTTGGCTGACTTCCGAATACTCACCGAGATATGATAATTTAGTATGAGAAAATAGAAGCGATTCCCGTCACGTAAGGTCCACAGCCAGCTGAGTGTTTTTTATTGAAAATTCATGCGAGTATTTATCTTCTAGAATCTATTACCTGAATTCCCATACAAATTCTTTATAATGACGGCCATTTTGAAAATTCCGCAGCCGCACGTACGTACTCTCATTTTAAGCTTGGGCCGCATGTGCTCCCACAGGTACTCCAAGCTCGGAACTGAGAATATTTGATAATTACCGTATTTTTAATTAGTGTTTATTGAATCTAGACATATTAAATTCTGCAAGCAGAATACTGCAATGCTGATCATACTACGTGAAAATTAACTCTGCAAGACATCAACACAACACCGAAAGAACTCAAAACAGAGCGGGATTGTAGCCATAGACAGCTGTTTCGCCCTCTTTGGGGCTCGTCAGTATGGCGTAACAACCAGAGATCAGGCTCTGATGAAAAATATCCGCGCACTCTGATTTTAGCCCTGACTCAGAACTCCTAACATACGCCATACCACGTGTCTTCTGGGGGGCAAGAGTCCAAGTGTCAACTTGATGTCTCGCAGAGAAAGTAAAGAATTGGCCAAAACCAACGTAAAAGACATGGACAAAACCGTGCAAGAATTACAGCATATCGGATCTATAAAAGATCTACGGCCCAAAAATTCATAAAGTACAAGCATTAACCACAAGGGACTGCAAAGGACCGCAAACGAATATGCCGAAGAACGTAGGATCTATAAAGACCTGGCCCGGGTTGTTCAAACGTTGGATAGCGCTATCCACCGGATAAATCACTATCCAGCGGATACGTATTAGGAAAACCAATCGCGTTATCCACTGGATAGATTTTTATCCGGTGGATAGCGCTATCCAACGTTTGAACAACCGGGGCCCTGATCAGCAAAAATAATAATGTAGACATATTAAATTCTGCAAGCAGAATACTGCAATGCTAATCATATTGAATCTGTCAAGAGCTTAGCGTGCGTTGCGCCACGTAGGCTAGCGCAAGATGAAAAGAGAATATCGTATAGCACGTATGGACAGGTTTTCTGAAAGATAATAAGTGAAACAATGTATGTGCGGCATATCTTTTAGAGGAGAAATTTTTACTTGAGGGAGAAAGATTTTTTGGGTCTTGTAACCAGGCCCCCTACTTGTAACCAACCTATAAATAGTATCCGAGAACATCGTGTGTTTTTCCATTTCCAACAGTAGAACTAAAACTCGCCGGAATCGCCCTAAAACGGCCTAAAATGTATCCTTAATAACGATCGCTTAAATCTTCATACAAACCCGGCCTTATAATATACTCACTCGTGACCTTAGGGTACCTATGGTGCTTCCGTTGTCTTCTGTGTAGATCGCAACCTTTCGACCGCGAACTGCTAGTTTATGCTTTTTTTTTATCGTTTGATGTGCTACAGTCGACTCTCTTAACGGACACCTCTATAAGACGGACACCTCTGTAAAACGGACACTTAGAGTTAGTCCCTGCCTTTCTTTACTCCTTTCATTTGACTCTCTATAAGACGGACACCTCTCTAAGACGGACACTTAGTGCCGGTCCCAAAGGTGTCCGTCTTAGAAAGAGTTGACTGTATATGCTAAAAGCTGAAATTAAACACCCAATGTTTTCATGTTACGCAAATTTACGGAGAATTTATTTCAAAATATAAATTATTGACATGTCCACATGCGGTAAGAAAGTATCGCTTTTATGCGAACAGAAATTTTACGATATCATTTAGTACGAATGATTCAACGTCTTAACAAACGTTAGTTTGGTTTTTAAGTCTGAAGGCGTGAAGGGTCGCATAAAATAGATTTACTCCGGCGATAGTGGCTGCCATTAATCTCAGATCAGGCTATTTTTGTTTCGCTTGGTTAAGATGTCCTTTTCTTGCCCCAACGTGAGCCGTGGTGTCTGTTAGGGGTCGTGAGTCTGAGCTAGCAGTTGATTGTGTGGTGCTCATGATTTCCGCTGCCTCAGAAAAATTTCGTGCCTTCAATCAGCCGAATTGTAATTGGGTCTCTATGTCTCGTTTTAGGTTGATTTTGCGTCTCTGTTTCGATTTTTTTTTTAAATATCGGTCTCGAATTTTGAAACCGGGGACTCGCAGTCTCGCAAGGTCTCGAACTTTATATCATTTTATATCCCTTTAATTTAGACCGCCTGTATACGTGCGGAGTTCAATAGAGCAAAAATTAAGAGAGAAATTTCCGATCAGTTAGCGTTTACTTGTATAATCTGAAAATAATCGACCAAACAACTTAAAATGCTTACCTCTGCTTGCTAGCTTCATACAATGGCGGCCTCGGAATCTGCAAGGTGAAATTGTTTGTGAGAGCCTTGAAAAAATACATAACTAACAATGTAAAAGGCAGCGGAGCTCTGGGAACAAGTATTTAGGGCAACCACGTGACAAAGCGGCCGTGTTGGGGCTCAATACAACAGCATTTTTTCGCGGAAGAATTTACCTCTCCTCTGGGAACTTAACTCTGGCGCAATCCATTCAACCAAAATTTCCGATAATTTCGGTCCAAAACTCAATGGATCGGTTCGGTCCAATCGGAAACGTTTCGAAAAACTGGTTAGGTTAAGTCACCCCCCCTGACTTCCTCCACCCCCCCAGCCTAGCACGTGCTTGAGGGGAATGCTTTCATTGGCCAATGGGCCTCAAACGTTACAAGAATTTGACATGACAAACTAAAGGCAGACATGACCAGTACACTGACTCTCCCAGACCAGGACTAACGGAAGGTACAACGCTTTTGCAGCACCCTCCCCCCCTAGGGATTGACATGGAGGCCCCTTTCCAACCCATGGCGAGTTAGTCCCCCCCGGGGTACAGCCACCGCCTCCACTCAGAAAAAAGTCGGATATGAGGGCTCTTCTCCGACTTTTTCTAAAGGGGAGGGGGAGGGGGCTGTACACAGGCTAGTTTCGAAGTAAATTTGAGTTTTGAACTGTTTACGACAGACAGAGTGACAAATTGTTGTGAAAAAAGTTGTGAAAAACACTACTTCACTAAAGTGAAAACAAAACATGGTTTTACAAGAGTCAATGGGATTAGCACTTAACTGATATTTGGCCAAAAAACAGCAGTTAACTGATAATTAATTGGCCAAAAATATTAGTTGTTAACTGATAAATGAAAAGTTAACAGTTAAGTGATATCCTATGAACTTTACTGAATACGATCGTTGATGTATATGAAAGCAACAAAGTTTTCCAAACACAAATGCTATTTTCTGACTTTTTTCTGTACCCGGCAAAACCCGACAAACAGAAGATAAGTGCCAGTCATAGAGCTCAAAGCTCAACGAATAATTCGTCTAATACTAACAAGATTTCCGTGTTCGGAAAAAGGAAATATTGTTTTCACCGACCCAAAAAATCGTCCAGTTAAAATAAATTGATTTCTGATGGTTCAGAGAAATCAGCATGTTTCTTTCAAGTTCATAAAATTTATTTTACCCTTACGAGAAATCATTTTTGTAACTGATGTTGTAGTTTTAACGTCTGAGACTACAAAGCTCGTGTTTAGACCCTTAGATATAATTTGACGCTTTTGAAATACGCGAAAAAGTTAACATAGAGAGACGCGAAAGAGCATGTCGACAAAGTCTGTAGCAAGGTACAAACAACTTCAACTTCTGACAACGCAGGTGGCAAACTTACACGCGCCTTCTTACTTCAACACAAAAACATTTACTGCTTTGAACTGCGCCCAAGACTTTGGAACCCTAGTGAAGAGACTACGAATTCGAAATGGGCTACACTTAAGAAAAGTCGAATTGTCCCGTGTCAAATACTTTCATGCCTTTGTTAGCACTGTCAACTATGTCTCTCCCATCAGTGCAAACAATGACAAAAGAAGATGAAGTTGTGATGAGGGACTAGATATATAACTTTCGACTTGTTAGACAACGAACTATAAGAAGCGAATCAACTCAAGATAAAGCAGGATCTTTACCACCAGCGTTACGGGACTATGTCATACTATTTTCTATCTTTTTAAAAAGCTAAAACTTTGTTTTTGCGACAATTGAATTCCAAAAATAATGGTCCAGTTTTGTTATTTAACACTATAGTTTGATACTGATATTGTTTCCCGTCGTCTGTTTCAATTGATTGCAAGGATTGAAAATGGATTGAAACTTATGCCAACAACAAGATACAATGCATGACCAGGTCGGGAAGATCAGTACGTGACTGGTGCGTCTGGATCTATGAGGCCGGTGTCATTTGATGGTTACACGACTTCATCTATTTTTTTTTTATTTGTACCTACAGCAACAATCATTTAATGGGAGCCTGTCGCTATCGCTTACCCGTTTTTACTACTTCCGTTAGATAATTGCTCTTTTCTAAGTCATCATGTTAAGTCAAACAAGAATCACTTAAGAAATAAGGATTTTCATATACCCAAATTTAATACTGTACATTGCTGGAACTTTCTATAAGGTACTATGCACCATAGATATAATCGTCTAGATTGGACAGCAAAGTCAAAGACAAACCTAGCTTACAATAAATTTTAGATTTTAGGGATTTCTCGAATAATCTATATACTCATTTCATAACCGGCATTATCATTCTTTTTAGTACTGTAAAGGTCTTTAAATATTTTTGTATTAACTTAGTGTCTCCAGTTAGTTTGTATTAAGTAAACACATCGACACTTAAAAAAAAGTTGTTAAGTTATGTTCTATATTTTCAGTTACTTATAAATTGTACTAGTGGCGGAGTTTATGTGAATTCATGCAATTTATATCTTGATTTCGGTAGGTCCACCCCTAAAAGTGATTGACGTGCTGAAGTAAAGAAAATTCGGGTTATGACGTAATAATATTCGCTGTAAGAAAGTGAAAGTTAATAGCTAACCAAAATGAGTAGTTAACTGAGAATTGGCCAAAAATAGTAGTTAATTGATATTTGGCAGAAAAATTAGTAGTTAACTGAGAATTGCGTATCTCCATTAGCACCCTCTTATGTTACTAAGCTCGGTAAATGTCACATGGAGCCACGCCACTTCATATGTTCCGTTCTTGGTTTCGAGCCTCACCTGTAAAGTACCTGACTTATACTACTAAGTACTTCTGATGTTCAACACTTTTGTCATGTTATGTAGTACCAAGAGAGAATGAGCTGGTAGTACCTACTCTTTCGTTTCTGGCCTTTATTCGGAGTTTTTGTTCTCGGTATCAGTTTGTAAGTCCAGATTTAGCAAGAGAGGTTTGGAAAAACTCGGCTTCATTTTAGAGACAAGATGAGATTAAGAACAACACTACACCAGGTAACAGTTGAAGAGCGCATGCCCGGGATTGATTTTGACGCTCAAACATCTTTTACTCTCCGAAAAAAAAAAACGTTTAACGGGTAAAACCTGTCAATAATTAAAAAAATTAATATTCGTCTTGTAGGAGCTGCAACAAAAACTCTACTTCATGCATGACCGTGATATATTATGGGGATATCAGGCTTCTAATTAGCTTGCCAATTTGGATACAATACACTAATTCATCACACTATATAGCTATAATGACTTAACTTCCCTTGACTATGTATGTTTACGTAATTCACAGCCGAGTAATGGTGGATGTCCAATGCTGGGTAATTTTTACGTGCGTAAGCGCGTAAATTTAAGTGGGTAAATAAAATAGGCCACGCGTTAACGTAAAAGTTGAGCGAGGTTCGACTCAGTTACGTTTGCGCGCGACCTTACACACATTGCCTCTATTTTATTTACTCACGTAAAATTTATGTGCGCACGCAAGTAAAAATTAAGCGACAGTGGAAATCAACCCATACTCACGTAAAATTTATGTGTGTACGCACGTAAAAATTACGCGACAGTGGAAATCGACTTTATGGTACAATCGACGACAAAATTGTTGAGACAATGTCCTCAAATGGGCCACACCCTTTCCCCCTCCTCATCATTTGTGGAAGGGGCGGGGAAGGGAAAGCTTTATTGTTCCTTTTTTTTAAGTTGGCAAAACGTCAAAGAGGCCCTTTAGGGCAAAGTGTCTCAACCATTAAATTTTGTCGCCGATTATTTTGATTGTACATAAAAAAAGACGTCATGATTCAGATAAAAACAACCACTGCAAGCAATAATCCCGAAACAAGCGAGATGGCCACATAGTAACGGATTCCCACACTTGGGATCTTGGAGGTGGCAGGGGTTAGGGTGGTCGATGACTTGAGTTGCGGGCAATTGCCACCAAGGCAGTCAACTCTGCAGGTTTGTGCATCACACTGGTAGAAGCAGGTTCCATGGTGACAAGTTTGAGAGCACGTCTTCACACTGGATGAACAGGTCATGTTACAGTCGTCAAAGCAGTCTTGTTGGCAACTTTCAGAATCACAGAACAACTCCTTTGTATTTCCACCATGCATGCAGGTGCTACCAGGCATCGAGTTTGTGCACCTCATGGTGGTACAATCTCCACCCTTAATGCAGGACTGTACGCAATACTTAGCATTGCACCTAAACTCGTTGCAGTAGCCACCGTCGCAGCTCTGTACGCAGGTCTCCGAGGAACTACAAGCCAAGGTGTTGCATGTAGTTGCATTGCAATTCTGGCTGCAGCCATCATACGACTGATTGCACTGGAGCGAGCATGGTGGTTGGTCGCAGGGATCCTGATTACAAGTTTTGTTATTTGGCATCACGTCACAGATGGTTTTGTCGGTAGCTGAGACTTCGACAAAGTTTCCGGTGGTAAATATCAAAGCAATAACCAACAGCAACCCCATCCTTGATTATCACAGGCAACTATATGCAAATAACAAGATAGAAATGAATCAAATGAACGACTGATGTACACTCCCTTTTTCGCAACATGCAAGGTAATCCACATTCCGTAATCCGGAAAATTTTTGCTTTTGGGATCGGGAATACAAGACATTTTTGTTTGTGGGATCGGGAATACGGAAAATTTTGTTTGTGGGATCACAGGCAGCCCAAGCGCACTATGTGTGGGTTCGGGCTTCAGAGGTCATTTGGTCGGAATATACTAGAATTATTAGTGTATTATCTGATGCCAAATAAATGCAAAAATCTTAAAGATATGAAGTCCTCTTGTTTGTCTACCTGTACTAGTAGCCTTTAAGATAACGAAGGTCGATATTTCTTGCATTATTACATGTGATTCCAGCCCTTATTATTCGAATTTTATCACATGTATTCGAATCAGTCGAATCTACGACGCTAAGAAAAAAATCATGATAACGCGAAATATTGATTCAAAAAGCTCCCTTACCTTTAGTTCATAGTCACTCTGTGTCCTAGGGCCGGTTTAAACGCTGTTTAGTCGACTTTCTATCCATCGAGTACTGAACACTATAAAAGAAGGGAAGGCTGGAGACCTTCCAACCGACCTTCTTTTATAGTGTTCAGTACTTGATGAATAGAAAAAAATATGAATTGTAAACTGAAGCCGGGACTAAAGCTACACAACAAAGGATTATACTGACAAATTTTGCCAGGGGTCGTAACTGTGCTTGGATTCAGTCTCCAGCGCTTGCTTCTGATTTTCCACATATTTGTCTGCAATTTTCCCGGGACATTTTAGTTGGCAGGAAGAACAAGTTTTAGAGACAAATGCATACAAAATTTAGAAAACGTGGTGCTAGCGCATGTAGCTACATGTAACGCCCTCAAATTCTTTAGTAGAATCCTTAGGAGTGAAGCTTTAGGTTACAATACATATTTTCAGAACACCCGTTTTACCGAAAGCTAAGTATTCGACATTGGATTCTCATACAAACACTGTAATTTTTCACGCTCTTGCCTACTCGTCAAGATGGCTTCCAAATCCGTGACAAGGTCTATTAATGGACCCTTTCTTCTCTCAGTATCTACTTTCAATTTGAAGATACAAGTCGTCGGTGTCGCGAGTGAATCTAGGCGCCGCAGATTTCGCCAAATTTCTTTAACTTTAAAGGAGCTGTGTCACGAAATTCAGCCAAATTAGGTAATTACAAAATGCCCATTAAATTAAGAGAAACGTAAAAATAACCGCTTAAAACATTAAAGGGAGATTAAAATAACACAACAGAAACAACAGATACCACGGATGGGCAAAACTGAAGAAGATTGAAACGGATTGAAATTAGGGTTTTTGAAAACTGTTCAGCCTAACAGTTTTTCAAAGTTGATCCCTGCTGCTTGCAACTTCAAAAATAATGCTCAGGAGACATATTTGTTTGTCTCGGATCTCTGATTTTGTAATTTACCTGTAAATTCCTTGCTTACTTTAAGTTCTATAGGATTGAGGGTGAGTAATTGGCAAAATTAAACAAAATGAACTGGACTGCCGTGACCCAGCCTCTTTAACTCTGTTTGTATTTGCAGAAGCTATGAGCAAAATGGCGAAATTACGAAATACTCCTGGCAAGTCCTACTTTATTTGAATATGGGAAAATGTCGGCAAAAAGAATCCGATTTAACTTACATTGTCTTCGATCACTAAACGAGTGTAGGAAATTATTTATGTATAAAATATATCGTCACCGGGTTGTTAGGCTTTGTTAAGCCGAGCAATGGAGAGGAGAAGTGTGAAGTCACGTTACCATGGTTGCAAAATTTCTGGATGACAACAATGGCGCCCTAAAGCAACGACGACGGCGGTGGCAACAACAAAAGCAAAAAAGCAACAGGTTTAGATAAGCAAAACAACAAATTTCAACAACAATCACGCTTTTTTGCACATTTCTTAGCCGTCGTTGCACGACTGCGATATGAAACTTCCTAATTTCACGCGACCGCTTTATGAAGTAGGTGAACACAGCACAAAAACTTTTTCTTTTTCTAAACTTAGATACGGTCCTTTCGGATTCAATTCCAGAAAAGTTCGCCAACATTTGACAAAGTAAATGGAGCAGAATAAGATCGATAAAGTCTGAAACTTTAACTGACGTTTTCGGTTTGTCGTCATCCAGAAATTTTGCATCCATGGCAACGTGACGTAACGACTTCTCGTCTCTATTGCTGGTAAGTCGTGAGGTTATTTCATTACTAAGGGAAAATATCGAGCGGAATATGGGTTTTTTCGCACGTGTTTCACTTATGATGTATTTGACATAATTATTAAATGTATTATTTAAAGATTCTGTTCAAATTTCACGATATTTCATTTATTTTACTCTAACGCATGCCGCCAACGATCGCTAGCCTCGAACATGGGACGCTTTTTCTATTTTGCTTTTGTTTTTTGACCGACTGCATGACAGCGCTATTAATATTTCTGGCAAGAAATACGTGCCGCCCCTGTTTGTTTGGGGCCCGCTGATCAGTACCCTGGGTACCAGAGGTTTTTTCGCGCGTTGGCGACGAGGCGCTTCGTCGGGTCTTCGGCCGACGGCCGAAGACACGAGCGGCGAAACCGCGAGACTAGAAACTAAGGTTTCGGTTAAGACTTAACCGAAACCGGAAACCGCGCCGATTTAAAGCCTCTGGTCAGTGACATCAGTAATCAAGAACAAAAGAGAAAACATCACACAGGTAAGAAAACTTAATTATATCAATTGACTATTTTCCAATTCCCTATGATACACTCTGTCTGCCCCCCAAATTTTGCATAACTTATTGCCTTAAAATGCTCTTGGGAAAATGCAATACTCCCAGGAGCATTTAAAACAATGGTTTATGCAAAATTTGGGGGGCAAACAGAGTGTATTATGGGGAATTGGAAAATAGAGAATGGCATTTGATGTTAAACTTGAATTATTATTTTCTTATCATTGTGAATATCTACTTCAACACTCGTTAACTCATTTTGCTTTACCAAGATAGTCAGCCATTTTCTCGAAAAAAAAAATAATAATAATAATAATTCGCAGAAACTCGCTGCATAATATTCACTGGCGGATCCAGGGGAGGGGCCAAACTGAGGCCCGAAGGGCGGCAAAAAAATATTTTTTGAGACCCTCTCCACCACCTTATTTCGGTCTTTAAAGAAGTTGCGAAAATATTTTATTGCAATTTTTATTATCAGTCACAAAACTGAATCTTTGAGTTCGCTACTTCACACTATTTGATTGCCCGAGATTGAAAAAGACGCTATTAAAATGTTTATGCCATTTCATTATACCCGAATAGTAAATGCCTCGGGAGAGGAAAAGATTGCTTTAGTCGGAAATTATGGTCACTTTATTTTCAGTTTAGGGTAGCTTGAATTACTCTTTTGTGGACGATTTACTGAAGTCCTAGGGCGTTTGGCTTACACCTCAAGAGCCGAGAGTTGTCAAATCATTCTGAAGGCACAATCTTATAATTTAAAATCGTACCGGTTCAGGGCATTTTCCGTATGTGCCCCTCAGTTTTGAAATGCCCTTCAACGGGAGCTGAGAGTGTGCGATACTATAAGTAGTTTCAGTTTAAGAAAGCGCTGAAGACGTTTCTTTTCAAAAAGGCTTACTGTTGAGTAAAACTAACTTAGACAAACCTTTTTATGAAAGTATGTGAGAGATTGGTTCCAAGATTTTGAGAATATTCAAGTTCTATTTTACTTCTAAAGCAATTTTCAATTTTTTATTAATGTGAAGCGCTTGTGGACTCTTAAGGAATAAGTGCTATATAAATAAATAAATTGTTATTATTATTATTATTATTATTATTATCATTATTATTATTATTACTATTAAGTTTTTTACAATAACGTACTGAGCGAACACTCGCTCGCTGATTGGTCGAGAGCTATGGTCTATAAAAGTGTAGACCATGGAAGATTGTGGTCGATTTGTTAAACTTATGCAAACTTACGCTCTTACTTAGCGTGAGTCTCGCTTGCTTGGAAATAAGTTTTGTTGTCAAACTGAGGGGCCAGTCCTATTTTACTACTTTTTCGATTGGAATACAAAACGATTGTTATATGTCATAATGTAAATACTCAAAACGTAAAAATTGCAAGGAGAGACAGGCCGCACCTCTTAGCTTCAAACCGTTGTGAAACCTTGTGAAACCTACATATTGATATTGCTTCAGGGAGGAGAACTCTTTCAGGTACTTTATATTCAAAAAATTGAACGATGATTTTTATCAGTATCAGGAGCCCTTGACTCTGTCAGTATAAATGTATATAGCTTTTTTGTAGCGGACCAATATACGGCTCGGTACAATATATGTTCTGCAGCAAAGAAAAATGTGAAAGTTTAACAGAACCTTATACAACAGACGTGCATTTTAGCACAATATCACTGCGATAAAGCGTTTCATTGTCACTGACTCAGTCAGACTCGGAGTATAGTTTACTTAAATTTAGTGTTAATTTCAGTACAGCGAACGGGGTTATGTTCTGTGAAAGTCTGCGGCCCACATCACCACGATCCACGGCGTGATTTATTTATTCATTTAATTTTCAAGTTTGTTTTAACCGATCCTCGATCCCCGATTCTCCATCCCCGATCTTGATTTTCCAGTAAACCTCGACGTTTTGCTCATTAAGATTATTCTTTTTTTCGACCACTGAAGTAATCACTTTTTCCAAAGTAATCAACGCTTTCAAGCGATAGAATTCGTAGATCGACCCGTTCCGGGAAAGCTCGATACGGATTTCTGTTCTATGGAAATGAAATGTTGCAAGTAGAGGGGGACGTTGGGGGGTACCCAATACCGCAATACCGTCAGAAAAATTGGCAAATACCGAAATACCCATACGGCATTTATGATTGGTTACGCTTATGCATCTAGCGTGTTTTGTTTTTATCTCGAGCATGAACGCACTAGAAATCAACCTCAGCCACGGCAAGAAAACGTAAAAAGACCTCGAATTTATCGGTACAACGATCGAAAAGCCCAATCATTGGATGCAACATTCCATTTTAGATTAGCTGCCAAAAATTGTGTAATCATTTACCATTATGTCTAAAGACTTTAAAATATTAACTTTTATTAACCTCTATAGCTTACTGTGCTTTGTGTTGAATATTATATTGCCCTGCATTACTATTAGTATTAGACAGGAGAGCGAAAATTAACGTTACCAATTACCGTGAAGGATCTTCTTTTACCGAATACTAGACTGCTTGCAGTCCGCCTTTTCTCTTAAAATCCGTCTGGTTCTTATCTCAGCCAGCGCGATTGCAAACCACGACGTCATGTTACAACAAGGGACCGCGGGGGGGGAGGGGGCACTTTAGGAATTTCTGGGTGGGGATGTGCCGCTGGGACCCTGGAACCCTTAACCTATACCAGAGCTAGTTCAGCTCAATTTTGCTACCCTATACTAGAGTAAACTCCCCAAAGCCCCCTATCCTAGAGTAGCTGTTTCCCCAGTCTAGATAAAATCTTCAACCAACTGATCAGTTTCGTGAAAAATGATACCCTATTCTAGACCCAAACTCTCTGATTTATGTACCCTATCCTAGAGTAAACTGCTTGAAAACCATGCCCTTCACAGCGGCACATACCTATATAGCCCATACATGGCAGTACCCCCCCCCCCCCCCGGGCAAGGGACCCTCCAAGTAGAGTGCGTGATTGTCATTGTACAAAACCAATATTAGGGTGGATTTTCACTGATGCGTTTTTGGCTCCGCACGTTAATGCAGGTAAAATTTAATCACGTAAATAAAATAGAGGCAAGATATAAAGGGTTGAGATTAAACCTGAAGTTGAGCGAGGTTCAACTTTTACGCTGACGTGCGACCTTTCATACATTGCCTCTATTTTATTTGCGAACAGGCTTCACCACTCCGGCTCTTCGCTCGCCCAAATAGGAGAGCTTGCTTGCAGGCTGGATATACACACAACAAAGTTAATCTATTTAACCGTAGAGTTCCAGTAATTGCGACAATATTCTGAGAAACGTAACACATCAATACACTACAAAACAGGATTTCACCGCTATAATATTTTCTCATCCTACTCGGGGTATTTGCTTTTTAATGCGAGTGTATGTCATGCATAATTCACGGAGTAGTCAATCGATAAAAACCTGTATCGATAAAAATCGGTAGCAATAAAGTGATTTTTATTGATTGATAACGGAAATCGGTTGAAAATCGATAAACTAAATTGCTGTGTCAAATCGATAATATTGATTTTTCATGATTTTAACGATTTATATAACGGAAGTCTACCTTTGCTGTTTTCTTGGCATGAGTTTACTGGTGCAGCTGAGAAAACACAT
Organism: Porites cylindrica; assembly: GCA_964035525.1. Taxonomy (NCBI): domain Eukaryota; kingdom Metazoa; phylum Cnidaria; class Anthozoa; order Scleractinia; family Poritidae; genus Porites; species Porites cylindrica. Next base: position 33,745,718 of record OZ037776.1, read on the forward strand.
CCACCAGTAACAACCGGTCAGCAAATAATGTAGTAACTACTACACAGGCAACGTTCTCTCTAAAACCCTTTATTTTGTACATAATTATAACAACAAAAACAGTTCAGTTACATTCAGTTCTCACAGGCAAGTATCACGAGAAATACTACCTTAGATAAAGATTTCCTAGCCTAAATTTCAGACATTCCTTCAAAACAGGATTCAGGCTTTCCGTTACCGATCGATAAAAATCACTTGATTGCTAACGATTTTTATCGATTTCGTTTCTTATCTATTGACTACTCCGGGATACAACTACACCCCGAACTACAACGACGTCATTTTGAAAGGGCGGGAAATCTAAATCCTGAAAACCTGACCGCCTACAAACCTGGCCAATATCAGTCACCAGAAAAAGATTTTAAACCTGGTTTTAAAAAAGAGATATTAATGTTTTTTAAAGAGTTACTTAAATATACAGTGATAAATGTTTGGTCATTCGACTCTCAATTGCAACTCAATTCTCAGTAAATTTGCTGATTGCATGAATTCAGTTTTCGTCGTTTCATAAACAGAATGTATCTTCCGATATAAATCGATGAAATCGGTAAAAAAATCGATAACAATCAAATCAGATTTACCGACATCCGGATGCGTGTCCCATCCAGATGCCCAAGCTCAATATGAGAGTACGTACGTACGGCTGCGTAATTTTCTAATCATTACAAATCATTATGGTTTCCTGAAAAAGAGAGATCAAGGATCAAGGGTCAAGGATCAAGGATCAGTTGAAAATACATCAAATAAAATATCAAAAACGAAATTTCCAACCGGTGCAATTTCAAAACACGAAGCCGTTTTTGGCCACTGCCACTACTGACCTCAAACCCTTAAGGGAATGCATCTGTCGGAAGCAACAAGTTGAAAATCTCAAGAACATACATTGGAGAAGTGAATTTAGTTTTTGGCCTTACGTGATTTTTTTAAAGAAAGTACCTGACGACTAATAATAATAATAATAATTTTTTTTTTCACCAGCAGGAAGAAACGTTATCCTTTATTCTTTCAATTTATCACTTTCGATAAAATAAAGGACCTTGACGTTTGCCGATTCTCTGTTCAGTCTGTTTACTTGACAACTTCAACAGGGGAACCGCACCGACGATTAAGCATGGTTCGCAAAAGCAGCAGTGCTTAAAAAAATCTGCGATGATTTCCATGACTACATTTTCCTTGCGGTAAACTTGTAAATCACAGTTTTCTGCGAACGGCAAGAATTTCCGTGATTGATATAGCATAACACAAGATAACAACGCTGTCAGGCCGTTTTTTACTTTAATCGTGTATCTATCAGTGATCTCTTAACCAAGATGAACAATAACAACATTCTTAAAAACGACTGACACAGTTCTGCTTCAGGCCTATGGGTTATGAACTCTCATCTACTTACGATTCCAATCTAACATTGAAATGCAGTTGTAAATAGTCAAAATGAACTTTTATCAACTTCTTCTGGATTTCGTGGTCAACACGGAGAAATGACGCGTCGAAATGAGGGTGTCGCTGCTTGACACACTGGGGTCCACTGGGGATCCCGGTGGGGGGACACGCATATGAAAGGGGTGCGGATGCTCGTCGTAAATTTTGAATTAAACCCCTAAAGGAGACCGATCTGGGCGAGGCCCAAGCTTTTTTTGACCCCTACAAGAGACCAAAAAAATATGCATATCAAATGATACCAAAAGCCAAAATTTACACCCCTAAGCGAGACGACGAACATCCCCACCCCTTTCATATGCCGAGTTCCCCCCCCCCCCCCCCCACGGGCTTGGGATCCCCATGATAATAGGCATTGCGTTCTCTGTATGACTTTTTTGTCTGTCCTGGATTTTCTTTGTCAGGGTACTGGATGCCTCAACACTATGTCGTATGGAATAGGGTGATTTTTTTGGAAAGGATAATCCACAAGAGGCACACTTAGGGGGTAATTACATGAGGCCGGGACGAACTCAGGCCTGTACGAATTTGTAATTTTTGCAGTCGTTAACATGAGGCCCCGGGGGGTACTCGATATATCCCTGGGTGGGGAGGTGCGGCGCGGCCCCTCATACCCTGACCCTGTTTAAGACAAATATCGCTGATTTTCCTACCCTGTTTAAGACAGAATTCCGATTTTTGATACCCTGTTTAAGACATTTATCCTGTTTAAGACAAAAATTGATTAATCGATACCCTGATTAAGACAAAAAATGATAAATTCGATACCCTGTTTAAGACAAAAATCCTGAAAAACATATCCTGGCTGGCCGCACGTCCCCATTAAGCCCTTATAAGGGAGTACCCCCCCCCCCCCCCCGGGCATGAGACCCGTAGGAAACGCTTTATTGATTTACATGAGACCGGTACAAACTCAAAAACAGGAGATTCTTGTAGCTATATAACTTTCTTAAGTCGATTATTTAACATATTATTCACTAACTGTATTAACTGGTACACAATTTACGCCAATTACGACAGTGAGTAAAGAACCGTAGATTTTACTGCTCCCAGAAAATTGTACACTTCATCTAACGCTCATATGGTGGCATGTTAAATGCACAGCATCTGAAAATCGGTGCAACCCCTCACATTAACGACATTAACCAAAGTATATATTCACTTCAAGCTACTCCCAAGTCTCGTTTACAGTTATTCATAGCAGTGTTCTTATTTTGCTTTAACAAAGCAAAAATGATGGAGCCATACGAAGAAACATGCTATTTATGGACCCGGTCTGAGATTCGTTTCCGTTTTACATGAGAACGGTATAGTCTCAGACCGGTACGAAAATAACTCGTGTCGGGTCAGCGACCGACCCGAAGTCAGACCGCTCTGACTTCGTTTTTACGCCGATCCCATGTAAATGCATGAAAAGAAATGTATGGAGAGCGATACGAACTCATACCGGTCCGAGTTCGTCCCGGTCTCATGTAATTACCCCAATAATGTTCCCTTGACATTAGCCTGAGTATCAGGCCTTCCTAAGGGGCTAGGGCAGAGGAGATTTTAGATGGTTCTCTCCCTTTTTCACTTCCATCTTTCCCCTTTTCCCCAGAAACGCCTGATACTCAGGCTACCTTGACATATTTTGGCGAATGTCATCATTGTGTATCAATCACCGGAAATTCTTGTGATTCACAGAAAAACGTGATTGACATGTTTGCTACAAGGGTAGCCTGCGTAGTTAGCGTTTCCGCTCTAACTTTCGCGCAATAAACTCGATTGGAAACGCTTGCTACGCAAATCATCACAGATTTATTTTTGCTCCTTGAGCATTCGGGTCACGTATGCTCAATAGCTGTTCAATAGCTAGTCAGTAGGCGAAAATTGGCATGTATGCTTAATGCTCTGACTCACGTAGGGGTAATTTATTTGATGCTGTTGATATATTTTCAACTGATCTCTGATCCCTGATCCTTGATCCTTGATCCTTGATCCTTGATCCTGCTTTTCCAGGAAACCTGTCTTTATAATGGATTTGTATGGGAATTTAGGTAATAGATTCGAGAAGATAAAAACTCGCATGAATTTTCAATAAAATACGCTATATGTTGTTGTTTACTTGGTGTCATCTTGCTTCCTATGTGGTTATTTTCCCGATCCGTTGCGGGTCGTTGCGGGATAAAGTAAATCGCTTAAATCGCAACGGATCGGGAAAATAACCACACATGAAGCAAGAAGACACCACGTAAACAATGTAAAGCGTATTTTATTGAAATTCATGCGAGTATTTATTTTCTCGAATCTATTTTCTGAATTCCCATACAAATTCTTTATAATGACGGCCATTTTGAAAATTACTCAGCCGCACGTACGTGCTCTCATATTGAGCTTGGGCGGCCTGTGCTCCTACACGTGCTCCAAGATCGTTGTTGCGTAACAGAAATATTATGAGGATTTGTGTGGAAATTTAAGCGATCGTTATTTTGGGGCCAATAGTACTAAAGACACATCAGAATTTCTTACCTTGTGTCCTTGTCTAAATTTATGGTGCTTTCTTAGTAATTGTGGCCGTTTTTTTCTATAACGAACAACGGTTGTGTCGGAAACTTTTGTCAGTAATACATAATCGTATTTTTAATTAGTGTGTATTGAATCTGTTTAGCCTGCGTGCGCCACGTGGGCTATCAAGAGCTCAGTGAGACATAAGTTGTAGTTAGCGCAAGATGAGAAGAGAATCTCTTATAGGGCGTATTGACAGGTTTTCTGAAAGATAATAAGTGAAACAATGTATGTGCGGGATATCTTTTAGAGGAGAAATTGTCACTTGAGGGAGAAAGATTTTTAGGTCTTGTAACCAACCAATAAATTAGTATCCGAGAACATCGTCTGTTTTTCCATTTCCAAAAGTAGAACTAAAACTCGCTGGAATCGACCTAAAACGCCGATCAAATGTACCCTAAATAACGATCGCTTAAATCTTCATACAAACCCTTACAATATTTCTGTACTCACTCGTGACCTTGGTGTACCTATGGTGCTCCCGTTGTCTCCTTTGTACATCGCGACCTTTCGACCTCGAACTGCTAGTTTATAGTTTCTTTTCTTTTTTTTTTTTTTTATCGTTTGACGCTGGCGAACACATTGGAAGCACATTGGAAGCCTGGGGCTGTGCTATATGCTACAAGCTGAAATTTAAACACCCTATGTTTTCATGTGAAGCAAATCTACGGAGAATTTATTATAAAATATCAATTATTGACAAGTGTACATGCGGTAAGAAAGTATCGCTTTTATGCGAACATAATTTTAAGATATCATTTAATACGAGTGATTCAACCTCTTAACAAAACGTTAGTTCGGTTTTTAAGTCTGAAGGCGTAAAGGGTCGCATAAAATAGATTTACTCCGGCGATAGTAGCTGCCATTAATCTCAGATCAGGCCATTTTTGTTTCGCTTGGTCTAGGGGGCGTGATTCTGAGCTCTCATAGCCGTGCAGTTGATTGTGTGGTGCTCATATGACTCCCGCTGCCTCCGATCAATTTCGTGACTTCTATCAGCCGAATTCAATATGTAAACAAGACAATGCATGTTTCGCTCGATCGCATTTAATTAGGGGTATAGAATGTTTCGTCGAAAAACGTGGGTCTTGGAAGAAGCGATTGAAATTGGGTCTCTATGTCTTGTTTTCGGGTGATTTTGCGTATCTGTGTCTCGAATTTGGTTTTTCAAGTATCGGTCTCGAATTTTGAAACGGGGGACTCGCAGTCTCGCAAGGTCTCGAATTTTATATCATTCTATATCCCTTTAATTTAGACCGCCTGTACACGTGCGGAGTTCAATAGAGCAAAAATTAACAGAGAAATTTCCCATCAGTTAGTGTGTACTTGTATAATCTGAAAACAATCGACCAAACAACTCAAAATGCTTACCTCTGCTTGCTAGCTACATACAATGGCGGCCTCGGAATCTGCAAGTTGAATTTGGGTGTGAGACCCTTGAAAAATACATAAATAACAATGTAAACGGCAGCGGAGCTCTGGGAACAAGTATTTAGGGCAACCACGTGACAAGGCGGCCATGTTGGGGCTCAATACATCAGAATTTTCTTTCACGAAGAATTCACATGAAAATAAAGCATTTCTCTCCTCAGGCAACTTAACTCTGGCGCAATCCATTCAACCAAAATTTCCGAAAATCTTGGATCGGTTCGGTCCAACCGGAAAAGTTTCGAAAAAACTGGACCACCTTTTAAGGGTCCACAATACATGACAATAGGTTTGGCGGGATGCCGGATTTGGCTATTTTTCGTGGTGATACTTGGGATGCGGGCTGAAAGCAGGAGCGGGATGCGGGAATTTTAATAACCAGCGGGAGCGGGATTTCCTATTTTTATGGGGATGGGATGCGAGAATCGTAAGGGAAAAATAGCTGGATGCGGGAATTTAGTTTTGTCTTGAATAAAAATTCATTAGCGTTGACTGAAAGAAAATGGTTCTTTCGTGTGTATACCGCCTTTGTAGTCAAGCTACGAGTGTCAAAAGAAAGTAAAGCCTGTCAAATCTTGCCCATTATCACTTTTGAGTGTTGTTCGTCTTTTCCGCTTCTGCTATTTTCGTCGTTTTCATCACTTTGAAAGAGGTATCAAATCACTGAGTTTAGAAGTCACGTTTCTGATTCCTGTTTTGTTAACGAATTTGACCCTTTTTGCTTTTTCCTGGACGGACCTGTCGGACCTGGACCATCCTTTGGACTCAGCGTTTGTTAACTAATGCTGTGTTTACACTCAAGCGTTTACCAAGGTAAGCATTAACTGACTAAACCCTGGTACATTTCTACAGTGTTTATACTGGCTCAAATAACTAAGGTAAATCTGTCATCAATCGCAATCTAATCGAATTGGCGGGAAGAAATAAGCGTTGACAGGCCAAACACGACTCATAAGCTCGTGATAATGTGAAACGTGACCTTGAGAGACTGCTTGAACAGTGGTTCTCTTTCTTTTTTCTCTCCCGCGAAGGTTACTAGCACTACACAGTGCAAGAGGTGTAGCATTCTAAACTTTGACTGAGTAAATCTTGTTTTTGCCGCACTAAATCTTATATTTAGAGGTCATGAAGCAGGTTTGTTACATGCATACTGAGTAATCATTTCCTGTGGTTTATGCTTCGGTAGGTGTCCCTGATAGGATTTGATTTCAGATGCAGTTGTAAAGTGTTTTATATCCTTTGACCTCTGTTTATTACGGCTGAATAAAGATTTTAGTTTTTTTGGTTTTCTCCGAAATGGCTGTATCTGAATAACTACATGCATGCATGCAAGTTTCTTTGTCCGTGAATGTGATTATTTCCTGCCATGTCAGTATGACTCTGGGCCCAGCTCTATAGTGTGGTTTGCAGGATTTTGAATTTCCACGGATAGTGCGATCTTCAGATATGAGTTGTACACTGTAGCTTAAAAACTAAAGCTACACCAAGGTTGGAGAAATATGCCGTGCGTCAGTCAATTGGTTGGTCGCATTCGTAATGATTTGTGTCTTTGTCTTTTGCCATAACTTCTTCGTAGACCGAAACCAAACGTGGAAACCTGGTCGAAAACCGGGTCTCGAAAACGTGATCGAATGAGACTGACGCAATCCCGACACCACAGGATGTGAAATTCTATGCGACCGCAAGCGGATGTATCTGTCATCCAAACCTTGGTTACCGACCTTAACCATGCCTTTTGGCAGGGCAAACCGAACTTTTACCTTAGTTAACTTTCTATTGTCTTGAGCGGTGTTTACCAGGGTATCAGTTGGCGTTTACACACGCAAAATATTTACCTAGGTAAGTTAACTCCAATACCTCGGTAGCACGCTCAGCCACGGTATGGCCACACCAGAACAGATGGAAGTGGACAATGACCAGAGGTACCCAACGTCAATTTTCGGAAAATATCTGTTCGGAAGACGATTTAAGATCTAGAATTTTCGGAATATTTGTTGTAAAATTTCTTGCTTGCCACCTAGAATTTTCGGGAGCCTTTTTTCTGGGTGAAATTTTCGAAAAGGTAAGTTTTGATCCCTTGATAATTTTCGGATCACTAGACTTTCAGCTAGAAAATCAGAACAGATGGAAAATTTTTAGGGGATAAAAATATGCCTATATCTACTGTTTAAATACTAAAATACGTTTAACAATGCTATGTTTAAGTGGTTTTGAACTATACTCTCGTTGGGTGCCCCTGAATGACGACAATGTGTGAGACATCATAAATTGTGTGGCTCTGTATTACGAAAAAGGTGCCAGTGGGAATGCGTTTCTTCCGAAAGAAAAATTAAGAGCCCCTGTTTCAAGCCAAGTGAAGACCTTAAAAATTTTAAAAGAAACAGTCAGGTGAGCCGACCTGAGTTTAAGAGTTCAAGAAAACTCAAAAGAGGTCTGAGTTTCAACGACGTCATCATCCTTGTAATAGATCTATTATAAGGTAACCTGGAATATCAATGGCCTTTGTGCCCCGCGCTCGGGTCGTCAAAGGATTGCCACATTGGATGGAGAAGCAAACGTCCTGCTTGGAAGGATGTCCGCATTTGGTTGTGCTATTCGATTCAATAGCAGGTTTATGTTTTTATAAAAGAGACCATTTTCTCAGTCTTTACAACCAGTGTGTTTATATACATTTTCAATGTCCTACACTCCACACAAACAATTGGCATAATTGGCTTCATCGCCTGATGGAAACTAGCAGCAAAGCAGTCGAATCATCGTGAGACAGACAGATAGCATCACAGGGTCCAGAGGAGTTTCGTGTGAATAAATGAATTACTTATTTAAAGTCTCGCCTTGAAAAATGTCTATACCAGTGTCGCTTAGTACGATTATTAGCCTAATGGCATCTTTATAAATCTACTGTAAACGATGATCGACATTTGAAAATCGATGACCGCAAGCCATATCCTCGCACGGCAGGTTCCTTACTATATTTGCGAAAATAAATACGGCCCGAGGGGCCAAAAACTTTTTCGGATACCGAGCAGAATTTTGAGCAGAATAAGCGATTTTTACGAGCACTGCCGGCATGGGAATAAGCCAATTTACGAGCAGAATTTATCCAAGCCTAACTAGCCTGCGTAGCATGGCGGTTTTGGTTGGGCGCGCTGAATAAAAAAGGCGGGCGAGGGCCAGGAGACTGGGACGGGAGCTGTTTCGCCCCTCAGTCGTGCTCCCGACTAAACCACGCAAAACCACCATGCTACCGAGCTAAGAACACACGAAAACTACAGGGGCACCTAGCATCAATTTTTGGAAAATATCTGTTCGGAAGAACTAGATTGCAGTGATGCGGGGTCATTGACATGTCGTAGTGTGTGGGTGAGTTTGAAAGTGTGTTTCTCAAGAGATCCGAGATATTTTCTCGTAACTTTCTCATAATCATCCGAGTGCGTTCTGTTGATGACATTTCTTCCCACGAGTTATGACAGGCTAGGAGCACCCAACGACAATATAGTTCAAAACCACTTAAACATAGTATTGTTAAACGTATTTTAGTATTTAAACGGTAGATATAGGCATATTTTTATCCCCTAAAAATTTTTCATCTGTTCGGATTTCCTAGCTGAAAGTTTAGTGATCCGAAAATTATAGGGCTCAAAACTTACCTTTTCGAGAATTTCAGCCAGAAAAAAAGGCTCCCGAAAATTCTAGGTGACCTTGTTAGGGTAAAAATCCGTTAAAAACGGATGTTTAGGAGAGGAGGCAAGCAAGAAATTTTACAACAAATGTTCCGAAAATTCTAGATCTCAAATCGTATTCCGAACAGATATTTTCCGAAAATTGACGTTGGGTGCCCCTGTGATGACGGAGCGCTGTCTAAATATCACAGTTAGAAATAAGAGTTGATCATGACAGGCCAAACACGACTCATAAGCTATTCAATTCAGGCAAGGCTTTTGATAACATTCTTTAAACAGTTAGGGCACTTTGCCCATTTTGGTCTGCAATCAGGTATGGTTTTCGAAGGAACTACGGAGTGTATGAACGTATTTATCGTTTCAATTCCAAATGAGTAAGGAAAAAAAGAGAAATATGCGATTTCGAAATGGATTTGAATAATTTTTTTGTTTGCGCTCTAATCTACCGGTATGTAATGATAGCACAATTTCTGCCTAAAAGCCAGGTCTGAAAACGGGTATGGTTTTTAGAGGTCTACTCTAAATCGGGTGTGGAAAATTACAATTTTTTTTGTCTGAAATGGGGTCAGGATTTGAAGAACTGGGCGGCACACCTCCACCAAGAATTCCCGGGAGTACCCCCCCCCCCCCGGTTCTTCTCATACAAATCCTTCTAATTTTCTGCAGCCGTTGCAATCGGTACTCTTGTGATATACAGCTGAACATTTGCAGGTTACCTAACTTTTATATGCTCTTTCACCTCATGTAAACAAAATTTTTAACAAGTGAACTGTTTTCGTGTTTACCAATAGTTGATCACCTGATCAACTAAAAGAGGGTCTCAATGGGGTGGTGGCATTTACGGTTATCGGCTAAAATTTTGGCTCTTTTACGGCTATCGGCTAATTTTTTCCAGTTACGGTTAACAAAAAAGTTAAAAATTAACTTCTTTTGTTTCAAAAAGTTAAATATTAATCAACCTGTATTTTCTGCATCTTTAAAGCAAAATAAATCTCGGGATATGAAATAAGCTATTCTTTTGAAAAATTTTAACATTTGATAGATCATACTTTTTATAAAGTATTCCACTTCTAATATTATTTTACACATAAAAATGTCAATAGTCAATTTAAAAATAAATTTTGTGAAAAAGCAAAGTACACACGCGAACGCCTAACTCAAGGCCGGGGCGCGACATTCATTACAACAGAAATGGCCGTTTTCACACTAGAGACGGATTATTCGAGTGAGACGGGTTATCCGTTTGATGATTCGCGTCAGATAGGTAATATGTCTTAAGTTGAAAGTGGAATAGTTTTAATTTTGCATGAACAATCCGCCTGACTTTATCCTTCAACTTCGACGGACAGTTTGAAGACGGGATTATCCGTGTGTACAGCCGCCCCTTCCCCTCAGAAAAAAAAATCGAAGAGGGGGTGTCTGTCGGGAAGGGGGCGACTATACACAGGCTAGTCTCAGATGGATAATCCGTTTCTAGCTCTAGTGTGAAGACGGGCAATAACAAAATTCCCGTGTCCAGAGTTTTTAATGGTAGCGAAGGACTGTAAGGAACCACTGTCAGCCGTTTTGTCTTGTCCGTGGGCCTCATTATTTCGCGCGACTAATGCGTTTCGGGTCACGTGGTCGGAGCGAGTTCGCCGTTCGTCGAAACGCCTTGACCGAAATTGCGTGGGAAGACACCGTACAGGGACTAGGCATGGCAATGTCTACCGTAGCGTCAGAGAAAAACAGGGAAATGTTGTTTATCGGCAACTTGCTTTACAAACAGTGAGATCTCTTCGTGTTGTTTCACTAGTGTTTCGAGGCACGACCTCCTGAAAATAGCAGAGATTAATCCCCAGCAAGAAGCTACACTTTCGCTATGGAAAAAAAAAAATTAGTTCCCCGAGAGAGCGGCGAAAATGGAAATGGGTCTTGGTCTTCACCTAAAAGGCGCTTTACCTAACGTGCGTACAGAGCCACACTAGCCGCGAAATAAAAAACGCAACCATAAGTGAGTTTAGTGTCGTGCATTCTTTTCGCAAGCCACACACTACTCCTAGAACCATAAAAAATCGATCGGCTAAGCTTCTCTATCTCCAAAGACTCTTGAGAAGGTCCTGTTGCCGGACGGCCACGATGCTCTTCTGAACCTCCATGATCAAAACATTATTTTTTGCGTCTTCTTAAAACGTAATCGGTCAAAGAACACAACCACACGTTAATCACCTCTACCAAAGTATAACTAGGCCAGCCAAAGCGACGGATGTCGGAATAAAACGAAGGATTTTCAATGATTGTACCGGTAATAGCGATTTCGAATTTAATGCTGACCCGACAAATTTTTTCTGAAGAGTCAAACGGCGCGCATGCGCATAACCTTGATCGCATCCCTTTAAAAGTAACAAATCTAGGGAACAATTTCTTTATGGTTAACTCTTTTTTGCCCTATTTACGGCTAACGGTTAAAATGTTTCAATTTTTACGGCTATCGACTAATTTTTTGGCCGTTTTACGCCTATCGGTTAACCCCATTGAGACCCTCCTAATATGCAAACGGCCCATTCGTGAATAATAATTATTTAACCTTTTTCAGTGGCATAAAATCAAAATTATAGCAACTACAAACTTCTCCCTTCAGCAAAATTTGAGTAATGACGATTTGGGGCGGTTTAAGGAGAGGACAACGCAGTTTTAGACTCAACTTTTGCAGTTTCGACGAAAAATGTTGCTTTCTTGACCTCTGCCATACCGGGAGCTGCTCACCGGTATCACAGTCTGAGGTCTGGGGTTCGAATCCAGTGTGACGCCGAGAGGCAGTCTTTCCGCAACTGCAGAATTCGAGACTTCAACTGCTACGGTTTTCTTTGCTTTTTATCCTTCATTCCGCAATTCTAACTTTCGATTTTCATGTAGTCATTATTCAGCTTGATATTTGTTTTGTATAATGATACTTTATAAGGCGTCTTATAATGCCGATTTTTCTACGGAAAATTCGAATATTGTAGAGGTTGAACGTGTTTGCGTGCTTCTTTACCCCTTGGAGAGTGTTTGTCGTCAACACTTAGGTACTAGAATCCAATGGCTGTGATTTGAACCGATTACGTGCAAGCCAACACATGCATTCACATGATAAATTATTATAATAATGTAATCTATCGATGTCCCCGATGTACTGGTTTTGTTTGATTCAAAGGTCCTTTGAAATTTTGTCGTCGGTCAAATTTTCATTCGAATCTCATGGTATACCTGCCAACTCTCACGCCTTAGGCGTGAGTCTCACGCCTGCGGGTTGAAAACTTCGATCTCACGCCGGCTCACGCTTGCGGGCCAATTTCTCACGCCTGATTGAAAAATGTGAGTTGTTGCCGTCTTACTTGACACAATTTCCAAAAATATATATGTTAACTCAGACCCATGTAAGGAACGAAAACCATGTGTAAAATGAATAAATGACAATACCTTCCTCACGATCTCTGATTTTTGAAGTGAAAAGCACTGAGAGCGAGTCGCCTTCGGCAGTCTTCGGCAGACTTCGGAAGACTTCGGACGTTGCTTCGGAAGACTTCGGAATTCTTCGGGAATGTTCGGAAATGATCGTGTCGTCTTCAAAAATCCCAGCACTCCCAGGATAAAAATCTCACGCTTATATCTCAGAAAAAGTTGGCAGGTATATCATGGTGGTAGTTTAATTAGTAGATCACAGGAAACGAAGTTACCTTTCAGTTTGCCATGCATTAGTCCAAGCTACTGAGCCTCGCAGATCCCTTTACAAGTACAGACGTGTGAGCACCAAATGTATGTGAATCAGTCACACTCGGTAACCCCCGCTGGGCATGCTTGCATGCTAATTTTCTTTCCTATTAAGGGCATCTCTGGACATCTCGAAAGCCATTTACCTTTTGGGCCTTTATTTTCGCGTTTTTTGTGATTGTGATTCAAACAAGCGAATATAATACCCATATAGAAAATTCAAATAACAGACAAGATGTATGTATTGACAAATTCACAAATCATTTTAAAACTAGTTTTATTGGTAAGTTCCATCCTGTATCTTCTGTTCATGTCTGTTCTATCTTCTGTTGTGATATAACGTTGATATGCGTTTTGCTTGTTCCAGTTTATCGAGGTATTTTAAAACGTTCAGACGTTAGAAAGATAAAATCCTTTTCGCGAAATTTATTGCCCTTTTCATACTTGCCGATCATTCACGGACTAAAGAAAATCGCTTAGTTATGCAGATCCAGAAGGCACTTTGGAGAAAATTGGAACCCTTATTCAGCCGTAATAAAAAGTTTTACGCTTCAAAAGAGGTCAAAGAAAATGCGTTTGCATCAGAGGGCAAATCCTGCCCACCAGAAACAATAACCACAGTAAATCGATATGTGTCATGACCTCTCAGTGTGAGACATGCGGCTAAAATCTTCGCTAAAATCACATTTGCTGTAGAACCTTCCAGAGCATAATCTACCCAGCGGAGGAAAAAAACTTTATTGGAACGAGCAGCATTTTGGCATGAGGCAAAAGTCGTGTAGGCTTCCCTTTTATTGCTCCGATCTTGAGCACATTTACTTTACTACGTCATTTCCGTCACCATCTGTTGCAGTGCACAGCAAACGAAAGCGCTATCTCGAAGCCGTAAATTTCGGTCGCCGAAAATGAATTTGAACGCTTTTTTATGCCGTTTTCCAACAGTATTTGGCAAATACATAAGAATTCTAGATCAGGTTAGTAAAATCAGGCGATTTCATTCAATTCCATCTGAGTTTCAGGGATTCGAAAATCGGCCCCAAATTTGTTTCCTCCCTTTCCGTATTTTATACTGTAAGCCGATCTTGCGAGCCCTCAGTCTCTTGGTTTGCGGTCTATAGAATGTGTAACGAAACTGTTACGAGATCAAAATAACCTATTTTTTCGGAGGTTTTCGACGGGCTTTGATTTTCTAACGCATCTCCTCTGGACCCTGTGATAGCATCAGTCTACCTAACTCCAAAAATACAGGACTTGAAATATCGAAGTAAACATGTACCGATGCGCGGACGAATAAATAAGCAAAACAGAAAATAAAGTTACGGTCGCTTATTGTGATGTTGAGGGCTTTGACCATCAAAACTGACAATTGTTAGAAGGTAAGTCTTATTTAACGTGTATTTCAATAACCAAGCAAAACAATCTCGTAAAAAAAAGGGGACGGGATCGGGAATCGGGCGTAAAATAGGGCGGGATGGCGGGATTTAAAAGAAAAAAAGGCGGGAAAGCGGGATTTGAGAACCCCTATTGTGGACCCTCTTTGAGGTGGACCACCTTTCCCTGTCAGATCGGTCGGAAGTTTTGGATGAATGGATTACGCCCAATTGACCACCAACATAGCTGCTGTGACGTCACGTGGAAACCGGCAATAAATTGCACGAGTCCAATTCCTACAAACACACTTAGTATTCAATCTAAGTAACCTCCTCCAAATCTCCTGCCACGCCACAGGCGTCCCAAGCTCATTACATGAACGCGGACGTGCTCTTGCTTGCAAGCGGTGGTGTGTTACAAACGGTTATTTACAGCTGAGGCTTGTATGGGATGTAAACGGTCTTTCTTAAAAGAGAGAAAAAATGTTCTGTTTTTAAATAAAATTTTAGAAAAACCGTTTACATCCCATACAAGCCTTTGTAAATAATCGTTTGCAACACAACACCGTTCCCAAGCAAGAGTCACGCCCGCGTTCATGTAATGAGCTTGAGCAAGAGGTGCTTTGTCCCATCTCAGAGCTTTACACGATGCTCTCCAGGAAACTTTTTTGAAGGAATAGAATAGAATAGAATAGAAACTTTATTAAAGTGTCAAAAAAAAAAAACCGTCTAGCCAGGGAACAAATCCCTTACTAATTTGGGGACACCAATTAGGGGAGAATATACAAACTAAAAACTATATACAGTAGTAGGTAAAATATCTATAGTTAACTAATTAAGAGATTTATAGTAAAAATACACAGAAGTCAAAATGAACAAAGGCTACAGCCTGCGCAGCCATCATCTAAAAGTTCACTTATATTGAGTTGGCGTATCTTGCTTTTAAACGACGTTAGGGTTGTGACGTCCCTGATACTCTTGGGTAGTTTTGTCCATAGCCTAGGCCCTAAATATCTAATAGAGTGCTTGCCATAGGTGACTGTCTCATACCTAGGTATAGAGAAATCTGCTTGCCGCAGATTGTAATTACTATTTGGTTCTTTAAAGATGTTACTTATATATGCAGGGCACAGTTTATGCTTTACTTTATACATAAGGATGCACAGATCCTGTAAGCGACTATTTAGTAGTGTTGGCAGATCTGCCTTCTCTAATAGTTGTTCATAACTAGAATTATTATCCTTGAAAACCGCTCTAAGTCCTCTTTCTTGTAGTCTTTCAAGCTTTCGAGTGTCACTCGCTTTACAAAAATGCCACACTAGGTGACAGTACGTGAGGAATGGTAATATCGCGCTTTTGAATAATATTAACTTAGATTTCATAGGAATTAAATTACGTAGTCTCATTAGAACACCAATTCTCTGGCTGGCTTTTTTACAGATAGAGATTACATGCTCAGAGAAATTTAGCTTAGAATCTAACACTACTCCTAGAAGTATGATATTATCTTTAGTTTCAATCACAACATCATTCACGCAAATATTGCTGTCATTTTGAGTGAAGCCCAAGTTCAAAACTTGGTACTTTTTGAGGTTTCCCGCCAATAAATTAGAATCGTACCACGTTGTTGCTAAGTTGGCACTATCCTTTAACTGGGAAGTCACAGCTGCCTGGTCTGCTCCTGCGTGGTAAATTTGATGGTCGTCGGCATACATAGACAAGTTCGCTGTTAGGCAGTAGGATAGGTCATTCTGGAAAACATTCCATAACAACGGGCCAAGCGCGGAACCCTGAGGACAGCCACGACTCACGAATCGGCTCGAACTAACATGACGGCCGATCTTTACTTGATATTTCCGTTCATTTAAATAGCTGTTTAAAAGTTGAATAGCGCTTTCCTGAAAACCGTACGCTTCAAGCTTGTTCAGAAGTAGTGGTGGGTGTAACGAGTCAAATGCCTTTGACATGTCTGTTGAAAGTATGCTCACAACCTGTTTTCGATCCCTCGCCAGTCTCCAATCTTCTACTAAATTGATCAATGTTGTTTCGCAGTTGTGAGCTTTGCGATAAGCGGATGAGTGTTGGTAAATGCGATTACCAAAGCCAGAGTTGATCTGCGCTCCAACCAACTTCTCAAGAACTTTACTTACACATGGTAAGAGAGTTATGGGCCGGTAGTTTTCCTTTGCATTCCTGTCATCCTTTTTGTATACTGGGGCCCAATGCCCATACTTCCATTCACTAGGCCATACATTCTTGTTAATACAAGAATTGAACAAGGTGGTTAGTGGAGCGGATAATTCATTAGCACCTGTTTTTAAAGCCTTTGAAGGAATTCCATCAGTGCCGGTGGCTTTGTTTATGTTCAGCGAATCGAGAACTGCAAGGACTTGTCCCTGTGTAACCAATTCGATTTCGATGGTCTGAGTGGAATTCCTATTTTCATGTTGTATCCTCTGAACACAAGGATGGTCTCTAAAGTCCTCTATTGACTTTCTTTCAATCGCTGTACCGCCAATGCCATCCGCCAAGGTAGCAAAATGCTCAACCAATTCCTCAGCCACTTGTTGTTGATTCGTTATCATACTGCCGTTTATTTTTAAGTGGATGTCGTTTCTTTCAGTACAGCTCTTAGAGCCCAAAAATGGCTTGAAAGTTTTGAAGAACGCCTTGGGATTGATTTTTAAATCGTTTGACTTATTATACCAGGAGACCAATACCAGGGGACCAATATCTAAAAGTAAACTGCTAAACGGTACCGAAACCACCTTTGGATGCGTACTGATTTCAAATAACTGTCACTTGTTTTGTATTAAAGAGAAAATTGTGGGTAGGGACAACAAATATAGGGAGGGAGGGAGGGAGGGAGGGAGGGAGAGGGGGGTAAGATAGTAATTCTCTACAAAAACCCCTCACCATAAAACAAGCAAAAGAAAAAAAAAAGAAAGAAAAAGAACGACATAAGCAAAAAACACAGTAAACAAGCTATTAGACAGGGGAAGTTGAGAAAAATTACAAAACGCTCGACTTCCGAACGTTCGATTGTGTAACTGGCAAAATTTTTGGGTGAGTTCGATTGGGTTCGATTAGCTGGCCGGGATTATTAGTAGGCGGGATAGTGTGACTGAAGAACATTTTAATATTTTTATTCTTGTAACATCAAGAGCCTAACAGGGAACACTACTCTCTTTTTTTAAGATTTTCATTTCTGCAGTTCACATCATCTCCATTCTATGGGCACGACTTTTCTAGTGATCTCCAAGAAAGCACATGTGTTATTACATTAAAAGAGTTACGGTACCTTTATTTTAATATTTTTATTCTTGTAACATAGAATGAAGATGATGTGAACTGCAGAAAAAAAACCTTAAATTTATGAAGAATTGAAAGATATATTCGAGGAAAACAAGCGGGGTTTTGACGGTATATAAAGGCCGTACCTTTCACTCATTTCATCGCATCAGTGAAGAACATATGGCCGACAAGTGTCTCGCAAAACCGTCGCTAAGTCTCTTGCTGATGGCGTTGTACAGTTTGCAATTCTTGGCGTTTACAGGAGGAGACTCAATAACGATTCAGCAACAGAAAACATTCCCGTTTTTTATTGAACAAAGAAACATTTTATTTCAGAAGGATATTTCGTTTGTTGTTGTTCAGGATGATGTTCAGTTTGTTGTTGTTTTTCTTTCTAAACGTCCGGGAGGCCATGTGATTTCCTTCAAAAATAAAACCTTGAGTTGCATTTGGGTTGCCATACCTGCTGATTGAGTTATTTTTCTTTGGTATGCCTGTGGTGCGGATGGACGGTCGGTGTACGGTCACATGATTACCAAATTTTCTCGGATGGATAGATCACCACATTTCCTTAGCTATGGGGCCCCACCCACGAGCGGTGCGAAGCGCCGCGCGTGGAGCTCCGCTATAAGAAAGCCGCAGCTCATCTCGAGGGGGGGTGGGGTGCGCACCCCCCGCACTCTCCCCCTAGATCCGCCCCTGATGCAGTTCATTTCTAAATGACGTCCCATTGCCTTCGTCGTCCTGGTTCTCCTTAGTAGTACGAATCATTAAACGGCGCAGAATTAATCGATGAATAAATTTTACCTAGTTTAGAAGTAGCCTGTGTACAGCCGCCCCCCTCCCCCGGCAGAAAAGAAGGGCGCCCTGTCCGATTTTTTCTGGGGGGAACGGGGCGGATCTTCTAACCCTAATTGCCAATTGGTTCGATACCCTAACCGTTGAACAATGGGAAACTGATAAACAATGATGTTATTGTTTTCTGAGACCAACGAGGAAACACCTTACAAGCAGCTCCTACATTACTGGGAGTGATTTGAGTTTGGAACTGTTTACGACAGACAAAGCTACAAATTGTTATGTAAAAAGGTGTGTAAAATACTACTTTATTAAACTGAAAAAAAAAAAAAGATTTGACAAGTCTCAGGGGTAACGAATACATAATTATGTTACTGAGCTCGGTAAAAATAGGCAGCTTAAGCAACAACGACGGCGACGGCTACGAAAACGTCACTTAAAAAGTGAATTCGCGTTGTCTCAAACTTTAACGCCCTTTTTCCATCTCGTGTAATTCGTCAAATGCGGTCAAATCTTTTTTGGAGTTGAATTCTGAAGGACTGTATTAAAGTTCTGGAAAAGAAAAAGAAAGTTTTTGTCTTGTGCTCCCGTCCTTGACAAAACGTGAAATTTGGCACTTTCACGTTGTAGTCGTTCAAAACGGCTAACGGAAATGTACAAAAAAGCGTGATGCACGCGCAAAGTTGTTGTTTTTGCTAATCTAACCTAGCTAGCCGTCGCCGTCGTCGTTACTGAAGCTCCCCAGGACGCGCCACTTCAGATGTTGCGTTCTAATTGTGTTTGAGCCTCGTCTGTAAAGTACCTGGCTTATACTACTAAATACTTCTGAAGTTCAACACTTTCGTCTTATGTAGTACCTATTCTTTCCGTTCTGGCCTTTGTTCCGAGTTTTCGTTCTCGGCATCAGTTTGTAAGTCCAAATTTAGCAAGAAAGTTTGGAAAAATCTGGCTTCATTTTAGAGACAAGACGAGGTTAAGGATATTCAGCAACACTGCAGCAGCTGGTAGTTGTTTTATAGAACGCATGCCCGCCGGGACTGACTTTGAAGCTCAAACATCTTTTACAACGTTTCAAAGGTTAAAATAACTTTTCAATAATTGGAAAAAAAAATACAATTATTAATCTTGCAAAAGCTGTAACAAAAACTCTACTTGGGGACGGTGGATTTCCACTGTCGCGTAATTTTTCCGTGCGTACGCTCGTAAAGCAAATTTTACGCGCGTAGTAGAGGCAAAGTGTGGTATGTCGCGCATACACGTAAAGGTTGAAACTCGCGGCAACTTTTACGTTTACGTGCGACCGTTCATACAGTGCTTCTGTTATATTTACACGCTTAAAATTTACGTGTGTACGCACGGGAAAATTACGCGACATTGGAAATCCTCCCTAACCCTATCAGGCTTAAATTCTAATTAGCTTGTAAATTTGGATACAATACACCCAATTCATCACACTATAATGACTGAACTTCCTTTGGCTATGTTAAACGTTTACGTAGTTTACAGACTTTAACAGATACAATTGGTGACAAAATTGTTGAGACCTTAGAGAGATTTTGAGTCGCGTCTACGGCAAACGACAGACTCAAGTTGAGAATTTCTCAAAATAGAAAATGAGTAGCTAAAACCAGTCCAAAACAATTCTTATGGATGAAATAACGTAAAACTACTTTTTTTGTAGAAGTTAAGAACATGTAAAGACAAATAAAGAGAAAACTTGGTCACGTGGTACAAATTCACGTTTGGCGTTTGCCGTAAACGTGACTCTAAATCTCCCTAGTGTCCTCAAATGGGCCACACCCCTCCCACTCAAATCCATTTGTGGAGGGGATGGGGATAGGGGAAAGCTTTATTTTTTTCCTTTTAAGTTAGCAAAACGTCAGAGAGGATTTTTAGGGCAAAGTGTCTCAACTATTAAGTTTTGTCGCCGATTATTCTCATTGTACGTGAAAAAAAGTCATGATTCACATAAAAACAACCATTGCAAGTAATAATCCCGAAACAAGCGAGATGGCCACATGGCAGCAGATGCCCACACTTGTAATTGGGATCTTGGAGGTGGCAGGGATTGGGGTAGTCGATGACTTGAGTTGCGGGCAATTGCCACCAAAGCAATCAACTCTGCAGGTTTGTGCATCACACTGGTAGAAGCAGGTTCCATGGTGACAAGTTTGAGAGCACGTCTTCACGCTGGATGAACAGGTCATGTTACAGTCGTCAAAGCAGTCTTGGTAGCAATTTTCAGAATCACAGAACAACTCCTTCGTATTTCCACCATGCCTGCAGCTGCTACCAGGCATCGAGTTTGTGCACCTCATGGTGGTACAATTT